>JADMNL010000026.1:264110000-265310000 GCA_016271365.2 Neoceratodus forsteri | reverse complement strand
AGAACACAGTAAGGGCTACAATAGGTAATTTACCACAGAAGTTACAGGTCAGGGAACTACAGCTGAAGAGAACATGGAGAACAGGCAGGCATTGGAAAATGATGCATGGGGCAGTGGATGGACGTGCACTCATGACGGCATGCATGGGAACTACAGATGCCGGGATGCCAATGCTGGGAGTGCAAAGGCCAGCTTAGGTAGGTGGACACTGACCTGTAGGTAGAGTACACAACACACAGGGACCCCTGCATTCTGGACAGCAGGGAAGTGTACCATGGAGCATAGCCCCGCTGCAGCACAGTAGCTGATGGGGCCCAGGACACTGTGGACACAGAACTTGAATGTGACCATGGTGCACAGCACAGCCATGAAGCACTGGGACTGTGGGCAGACAGTGACACTACAGTACCGGTACAAACTACCCACAAACAAGTAGCAGCTGCCACAGGTGTGGCCCATGGAGTGTGATGTGCAAACGAAGTGCAAGCACACCTGCATGCCTGAGCTGGAACTAAAGCTGGACAGTGTAGCACAGTCCTGTGGCACAATGGAGGACAGCGTGGAAGCCATGAAGGGGTCAGGGTGCTCAACTGCAACCCCAACAACAGGAACAATCTGTGAGGTGGTACCATCCAGGAAGGGAAAGTCCAAGCTGAATGTGAATGGCTACATCCTGGTCCATGAAGACATGCAATGAGACAGTGTACTGTTTTTATGATATCATATTTTCACCTGCTGCAGCACACACTGGCTTGGGGATCCAGCTGCCAGCTCCACCCACCTGGAGAGCTGGGTAGCTCAAACTGCACCCAGGAGAATCAGGAACAGCCATCATGTCATCCTGCTGGAGGGCTTCCCTCTGCCTCTTCCAGCCAGGACAGCCCCAGACCCTCCTCAGCAGAACTCCACCAAAGTCCTCCGGTGGCTCGGAACAGAAATCAAGCTGCAAGGTCATGCCCAGTCATTTTCCTTTGATTGGCCCCAGTAGCACGAACATGCAATGATGTCCAGGCAGAATGTTCTGACATCTGCTGTGCTTCCCCATCTAGTGTCACCAACACTAGTAGTGTCCCCTGGGCATCCCTAGGGGGCTGCTACAGCACATTGAAATCCCCCAGCCCACCCCAGGCCTGGGAGAGCAGCCTATGGATGTTCAATCCCAGTCCTCCCCCGCTGACCCCCGATGGCCTAGGCTCAATCCTGAACCCAGGTCACGGGCGTGGCACAAGGTGTGGCATCCTGTGCCTCAACCCTCAGCATCACTGGCCTGGCCTGAGTCAGTGTAATGGTGCTGCCAGCACCATAAGTCCAAGTTCTGCCTCGTCCAGGCCATCACACTGCTCCTGGATGGCCAGCACCACCTAAAGAAAAAGAATGAGGACAATCATGCTCTGGAGGTGAAAGATGCTCTACCAGCACAGGTGCTGGCTGGCATCAAGTAGAAGGCACACAGCACCATGGTTAGCCCCGCATAGCTACTGCAGAGTGAGGCAACTGCGATGACCACTGAGCTGTGGCAACAGTTGCCAAGCAAGAGGGCTCTGCTGCAGATTGTGAACAGGACCCACCGCAAGGACCTCTTACCAGAACCAGTGACACTGGCTGACCTCACTATCCCCAAGCAGCTATAGACGGTGACTGGATGGCCGTGGTACAGCAGAATCACCGGCAGCACCACCCACCAAGTCCTTCTACTCACCACAGAAGACAACATCAGGGACCTGGCTCAGGCACCCTTCTGGGCAATGGATGGTATGTTCAAGACTGTACCATACCTGTTCACTCATTGTACACCATCCATGCACCCATGGGGATGGGTCCAAACAGCCTCATCATGTCATTGGTGTATACACTGATGACAACAAAGAGCTTGCAATGTTACTGCACCTTGTTCCAGGAGCTGAATAAATATGCCAGTATACAGTCCTGCACCCTCAAACCACCTATGGTCATCACTGACTTTGAGCAGGCTGCGGTCAATGCCTGTAAGATGGAATATCCACAAGCCATAAACAAGGGTTTCCTATTCCACTTTGGGCAGATTATATGGTGGAAGGTGCAGAGCTTTGGCCTTGCACTACAATACAGAAGTGACCCAGACTTCAGCCTGAAGATTCATGAACTCGTGGCCCTCGCCCATCTCCTGGCACAGGACATTCCAGCAGCATTCAGCCTCCTGAAGCCAACCATTCCACCCAATGCCACCACACTCCTTTATTGTTTTGAGCAGACACATGTGCTGGGCAGGATATACCTGTACAGTAGGGTGGCCAAGGTGCCCATGAGATAAGACCCCATGTTCCCACCTCAGCTGTGGTTGGTTGCAAATCTCAATGAGCGAGGTATACTGTGGACCCAAAGCAATGTCGAGACCTGGCACTGCCATCTCCATGCCCTGCTTGAGAAGGTGCATGAAGGGGTCATGACAATGCTAGCAGAACTCCACAGGGAACAGCAATGGACCTATGTCACCAGGGAAGGCATTTGTTGTGGACTGCCAAGGACACCATCCAAGAAGAGCTATGAGGAGTGGATAAGGATAGTACTGACATCCAAGGATAAAGGCAAGCTGCTGAAGTTCCTCTATGGCATGTCACACAACACCACCCTGTAGGGTTTACATGGTGACATGGCACCTGACAGTTGCACACTCACAGTACACATCATGCACAGCCACCAGGTTGCTACTGTGGCCCCCTACTGTTGAATAAAGTTTCACCCCACATTTCACATGCACCCCAACCTGGTGGCAATGTCTCATCCACAACACTGCTGGGTATCAATGACGGCCACTGCACACTGCCATGTCTGCACTGTGTGTCGCATGTTGCTAGGCTGACTCTGTGTGACTCCCCAAAATCCTTTCAGCTGTTCATGTGTGCCACATGTTGCACAGCCTGAAGCTATGTGAGTGCCCCCCAATCCTTCCAGCTGTGCAACTGTGTGGCAACAGCATTCCCACAATGGGCTCTTGTGGAACCCCCCACAACACACCTGGCAACCTTCATGCCACAATGGGCTCCTGTGGCACAGGCCTCCCCAAACACCTCCAGACTTTTTCTCTGTGCTTACTGCAAGCCCATAGTGGGCTAGCATGACACAGCCACATGCACACATTGCATGGTTGGTGCGATGGCATGCTGCTCTATGTCCTAGCATCCACATGTGGTGTTGCTGTGGACCATTTCCTGGCGCAGCTATCCATGATCTCACTGTGCCACTCTGCTGTGTCCCTGCAGTGTCATGCATGCACCGACCAACAGGCATGGTACTCCAATTCCTTCATGCATGCCCAGCTGGCTGGCTATCAGCTGAAATCATCATGCATGCAAGGATGCATTGACAGTCCACCATGCTGCCTGGGATGGCTGGTCAACACACTGGGGCATGCACGGCTATTTGTTTCATCCCTGTCCCATGCATGGTGAGACAGTCATCCTTACTGGGGGTCTGTGATCAGGTTAGTGTGTCCTCAGAGGGTGCACCACATAGGGGGTGGGTGTTTTCACATCGTCTGTGCTTTTCAGTAGTGGCTCAGGTCCTGGTATGGGTAGTGTAGGTCAGGATCGGGTGCTTCATGTGTTTGTGGAAAATCCACTCAACAGCAGCACAGCATCCCAACCTCCTCTGGCCTGACAGTGTGTCAGGCATTGTCCTGGGTCAGGCCACTGTGTGTTGGGCTGCTGGGGCTGTTGGGTTGTTGTGTGTGGGATGCAGCATGTCAGATTAGTAAGCATTGGGATTATAAAAGGGTACCTAGCAGGGCAGGGTTTTCTATGTGCAAGGAGAGTGGTCAGCGGTGGGATGGGCAACTGGTATCTGGGCAAGATGGGTAGTCTGGGTGGGTCCAGCTGCAGAAAGAGTTGTTATCTGGGGGGTGCTGGTCCAGCTCTAAGGAGGGTGCTTTGTTTGGTGAGGCTGGGAGGTTGGTCCAGCTGCAGGGAAGGTGGTCTACTGAGGTGGGGAGGCAGGTCTGGGGGTTCCATCTGCAGGGGATCTTGTCTGAGGGTAGGAAGGGTGGCCTGGAGCAGCCAGCTATAGGAGGGTGATAGTTGATGGGAGAGGCTGGTTTGGGGCTTATAAGAGTGGACTAGCTGCAGGCAAAATACACAGCTTGGCAGAGGTCTATTGGGATGATGATATAGTTGTCCAGCTGGGTGGTCATCTGGGCAGGGGGTGTTCAAGATGTGAGTGGTCATGGGGGGGTGCAGGCCCAAAGGGCTGTACTTGGGAACCCTCACTGAAGTCAAATACTAAATTTAGTATTAAACCATTCATTAATTTGCCTTCAAAGACTAATTTAGTAATTTTAATAATCTTAATCTTCATTCAAAATACAGCCACTAAGAATACTAAATTCTAAGTATTTCAACAGATTAGTTGTTCAAGAGTAAGTTATTAAATAAAGATTAGAAATATATCTGCAATGCTCTTAAAAGTACATTTTTTTTAACACAACTGAATCATTAATGAAGATTACAGTCAGCAGAGTAGTTTTAGGATTTAAATTAGCCAATCAAGGCTGGGTACATTACCATGCATTTCAGTTCTACTAAGCAAGGAGACAGATAAAACAACCAGCAACACTAATGAATTTTATTTAGAGAAAGTAAGCAATCATAAAATGTGGGTTTTTACCTGGAAATAATATGATGCAAAAAAAGTTGGCAGTGTCCCTTTAAAAGTCTATTCTAAACTACTTTTCCCATAAGTCTACTCAGTCAGAGGCCTACATTTCCCAGCTGACTTCCTGTCTGTGTTCAGCCTGATGAAACTACACGAGCACTCTGTGGTCTCCATTTTTGAACAACTGGGGTTTCCTACAGCTAAGATTTATATGTTAAGGTAAGAGCTTATATTAAAAAAGTACATCTTTTTAACTCTCTAAAATGTTAAATACAGTAAGGGAATTATCACTCGGGTGTTTTTTTTTCTAAATGAAATGCTGTGCAGGTTTTCACTATCAATGTTTTGTCTTGAAAACATTTTCTCTTCTCTGAACTCGTGGCTAAACTTTGAAATACACGTTTTATTTTCAATCAACCCCCCCCCAAAGTGTGTAGAATGCATTGTGCCTCTAGATTACTTTTTATTTGTGGAATTTTTGCTGATTTAGTTACTTTAAAGTAGTGGGGGTGGGGGCAGGAGAATGAACAGCAGGAAGATTGTATAATTGAGCAAATTCAGAATGCATTTTCTGTGTGTATCCATTTAGTAACCTATTTAACTATTTTTACAGAGAAAAGATTACAACTTTTTTAATTTGAGAAAATCTGGAGTTACCTGCAGATAAAGGAATAATTATTTACTGCAGATATTTGAGTGTGTTTGTGGGGAACTGTTTTTGCATTTAATATTTGTATTTAACAGTTGCATGTGTTAATCCATTTTGTAATCTGGGATCAGTGCATTTTTCTTTTTGTTGCAGACTGCATTAATTTATATTTTATGTTTATTTTGTTTTTGTTGACTGGCTAAGTGCACTAGACAGATTCTTGCCTATTTTCATGCACAACCTGGAAGGAGGGGGATACAGATGAAAGCCAACTGACCTTGAACCAGATTAAGCTGTTAGTGGTATTTTTAGTGAATTGGGGGAAATTTGGTCAGGGCACCGGAGAAAATTCCCCTGCTTTTTTCGAAAAGTGCCATGGGATCTTTAACATCCACCTGAACTACCACCAGAACAGGCAGATGGGACCTTGGTTTAACACCTCATCTGAGAGACAGTGCCTCAGGAGTGCAGCCATCCCGCTCATGCTGCACTTCAGCATCAGTATTGGAATATTAACATAAGTGCCTGGTAAGAGAATAGAATCCACTGCCTTCTGATCGCCCAGCCTTGGAGGTGTGAGTGCTACCTGCTGAGCCACTGACACTGCAAATGCAATATGTTAGTGTCACATATTAATTTTTTTAATGCTACATTGAAGTATGGGCTCCATGGCTGAGGAAGGGTGATCGGGGGTCTAGGTGTGGGAGGTTCTGCTCTGGGCGGAAGGTGTGTCCAGCTTTTGGAAAGGGTGTTCAGCTCTGGGAGGTTACTCAACCTGCAGAGGGAGGGGCTGGTCTGGGGTGGGAATGAACACAGGGGTCCAGCTGCAGGGAGGATTGTCTGCTGGGGGAGGCTAGTCCAGGGCATGAAAGAGTGAGCCAGCAGCAGGGAGGGTGGCTGGTGGTGGTGGGGCTAGTTCAAGGTTGGAAGTGAAGTCCAGCTGCAGGGTGGGTGGTTGGATGGTGAGGCTGGTATGGGACTTCTGGTGGATCTAGCTGTAGGTTGAGTGGTTGGGTGGGGGACTGCTTGTCCAGGGGCTTGGAGGGACAGCTTCAGATATGTGGTCTGTTAGAGTGGAGGTTTGAGTGGTGCTCCAGCTACATGGAGGTTGTATAGAATGTAGTTAGAGGCTGATCCAGATGTAGGGAGGGTGGCTGGCTGGGTAAGTGGCTGGCTGGAGCCTGTGTGGTGCTCTGGCTCAGTGCTCATTATGTGAAAGGCTGGGGCCAGAAGGGTTGTCCAGCTGCATGGAGGATAGTCTGATGCCTGGAAGAGTGATCTAGCAGAGAGGAGGGTGGTTGACTATTTTGAGCGGGGGGTGGGCGAGGCTAAAGAGATTAATCAGCCTAGGAGGGATCCAAAGTGGTGAAATTAATTAGAAACTGGTTAACATGTGTGCCCTTCAGCTTAATAGTAGCACTATGACCTGCAGCGGAGGTGACCTTAGTTCAGGAATGAGCTCATGTCAGGGGCTCTCTGGGAGAGGAGGAGGATCAACTGTTATACAAGAAGCTCTCTCCTGGGGAAGGAGGACAGCCAGCTCAGCTGTAGTACTGCCAACTGAGTGACCACAAGTGGCAGTGCAGGTGGGAGCAGCCCATGGGTGGGACGACATTGACTGGTGCTGTGCCACATGTGTCTGTGCACGTATTTGTGTACCCTTGCCACTTATGTCCTAGGGGATGGAAGGACATGTAAATGTATCCTGACTACCTAGGCAGCTGCTACACATATTGGATTCATTCTACGGTGGAGCAAGTCCTGGTAGATGCCAGAGTGATGGTGTTGCGGTAGCTGAACAGAAGGGGGGGCGACCAGAGATGCAGGTTGGAAAACAGAGTAGTTGCTGGGGTGTGGGTTAAGGTGTCAGAGGGTGATGGTTAATGGCACTCATTACAGTGATGGAACAGTGAGCAGCTCAGCTCAGTACTGGCACAGATCCTCTTCAGTGTCTTCATAAGTGACATTGCAGAAAAACTGGCAAAGAAGGGAATGCCTTTTTGCAGACAATACCAGAATTTGTAGGGTGGACACTAAGAAGAGAGCAGAGAGAATGCACATGCTTCTTGGAGAAACTCAAAAAGTGGTCAAGATTGGGGTAGCTGGGGTTCAATGACAAAGTGCAGAATCGTGCACCTAGGGCATAGGAAACCAGGAGCTGCTTTTATAGGGTTGGGGGTGGTGCTGATGATCATTAAGCGGGGGGGGGGACCTTAGAGTTATTATGATCTTAAAGAGACTCACCAAGATATTGCCCTGCACCATTTTTTTTTATTTTATTAAGCATCAGTTTACAACCTTTGAGCCAGAGGCTCATTTACAAAGGCATCTCGTCACAGAGAGTACAAAACAGTGATAACAAATTGGTACAGGAAAACAGTGTACAGACTTTTGAGGAAACAGGAGAACATAAGAAAGCAACAATTTTCAAAAATACAGAATTGGGGAAGTTAACATTGGTCCGGAGATAACTAGAACATCAAGCAAAAAAAAAAAAAAACATAGGACATCTATACAGTGCATTTGGCAGAGTCAACAGAGAGGTATCAGGACCCAAGGGTAGGGAGGTAGGAATTTGAGCAGCCACTCGGGAGCTTTGTCAGACAGTGAACAAGAGCTTTAGAAACAGCAGCAGCTGAGAGTAGTGAAATGTGGTTCTGGAGGGTAGTTTTAAGCGAGAGATTGTGGGGTGTCAGAGATACTGGCAGGAGAGAATTGTACCAAGATGGGGAGTGACAGAGGAATGCCCGTTGCCCATGAGAGGTCCTTGCCTTAGGTACCTTCAACTTGGGTTTACGGAGGGCCGTGTTGAAGCTAGAGAATTTACATCGTGATAAGGGCAGACAAACCAGGTGGAGATAGCCCAAGAAGAGGTTTTTGTAAGGATGCAAGTTTGGTACCTAAGGCGTTCGTCAGATCGAGCAGATTTGCCTGGGAGTAAAGATGGCAGGTATGTGTAAGTCTGAAAGCACCTGAGATTAGCCTACAGGCCTTATTTAAGGTGAGGCAGATTTTGTTAAGCGAAGACTGGTCAGCAGCCTCATAGACTGGTAAGCCATACCCATCTGTGCCGTGCCGCCAGAAGACCCCAAGGAAGTTAATATGTCCCTAAATTTATAAGCCGTTAAAAAGTTCTGTCCCTCATAAAAATATACAAACTGGGTCCCAAGGACTTCCTGTTTTGTTTTCTGCCACCAGCTCCACCCCCATGCTCACTAGCAGGATGACGAGATGCCAGCAGGGCGTGGGGCGCACTCCATTATATGTAATGGGTGGCAGTGTTTCTATTGATTTTAAACAATATAGTGGCTACCTGGCAATAAAATGTGGGTGCCGTTCAACCAACAAGGGCCTTGTTACTTAACCGATGCCCACGTTTCATTGCCAGGTGGCCACTAGATCATTTAAAATCAATAGAAAAGCTGCCGCCCATTACAGATGAAGAGTGCCCCGCACTCTCACTGGCATCTCGTCATCCTGCTAGAGAGTGTGGGAGCGGAGCTGGGGCAGCAGCAAGCAACTGGGAAGTTCTTGGGACCTGGTTTGTATATTTTTATGAGGGACAGAACTTTTTAACGGCTTACAAATTTGGGGACATATTAACTTCATTGGGGTCCTCTGGCAGCAAGGCACCTATGGGTATGGTGCAGGGGCCGACTCAGTTACCTTGGTGAGTCTCTTTAAAGTTGCTGGGCTGTGTGACAAAGCAGTGGGTAGGGCTAGGAGGATGCTGGGGCTGATTAGGGAAGGGTATCTTCAGCAGGAGGAGGAGGTGATGGTGTTGCAAGTAATCCCTTATTAGTGAGATCTGACTTAGAGTACTGTGTTCAGGTTTGGAGGCTGCACCTTAGAAAGGCCATAGGATGGAGGCAATATAAAGGGTAACTAAAACTGTACATGGGCTGTGGCAAAAACCCTGTGAGGAGACTGGGATCTCAACATATAAAATCTTAAAGAGAGGGGACATGATGGAGACTCACAGTACAGTACAAGGATGAACAGGGTGCTGGGGCGCTCTTTCAAATAGGAAAAGGACCATGGGGCATGTGATGAAGCTTATGGTGGGGTAAGATGGATGTGAGGAATTAATGCTTCCTGAAAGGGTAGTAGACACCTAGAACAGACTGACAGCATTATAGTGTTGGAGGTCAGGAGTGAAAAATGGTTGGGGGCTTAAAACATGTGTGGTATATAGACATAGGGAAATATGAGTAAATAAGCAGGGAAGAGGACCGCCATAGGGCCACAAGACACCATTTAGAGTTTGCAGAAGGACTTCACAGGAGCCTCTGGTTGCAGTTGTAGTGAGGTCTGGAAACCACAGCAGAAGTGTGACCTAGAGTGTGGGCTCATCAGCAGTGGGGTTTGCGAGCAAGCAGTTTAAGGAAAAAAATATCTGACAATTTCTAAGTGCTGGGGGAGCTCTGGTGGCAGTTGTAGTGAGTTTGGGAAACCGGACTGGAAGAGTAAGAGTGAGAGCTTATCAGTTTTTGAGGAAGCAGTAAAAAAAAAGTCTGTTTTGTACATCGAGAGGTGAGGCGAGGACACGGCAGCAGCATGCAGAGGAGTGTGACAGCTGGAGCGCAGCTTGGAACAGCCAGTTGAAAAAGGTTTGGTAAAAAAGCAAAAACTAAAACTGTTAAACAGAAACAAATGATCACTGTGTGATAGTGGGAAGAATGGTGAGAAGTATGACTAAATGGCAGGTGGCGTGGCTGAGGGACGGTCAACCTGGAAGAAACAAAACTAAAAGCAAGGCACTAGTAAGCAGTGCCAAACAACGGGGGTGAGGGATGGGGATGTGTGACACAGTCCACCATGCACATTAGTCGAGGATGACGTAATAACTATATGTATAAATGTAAGATTCTGCATGTATACAAGTACATGCTCAGATAAAATGGATTTATCACACTCCATTTATATCCACCCCATTGCATAAATTTACTTAATATTTATAACCCATCAGGGCGCTTTCTCTTTACTGCTCTGTGTTTTTAATTGTGAGCTGTCCTGGACCTTATGCTGTTCTTTTCCTCCCCCAAATCCTTTTGTTAGCCCCTGGTACTTTGGCATTAGCTGCTGTGCAGCTCTATTGCATGCAGTGCTTGCTACTTTCATGGTCCCCTCAGGGAGTCCACTGATTTCCCCTGTTTGCCTCCCACCCACACCTACTTTTAAGTCAATTTCAGGCATTGCCCTTCAGCTGCACTGTGGGTTTTCCTTTGTGGACTGTATCTTGTGCATCTGCTCTCCCAGTCCCTTTCTACCAGGCCCCCTCAGGGCATCTACAGTCTGCCACCATGTGGCAGGTTCCTTCCACCTACTGCTGGCTGCCCACCCTCCAGACCCTCTTAACCTGCCCCGTGGGGGCTCTTCACATGCCACTTTGTGGCTGATGGGAAGAGGGAGGCATATTTGCTCTAGCCTCCTCCCTCCCTCCCTCCCAAAAATATCCCATCTTCTTTCCCACACACATGGAGCAGGCTACAGCCTGAACTCTGTGGGCTGAATCATAGACACATAGACCTTGATGGCAGATAAGGACTGCTTGGCCACTCAGTCACCCCATTTCCCTACCTAGTGGATAAGCTGCAGATTCTAGTTATCCAACAGCTGACTTCCTCCTACCCACCAATAGAATTGGTTCATGTCTGTCCCATGTATTTTGAAGTCCCCACTATTTTTGACCCCATGACCTCCTCAGGAAGGCCATTCCATGCATTCACCACCCTCTCTGAAAAAAATATTTCTCATGTTGCCCTAGGCTGTCCCATCAATCTTCAAATTTTGCCTCTTGTCGCGTTTCTTTTATGAAAGATGCTACTCTCTTGGACTTTGTTGATTCCTTGAGGTGCTTAAAATTTCTATCCTCTCCCGCCCCTTTCTCCAAGGGCATACATATTCAGCTAGTCTTTCTTTGTATGGCTCTGGTGCAGACCCTCGATATTTTAGTTGCCCTCCTCTGGGCTGGCAGTTGAAAGTGCCTGCCATTACTGTCACTGTAGTTCAGTAGCACTAAACTGGCTGCCTAGCAATAACTGCAGCACTTCTGGCCAGCAGTTTTCTGAAAACCTCCTGCCTGCTAAATACAGTCTGGGCCCAAGGACACCCCCACACTAGGTTCCAGGAAAGATAATATAAAAAAAAAAAATTGCCACTGTCCATGAGGAGTGACCCACTATATCACCAGCATACATTTCAAACTACTGGCCTCCTGGGACAACTCAAAGACTCCTGAACCACCAGTGTCCCCTTTTTTAAATAATATAGGGGCCACTAGCCCAAATTCATTCCCACCTGCCCATCTGGACTACTACCTAAATTTATTGGCTACCTGCAGGTCACCTGGGGCACGGGGGGGGGGTTGCCAAGTTCCAAATACCACTTTATTCTCTGTTCTTAGCTGTCTGCATTTTTTATTCCATCTCTAGTTTCCTTACTTTGACCTAGTTTGTCTTTTCCTCTAAAACTCCTCTTCCTTTACTCCTGCACTATAAACCCTTTTTGTATCTCTCTATTCTTGCTACTATAACTTCCTCATACTAATCTATTTTTCCCTTTATTTCTACTGGTCTGGCCAAACATACCAATCAGATAAGTATATTTGTTTAATTCTAACACTCTAATCTCTCCTCTAGCACCTATGACCCTTTGTGTCCCTTCAACATTCTCCGTTCTTCCCTTTCAGGTCCTACCAGAATACCCCGAACCAAGGACACCCCAACTCTGGACTCCCCTACTCTGATGGAGCAGGTAAGTCCTAATTACTTAATTGCCTTAGAATCATAGAAATCTGGTGACAGAAAAGGACCCTGTTGGCCAATTGAATGCCCCTTACCCCCCCACCAGTCATCATCTTTGTCAAGAGACACCCCACTCTGCCCACTGGTCAGCTCCTGGTGTCTGTTCCATGCTCCCTTGAATCCTTTCACCATTTTTGCGTATACCACCTCTCCCAGTAGTCTGTTCCAGGACTCTACCACCTTCTCAGTGATGTAATGCCCCCTCACATTGCCCCTAAACCTTCCTTCTTCTAATCTTGGTTTATGATCCCTAGTTCTAGTACTTATTTTCCTTGCAAATAAGCTTCCCACTCTCACCTTACTAGTCTCCAGCAGGTACAGATCCAATTCCCTCCACCTCTCCTCATAGGGCTTCCTATGCATAGTGTGCACCATCTTGGTTGCCCTTGTCTGAACCCTTTCAATCCTGTCTTATGTCCTTGTGTAGGTGAGGCCTCCAGAACTAAATCCCATACTCCAGGTGAGGCTTCACCATGGATTTATAAAGGTGCATCAGCACCTCCCTTTTTCTGTTTTATAACCCTCCCTTTGCCCACCACTTTGCTACACTGGTTCTCCGCCTCAAGGATATCTGAAATCATAATCCCCAGATCTCTCTCCTGCTGAGTTTCCTTACCCCTGCCCCCTCATGTGTAAATGGTTTGCAGGTTATTACACCCATGTGCATTACTGTACACTTTTTGGCATTAAATTTCAGCTGCCAAGTTTCCGACCACCTCTCCAGAATCTTTAGGCCCTCCCTCACTGCCTCCACCTCCCCTACCAGGGTGTCTACCCTATTGCAGATCTTCATATCCTCTACAAATAGGCACACCTACCCCTGCAGTCCCTCCGCTATATCTAACATACTAAAAGCCAGCAGAATAGGCCTGATGGTCTGTTGTGTCTGCTCGGTAGCCAGCCTCCTTATGGGTGTTTTCTTTCCCACCCAGCCCCAGAGAGGGTCATCCTCTGCTTCAGTTTACCCTTGTACCTGTCCTACTCCCTCTTGAAACCCTCCACTGTGCCCTCCTCCACCAGACTCCTGGACAGTTCATTCGAGGGCTCTGCTACCCTCTCAATGAAGTAATGTCTCCTGCATTTCCCCCCTGTAATTTCCCCCCTCTAGCTTCCACTCATGTCACCTGGTTGTTCCCACCTTCTTTAGTCTGAACATCTCTTTTTACCTATTTGAAGACCCCTATCATGTTCCTCCTGTCTCACCTCTCCTCCAATGAGTACAGCCCAAGCTCTTCCAGCCTTTCCTCATAGGGCCTTCCTCCCATACTCTGATGCATCCTGTTTGCCCTCCTCTGGACACTCTCCAGCAGTGTTAACGTCCTTCTTGAGGTGAGGTCTCCAGAACTGCATGCAGTACTCGAGATGTGGTCTGACCAAGGCATTATACAGATGGAAGATCACCTCCATCCTCCTGGGACGAATCCCTGGCTATGCAGTATCCAGTTTGCTTTGGCCATAGTTCTTCTGCAATTTTCAGTGTTATTCATTTTGACGTCTACCACCACCCCTAGATCCCTCTCACTCATTGTGGCTTGCAGTATGACACCCCACCAGGTGTATACATGGCCCGGGTTTCTGACCCTCTGGTGCAGCCCCCTACATTTCCTTGCATTCAACCTCAGACCCCACCTCCTTGACCACCCCTCCAGGGTATCCAGGTCCCTCTGGACTGTCTCTCTCACTTCATCCCTGTCCACCAATGCCCCCAGTTTTAAGTCATCCACAAAGAGACTCATCCTACTCTTAACCACCTCCCCATATCCAAGACATAGGCATTGAACATAATTGGTTCCAGTACTGAACCTTGGGGAACCCCACTGGTGACCTTCTTGGGGAGGAGACTACCACCACTACCCTCTGTATTCTCACTGTTAGCCAATTTTCTACCCATCTGAGCAACTGTCCTCTCACCCCATACCCCCAATCTGAGCAACTGTCCTCTCACCCCACCTCCCCAGCTTTATTAGCAGACCATTTTGGGGTACAGATCAACGCATATACTGAAATCCAGGTATAGGACATCCTCCGGTCTATGCCGGTCCAGGGTCCCAGTCATATAAATTTATGGGGTTGGTGTAACACAGTCTCCCAGGATGAAACCATACTGTTTGTCATCCAGTTGCCCCAACCTTTTCCAGCTGCCTCCTGAGCCTATCCTTGATAATGCCCTCCATTACTTTGCCCACCACAGACATTAGGCTGACAGGCCTATAATTCTCCATCTCCTCTCTAGAACTCCCCATTTGTAGATAGGCACCACATGAGCCACCCTCCAGTCTTGAAGCACCCATCCCGTCCAGCAGAGAGGTGTTAAAGAGTGCTGCTAGCTCGTCCATATCCTTCATAACACTCAGATGCAGCCTATCCGGCCCTGGTGCCTTATCAGTTTTAGTGTCCGAAGGCCTCCTCACCCTTTCCACTGTAATTTCTCCTCCCAGCCCACCCCTCATTTAACCACTCATCCCCTTGTAGACTTGGCCCAGCCTGAACCCCAGCTTCTTTCAGTCCTATAGACTCCATGTGACCTCTCGACTCTGCTGGCTGCCCTTCTCTCCCATTGAGCTAAAGGGATCCCCTGCCCCCTCCTGTAAATATCAAGGCAAAGTACTCATTTAGCACCTATGCCTGATTCCCCCGCCTCCTGAGTCCATCCCTCCTCAGTCCTAATCATGCTGATCTGTGCCCTCCCTTTTCTCTTCTCCCTTGTGTATCTATAGAATCCCTTCCCCCACTCCAGATATCCCTAGCCTGGTTTTGCTCCCTCCTCACTTTGGCTCCCCTCACCACTGTGGTGACCCTTCTCACCATCAACTCATACCCTCTCTCTATCTCCCTAGAGTGCTTAAAACATGCATAGGCAGCCTTTTATCCTCACCGCCTCCTGCACCTCCCTGGTCCACCAACGCGCTTGTTGGCTCTACCATGCCACCTTTCCTTTGTACAGGTCAGTCTTCTCTCCCCCCCTTCTTAATGGCCTCCCACAAGCTGCCAGCATTCATGTCCGGCCTAATCTTGTCCAAGCTCCCTGTAGAATCCTGCCCATGCCCAAAGTCCACCCCCTGAATTCCACTACTACTGTATTAGAATGGTTATCCCCCGATACAGCAGAAACCAGACAGTATTAATGAACTGCTGCTGGTTTAGAGGGGTGCTGTATTTAGCAAGGCAGTGACATAGAAACTAGTCATATATGGGAGAGATTAATAAATATATTTAAAAGAAATTCTGGGTCTGTGTAACTGTAGGGAATTTATGTAAGAATAAAGTTTATTCTGGCTGCACCAGGACAGTTATATTGGGACTGCAATAAAATGTGTGTTTGGGACTATGCAGCAGTCACCATTTTGCAACAAAATAACTAGTCAAGAGCCTGGACCTTTGACCAGAGACTTAAGGGAATTAATAAAGACTTGTGAGGACAAAAAGGAGGACCTTTTCAATGCACCAAAAAGCAAGCCAGTTAAGAGACTGGGACACTTTGGGATAGTTTTGGCAGTCAATGAGATTACTGGACCTTAACCCCGTATAAAAGGGGGTATCTGCTGAAACAGTGGAGATTTGCCAGATCTGCCAGGAGTTCAGAGTGTGAGCCTCTGAGAAGCCGGCCATCTCTCAGAGGTTAGGCCTGGTGGTGTAGACTTACCATGGTGGTTCAGTCCATGGGGTCCAGGTGCATCAGTTGGTGCAAGCTGCAGCATGCAACACGTGGAGATTCATGCAGCAAAACATAGTATTGAGGATCAGCCTACAAGCTACTGGAAGGACCAGAGAGGAACCAGCAACACCCTTACATATAACGTAACCCAGACAGACCGTCTTAGGATAGCTGTTTCATTCCACTGGAGTGTTACACAGATGAGGCACACTGAGTCCTGTTAGGACGAAACACATGTATGTGTCTCTGTTGGCACCCTATGCAGACTGTATGAGAGGCCATTTGGCACCATGCATTTTTGCTAAAAGTTGAACCAGCATAATATTCTGTGATGGTTTGCATATACAGCCCATAATGCTCTGTATTATGGGGATATGTGTGATTTTGTAGTTCTTTGAACCTTGGCTTCCCGGTCAATGCCATTGGGAGTAATCATTGCCTCAGTGCTTGCACAGTAAGGTTCTTTGTCTTTTAGCTTGTTTTGTTGTTTTTATTGGGCTCACCACAACGTAACCCATACAGGCCATCTTAGGGTAGCTGGTTCATTCCACTGGAGTGTTGCACAGATAAGGTACATTGATGAGTCCTGGTAGGATGACATATGTGTAAGTGTCTTCTGTTGGCATTCTTTGCAGACTGTATGAGAAGCTGTTTGGTACCATGCATTTTTGCTTAATGTTGAACCAGCATAATATTCTGTTGTGATTTGCATATACAGCCCGTGATGCTCTGCATTATGGGGGTATGTGTGATTTTGTATTTCTTGTAATCCTTACATACAGATGTGTAAAAGTTGCTGAAGTTTTTGTGCTGCTGGCCAGTTCAAGATATCCGGTTTGCAGTTTTTACTCATTGACTCTGCTAATCCATTTGGCCTTGGGCTTTGTGAAATCGGCCTCAGTCATTTGCTCCTGTATCACCAGACCAGCTGCTGTACAAGGACCATGAGGAACCCTCCTCCTATTTCAAGAAGCATCTCCACAGGTGTTATTTCATTGGTTCATCTCCAGTGTCTGGGTACAGTGAGTAGAAATCAGAGTAGCTCGAGACAAGCTTTAATAATCATTGTGGTACCACCTAATCTCCATTTTACTGCTAGTTTAATGGATCAAGAGACTGGACCATCAGCCAAAAGACACAAATGAAATTGCATGCCAAATCATTATGTCTTCCTTCATCAAGGGTCCCAACAACAGCTCAGACCCTTGGCACCATTTAAGCTAGCTTATTTTCCATCTGGGTACCTAGTATATTTATAAAACTGCAAAATGGAACTAAATGCATGGCAGTATCCTGGCTCAAACCAGCAAGGATAAAATCATTTGACCAGATTTGCCCTTTCCTTGTTATGCTCCCACTAAATAAACCTGACTGGTGTTGCAATGTTATATTGCCTCACATGTTTACTGGTGGTCTGTTACTGCATTTGGAATATTCCTGAACATGCATGCCTGATAACCATTGTTTGCAGGGGGTTCCAGGAGGTCATGCTGAAGCCCAGACAGCAGAAAGTGGGAAACCTATGAGCATATCATTAATGTCTGTTGACAAATGTATTGTGAATATTGTGAGAGATTACTGCTTATTCCAATGTATAGGGCAACTAGGTGGGGTAGTGAGTAGTTATAGCTTCCCAGAGGGCTGTAACAAATGTAATAAATACCCACTGAAACCTTATTCCGAATGGAGCCACCAAAACACTGTGTTTACCAGGGTGAGGAAATCCTGGTACTAGCTAGTTACAAACCCAGGCCCTCAACCTGTGAACAGAATACAGACAGGGGTTGTAACCCCAGAAGTAGTGCTACAGACCTGTTTAACCATCAGTGTAAAGTTTAATATATAGAGTTGCACTGGTACTGGAAGAGTGGTCCTGTTGGGGGGCTGGGATGTAGGTTTTCCTACTCAGCAGGGTGCTCAGCTTAGGGCTGGTCACTGGGCAGGAATGTCTAGAGGCAAGGCAAATTTTATTTTTCAGGTGCCCAATACCGGAGGCTCTGGGCGCCACACAACAGCAACAAATCTATCATCATAATATGGCAAAGGAACATAACACGTGTTCAGTCTATGAATTATCACTTTCATAAATTAAAACCAGTAAATCCAGAAGAGGGTAACGGGGAGAGCGCCATCTTGTGGATGGCATGGCTCACTGCAGGGCTCTAAGTTTCATTCTGTAGCCACTAGCCAGCATGTCTAGTGACTGGGAAACTGTACTAGCTCCACCGACTCTTCCACTAGCCCAGTTCAAGTACTGTACTTTTTGGTTATATTCTGCAGTGCCAACCTACAGGGCAATTAAAGGAAAATCTTACTAGCCTAACACAAAATCCACTAGAATTTGATTAGTTGGCCTGTATAACTTTTGACCACTGCACTCTCTGTGATGGGTTGCCAGTACTTAAACAACTTATTTTTAAAATGTAATGACTGAGGTGTGGTCAGTTCTGGGACTGCAAGTGACTGGTTGTCAGTGCTGTGACTGTTGGGGGCATTGCTGTAAGGGGACAGGTAAGTACTGTGACTGTTGAGGGAGGTTCAGAGGGAGTGTTGTGTTAATGGTGGGGGTCAGTACTGTGATTGTTGTGGTTGGGGGCAGGGCTGCAGTTATGAATCCTGGGGCCCCGGACAAGTCACTTGGAATGGGCCCCGTTTCCCAAACCAGCTAATAACAGAGTAATGCCAGCTCCTCAGGAGGCCCTCCTGAGCTCGGGGCCCGGACAACTTCCCCACTTACCTCCCATTACTGCGGCCCTGGTTGGGGTGTTGGTGCTTTAACAGTTGTGGGTGGGAGCCAGTACAGTTATTGTCAAGGGATGTGTGATTAGTGCCATGACTGTCAGATGGGAGGTAAGACTGCAACTTTTGTCAGTAGGGAAGTGTTGTGACTGTGGGGTGGGGATTACTGCTGCTTCTGTCTGTATAGGTTATCCAGCCCTGTGACTGTCATGGATGTGGGGACAGTGCTTTGACTGTCATGATGGGTAGTGCTGTGACTGTTGTGGTTAGAGGAAAGTGCTGTCACTGTTGTGGGATGAGAATCAGTACTGTGACTGTTGGGTAGGTGGCCACTGTGACTGATGGTGGAAGGTGTTAGTTCTGTGACTATTGAAGGGTGGTACAGTTCTGTAATTGTTGAGGAGGTTGGGGTGGCAGTCATGTGATCGTTGTGGGTGAGGAAGCTGTGCTATGGCTGTTGTGGATAGGAGTCAGTGTGGTGACCATTAGGAGTAGTAGGTCAGTGCTGTCTTTGTCAGGGGATGGGAATTAGTGCTGTGACTGATGGTAGGGGTGTCTGTCCTGTGACTTTTGAGGGTGAGGTGGCTGTGGTGTGACTGTTGGGTATTGATGATCAGTGCTGTAAGATGGGGGTAGGCTGCAGTACCGTGTCTGGTGATGTTACTATGGGATAATGGGGATTTGTGCTTTGGGTGTATGGTAATTGCTGTGACTGCCAGGTTGGGGGTGGAGTTGGGTAGGAGAGCAGTTCTGTGACTATTAGGAATACTGAGAAAGTGTTGTGACTCTCAGGGATGTGGATCAGTGCTGTGACTGCCAAGGTGGGTAGTCATTGTCAAGATTGTCAGAGGACGGTATTAGTCCCGTGACTTTCAGTGGGTGATACAGTCCTGTGTTTGGGGTTTTCAATCCCGTGCTTGTGGGGAGGGGTGATACAGTCCTGTTACTGTTGGGGAGACAGTTCTATGACTGTGGGGGTAAAAGTCCTGTGACTTGGGAACAGTCCAACAGTCCAGTGATTTTGTGTGGGGTCCAATCCAATGACTGTTGGGGGGTTATTGCTGTGACTGATGGTGGATGATGTCAGTACTGTAACTGTTAGAGCAGTGGTACAGTCCATTGATTGTCAGGAGGAGGGCCTGTTATGTTACTGTCAGGGATAGGGTGTCATGTATGTGACTATCAAAGACGGTTGATTCCTCTGACTTTTGGGAGGTCTGCTTCTGTGCAATTCTACAACTTTGAGGGACAGTTAGCATTTGCAGGAAGCTGTCGTGTGGCAGAAAGGTTGTATAAGGCACCAAACTAAGTGACTGCTTTGGGGGGAGTATTGTGGTCCTAACTGTGTGGGGTGGTCATCAATGCTGTGATGTAGTATTGTGACTGGTGGGGGGGTACTGCTGTGACTGTCTGTGGAAAGTGTCATCCATGTGACTGTCGGGGATATGGGTATAGTGATGTCATGGTGATGGGGTGTAGTGTTGTGATTGTTGGGAATGGGGATCAGTTCTGTGACTGTGAGGGATATGGGTATAGTGATGTCACTGTAGTGGGGTGTAGTGTTGTGATTGTTGGGAATGGGGATCAGTTCTGTGACTGTGAGGATATGGGTATAGTGATGTCACTGTAGTGGGGTGTAGTGTTGTGATTGTTGGGAATGGGGATCAGTTCTGTGACTGTGAGGGATATGGGTATAGTGATGTCACTGTAGTGGGGTGTAGTGTTGTGATTGTTGGGAATGGGGATCAGTTCTGTGACTGTGAGGGATATGGGTATAGTGATGTCACTGTAGTGGGGTGTAGTGTTGTGATTGTTGGGAATGGGGATCAGTTCTGTGACTGTCAGGCATGGGTGCCCATTGCTGTGACTGACAGTGGAAGGTGTCAGTCCTGTGACTGTCTGAGGGGGGTACAGTCCTGCTACTGTCAGGGTTGGGATAGTCAGTCCTGTGATGGTCAGGGGTCAGTGCTGTGGCTACTGTGTAAGTAGTGTGGAGTGGTGCACAAGTAATGGAAAAGGTGATGCATAAGCAAAGCAGCCAGCCTGTAATAACAAAAGAAAAGACTCGGCACTCCTAGATTCAGTTTTACCGGCAAAGTGCAAGATTTATTTTCCGGCAAGATGCCTGGCATGCACTCACTTGGGCCAGCACCAACATGCAAGTCAAGGTGAAAACACAAGAACAGCTTTTCCAATGGTAACAGACATTTCATTATTCTGTTTTTTGGGGTCTTGCTTTTGCCACTCATGGTAAACAATTGCTGATGTCAGTATAATACTAAAATTAAGCTTGTCTCTATCTTTTACTTCATTTAATTTAATTGATCCCTCTACAGCTATATTTTTTTACCTCTTATACTGTACTATACTCATTTCATCTCTCTCCCTCTCTCTCTCTCTCTCCCCTCTCTGTTGTTCCTACTACTGTATCTACTCCATATTAACCTTCTTCCCTTTACTTTCACAGGTTGCACGGGATGTGAACTCCTCCCCCATCAGATAAGTATTACAATATGACTAACCTGTCATCCTTCCTAATAACTATCTAAGAACTGAGGATCCTTTGTAACCCATTTCCTCTATTTTATTCCACAGGTTTAAGAAATGCCACCTATTTATGACTCCTACCTCTGGCTCCGTAATACCCTGGTAAGAGGCGCTGTGCATTATTACCTATACTTGATAGGTTTACCGTAACAGTGCATCTGCACCCATTATGGCAGGATTGTATATACTGTATGTGTTAAGGTCATACATACTGCAACATTTTCCCTCCTCCATAAAACCTTTTGCTTTGCCAGTTGACTCAGGCAGGCTCTCAGCCCTATCCCTACCTCCTCTGTCCATCACTCCCCCATCCCAAACCACAGAGCCCAAAGTTCCAATGGATTGTCTCCCTCCCTCCATATTAGGGTGGCCAGAAAAGGGAGAGCCATCCTTATCTCCACCCAGTCACTTACATTCACAGCCGAGCCAGTCATCCAGGTGGTCATGTGGGACGCAGGTGGCTGGGTACGGCATTATGGAGCAAGCATTAGCCATTTCTACATTTTTCCTTTTCTTGAGTTCCTGCCTTCACCTGGGGGAAGCCAAAGGTCAGGATAAGAAGTCCTTTCCATGAAGGGACAGGACAGCTATGTGATAAATGCTCAGTCTGCCTTCCAACCCATGGCAATCTGGCATATTCCTGAACTTGGGTCACTGATGTGGCAGGCAATAAGACACCTAGTACCTCATCCCTCCATACCACTGGACCTGACAAGCCTTATACTGCAGCAAAATAATTATTTGTTATTACTGGGACAGACAATTGGACAACTATGATACCACTGCACACCAGGAAATTATTTTTTTTTTTATTAACAGGCCCAGCAGTAAGAAGGTGGGTTGTACTTGTGGACACGAGAGAATGTGTTCATTTTAACAGGGCCAGTAATCACTGATATAGGCTGCCAGTTTTAAACAAAATATGGAGCTGCTTGAGGTTATATATATATATATATATAAATTCCTTGTAGATCACTCCTAACCCTATAAAATGTATTTATTTCTGAAGAAGGACTTGTTGGTCTGAAAGCTAAAGCTCTTTGTTCTTTTGTAACATCCTTGTTGGTCCAATAAAGGGTATCAAGCCATTTCTTCTAGATTTGTTCTTACTAGGACCAATATGGCATTAATTATTTACTTGATAAATTTTGTTGACAAGGTGGGACTGCTGAAACTAGAAGTCCTTTTTCAGGGATATGCAGGGTTGGGTACAGATGGTAAAAATCTGAAATTGAACCCAATGAAGCTGTTTGGTGGTATTTTACTGAATAGGGAAACTGGCCAGGACACCAGAGAAATACCCCTACTGCGTTGCTGCCAGTAGGGGGACAGGCCATTGTCAGGATGGCCACTCTGTGTGGGACATCGAAGGAGGAAGACGTCCGTGTGGTGGGGGATCTTGCCTTTGCCCCCACTACTTGCAACAAGGAGGCCTTGGCTTCTACTATTGTGGAAATGGAGTCGGATATGGAATTTCACAATTGCACTTGTGGATCTGGAAGAATTAAGTCGACTCATTGTTATTTCTGAGTAGCAGTCTGGAATGGTGTTGCAAGCTGCGGGAGAACAGGTTACTGATAAAATGGTGTACGGGCTTAGTACAAGCCCAGCAGTAGAAAACCTACAAGCAAGTCTGCCTTTGCCTTTGGTTCATGTAACTGCTTCTGACAGTCTTTCAGCTGTGTTTGACGGAGTCAGAAATTCTGCAGAGAGCGGTGAGTCACCCCCCCCGCGTACCTCTGTTACTTTTTTGCCACAGGACGCGAGCGATACTGTTTATGATTAAAGCATACTAAATAATGAATTTTCCCAGAGTCCGGGCAATTTATCTTTGCGGCAGCTAGCCTCTGCTGGGATTCAGGAGGAGAAAATTAATGAAAATCTCTGTTTGGGGAGTTTTGTGGTGCGCAGCGAGTTGGCTGATAAATGTCAGCGGGGGAGTTGCTGGCTGACAGCAGTGCGCTAAATCCATCATTCTCCTGGTGCAGTGAATGCCTCTGCAGGCCCTAAAGGGCGTGGTCAGATTCCTCTGCACATTCCTGCAGACCCAGGTGCATCCAACACTAAAGAAGTTACTGCACAGGCTGGCAGCAAAATCATAAATAGTTACGAGTGCCTACAGCCTGTTACTCCATGTTTTGGGCCAAAAGTAAAAGTAAATGTTTTGTCTATGACTTTATGAACTGACAGTTTGCATAAACCTCTTAAGCCTATATTCATTCAGAGTGGGACTGCTCCTTTGGATAAAGTGATAGGTTTTGTGTTAAAAAACAATCCTGTTGTCAAGGGACTACAAGTGCAGATTCCAGTAACCTATCAATCAACTGCAGGATCACAAAAGGGGGCTACTGACTTTTTTTTCCCTGCAAAAAGAAATGCCACAGACATCCATAAGCCCTGCTTTAACAGGGACTGTTCCACTGGCTCAGGAATCCTGGTCTCCAGATAAAGCTCTTTTAGGGGCAGGTTGGAAGCAGGCTTCATCAGGCATCTGGAAGCCTGACCCATCTTGGATTCAGATTTTAACACAGCATTCCCTGGTGGAAACCTGATTTTGCACAGATGGTGCAGTCTGACAATTTGTGTGGAAATGAAGGGTTTATTGAGCAGGCACAGGTTTCTCCTATTCTTATGACTCCTGAGGCACAGGTACAGTACAAGTCATTTAAACGCGGCGCTTAGGCGGAGACAACCGCTAAGTGGGACGCCTTGGGGAACAGATTTGTTATAGTGTTAAGTATAGTTGCTCCTTTTTGGTTAAATGGAACTCCGTTAAATGGAAGCGCCACTTTAGTAAGATGCCCAACAAGCTAAATCAAAGCAAATTACAGCCAATTACCATGACGTCCCAGTGGCACTTTCTGCATACATTAGTCACGTAATTGGCTGTAATCTGCTGTGATCCGCAGTAGTCAGCTGGTAACGGCTAACAGACTTTCTGATAAAGCTGACGGCTAACAGACTTTCTGATAAAGCTGCTTTCGGCTGCTGTGATGTCTCTCATAAGGTTACTCTTCCTAGGGTGCAGGTTGCTGAAGCAAAGCACAAGTGTTTGACGAAAAAAATCACCCTCAGAGACATTCACAGCTGTCTCATATGTGTCAGTTCAAGTGAACTTCCCTGTGTTCCCAACAGAGGCAGCAAGCAACAAAGAGACACCGAGAGCCCAGAATAGCAAGTGACATGCACTGAACATCAGGAAACACACAGAGCACACAACAAGGAGCAACATGCACCTGCTCTCGCCATCCAGCTGTCCTGTACAACTGTGCTCCTTGTTGCTGATACTGAGACGGATAAAAGCGCTAGAACAGTCTCCGTGCCTTGTGCCCATGAAATTACAGCATTCTATGCAGCCCCTCACAACATAGTACCAGGTACGAATTCCTTGTCTTGTCTCTCCTTCAGTTCTCCTTCAGTTCTCTCCTTCTAGCAGACAAATGAACAGCAGATAAACGCAGATAAGCACTAGTTCATCACTTAATGTAGCTTCCCCAATTCCAATTCCAGTGCCACATGCCAAAATGACAACTTCGGTTTTCTGGGATGGCCGCTTAAGTGGGACGATCTGCCTTCCACCCAGCTGTTCCAATTAAGCGGCTTCTACTGTATTACCACCTACCTCTCCTAAACCAGCCATAGTCCCTCCTCTTCTGGATGATATTTCTTCAGCAAAGACTGTACTTTATCCAACCCCCACAAGAAGCCGCTGATGTCTGATCTTTTAACACTGTAAAGAGGAAGCAGCACCCGTAAATGATGCGGTCCGTATCGCTTCTAAAGAGGGTTTGGAAAACAGGCCAGACAGATATTATGTGGGAAAACTCTGCTAAAAGAATCGCTCATTTCACTCCCCAGGAAGTCTTTGCTCTCATCAGTATTTTGGGAGAGGACAACTATGATATCAGTTTTCAGACTTACATGCATTAGATTTATTTTGGGACCGTTATGGGCAGGTGAAATTCTCTCCCATGGCCTTCCTTTTGGTTATTCCTTTAACCAAGCCACTAATAAAATATGTAACAGTCATGTTTCAGAATGAGGGGTCCATGTGGAAGATATCACCTTCAGGTTATCCCAGAAATGCGAGGTGTTGAGCACCCCAAACCCATCTTGGATTCAGAGCAGTTCTGGACTGGAGGTTGGAAGTATAAAATCAAATTGAGGCAATCTGACTCAGGGGTACAGCATGTACCAAATTCATTTTTGTTAGGTAGGGACAGGGGGGTCTGCTTTTATAGCGGCCAGCCGAGAGCATGCTATAAGTGTGGATCCCGGACACACCTTTCTAGTGTATGTGACCAGCCTTGTTGTGACAACTGTGGGGAGGTGGGTCACATCACTATGCAATGTGCCAATCACTCTAGGTGCAACCTTTGTGAGGAATATGGGCATGTTTTTCAAGAATGTCCTTGGGCCGCTAGGAATAAGGCATCCTCCATTATCACTGAGTTATTGCTACAGAAGTCTCAGGACGCTGCTAGTACTCCCCCATGCCTTCCCCCCTATCCCCTCCTTCCCATTCTCTATCTCATCTCTCAGAAAAAAAAACTACCTCTACAGGTCTCTCTGTCAGGAAGTCTTCTATGGCATTTGAGAAAACTGACCAAACCTTTGGTTCAGGCTCAGGGAAGGACATAGCACCCTGCATGGGTCCACCTGACCCCTTGGAGTTCCCTCCAGTATGTTATTCTGATAATATAACAGTAATCCCTGGGAAAGAGCCTAAGAAAGTGATCCCTGGGCCTCCTCTGTCTTGTCACATATCATCAAGACACTTGCATCCCCCAAATCCACCTGTTGTTCCTACTTTAGAAACCAGCAATTCCTATGCTGCCTTGTTTACCCCATGGGGGGACACAGAGATGGAGCTAGGGGATTCAGACTCCCAAAAATCCTCATTATCTACTCTGTCGCAACCAGTAGATAACTATAAAGAGAAAAAAAAGAAAAAAGGAAAAAGTAGAGATGGGCTTGACATTTTCTAGCTTGTAATGCAGTTGTCCTGGGGTTCCCTTAATACCCATAGCTTGCTCAATACCATGAAACGGCAAGCTCTCTTTCATCATATACATGGTTTACAGATTTTGGTGTGCTTCTTACAAGAAACTTGAATGCACTCGATAGAACAGTTACACTCTTTTAAACGGGATTGGGTGTGGGGCTCTTCTTTTTGGACTTTTGGAATAGATAGAGCTGATGGGGTAGGAATACTGTTTTCTTTGTTTGCATTTACATTGCATAATTTAATTGATCTAATACCAGGTAGTGTTTTGATTTTGGACGGAAAATGGCATAATACTTGTTATAGGTTTATTAACATATATAATCCGCAAACCAAGGCCGACAGAGTGGCCTGTTTAAAAGTTATCCAGCCTTTCTTGGTAACAACAGTAAAAATATTATGGGGTGGAGACTTCAGTTGTACAATCATTGACTCACCAAAACAGAAACAAAAAAATTATTGTGGTTCAAATGCACTGGTCAAAATTATAAAATTAGCTGGGCTTATTACAGTAATTACATTTCTTTTTCTCCTCGCGGGCCCCAGTATTCCTTCATAAAAGGACATTTTTTTTCCTTAATAGACTATATGTTAGTCTCCCCTTCTATGAAGGTATAGTCCTTTGAATTGATTTCCAGCGAATTCTAGGACCATTTATTTTTATTATGCACTTTCCTGCCTTTAGGCTTTCGAAACTAGGCAGGTGAGGTGGAAGCTTAACACCTCAATTCTAGAGATACCTTCTATCCAGCTAGGGTAAAAGTATTTTAAAAGATAGATTATCAGTAGCCTTCCTTTATATTAATCTAGGAAGTGGTGGTTGGATACCAAAAGGATTTGAGGAATTGGTTTAAAAAAACAAGGTGTAAGGACTAAAAATCATAATTTTCTGAAATACCTGTTGCTTAGGCAGCAGCTCCAGAGACTTACATCAGTAGCATATATCTCTAGATATGACTATTCTGAGCAGATTACTAAAGTAAAAGAGAGTATGAAGTTGTATCAATATGATAGGGCCTAGACCCTACAGGCAATTCTTACCAATGGTATTAAAAAATCTCCTATAGGGGATCCCTTTGAGATGTGCAAAACTTTGAAGGATTCTTCCACTCTTGGATCATTAAAAAGGCATGATGGCTCTTTAGCCAAGCACAAGGTACAGCTAAGGGCATTAATTCTTGACCATTTCTGGTCTTTAGAACCTTCTTCCCCAATCCTAGATAAAGCTATGACCTCTTATTTAAGTAAATCCTCCCATTCTGAGTTGGCAGAAACTTTCAATTTATTAGAGTCTATATCTCAGGAGGAAATTATAAATGTCATTCAGACTCTAAAATCAAATGTATCCCCAGGCATGGATGGCCTCTCTAATTCTTTATACAAGGTTTTCTCTGTTGAATTGAGTCAATGTCTTTGTATTTTGTTTAGATATCCTATTCAGAATTCAGTCATTTTCCTTTCATTTTCTGATGGTTTATTAATCTACTTATTCAAATCAGAGGATAGACAAGACATTAAGAATTGGTGGCCTATTACTCTCCTAAATTCCGATTATAAGATCTTTACTAGTATATTGAATAATAGGTTAAAACATTATGCCAAATTAGTAATTTCTCCCTATCAATTCTGTGGAATTCCGGATAGACGGATACAAGCAGCGTTATTGGTCATACGTGAGGTTACTGAGCATCTTTCCTCAACAGGTTTGTTAGGTCGTATGGTAATTGCAGATTTTGACAAAGCATTCGATAGAGTATATTTACCCTTTCTCTTTTTAACATTGAAGCATTATGGGATCCCAATGCAACTGGTTCAGTTAATTAAAACTCTGTATAAACATAATTTGGTGTTCCCTTTTTTGAATGGACACACTGTGAAAGGTTTTCATCTTTCCACAGGGGTATGGCAGGGCTGTCCTCTAAGCCCTCTTCTTTACATATTTGCATTGGATCCTTTTTTACAGCACTTAACTACATTCCAGCACTGGACTGGAATTCTGGAAAACATGGCTCAAGATCATCACCTGGTTTACAGGCTTATGCAGATGATCTGGTTTTATATTTTCATATTATTCATCTGTTCCCAGGTTCTTAAAGTTTTGATTCTTTTCACAAATCTCAATGCAAAATTAAATTTACAAAAACAAAAGGGCTGTTCATTCAAGCGGCTGGGCCAGTTACAGTAATACAAAAGGTATCTGTATTTCCGAACCCCCTTAAAAGTTTGGGTATTTTGTTTAGTCCCAAAATATGCCAGTGGATAACTGAGAAATGGCCCTCCAGGCAATGGAAAATAAGGTAACCAGGTGGAGGCAGTGGTAATTTTCAAAGCTAAAGAGAAACAGGTGATTAAACAGTTCCTGCTACCTGGACTACAGCATGTAGCTATGGTCTTTCCTCTCCCAGTTCATTTAGAATACAGGATTTATAGTCTGTGTTTTCAAATGTTGTGGGGCAACCGTTTGAACCCCGTCAAGAGGTGTTATACTTATTTAGGTACAAAATCAGTAGGCTTGGGGATGGTGGATCCTGTAGCCTTTGTACATACTTTATTTTTTATGAATTCTGTAAAGAGTGCTTTAGGTTCAAGGGATGGGGTTGAGATAGGTTGGATTTCTAGGTCATTAGGGAAATGTATTTAAAATTGGCATATTTTGGCCCCGAAATTAAACCCTCATATTTCCATTCCACAGTATTTTGGCCTCTGACCCAAAAATTATATAGATGGGAATTACAAAGGGATGATTCTAAATAATAATGTAAAACAGTTTTATAAATTATTAATGGAAATTTGTATCCTCAAGAGTCATGCTTTAAAATTGTCCTTTGCCCTCAATCCCAAGGTATTAGCACAGTTGAATTGTATTAGATTGCCTCAATGCAATGGGAAACACAGTGGTTGATTTTCTATGGTCACCTAAATGTGAGGGGTAATGCTAAGTATAAGGCACTAGAAGAGCGAAATTGTCCCTATTTAGATTATATTAATATTGAAGAATCAATGGACCATTTTTCTTTCAATGCTCTTATTCAAAGGGGCTGTGGGCTTATTTGGCAGCCTTAGAAGTATTAAATGGCTAACCTTGATTACATATGATGCATTAATTCTTGGACTTTATTCAGAAAATCTTAAATATTTCCATGAGGGGACATTATTGTATTTTTTGTTGCCTAAGATATTATCTATGGCAAGCTAGGTGTAAAGGTGATATACCAATGGAAAATGCCATATTCTTGTGTTAGTATATTAATCTCTAATGAACTTTCAAGAATTTATTCTCAGGATGTACAAAGGTTGGCTCTGGCTAAACTACGGCAGTGGTGGAAAGGGTTTCATCACTTTATAAAGTTTGAATACTTTGGCGATTATGTTTTGTTTTTCATTCTGTTTTAGGTTTCATATGATTTTTGTTTTTGAACACAGGACTTTATTTGATTTGTTCTTGCTTTCTGTGATTCACTGTGTTGTTGTTTATGTTTAATTTTCCAATAAAACTCCCTATTCTTTTCAAGGAGTGTCATAAGCTCTTTAATGCCCACCTCAACAACCACCAGACCATGCAGAAGGGACCTCAGTTTAACACCTCATCAAAAAGGTGGCTCCTCAGCAGTGCAGTAAACCCCTCATGCTGCACTACAGGGAATGTATTGGGATTTAAACCAAGTGTCTGATGTGGGTATAAAACCTATAGCCTTCTGATCTTCTAGCCTTAGAGGCGAATGTGCAACCTGTTAAGCCACTGACACTGAACACAGCATTATGCTGTCTTGTTGGCTCTGACCAGAGTTTGTTTTATTAAGTCATGTCTCATTGGATTTACTTTGAAAATGACTATGTGTGAGACAATCTTTCAATGCAGTAGCTCTTTGGTAAGGAAAAATAGGGATGGCCTCTGTATAGTTGTGCAAACCTCTATCACAGCATGGGCCGAGTACCCTGTTACAAAGTGGAATCTTTTACCTGTTTCTTGTACCCTTTCCTGTGTTTTCAAAAGTTCAGCTCGATCCATTGCTGTTACTTCCTGACAAGCAATATTTACTAGATTGCATGCATAGCCTCATTCTAACAATCTGTTCCTGACTCAGTAGCTCCTTTCTGAAAGGCTTCTGGGGTGTTGCAGCTCCTTCTTACCCTCAGGAACTGCCCTTTAAAATGTTACACAGTATGCCGTGGATGACAACTTGATGCATGGAGTAATGTATTGTCATCCACATTTACCTAAAACTTCCATGTTTAAATTCCACCTGTCTCCTCAGTGAGAGTTAAATCTAAATAATTGACAGAAGTGGGATCTGATGAATAACTGAATTTTAGATGCTCATTTGTGGTATGTAAAATGCAATACATTCTGCAAGAGCCTCTTTATTATCTCTCCATATCAACAATTGCTGTGTTTACATGGTGGCATTTGCACACAGCAACAGCGTCTGGATTGCTATGGTAAAAATTCCACCGTGTGGACACTTACCAAATCACGGTTAGCCGCTCCCTTGCTCCACATTCTGGGAAAGTCTGGAGAAGCATTCAGGAGTGAGCAGATTAAGTGCCCATGTAGACAGGCTGCACCGCTCGCTCTCACATTAAACACCTTGTGGATGCTTCTATCAGCTGACTGCCCCGACTCCCAGCCCCTGTCAGTGCATCATATCGGCAATAAGGAGGGCTGTTCTAGACGTGTGAGACAAGCATCTTTTTGGTCAGGGCAGCTCTGCAATGCTCCTCTGAAGGAGCGAATTCAGCCGTGTAAACACAGCTTATATATCATCAATAAAGCACTTCCATTACTTTGTCTTTATATTTGTTGATAGTATCATTATAGACCACATCTGATTCCCATTTGCAAGCAAACAAATTGGCAACAGAGGGCACAGTTAGCTCCATTGCTGTGCCCTTTTATGTGCATATAGTTCTCCATCAAACAAAACACATTTTTGTAAGATTATGCTCTAACAATTTCAACAAAATATCTGTAGGGGGTTGTTCAGCGTTGTCTCTTAGATTAAGATAGTGGGCCACTGCATCTAAAGGCGTCCTCATGAGGCACATGAGTGTATAACGCCTCGATGTCCAATATTACCAGGAGACAGTCATCATCCAGATTTGTGTGATCCATCAGATTCAAGGCGACCTTTGTATCTTTCACATATGAGGAGGTTACTCAGTGCATCTTTAAATGGGAGTCAAAATACTGTGAGAGGGCTCTATCAGGTGATCGATGCTGCTCACTATTGGCCTACCAGGTGGTTTCTGTCTGTTCTTATGGACTTTTGGTAATATATAGAAAGTGCTTCTGACAGGGTGTTCAGTGGTCAAAATGTTTTGTAGCCTCTGTAATCCAACCTTCTTTAAATGCCAGATCCACTGTTTTATCCACTGCAAATTTATAATCCCACATCTGATCTGTGTTCAACTTAGTATAGAAATCTCTGTTATTAAGTTGTCTCAAGATTTCATTTTATAGTCCTGAACATTCATAATGACTATACTTCCCCTTTATTATATGTTTTCCAATCCATATATCAGTAAAACATCTTTTTTATTTTACTAATCTCTTCATGGTGCAACCTGCCAAGCTCCTGGGGAACTGTCCCAAAAATTTTTTTTAATATTCTCCATGGGAGTGCTACCTGCCCTGCTCCTGAGGGGAAGTGTACAGTTTCCTTTACCCACAGTGTTCACCTGTCCCATTGGAAGAAAATATTTCCACAAGCAGCATGCACGATATTAAAGACAGAGAAAAGACACCATTTTGCTTCATCATTGAAGTTCCAGTAAAGTCACCAACTTCACCTTCATGAAATGCTTTGCAAAATTGCTCAGAATCCTCAAAGAACCTTGTCTGCAGCTTCACCAAAAACTTTGCCTGATTTTTGTTCTCCACTGCCAAAGAAGTTGCAAGTTTCACGTTTAAAGTTCCTGACTTTGCAACATTAGGATGTTCTAGAAGTTCACAACATTGTTTTACATTTTACAACCCTTTGGGAAGTTCTACAACTTCATGAGGTTGATTTTTACATTTCTAAGGCACTTTATGACGTTCAGAAGTTTACACCTTTGATTTTCACATTGCTAAGGCACTTTGGGAAGTCCTAGAACTTCACAAAGTCAGTTTCTATTTGCTAAGGCACTTTGAGAAGTTATAGAACTGATCCCATGACCGATAAGCGGGTTGAGCCCGATTTTGAACTAGAAAAGTCACTTTTCACTGTTTACAGTGCTTTGAACACATGAACACTCCTCCTCTGCCAGTACATGCATTACTCTCTGTCTCCCTCCGAATGCTGAAACAGACACATAAGAGCTGGCTGAGGGGCAGAACTAATGGCAAACTGACCAACCACACGACGCCATGCAAATGAGCCGCTTCTTCCTCACGAGGGCTCCTCTCCCCACGGCGATCGTCTCACAGGCAAATTCAAACTGAAAAGATGCACTTTTTTTTTCCAACTGACTCCACGGCGGGAGCCCATTTCGACCATGTAACATTGTCATTAACTCTGCAGTCTCTAGTATTGCACAGAAAGCATTTCCAATGTCCAGGGCATAATTTCTCTGTTGCTACCCCTAGTTTTCCACACTTTTCTTCACAGAACTTTATTTTAAAACTGACAAACGCTGTAAACTATGTTGATGCAGGACAAGGACTTTGGCTTTACAGCTCCTTGGTAAACAGTTGGCATTTTTAAACAGCAGCACAAGATTCACAGCACACAGCACACACTAGGGAAATTGCTTCAACTTTTTTGGGCTACCAACTGCCAGATAGCCAAAATGCTAGCCTACTTGCCCAAGCACCTTCCTTCCCAAACAAATCCAAAGCGGTGCCACCATTTTTGTAACCGGGCATACGCCCATTTTTGTAACATGGATATACATATGCCTCTATGGGTTCGGGGAAGGATGAGGCTACTTGGCACAAGAGACCTAGGTTTGACTACTCTGCACAGGGGCACCCAAGTAAATCCAACTACAGGAAGCAATAACTGTAATGTCCAGAACCAGAATTGGGATTTTTCAGTGTGGCTTTATTTATTAACTCACTGAACACAAACAAAGCTCTGTATGGTCCCCCCAAAGGGCTGCATAGCTGTGATGCAGATTAGAGGTTAAACACAGTGGTCCATTGGAGAATAAACACTTTACAATTGTCTGGCTTTGGACCCACCAGGCACTCAGCCCGGACTTCGCATGCGCATTGGATACACAGCCCGACTGGCCTGCCTCTGCCGGCCACTCGACTGATGGTCCATTGGAGAATGAACCCAAACTATACTTGGAAAGACATCCCATCAAACAAGGAAGCTCCCAAACTGTGGCTCCCCACACCACTTGAAGTCTGCGACTCCTAGAGAGATTTTGTTTTCGTACTTCCAATTCGAAACTCCCATCAAACAAGGAGTAATGTTCCCATCCTGTGGCTCCCCACACCACTTAGAGTCTGTGACTAATAGAGAGATTTTCAAGTTGTGACCCAAGTCTGGGTACCCACCCCATCACTGGCCAAGCGCATGAGGCGAGTAGCAAAAACAGAAGAAATCCGTAGAGGTGGACCTGGTTACTAAAGATGGGGATCTATCCACTTCCAGCTCCCACAGCCCATACCCAGCCATTTCTCTGGACACACAGAACTTTAGACTTTAAAACTGTAGATTGACGGTGGATGAACTGGTGCACCCCCTCTACTGTGAACTCTAAATCCATTTAAACTTTAAACTGACTGCTCCATTTGTTCGTCCTAGTGTATATAGTGCTCCCAAATAGCAGTCCCCATTAACATTTCCTGACTGAAAAATCAGTTGTTTGCCCCTTAAACTGGAGCCAAACACTCACCCAATTGTTGCAGGGCCCCACAGGCAAAGTCCTTTAACCTTTTCTGTGTACCCAAACAGACAAAGTAATTTCAGGCAGCTTCTTTCCTTGGTGGGTGAAGGGGATTGCCCCTGGAACTCACAGAGACCTTTTCCTACCCCCCCGGAGGGAGGGGGCACTGAGACCGAGGGGACGGTCTCCACCACTTGAAGAATGGTGAAACACAGAAAAACTTCCTTCTGTGTGGAGGCAAAACTCAAACTACAGTCTGATGCTTCCTTCTTGCTCAAGAACAAATGGAAGACTCTCTTTTGAATCCGAAAGTTCTAGAACTAATCTGAGCCGAAGATTCCAACTGTGGCTCATGCAGCTGTAACAATTCTACTATGATGTCATCCCTCTAGTCTCAGCTGTGACTGAGGACAGAGTGAGACAGTGTGAAACCCATTTAACTGGAGTTTCACAAGCTGCCTTCCCTGCCTACCACTAGGTCTTACTGGGATTCTAGTAACCCCGGGTAAAAAAGGGGTTACACAACCCCCTTCAAGGATTCCAGGATGGTCGTGCATTTGGCTGAAACAGCTGCCTGGGTGGTCTAATCTATATCTGGCATATTGAAATCCCCCATCAGCAGGATTTTACATTTAGCTGCCATGTCATGAATTTCTTTCATTAGTACTCTGCCCATTTCCTCCCTCTGTGCCGGAGGTGTGTAGATCACTCCAGTAAGTATTGCAGTGCCATTCCCTGGTTCAAGTTTGACCGACATTGCCTCAGCCTCCCCGTCTTCCCTGTACTTCTGTAGTCTTTATGCTTTCTCTGATGTACAGAGAAGGCATAAAGGCTACAGTCCAAGGTGACTTGCCAATCATTCGTTACCTTTGCTAATGCTGAAACTGTGCTATGTTTAGGTCAGAATCTAGATTGGAGGGGATTTAATAACTTTGCAGATTCAAAGAAATCCCTTAATTGTGCATTAACCAGTTTATTGAGTATGTTGAAAAGAATGGGTAGAGGACATATTGGCTAACAGTTGTTGAGATAGCTAGGATTGCCTGACTTAAAAAGTGGAATGACATGAATTATTTTCCAGTCAGAGGGAAGCGACCCTTGGGAGAGAGACAGGCTGAACAGGTGTACAATGGATGGCATCAAAAAGTGATGTCCTATCCTTAGAAACAGAGTTCAATCTGATCTGCTCCTGCACTTTTATTTGTGTCCAGCTTTAATAAAAGGTCTTCAACCTGCTAAAAGGTTACAGGACTAAAACTAAAAGTGGGTGGCTGTCTTGTAACCCTGGAACTTGCACAGGGCGGGTCCTTAGCATAAGATTGTGTGAAAAGTTTGCTTGCTGGAGAGATATTGAACACTAGCCCATCCATGTCAAAGTGGCTTATTTCTGCTCTAGGATAGCTTGTTTACTAGTGTAGCTGATGTCGACAGAGAAAATCTTGGCAGGTAGGGAAGACACAGTACTGTGTCTTTCACTATCCCTTAGAATTTGCCAGAATTTGGCCAATCTTTTTAGATGATTCTAGGGCAGATTGAAAATATCTTGCTTTTTCAGCCCTGACTAGCTGAAAAAGAAGCTCCAAGACGTACACAGAACCATCTAGTGTTGTGGTCACTGTTTGCTGGGGGTTCCCTTACATATGTAGTATCCACTAGGTCAGAATTAGTAAGGACTGCTTCTAGTATTGTGCTAACCCTAGTGGACTCACCTACTAACTGTGCAAGCTGGCAGTCGTGTTCAGCGTCTACTATGTTTTGGTTTCTGGAGGATTTGGAAGCAGGGACAAACCAATCAACTCCTTGCATAGTTAGGTCCCCTACTATAATAGCCTCTCATTTGGAAGTGACCACCTTGATTTCTTCAATCAGTTGGTTGTCCAGGGCCTCAGAGTGATTGGGTAGTCTATATATTACTTCTATATAGACTTTCTTTCCCAAGAGTGTGCCAATATGAACCCATAGTGTTTCAGCACCTTCTTTCTTTATACTACTAAGTGATGTTGCCCTTAAGTCTTTTATGTGAAGTGTAACCCCCCTTTGCCGTTTGAGCCCTTTCTGTCCACACTAAAGAGTGAGTAACCAGGCATGTTCAGGTCCTGTGTATTGGAGTCAGAAGCCCAAATGTCTGTTATTGCCACACTGTCCAGATTGGACTCAGCCAAGAGAGACTGGAGCTCAATGATCTTGCTTCCCAAACTTCTGGCATCAATGCTATGCACCTTTCATGCATATTTTGGATACAATTGTAGGTGAAATATCTATACCTGTGTACAGATACCTGAGGGGTCAACTATAGCAGAAGTATCTACACCTACATACAGATATCAGAGGGTACAATTGTAGGTGAATATCTACACCTGTGTACAGATACCTGAGAGGTAAACTATAGGAGAAGTATCTACACCTACAGTCAGATGTTAGAGGGTAAATCTGTAGGTGAAATATCTATAGCTGAGTACAGATACTCTAGGGGTAAACTATAACAGAAGTATCTACACATATGTACAGATACCTGAGGGTAAAACTGTAGGAGCAATATCTACAGTTGTGTACATATACCTGAGTGGTAAACTATAACAGAAGCATCTACACCTAAGTACAGACACCAGCAGGTAAAACTGTAGGAGAAATATCTACACTTGTGTACACATACCTGAGGGGTAAACTATAGCATAAGTATCTACACCTATGTACAGATCCCAGTGGGTAAAACTGCAGAAGCATCTACACCTGTGTACAGATACCTGGGGGGTATACTCTATCATAAGTATATATACCTATGTACAGATACCAGAGGGTAAAACTGCAGGAGAAATATCTGCACCTGTGTACAGATACCTGAGGGGTAAACTATAGCAGAAGTATCTACACCTATGCACAGATAGCAGAGAGTAAAACTGTAGGAGAAATATCTACACCTGTGTACAGATACCTGAGGGGTATACTATAGCAAAAGTATATGCTCTATACCTATGTATAGATACCAGAGGGTAAAACTGTAGGAGAAATATCTACACTTGTGTACAGATACCCATGAGGTAAACTAAAGCAGAAGTATCTACATCTATGTGCTCATACCAGAGGGTAAAACTGTAAGTGAAATATCTACACCTGTGTACAGACACCTGAGGGGTAAACTGTAGGAGAAATATCTGCACCTGTGTACGGATACCAAAGGGTAAAATTATAAGAGAAACATCTACACTTGTCCACAGATATCTGAGGGGTAAACTATAGCAGACATATCTACCCCTATGTACAAATACCAGAGGGTAAAATGGTGGGAGGAGGAAATATCTACACTTGTGTACAGATACCTGAGGGGTAAACTATAGTATAAGTATCTTCACCAATGTACAGATACCAGAGTGTAAAACTGTAGACGTATCTACACCTGTGTACAGATACCTGAGGAGTAAACTATAGCATATGTATCTACACCTATGTACAGATACCAGAGGGTAAAACTGTAAGATATATATATCCACACCTGTGTACAGATACCTTGGGTGTAAACTATAGCACAAGCATCTATATCTATGTACAGATTCTAAAGGGTAAAACTGTAGGAGAAATGTCTACATATGTGTACAGATACCTGAGGGGTAAAGTATGGCATACGAATCTACACCTATGTACATATACCAGTGTACAGATACCTGAGGGAAAACATGTAGGGGACATATCTGCAACTATGTAGAGATACCTGAGGGTAAAACTGTATGGAGAATATTTGTACCTGTGTGCAGATACCTGAGGGGTAAACTATAGTAAAAGTATTTACACCTATGTACAGATACCAGGGGGTAAAACTGTCGGAGAAATATCTACACTTGTGTACAGATTAGTGGTGGGTGAAGTGGTCTCAATCCACTCCGCTAAGCATTTCACGGAGCACAGGCGGATTTGCGGACTGTTCTGCAATGTGAAGCGGAGTACTTCACATTATAATGAAGAATGCTAAGTGCATTGGAAACAGCGACTTCGCATTACTCCACCTCCACTGGTCACTACTCTTTTAATTTTTAATGCGAAGTCCATTGGTGGCAGTTCACTTCGCCTCACTTTGCCTTGTTTTTGAGCTCCGAAGGTGGACTTTGCAGTGATTCATGGGAGTTCAGGTCACATGGGCTCTATATTGATCTGCACAGCCTCAGTTCAGAGTAGTATGAGTAGGAAGGAATAGGAGACAGTGTGCGCTGAAAGCTGTAGGAATCTTTTAAAAGCTGTTCAAAAAGCATTTTTGCTTTTTTAAGGGGATCCAACTGTAGTTCATCGATTGTAGGAAACCCTCCTGTGCTCACATCATCAAGCGTTTTTGTTTGTGTGTGGATTTTGAATGTTAATTTACAACATTGAGTGTGTGTGGTGAAAGACAGTGAAGTGTGCTGTGTGAGGGAAGGGTATATCTGTGTGCAGGTAGATTTAAGTTGGAGAACTAGTGATTTCTTTGTATTTTGGTTATATTTTCGTTATATAACTGACTGTTACTGTACACATAGTACAATTGTTAGTAATAGTACACATTTTCTTGCTGTTTGTTGTGTGAATGTGGTGCAGCATTTCATAAGGTCAGGTTGTTTAAATTACAAATTTACATTACATGGCAGTACACTGAACTTTTGCATTTGCATCGCATTCCTCGTTCAGCATTGTACACAAAGTGTTCTGTGTTATGTGTGCATTGTTGAGTGCATCAAATATAATACACCTTTTAAAATTTGTGACACAGACTAGTGTAAGTGCAACTAAGCGTAGCAGTGTGAACCTGCTGTCCACTGCAGATGCCTGATTTTGTACTGCAATCGTGTTCTCTGTTCTTAGTTTTGCTGCTTGTAGTGCCTTAAAAATCAGCACTGTCTGTATTCAGTGCTCCCCACCCCCCCCCACAGTGAAAAGGTATTTTTTACCAGACTGGATTGTTTTTGTGACCCCATCGGCACCACCGGTTACTGAAGTTGCTTTAATTCCATGACAGTGTCACAACACAGTAGTCTCTTATCTGTTGCTGAAGCCGCAATTGTTTATTTTGCTTCACATCCAGCCAGCGTCCCTCTGTCAGAAAGGGAATATATCAAAATCTGAATTTGGTAATAATATTTGTGGTTGATCCCACAAAATGCCTGCAAAGAGACGTGCAAGTAAAGCTGTTTCTGGCCATGGCAATGTTGGCAGTAAGAGGGTCTGTAGACATGGTAGTAGTACACGGATTTAGAAGTGCATTGCTGATGTGAGGAAAGGTATTTCTCCTGCAATGTTTTTTACTGCCCAATCAGTAGCTTCACTGATAGTTGGAGGAGATGATGGAGGAGATGATGTTTTCCCAAATGGTGATGTTAGTGTTACCGGTGGTGGAGGTATTATTAGCATTGTTGCGACAAGTTCTAATTCCAACCAGTGTACCACATCCAAACATACTGAGTGTGAAGCAGTACAAGTGAGTGACAGCATAGATGATGTCATACTTCCCAGTAATATCCCATTAACTGAACCTGATTCTGATGATTATGTCAGCGATAGCATATGATGTGATATTCCATTCACCGTGGCACTTAACGTCACACATTTTCCATGCAGTGATTCACAGTGTGATGAAGAAATATCAGGTGATGGTGGTGTAGATGCTGATGATGAATGTGATGATGCTGATGATGATGATGTTGCTGTTGTTGCAACATGCAGTCCACATGTTAGCATCCAAGCAGAAGATGTGGATGTGTGTGACAGTGACATTGATGAATATGATGATGAGAAAAAGAAATTAAAAGTGTCTGAATCTGTTTGCAGGAATCCCCCCCCCCAGTAAAAACTTGTGATGTACCGGTTTTAGTGGATGATGATGATGATGATGATGATGACCCAGTACTCAATATGATAGGTAGTCATGGTGGTCAGTTGCAGTCCAGGTGTGCAGTGCCAGAAACATCACATGTCCCCCCAACTTCAGTGCTTAAAATAACAGACTTAAATAAGCCACATCATCATGGACGTGTTAAAAGCAGAGCATCACACTCCCTTGTTTGGGATTTTTTTGTTCAAGATGCAAATGACAATTCAGTTGCAATCTGCCAGGTTTGCCATGTGCATGTGAGTCAAGGTAAAAAGGGGAGCCATCTGGGCACAGGAGGACAGCATACACATCTTAAGAATAGGCACTTGGCTCTGTGGACCCAGCACAAGCTGGCAGCTAATTCCAGACTGGGGCATTCACCCATATCACCAGCAACCATAGCCAGCATGTTATGCCCTTCCATGACTATTAAGCCCAGTAGAAAATTAAATGTGTGCAGTAGTGCGGTAATAAGAGCAGAGGATTACAACAGGCATGACGAGGTGGAGGACCATAATGACTTTGAAATGTTGTCCAGTGCTGGTGAGAGCAGCAGTTATTGTGGTGGTGGTGGTGGTGGTGAATGCAGTATGTCTAGCGCAAGTGGTACATCAACCCCTATTGGCAAATCCGGAAAAATAACATCATTTCTGGGTTTCTCATCATCACCTGTGCAACTGTCTTCATCAAATGTCCACACTCCACCCCCTGCCAATGGCATTCATCACAGAGCACAACCATTTGTGACCAACAACACATCCCATGTAAAACGTCTAAGTCAGCCCACGTTACAGAGTGTTTTTGTGCATAAGCTGAAGTACTTCCAATCATACAGTGTCACGTGAACTTAATGCTGCTGTGAAGGAAATGCTGGCAATAGATCTTTGCCCTTCTCCTTTGTGGAGAATTCTGGTTCTGGTGGTTTGCTGCCCGGCCTGTGCAAAATGGAAAGTCCCATCCAGGACATACTTTTCACTCGTGCTGTTCCGAGTTGTTCCGCACTGTCTCAGACTCGGTAAGACATGCCCCTCAACATTTCTCCTCTCCATTCATCCATTTAAGTATGGATATGTGGTCAAGTGACAAAACAGCGGGGAGTTCATATCTGTGTATAACTGCACACTGGGCGCAGTTGCCGGGGGTTGTTTGTGATGCTGGTAGTGTGAATAATCAGTGCATTAAGGTGGATTGTCGCGGCAGCAATCTTCCTGGAATTCACCAGCATGCAACAATTGCTATGCGCAGTGTGACCTGTTCACACACTGGTGAGAAATATGTTGGACATGGTACTGACTGAAATTGACAGATGGCTAAACCCCTCTGTCCCTGAGAGCTGGGTTCAGTAGCAAGTGGCAATGGGTCAAATGTGGTGAAATGCATCATGAATGGTGTTTTTTTTCATGTTCCATGCATGGCCCACTGTTTAAATCTTGTGGTTCAGGAGTTTCTGCAGCACCCTGACATAAAGGAAATGCTGACCATTGCACAACGTATCTGCTCTCACTTTTCAAGATCTGGAAAGGCCCATGACCAACTACGGCAGTTGTAGATACTATACAGCCTGCCTCAGCACTGCTTGAAGCTGGAAGTTGTCACCGGATGGAACTCCACGTTATACATGGCAGAGAGGTTGTATGAACAATACAAATCCATTTCAGAATATCTTGCTATGCACAGTAGCCATGACAGCTGTGGGGCCTGCATGTCTATGACGACTGAACAGTGGTGCCTCATGGACTCTGTAATAACAATTTTGCGGCCTTTTAAACATACCGCACAGGCAGTGAGTGGCAAGTCTGCCTCCATTAGCCAATCAATTCCACTGCTGTGGGTGCTGAGGCAGACACTGGTGAATGTACAGCATGGCCTTGATGTTGCTGGAGACAGTGCTAGCAGTATGTTGCTGCAACACATGCTGACAGTATTCCACCAGAATCGTCACATTGTGAGCATTCAGCATAGTGACAACTTTGCCATGGCCATGACACTGGACCCATGATACAAATGTGGAATTGCATCAGTACTGGAGGGAGGACCTGAAAAGGTAAATAATTCAGTGGTCAACTGGTTCACTTGGTTCATGGGGCAAAGAAATCATGTGCCAAGGTTTGCAAACCTCAGTAGCATAATCCAGCTGAAGGTGTAGCTGGAGAACCAGCAAGCATATCATGCAAGGGTAAGGGGACTGTAGTTCCAGGTGGTCTGTCATCCAAAGTGGGTGGCATCAACCCACTTTGGGAGGCTTTGACCCAAGTGGGTATTTGTGAAATCAATGATTTTGGGGAATAGGTTGATGCATCAACAACTGGACTTAGTGCAGCACAGAGAATGGTTGAATCATATTTGTCTGAAAACAGGCATCTAACAATAAGTGAAGATCCTCTTTTGTACTGGAGTGGAAAGGTCAGTGAATGGCCAGAGCTGACTGCAGTGGCACTGAAGTACCTCACATGTCCACCCTCCAGTGTAAGTGTTGACAGGGTATTCAGCTCAGCAGGTGCAATAGTCAGGGATCGTCGGACAAACCTGTCTCCTGCAAATGTTAGTTTGCTAACATTCATTAAAATGAATGAGAGGCACATACCAGCAGAGACTGCAACCTTGGTATTCGTACCCTGGCCTAGTCATGGTGGTCTTGCTGATGTGGAAATGGAGCATCCTGGTGGCACTGGCAGTGGCTGCCTGAAACGGCCCACTACTTACGTAGATGATGACACAATGGAGAAAGAATTTCCCAGTGGTCAGACTTCAGACATCGATGACTGTGAGGGCAGTTTTCTTCATGAGGATGATAATGATGTGGTTAGTTTGGGCAGGTTTTAACTGCAGTATTTAAAATCCCCCCCACCCCAGACTACCAGCACCACTGGGACTGATGTTATGCAAGTCTGCCACCATGAGTCTGTCTCTCCCTCATGGACCACCAGTCCACCCATGCACCACCATTACCAGCTTCTTAATATTTAAACCATAAAGTGAGTATGTGCACTCATGTATGTTATGCTGTCTCACTTTCTTAAGTTGTATGTTTTGTTTTCTGTGGCTTTTCAGAGCCGCAGTGGCACAACACATAGGCCCAGATGTTCACAAGGGTTGTGCATGGCGCAACAGTGTTGCACCATGCACAACCAACTGATGTGCCCCAGTGCAATATTCAAACATGGATTGTACCTGGCAAAAATCCCGGTGCAGCAGAGTGCATCAGTAATGTATGCAGCGCAGGTAGGAGGGGCGTGCCCATGCATACTCCACACATCCCGATATTCAGCCCAGGATGTGTTGAGTCCATGTATATGCAGCCCCTACTTGCGCTGCACACAGGTGAGCCAAAAAAAAGGAACAATGGCTGGCCACCCACAGGAGAGCTGCCATATTGCAGGGCACAACACATATCTGGAATGTGTAGTACAGTACAGGCTGCATGTCCATTGGCTCACTCTGTGGACCAATGGGCATACAGCCCTATCTACAGAGTCAGTCAGCGGGTGGTGGGGCAGCAGGCAGGAGGGTGCTGCTGCCCACTGCTGACTGGGGGGAGTGGGACGATGGGGCTCAGTGGGCAGGTGGGGAGGGGGTACCACTGGAACATCAGGGATATTGGAGTTTATTTTTATTTAGCTAAGCCCGCGATCGGGCTGTGAGCTGTCCACTGGACCACCAGGGATATAGGACTTCATATTTATTTACCTAAGCCCACGATTGGGCTAACAGCAGTCCACTGGATCACCAGGGATATAGGACGTGCTTTTGTTTTACTTAAGCCCGTGATTGGGCTGCAAGTGGTCTACTGGACCACCAGGGATATTGGACATGATTTATTATGTACTTAAGCCTGCGATCCAGCTGACAGCGGTCCACTGGACCACCAGGGATATAGGACTTTATTTATTAAATACTTAAGCCCATGATCAGGTGTGTAGCAGTCCACTGGACCACCAGGAATATGGGATGTTTTTAACTCTCTGTATGCCCGCAATCGGGCAGAGGGGCACATTGCCGTACTATGCAGGGGGTGTCGGTCCCTGATGGCTGCTGCCTGGCAGGGCGCCAGGCGCAAGTCACCGGGGATCGGGCACCTGCATGCAAATGAGGCCATAATGACATGCAAATGGCCCCATTTGTGCCTTGTATACATTATGGCCTCATTTGCATGTGCACTTTTGAATATCGTGGTTGTTGCGCATAGCGCAAGGGAACTTGCACTAGCACATTCCTCTGCTCCACTCTGGTCACTTGCACCATGCACACTGCGGGTGGCCAGGGTGAGATATTCAATGATGCTGTGCCATGGTGCAGCTCCATTGAATATCGCCCAGTCAACGCCCCTGTGCAGCAAAGTTGCTCTGCACCCAGGCTTGTGCCACAGCCTGGTGCAGTTTGAATCTCTGGGCCATACAGTACACTCCTTTTGTTTCTTTTAAAGGAGAAGAAAAACAGGCTCAATCGCTAATACTCATTGGGAAAGATGCTGTAGCTATACTGTACAGAGAGGAACCGATGTAATGTCCATGTGAAATCCATTCTGGTAAGTATGAAGATTTTATTTAATCCATTTCATTGCTTTGTAAAGACTGCTGCAAATATTGCAACAACAGGTTGTCTTAGTAGTTGACAAGATTTGTCTCTGAAATGTAACTTGACAATAGGGATTGAGATTTGAGAACCAGGGAGGGACACATAACAATGAAGTTGTAATTTGTAAGAAGTCATTCATTTATTTTTTTAAGAAACTTTGCAATGCTTTGTTGTTCTGTCAAAGTGGCCTTATCCAAAAAAGTTCTTCAACATCAGGCATCCCCCCTTCCCCGAGCTTTGGCACACATGCAACATGCAGAAGTCGTTTCATTAGATGACCATGACCATCATTAAGAACTGGACTCCAGAAGGATGCTGATGAAATCTGTGAAGAAGTAAAAAAATAAGAAACCATTACAGACAAACATGAAAATATGATTCCTCCCACCCCCCCAAAAAAAATACTTACCTTCATGTGCTTGAGAGTTATCCGTTTCCATTTAAAGTGCAAAAAATTCTCACTGAGCACTGGAATGTACACAGCAACAGTTTATGAGTCACCTGTGTGATGCAGAACAATAGCATGAGTACATGTCCATGTCAAATTCAACCCCCCCATCATCACCTACAAAATACACAACCATATAACTATAAATATATATATACTCACCAAGGCTACTATTAGTGTACTGTACATCAAAAGGGCACCTTTCAATCCAGTTGACATGATCACATTTCATTTGGTGGAATCATCTCACACAACACATTGGACCAGCAACACAAACCTCACAGTCATCATTTTATACTGGGGTATGTGTTGAAACAGTCTCTTTTCACTTCGTTACCACTTGTCAATTTTCTGCACATAAGAAGGACGCATTGTGGGCCTGCAGAAAAAATCTAGGGACTCCGTGCCACCACTGCGTGCATGACTGAGTGCACCATTAATTCTGGGGGACTTTGTATATGCTGAAACAGTCTCTTTTTACTTCGCTACCACTTGTCAATTTTCTGCACACAAGGAGGATGCATTCTGGGCCTGCAGAAAAAAATCTGGGGACTTTGTGCCACTTTTGTGTGTTCTGTGATTGTTGCTGTGAGCTCATAGTCATGATGTTGTAGTGACATTTTTATAATTAAAGCAGCATTGCAAGAATGTCCTCACAGTTCTGAACTGTACTTTTTCATGCTACTTTAAATTGCCACAGCAACCACTACTTATGTATGAGTTGTCAGTGACTTGAATGATACGATATTCTTCTCACAATTTATGTCTGCTTCTTTTACTCCTACTAACAAAATGAACACGTCTTCCAATATTGTTTCGGCCAGCTTTGTATTTATTTGCAGCTGCTTTTCAATAACTACTGTTCCGTGGTGTCATATAAAACACTGACTGATGCATAACTGTTAGTTAACAACAGAAGTGATATACGACAACTACTTGAAGTGATGGAGAAAAGCAGAGGAAAACAATGACAAAGACCTGGTCACACTCATTGTCAGCAGCACCAATTTAAAAGGAATGCTCCTTTCATTATTTCACACATGAACAAGCATTTGTCAATGCCGAATGTTTGCTTGCTGGCACTGGCATTGGTAGTGTAGAAGTTGCAGAACTGCATAATAGCAATGGCAGTGAAGTACTGAACTGAAGCCAACCCCACCACCACCCTGCAGAGAGTGGCAGGCATTTGGGTGTGCCTTTGGGTCGTCAGGCATAATGACCACGCCATTTCCCCACACCCTACCCTGCAGACACTGACAAGTGTCACGGTGCGTATGGGGTCTTTGGCCTTATGCGCACCCCATTCCATCAGGAAATACGGTGAGATGGGTGCAGTATAGGAGAATGGGTGAAGTTTTGGCCCGAAGAGTCCGGGGCACACCTTGATGCCTCTCATTGGCTGCAGAGTGTGGGTGGGGGTGGAATGGTATGAGCATGACAGGCAAGAATCCCAAGTCACACTCCTGATGTCTGTCATACTCTACAGGGTGGGGTGTTATGGTCGGAAACCCTAATGCCTCAGGCATTCGTTGGTATTTTCACTCCAAATTTTCAACATGGTTTTTTTGTGACCCCCACCTCATGAACAGTGGCAATATCAGTTTGTTAGCCGAAAACTGCTTTTGCACAGTGACTATGGCATTTGGCACCACAGGTGCAAAAACACATTCCGAACAGGATGTGAAAAATGACAGCGGTACTGTTCATGGGGAGGTGTAAAAAATGGCAATGTTGAAAATCTGCTGTGAAAATCTTAAAAAAACTGGTGAAGTCACGAGCGTGCGTAGAAACTGTGCAACGCACACCCGTAATGTAACTAGTTTGGGGATTTTTTTACAGCAGATTGTTAACACAGGCATTTTGGGACCTCCGATCATGAACAGTGTCAGTGTGATTTTCTTTATCTGTCCCGAACAATGATTTCCCACAGCGACCACGCATCTCTGCACTGAAAGTGTGAAAACACATTTCGGCCATGTTGTGGAAAATGACAGCTGTACTGTTCATAAGTGTAACCCCTCACCCCTGCCTTTTTACCAAAACGACAGGTGGCATGCTGTTGGCGCTGGCAGCAGCACCTGGTGGGGACCTGGGTTCGGGGAGGATGAGGTTACTCGGCACAAGGGAACCTAGGTTTGGCTACTCTGTACAGGGGCACCCAAGTAAATCCGAACACAGGAAGCAATAACGGTAATGTCCTGAAACAGGAATGGGATTTTACAGTGTGGGTTTTATTCACAACTAGCTGAACACAACAAAGCATAGATGAACCCCCATGGGGCTAACGTTTACTGATAATGCAGATTAGAGACTACAAGGTGGTCCACTGGAAGAATGAACCAATTTACTGTTTTCAGGCTCTGGACCCACCAGGCACACAGCCCGGACTTGCACGCACTTTGGGTACACAGCCTGACTGCCCGGCTCCCCTGCCGGCCACTTGAATGGAGGTCCATTGGAAGAATGAACCCATTTTCTTGTTGTGGCTCCCCACACCACCTAGAGTCAGCGACTCCTAGAGAGATTTCCCATTTGTTTCTTCTGACTACCATCTCAAAAAGAGAATTTTCTTCACACTTGTTGTGGCTCCCCACACCACTTAGAGTCTGCGACTCCTAGAGAGATTTTCCCATTTGTGACCCACGTCTGGGTACTTCCCTCATCACTGGCCAAGCACATGAGACAAGTAGCAATCACAGCAGAAATCCGTAGTGGTGGACCTGGTTACTAAAGATAGGGGGGTGTTCCCACCTCCGGCCCCCACAGCCCATACCCGGCCATTTCTCTGGAAAAACTGAAACTTCGGAATGTAGATTAAATGGTGGATGAACTGTCGCAACCCCTCTACAATATTACTTGAATTCACACAGCACTCTAATTTTTGACTCTACTCCACTTGTTTGTCCTAGTACTATAGGCCTCCCAAATAGTAGTTTAAATCCCAGATTTCTTCACATATCCCAGGCTGAAGAAACACATTTTTTACCCTCTCATATTAGAGCATACACTCACCCTTTTGTTGCAGGTACCCCACAGGCGAAGTACAACTCTTCCCACTTTCCAAACACAGACTGAAACTGAAATAGGCAGCTTTCTTTCTTCTGCAGAATTTAGGGGATTGCCCCTGGAATCTACATGTGGATCTTTACTTCCCCCCCTGGAGGGAGGGGGGCACTGAGACCCGAACAGCGGTCTCCACCACTTGAAGGCAAAACTGGAACTGCTCCTTCCTCTTACTAAAGGCAAACAGGAACTGACCCTTCCTGTTTGAAAGCACACAGGACACTGACTTTGAAAACTCCCAACGTTCTATCTAACTCCCTCTGCTGCAGATTCCAATGTGGCTTATGCAGCTGCGACAGTTCTATTGGTAATGTCATCTCTCAGTCTCAGCTGAGACTGACAACAGAGTGAGACAGTGTGAAACCCATTTAACTGGAATTTCACAAGCTGCCTTCCCTGCCTACCACTAGGTCTTACTGGGATTCTAGTAACCCCGGGTAACAAGGGGTTACATAAGGAGGTGTGGAAAAATGCCACTGGTGAAAATCTGGACTGAAAATATTACAAATTCATGAACCTATGAGGGTGCGTGGAAACTGCGCAATGCTCACTCGTAACACAGTCATTTTATGGAGTTTTATCACCAAATTTTCAACATAGCCATTTTAAGACCTCTGCTCTTGACCAGTGTCACTGGTATTCTCTTAATCTGTCCCAAGCATTGTTTTCGCACACCGACTGCACCATTGTGCGCTACATGGGCAGAAACAAGTTGTGGGCGAGATGTGAAAAATGACAACTGTACTGCTCATAAGGAGGTGTGGTAAAATAGCAATGTTGAAAATCTGGAGTAAAAATATTGAAAATTTGCGAACTTATGAACGTGTATAGGAACTCTGCAACGCACGCTCGTAAAACAGTCATTTTTAGGAATTTTTTCACAAAATTTTCAACATAGCCATTTTAAGACCTCTGCTAATGAACAGTGTCACTGTGATTTTCTTAATGTGTCCCATACATTGATTTCGCACACCGACTGTGCCATTGTGCGCTACATGGGCGGAAACACATTTTGGGTGAGATGTGAAAAATGACAGCTGTACTGCTCATAAGAAGGTGTGGTAAAATGGCAGTGTTGAAAATCTGGGTGAAAATATTGAAAATTTAGGAACTTACAAGTGTGCGTAGGAACGCTACTTAGCGCTGCATCGTAAAACAGTCACTTTTAGATTTTTCCACAAATTTTCAAAATAGGCTTTTGAGAGTCCACCTTATGAACACTGGCAGTGTCGTTTCATTAATCATTCCAGTGGCTGAAAAATCACCCTTCAGGCCCTAGTAATGCCATGACAGTGCAAGAATTCATGAGGAGGGGTCCCAAAAACCCCATGTTGAAAATTCGGTGCAAAAATTCCAAAAAATGCCTGAGATATGCAACAAAGTTGAAAAAAACCCTATCTATCCCATTATACAGCTTACTGGCATTTCCTCAGTTTGCGGTCGGCTTTGAAGAGTGCAGACGTGTTCACGGTCTACCGAAGATCGTCGCGTTGGACTCCAGAGGTAAGTATGGGGTGAGGGGAGTGTGGGGAGGCAGGGTGCCCAGTGGGTGTGTGCGGTTGTGGGGGGGCAGGGAGACCGCGAGGGACCATTTTTTTCTTTACAGGTTTTTTTTGTTGAAACAGATGATGCGGGACATTTGCCATGCTGGGGTGGGCTCCCAGCATGGCAGAAGGATGGCTGGGGGGACATGGAGCTGACAGGGGATTGGGCACCCCCGTCTCACATGGCATCTGTTGTCACACTGGGGTGGGATCCCAGCGTGGCACCCTGTACTCGGGGGGAAGACAGTGGAGCCGACGGGGGATTGGGCACCCCCGTCAGTGACAGCATGGGGGAGAGAGACAGTGGAGCTGATGGGGGATTGGGCACCCTCGTCAGCCATTACATCATTTTGCTATGCTGGGGTTGGCTCCCTGCGTGGCACCTGGATGCTTTGTGGGGGTGTGCAGCTGACTGGGGATTGGGCACCCCGTTGGCCATAAAACATTTTGCCATGTTGGGGTGGTCTCCCCAGCGTGGCACCTGGATGCTTTGGGGGGGCGTGGAGTCGATGGGGGATTGGGCACCCCAATTGGCTGTACAGTGTGGGGGAGGGAAGGCATGAGCACAGTCTGCGTGCATACTGCGCATGTGTGTGTGTGTGTGTGTGTGTGTGTGAGTGTGTGGAGGGAGACCTCTGCTCACCAAGCGAGCTCCTTTCAACTGTATGCCACTGCATTTCAGCTGTCATAGACAGCTGGAGCAGTGATTGGCACTCTGCGACCGCGCCTGCAAATACACTGACTGAATTGGAAGAGGCTGACACACCTCTGGAAAACTCATATGATGGCACTATGTTTCTTACACATGCATGCAAGTAAACATAAAAAAGGTAATAGAGCACACTCAACTACTGCAAATTATCATATCATTCCAGTCAGTCAGGATGTAAGTAAAGGAAGTTGTAAAACAGCATTAAAAATATAGGTCAGAGTTATCAACAAATTGTTGCGTTGCTGCTTTACAGTCACCACATTTCATAGTTATGGTGATGCACATAAACTAATATGTGGGGGTTGGGGGCATTACTACAACTGGAATATTCCTTGCTCCACAGAGTGCAAATATATGTCTGTGAAAAACACCCATAATTTCATTACAGTAAGTCACATGACGGAGGAATTAACAATCTGAAAAGCAACCCACATTTGTGCCACACTGCCTCAGCAACATTAAGAAGTGATGGCAGGGGAGTGAGTGCATGCTGCACTATACTGAATGTCCAGCAGCTATTCCAACCAATGTTTCCTAATGTTATTAGGTTCACTTTGTGTTTTTTACTGTAAGGCGCACACTCTCCCTTCCTGCCATCATGTCCTAATGTTGCTGAGAAGGGAGGCAGAATGTGGGCAGATGTTCAGAATGGAATGCCTCTGTCACATGACTCACTGTAATGCATTTTCGCATGGTTTTCAAAATGTATTGCACTATGTGGTGCAAGAAAGATTCCCTGAAGGAAAATGTATGATTTAATAATAACAAACAAAAACACACAACAAAAGTACAACACAGTAGTGGGGTGGGGTCAGGGGCTGGGGTGGGTGTGGGAGGCAGAAAACAATACCCAGAATTATTATGGCCGTGGGATGCCATGGTGGTCTAGCAGTAGGTGCAGCACTGAAAGTATTTGCTGCTGCTGTGCTTCCACTCTGGTAACCTGCTGCTTCAAAGCAATGAAACGCTTGTTGTTTTCCTTCAGTGCTGCCCACACCAGTAGGAGTTCAGACTGGCTAACAGGGACTGTGCCGGGGTCCACAGCAGTGGGTAGTCCGGGTAGTGGAGCTGGTGGTGGACAGGGTGGTGCTGGTGGCTGTGGTGGTGGCGGCCATGGTGGTGGAGCACCTGATGTAGCCCTCCTCCTGGTGCTGCGGTGGTGACTGCTGCGAGGCACATCTCCCACCCCAGCAGCACCCTCAGCCACTGCCACGGAAGGGCCAGCAGGTGGACGCCTGGCCCCCTTCTGTGGCAGCCTGCCACTGCCCTGTGGTGATTCAGCATGTTGGTGCACTGACCACTGTCCCAAATGTGTCCTGGGGCCTATGGTGCGAATCAGCACACCACACACTTGGCACTGCACCACTGTGCTGTCTCCCCCACACACTAAAACTCCCACACTGGGGAGCTGTGGGGACCAGACACAGTATGCACTTTTCGGCATGGGTCTCACCACCACCCACAATTCCATACAATTGCCAGGGCCACCTCCTGTGGCTGTGGAGGTGGTGGTGGGGTGCTACTGGAGCCCCAACAGCTTTTGCTAGTGGTGGTGGTGGAGAAGGTGGACGAGCAACAGCCACCGGTGGCATTGGTGCTGCTGCTGCTACTCCTGTGGCTTCCATGGGAAAGCAACACTGACCAAGTGTCTGGAGTGGTCCAACATAACATGACCGTCTCAGCCCCCATGGGTCCACATTCCTCCCCTCCTAACACTTCCACGTGCCAGCGACTCACCTTCTCTGACTCCATCGTGACCCTCCATCCTCCTGGGTCCATGGGACCACATACACACACACACACACAGTGGGCACACACACGCGTATACACACACACAGACACACACACAGACACACAGACACACACACACACACACACACAGTCAGTCACACACACAAAACAAAAACAAAACTTACACAAAAAAATTCACTAACCAAAAAACACTAAGACAATACAAACACTAAATAAAATAGCTTTTAAAAAAAGCTGTTTGAATTGGATTGGCAGTAACAAGAGATGACTCCGAGAGCCAAGCAAACTGCTCTCCCCTCACAAAACAATTTTGCTTTCTCCCAGTACAAATGCAAAGGAGAAAATGAAACTGCTTCTCTGACTCACTTCCTTCCTGCCTGGCTAAAGCATGTGACTTACAGTACTGCAGGCCATGTGTTGTGCCTATTTTCTTCTCACTTCGCCTTACTTTGCGTTAAGGCATAATGAAAACGTGAAGTGGCAATGATAACGCAAAGTGAGCACTTTACAGGGTCCACTTCACGTTGTGCCCATGGTCACGCAATGGTCACTTTGTGTTCACTCTGCGGGGCTGGATTTATAATCACATCTCTAGCACAGATACCTGAGTGGTAAACTATAGCAGAAGAGTATACACCCATGTACAGATACCAGAGGGTAAAACAATATGAGAAATTTCTACACTTGTGAACAGATACCTTAGGGGTACACTGTAGCATAAGTACCTACACCTATGTACACTTACTAGAGGGTAAACTGTAGGAGAAATATCTACAGTTTTGTTCAGATAACTGAGGGATAAACTATAACATAAGTATCTACACCTATGTACAGATACCAAAGGGTAAAACTGTAGAAAAACTATATCTACATCTATGTACAGATACCAGAGGTTAAAACTGTAGGAGGAAATATCTACACCTGTGCACAGATACCTTGGGGTAAACTATTGCACAAGCATCTATACTGATGTACAGATTCGAAAGGGTAAAACTGTAGGAGAAATATCTACATATGTGTACAGATACCTGAGGGGTAAACTATGGCATATGAATCTACACCTATGTACATATACCAGTGTACAGATACCTGAGGGAAAACATGTAGGGGACATATCTGCAACTGTGTAGAGATACCTGAGGGTAAAACTGTAGGGGGAATATGTAACCTGTGTGCAGATACCTGAGGGGTGAACTATAGCAGCAGTATCAACATCTATGTACAGATAACAGGGGGTAAAACTGTAGGAGAAATATCTACATTTGTGTACAGATACCTGAGGGGCAAACTATAGCAGAAGTGTCTACACCTATGTACAGATACCAGAGGGTAAAACAATACGAGAAATTTCTACACTTGTGTACAGATACCTTAGGGGTACACTGTAGCATAGGTACCTACACTTATGTACTCTTACCAGAGGGTAAAACTGTAGCAGAAATATTTACAATTTTGTACAGATAACTGAGGGGTAAACTATAACATAAGTATATACACCTATGTACAGATACCAGAGGGTAAAACTGTAGGAGAACTATATCTACACCTGTGTACAGATACCTTGGTGGTAAACTGTAGCACAAGTATCTATAGCTATGTACAGATTCCATAGGGTAAAACTGTAGGAGAAATGTCTACACCTGTGTACAGATACCTGAGGGTAAACTATGGCATACATATCTACTCCTATCTACAGATACCAGTGTACAGATACCTGAGGGTAAAACTGTGAGGACATATCTGCACCTGTGTAGAGGTAACAGAGGTAAAACTGTAGGAGAAATATCTACAGTTTTGTACAGATAACTGAGGGGTAAACTATAACATAAGTATCTACACCTATGTACAGATATCAGAGAGTAAAACTGTAGAACTATATCTACACGTACAGATACCTTGGGTAAACTATAATAAGTATTCTATACCTATGTACAGATTCCATAGGGTAAAACTGTAGGAGAAATATCTACACCTGTGTACAGATACCTGAGGGTAAAACTGTTTGGGAAATATCTACACCTATGTGCAGATACCTGAGGGTAAAACTGTAGGGGACATATCTACACCTGTGTACAGATAACTGATGGTACAACTGTAGGGGGAATATCTACACCGGTATACAGATACCTAAGGGGTAAAACTGTGGAGGAAATATATCCACACCAGTGTACAGATAATTGAGGGGTAAAACTGTAGGGGAATATCTACACCTGTATATTGATACCTGAAGAGTAAAACTGTAGAGGAAATATCTTCACCTGTCTACAGATACCTAATGGTAAAGCTGTAGATGAAATATGTCTACACATGTACAAATACCTGAGGGGTAAAACTGTAGGTTAAATATCTACACCTGTGCACAGATGCCTGAGGGGTAAAACTCCATGAGAAATATCTACTCCTGTGTACAGATACCAAAGGGGTAAAACTGTAGGGGAAATATCTACACCTGCACAGATTCCTGAGGGGTAAAGCTGTAGGGGAAATATCTACATCTGTGTACAGATACCTGAGGATAAAACTGTAGGGGAAATTTCTACACCTGTGTGCAGATATCTGAAGGGTAAAACCTTGGGGTAAATATGTTCTCCTGTGTACAGGTACCCAAGGGGTTAAAACTGTACAGGAAATATATCTACATGTGTACAGATACCTGAGGGTAAATCTGTAGGGGAAATTCCTACATCTGTGTACAGATTCCAGAGGGTAAAACTTTAGGAGAAATATTTCTTCACCTGTGTACAGGTACTTGAGGGATAAAACTGTATTGGAAATATCTACACCTGTGTAGATACCTTAGGGCTTTAAATTCAGGGGAAATATCTACACATCTGTACAGATACTTGAGGGGTAAAACTGTAGGGGAAATCTGTACACCTGTGTACAGATACCTGAGGGGTAAAACTGTAGGGGAGATATCTACACCTGTGTATAAGTACCTAACAGGTGAAAATGTAGGGGAATATCTACACCTGTGTATAGATACCTGAGAAGTAAAACAGTAGGGACATACTGAATCTCCCCTGTGTCCAGATACCTGACGGTTGTACTGTGGGGAAATATCTACACCTGTGTACAGAGTCCAGTGAAATAAATAGGCTACTTTGCTTTTTCTCTTTAGATAATTCCTAGAAGACTTGCCTTTGAAACATCGATTTTAATTTTATTTTCTATTTTTGGTGTGCATTTGTTATTACTATTTTTTGTTATCCTATAAGACACAATGAATACCTTTTTATGCACTCAGAAATGCTGCCAACAATGCTGCCATAGCACATGGGGCTTCGCTCAGGCCTCTTTTGTAAGTAACATTGTTGGCAGCATTTCCTAGTGAATAAAATGCTTATTCTGTGATCCATATGGAATATTCTCTATAAATAATATAGCAGGGATGAACAAATTGGGTGACAACCTTATGTTGTTTAGGGATAAATACTTTCACTTAGAACACACGATACATTGCTTAGATCATGCTAGTATCAAGAGATAGACTACATACCACAATTGACCAGATAAAAGGGTTCTAACAGAAAAAAAGCAGTTTTAAACTAAAACAAGGTAAAACAGTAGTTCTAACAAAAAAAAGATAAATGTGTTATTCCACTGTTACCCATTATGTATTCACTATTTATGTGCAACATGTAAGTCACTGCTCCCATGACATCATCCAAAAGGCATCTACTCCATGGTTCCATCCTGCTTACACAGAGTTGAAACTGTACCAATTACATTTCTGAAAGGAAGTGAGAGAGAAAGGAAGAAGACAGGGAGGAGTAAGGTATAGAGGGTCATGTGCCATTGCACGAGTCAGGATAATAAAATTCCAGACCTGGAAGCCATCATGGTGGAGGCTAGCCTGGATTTGGTAGCCATAATGGAGGCAATGTTCACTGACAGCCACAACTGGGACAAGGCCATACCAGATCACTTTCTGTTGAGGAGAGACAAGGCAGGGAGAAGGGATGGTACTATATGAAAAGGAGGAAATCAAGGCCATAGAATACAGGAGTACAGGAGTTACTTAATAGGGAGACCTGGACAGGGACAGAAAGGGGATCATTGCTGAGTAGGGTGAGCTGGAGATCATCAGAATGAGATCATGGAAGAGGTCAAATTGGATATTGTGGCCATAACCAAGTCATGGTGCATTGAAAACCATGACTAGGGCATGGCCCTAACAGGCTATACTCTGTTTAGGAAGGACGGTGTGTGAAGAAAAAGAGAGGGTGTGGTGCTTTATGTGAGGAAAGGCATAAGGGCAGCAGAAGCACAGGGAATACAGGAGGGATCAGAGACACTGTGGGTCACACTAGAGAGGGAATGGAGCCTCTGTTCTGAATAGTGTGATCTACAGACCTCTGGTACAGGGGGAAGAGTTAGAGGAGGTACTGTTGGAAGCTATTGTCAAGATGGCAGAAAAGAGGGAGTTGCTGCTGGAGCAGGACTTCATTCTGCCAAATGTACATTGGAACTTCCCAACTGTGGCTTTGGCTAGAAGCAGGGACTTCCTTGACTGCCAGCAGGGAGTGTTCCTCTGGCAACTAGTCAGTGAGTGAAACCACCCATGATGGGGCAATAAAAGACCTAATACTCACTAACAGGGAGAGTGTTGCAGACGTCAAGGTAGGAAGCCACCTGGGGAACAGTGCTCACTGTACAGTATCGCTCAATATCAAGATGGCTGCAGATTCAAACTACACAAGGTTGAAGATCCTGAACTTCAGGAGGGTGAATATTAAAAAGACTGGTGAATGCCTCAGGGGTGACCTGGTGGGAGGATGACCTGTGTGGAGGAACAATGGGCGAAGCTAAAAAGGGTCCTGGGGAAATCAACAAAACTCTGTGTCAAGCAAGAGAAAAAAAGATACCTCAATGTTCTCGAAAGAAATGGCAGAAAAGGAAAAGGCTAACATGCTATCATTCAGAAAATACTGTATAAGAAGATGCAGAGGGAGGAGAATTTGGAGATATATCAGTGGAAACAGAGGGATGCAGGGAGAGCAGTAAGGAGCATGAAGGCACAAAGTGAAGAGAGAATAGCCCAGGTGGTGGCAAAGGGGGGCAAGACATTTTTTAGGTATGTAAGCGAAAGGACCATGGATGGGCTCATAAGTTTAAAAATAGAAGTGGGCACTGTGCACAGGGAATCAGGAAAAAGCAGACATCCTGAAAAATACTTCTGTTCAATGTTCACAGTGGAAGGAGAAGGGAAGGGGCCACAAAAAAGTAACAGGAGCATTGGAAGGGGATGGACACTAGTCCATTTTCGAAGAAGACTGTACTAAAGGGGCTTGCTGACCTGAAAGTGGACAAAGCAATGGGGCCAGATGGGGTGCATCTAAGGGTATTGTGGGAGCTCAGGGAGGTACTGAGTGCACCTTTGACAGTCCTAATTATGTTGACCTACCACAGATTTTCCACTCACTGGCTCAAGCTCTAAGCTCCCTAGCCTCCCACATGTCCCATAATAATAGAGGGAGATTTTAATCTCCCATTGGACCCCTATTTGACCACACTTCCTCTAGTCCAGACCACCATCAGAAGACTCACCCTCTCACAACAGTTGATCTCAGATATGGGGCTATTAGACCCATGGCGATTCTTCATCCAAGGGATAAAGATTACACCTTCTTCTCCCCGGTGCACAGCTCTTTTAGTTGGCTAGACTATTGGCTGGTATCTGATACAGTTATGAAGGGCATCAATGATGCTGTGATCCATCCTGTCCTTATATCGTACCATGCCCTGGTCCAACTCCATTTACTACATAGCCCCCTAGCTCCTCGCTCTCAAAACTGGTGCCTAGACCTGTTACTTCTGAGAGATCCAGATTTTCCTCAGTAGCTTCTTACTCAGTCACCAACTATCTACAAGATCATCTCAATACCTTGGTTCCCTCGACATTGGTCTGGGAGGCGTTAAAAGCTATCTTAAGAGGTGCTATCATGGAGTACTCTGCCCATCATATGCAGCAGAGAGAGAAGACTTGCTCAAATCATTAGAATCTCACCTTACTGAATTGGAGGCTAAATTTAAGAGTACACCCCACATCATCCTTCAATTCCCGACAGGCAGAGAGATCACCCACCTAAGTCATCAAATTCACGACCTACTTGCCAGAAAAGCTGAATTGGCCCTTCTTAGAATAAGACACAAATATTGGGAGGGGGAGAAAAGGGAGGGAAAGTGCTAGCCTATTGACTCCGGAAAGCAAAGGGCTGAATGCCATATCCCAGGACTTAGGAGACAAGGGGGCCCAGTGCAAGTGCAGCCAGACCATATCAGTGAAATAATGACAGACTTTTACAAAAAGTTATATACTTCATCTGGCACCATTGATATATCACAGATAATTGTATTTCGGAAGTCTCTCCCTCTATGCCATCTAACCCCTCAGCAAGCAGCCACATTGGAGAATCCTATCACCCCCAAGACGTCACAGAGGCAACCCAAAATTTAAACCATGGGAAAGCCCCTGGTGGGGATGGCTTCCCCCCCCGAAATGTGGAGCCTAGTTGCACCACTGATAACCCACTTGCTCAGTGACGTCTTCAACTCAGTCCTTGTTACAGACTCCCTTCCCCCATTTTTCAGGGAAGTGATTATCACAGTCTTTCCCAAAAAAGGGAAAGATGCCACTCTTCCACCCAGCTACCACCCTATTTCACTTTATCAATTCAGATAGTAAACTTTTCACAAAAATTTTGGCCACCAGGTTAAACCCCCTACTTCCCTGTCTCACCCATCCATCTCAGGTGGGCTTTCTCCCTGGTCAGCTTAGTAGAAACCATATTCGTTCATTGATAATAATTATATATGAGGCTGGCAACTATCCTGCTCCCTCCGCTGCTGTAGCCATTGACTTCGAGAAGGCTTCTGGTTCCCTCGAATGGCAATACCTCCATCAGGTGCTGGAAGCCATGTGTGTGGCTACAATTTCAGAGTGCTAGTAGCCCTATATTTTTGTCCTACAGATCGGGTTCTAACTAACTCCATCCTGTCTGCACCCTTTCCTCTGGGACAGGGTACAAGACAAGGCTTCCCTTCCCCACTTCTATTCATACTTGCAGTGGAACCTCTTGCAATAGCCATATGCTACTCCCCAGATATTGCAGGATTCCTATTGGTGAAAACACCTTCTACATTTATGTATGCACATGATCTACTAGTTCCACTAGTAGATGTCCCCACTTCCTCCCAGCCTTACTGTCCCTTCTTGCAAGGTTTATGAGTTATTCTGGTATGAAAATGAACAGGTCCAAAACCGAGGTACTGTCCCTTAATAGTCTCTGCACCGCTGACCAGATAACTCATCTTGGCCTTCAGTGGGCTCCCACTCCTCATGTATTTAAGGATCCGCCTAACCATAGATCTTACCAAACTCTGGGATCTGAACCTCAAATCTTTCCTTGAAGAAATTAAAAAGAGTTTGCATACTGGCGTGGCCTTCAGCTTATGCTAGCAGGCAAATATATGTGATTAATATGGTAGCAGCCCCTAAATTATTATATGTTATCTCACATCTCCCTCTTGCATTGCTGGCTTCATGGCTAAAACTATAGATCAGGCCTTTTCAACTTTATTTGGGAAGGCACAAAACCTCAATACAATAGGAATAAACTTGATCACACTGGACACAGGGAGGTTGGGGCCTCCCTTGGCTAGAAGGATATTAGTGGGCACTCTGCTGCCCAAACCCTTCATTAGTTTCTCCCACAGACATCTGAGATGCCACAGTGGGTACATATGGATGCATCTATGGCTCCAAACCCAATCACTGGTGGTCCTGCTTACAACCCTCCTCCTCCAACAACTGTGCCCTTGCCCCACGATAGCAAGCTCCATTGAGATGTGACACTTAGTACAAAAAGATTGAGGAGATCTCTGTCTTTTACTGGCCATCCCTATCTGGGGGAATAGTGCCTTAAAGGCGGATGGCAGACTTCTGCAATGGTCTCTATGGCAGAATAAAGGTATCCTTACACTAAACGAAAGTTAATGGTGAAAGACGGCCTCAGCATAAAATCCTTTCTAACTCTAGATCAGATATCCCAATTAGGAAAGCAGGCCTTTTGGCAATATTTGCAGCTTAGGAGCACGGTGCTGGCTTATATTAAACAACATCACAGGGTGTACAAGGCAAGGCCTTCACCTCTGGCTAAATGGCTGACCCACAAGGGTGGTAAAGCTAGCCTTATATACACCAATCTCAGGAACAACCTCCCTCACACTCATCCCAAGCCAAGTGTAAATGGGAACAAGCTTAACAACCCCTCTGAAGCTCAGTGGAAGCTCTGCTGGAGATACACCCATTCTATGTATTCAGACCCAAGAAGCAGGCTCATACAAAACAAAATTTATCACACTGGTGCCGCACCCTCGGTTCTCCATAGAATGCACCTGATGGGTAACAGCCGATGCTGGCGATGCTTATCAGGAGTGAGATCTCATGAGCATACTCTGGCTCTGCCCACCTCTTCCCTTTCTGGATGGATGTCTTAGGTCTGGCTCAACAGGCATGGGCCCCAGCTTAATTCTTGACACCTTAATCTGGATTTTGGTCTTCATCTTGTGCAGAGATCACTCACCCATCAGCAGCATAGATGGCTGACTCTACTTAGTCTTCAAGCTAAGGGGCTTATTCTTCCTTGGTGGAGGACCACAGTGATACCTACTATCTCCGAGCATTATAATGCCCTGTCTAAGATGGCAGAGTTGGACCATCTATTCCACCTATGCTTCTAATACACTCTCCCAATATCATCTCACCTGGGCCCCTTACCTGGCTTACCTCGCTCCACAGGGATTGGCTGAATCCCGACGAATAGAATGGTCTGGGATGTTGTAATATGGTTACCTGTCTATAAGGGTTAGGACCCTGGTCCTACCTCCTGAAAGGAGTTATCTCTTTCCTTGACCCCCTTTCTCTCTAAGATAGGATTGTGATCTGGACTGTAGTGTTGTCATTGTGTTGTTTATTCCTTTTTTTTCTTCCCTAAGGCATTGCCAGGTGCCAGGATGCTCCTTGTTGTCTCAACTGCATTGACCTTTTTAATTAATTTTGATATGGCTAACACTTAGGATCTTCACAAATAATGCATAGTACTTTTAAATGTTTACTTACTTAGTAATCTGCTTTGTTTCTCTTTATCCACTCAACCTGCCTAATATATAGTTGTATTGTAGACAACTTGTAGATCCATTTTGTCATGCTGCAATGTATGTACCTGGTTTTGTTGGATGTTATCCCTTAAAAAACTCTTAATAAAAATTATTAACAAAAAAAAAGTGGTAGCAGGGAAGATGCTGGCAATTATAGACCAGTCAACCTGACTTCAGTGGTGGGAAAGTTAATGGAGTCACTGCTGAAGGAAAGGATTGTGGAATATCTTGAATCAAATGGGTTACAAGACCCAAGGCAGTGTGGATTCATGGTGGGGAGGTCATGTCAAACAAACCTGATGTTTGAGTGGGTGACCAAGGAATTAGATCAGGGTGGAGCAGTGGACATGGCCTACCTAGATTTCAGTAAGGCTTTCAACACCATTTCACATAGCGGAGGCTAGTAAAAGCAAGCTGAGTAGCATAGCAGTGAATTTAAAGGTGATGAACTGGGTATGAAATTGGTTACAGGATAAGTGGCAGTGATAAACAGAGTTCACTCAGAGGAAGGGATGGTGAGCAGCAGGGTGCATCAGGAATCAGTGCTGGGATCGGTCTTCTTTAATGTCTTTATAAGTGACATTGTAGAAGAACTGGAAGGGAATATTTGTTTCTTTGAAGATGACACCAAAATCTGCAATAGATTGAGCTCTCCAGGAGGATGGAAAGATGAGCAGAGACCTGAGAAAACTTGAGGAGTTGTTAAGGCTGAAGCAGCTGTGTCTGAACACGAACAACTGCAAAGTAATGTACTTGGGGCACAAAAGCCCAGGAGCAGAGAACAAAATGGGATGAGTGGTATTGGTGACAACCAAACAGGAAAGAGACATGGGGTAATCATATCAGTTGACTTCAAGGTGGCCAGACACTGTGACAAGGCAGTTGGGAGGGCTAATGGGATACTGGGGTGCATAAGAGGTGTATCACCAGCAGAAAGAGGGAGGTGGTATTGCATCTGTATAGATCACCAGTGGGACCCCACCTAGGATACTGTGTCCAGTTCTGGAGTTCACAGCTCTGAAAGGATGTAGAGTGGACGCTGTCCAGAGAAGGGCAAATAAAATGGTGCAGGGTCTGCACCAGAAGCCCTGTGAGGAGGTACTTAAGGACCTAAATATGTATACATTTGATGACAAAGATGATCAAGGGGCTGGGGGACTTATCATACGAAAGGAGGTTGAAGGAGTTGAACATGTGCTCACTGGAGGAGAGGAGAGACAGGGGTGACATGATTGAAACCTTTAAATACATGAAAGGAATAAACAAGATGGGTACAGAGGGGCTGTTCAAAGTAAGGGAGGGGAAGGCCACCAGGGGCCATGATATGAGACTGGAGCGAGGAAGGTTCAGGAGGGAGATGAGGAGACACTTTTTTACAGAGAGGGTGGTGGCTGGGTGGAATGCATTACCTGCTGAAGTGGTATGCAGTAGAACAGTAGACTGCTTCAAACGAGGATGGGACAGGACAAGGGGGAGGGTTAATGAAGGGGAAGGGTGGAAGGGAGGGGCAGCTGCAGAATAAGGGGTGCTAGCTGCACATTCGAGCAGACTTGATAGACCTCTAGGCCTTTATCTGCTGGAAAATTTCGTATGTTTGTATACCCTGGAAGAGAGTAGGGAGGAGGATGTGATATAGAACTTTAAATACCTCAGTGGGGTAAATAAGATACAGGAGGAAAGTATTAAAAAAAAAGATGCACAACAACAAGGGACCATGCTATGAAGTTGGAGGGGGGTAGATTCAGGAGATGTGTAAAGAAGTACTTATTCACAGAAAGAGTGGTGGATTCCTGGAACAGTCTTCCAGCTTATGTGGTGGGGGTGACAACAGTAGTGGTGCTCTAGAATGCATGGGAGAGGCATAACGGAATCTTAATGAAAAGGAATGGGGAGATGAAGAAAGAATAAAAGATCAGGTAAGGCCCATGGAGGTAATGCATGCAGGGAAAAATGGGCATACTAGGTGGACCAAGAAGTCCTTATCTGCCAGCAAATTGTGTGTTTCTATGTTTCTATGAATTGTTGCTGAGTAAGGTGAGCTGGACAGGGACAGAATAAGAATCATTACTGAATAGAGTGAGCTTGACAAGAACAGAATGAGACTTGCTGTTGAATAGAGTGAACCGGACAGGAGAAAATGACAGTCGACAGTCTGCTGATTGAGGAGAGCTGCACCAGGAGAGAATGCAAATCTTTGCTGAACAGGATGAGTTGAATAAGGACAGAATGAAAATATTTGCTGAATAGGGTGAGCTGGACAGAGACAGTGACAGAACAAGAACTGTTACAGAACAGGGTGAGTTGGACAGGGGCAAATGAGAATCTTTGCTGAATAGGGTGAGCTGGATAGGAACAGAATGTGCAGCTTTGCTGAATTAGGTGAGCTGGGCAGGGATGGAACAAGAATCACTGCTGAATAGGGCAAGCTGGACAGGGGCAGAATGAGAATCAGTGCAGAATAAGGTGATCTGGACAGGGTCACTGGGTGAAATACCTTTGGTGGTGTTGTTCATGCATTCAGGTTCTATGTGCTAATGGACGTGTGAAGTGTGACTAAGTTTAGCAGGTTCAGATATTATTGCAGAGAGTGGCTCTATGCATTTGTCTAAGTAAGGATACAGGAAGGGGTTTTTCACAAGGGTTTTTTATATGACTCATTTTGCTATTAGGGGTCCACATCTGATGCTGTTTGCTCATTCCCATGCTTCCTTCCTTCTTTTCTGTCATTCTGAATCTGCTGCCGTATCAGTTTTGGTTTTACACATCAGCTCACTTCTCTTAACCTGTGAGCATGGAAATGTTTGGTACTCAACTTATAAAAAGCAGAGGAAATGGCTTACATTGATAAGAATTCTTAGATCACTGATAATATTTCAGACAATCAATGCACAGTCTCTAATCTTGAACAGCATTCTCATTCTGTGTGGGAACATTACTGTTGAGTTTTCCACTATGAAGGATGGGATGGAATATTACTCATTTTTGAGAAATAAAAAAATCAAATATAAACTTATTATATATCACTGTGGCCAACTTGCATGATTTATAACAAGTTAATATGTCCCATGAGGGGTGCTCCTTACAGTATGTGAATGTTCTTGTTCTCTTGCCCAAACCCAACACAAAGACTCTCCTGTACCAGAAGAGATGCCCTTCAGAGGCACTTCCATGTATATCGTGGCTACTAGCATCTCTCATATGGCACTTTATTGTGAGCAATAAGGATAGGCATTGATATAAGTAACCCTGGGCGCTGTTAAATCAAGGCTACTACTCCTTCTTTGCCTGGCCACATCAAATTAAGGGTCTGGGTTCCTAGCACTGACTTTAAACTGGTACTTTCCCAAGATACCATATTGTGCAGTGCTCCACCCAGCGTATACCTTTTCAGTGGGCTAGCTTTGACCTGGTACAACCCTCTGGAATGCTGTACCCACCCACATTACCAAGATGCCACCCCAAGCATGACCCAATAACATTTCCCACACTAAAGCATTTTGAAATCATTAGATTTCTATAATAATAATATGCTAACAAGACAAGACTATGAAGAACATCAAATGACAAGTTTATTTACATGGGGAGGGCTAGGGTAAATTGAAGCAGAGGTTATGCTATTTATAATAATCACAATTGCTAATTGGTCTGATTGGTTTGGTTCAACATAATCACAGCACTCCCCTGCATTTAGATTTAGACCTGTCTCCTTGCAGATTAAAAGTCACATTTAGATTGTAAAGATGCTCAAGATGATTCCAACAGGCAGAAACTCTGACTCTGGAGATTAAGATGCAGGCAAAGGCTAACAGCCAGGACGCCCAAACTGGCTGCATAGATCTTCCAGCTTTTAGGTAGAAACTACATTTTACTTTTGAGGGCAGTGTCCCTTTGTACTGAAATCACTTTACTGGATAGACCAGGCTGGGACCCGGCATGCATGTCTCAAAACTCCACGCCCAGGTTATGCCCCTGTGGAAAACGATATGGCAGTGACAAGGTGGCACACTACCAGGCTATGTCCCTGACCTGATCAGGTAGATACGCTCCATTCAGCACATTTAAACATCAGCACACTTATAATTGCAGTAGACACATTAGGTAGTCAAAGTTTCTTTCCCATGAGTCCCATTTGGTCGTGGTAGACATAGCTCTTTTTGCAGTACGCTAGAACTTCATAACCATGGTGCACACCCATGCATTTTAGGGGCGAGCACTCCTACATGGTATGTGCAACCAGAACCCAGATTATGGCTCCCACATGGATTACAGGACACAGTTTCTTGTGCAAATTCTCATCTTCCTTGATAGCTGAAGCTTAAAGCACAACAGTCATTACCACACTAATCTAAGCTTGAGGTTTTGGCTCAGTACCATTTCACAGACTTTGATTGTTAGCAAACAGATGCAGTCGATCCTTTTGATGCAAACACCTGCACTTGGCAGTAAACTTGTTTATTATGGGTTTCTCACACCCAACAAAACAGCATGAAGTCCCTTGTGGCCTTCACTGGTACTTGCCACTCCCATGGACAAAATACTGGACCTCCAAGGCATGGTCAGGAATAGCCACACACTCTGGGTGCTCCCCTTCCAGTCCTGTAGGCACTTAAATCAGACACAAGTATATACTTCACTGGACCCTTCTCTGGTCACTAGGCAATGTCCACCCTTTCTGCACTTTAGTTAAAACTTAGGGTGCAGACAAACAGTCGCAATCAGTATGCTCTAGGCTTTGCTGCTTCTTTTTTTAATTTTTATTAAAATGTCCATTACAATACACCAGTGGGGCACCACTTCTCCCAGCCTGACCACTCAATCTCAGATATGTCAGTAATGGTCTTAAAAGGAAATCTCAAAAACACACAACAGAGACGAGCTTTTGAGATTAAACTTCTTTTACATCTCAATATGGTAGCAGATGGGATGAACGCTGATCTTGGTTTTATGGGACACTACAGAAACTAACATCCGCAGACCTTTTCTTCTTCAGACTGACATATTATAGAACTTTAGCATGTGTGGGATGTGGGTGCATGTGTGTATGTATGTGTGTGGGTATGTGTTGTGAGGTATGTGATATAACAGATGTGGGGCTTGCTGTCACATTGAGGTAAGTCTCTATTTAGATATATGGAGTTATAACGTGTTACTATTCTTACTTCACACACATAATGAATATTAATTCCTCCTTACTTTTTATCTTTGCCTGGGGGTGGGATTGATTCCATTGCACCATATTCAGATTACCTAGCCTGCTACTGTACATACAGGAGTGTTATCATATACTGTCACATATAATTTTTGTAACTCTGTACATATTGGGGTGCGTGATCTCATTTGCATGGGGGTCCTGCACAGATCTTTTTACATTAGGCTAATATTGTAGTAATTTGTGGATATGTAGATATGTTAGACTTCTGGTCTTACACACATACTTTATATTTACTTCTAGTTACCTTATCCTGGGGAGGGGGGCAGATTTATTTCATGGTAGTTCTATCCAGTATCCTTGGAAATGTTACCATGCAGATAGCAGTATGGTTAAATAGTGTCACATTTTTGCTCTGTAGGTATTAGGAGACATAAGCCTTTTACTCAGGATTTCATGACAAGTTGAATTCCTTTGGGGAACAATTGCAGTGACTGAAGTGAATATAGGTTCATTAGGAGAGAAAGTGTGTGTGTGTGTGTATGTGTGTCTGTGGGAGAGAGGGGGAGAGAGAGAGAGAGAGAGAGAAAAGGGGGAGAGAGAGAGACTAGGTTAGGGTGTATTGTTTGTATGAAAAGGAGGAGAAATTACATTTTTATCTCGTTTTCAGATTCCTTAGACACTTGTGGTACATCAAGTTGTTACATTCTCAGTGTATATTGACAGCAGTACATATCAGGCTACATGGTCTTAATTCCTTGAGGTTCCTCGACTAGAGTTTTTTGTTTGACACTAATACTATCAATTTATATTTCAATTATCATTTATATAGTCCTGAGGTTTTTGAAATTTCTTAGGCCTTATATCTACTGTAGCTGGAGAGTACAACTGGGTGACAGGTCCAGCTAGGTTTTACACATCACACAGTGTGCACTGATGTTTTTAAGACAACTTTACTGGTAAATTAGTGTCTATAATGCAGACATTGAAACTTCATGAGCCCTATAACAATCTTAGTTTGTCTTTAATCTGGGTGGGGGTTGCCTTTCAGTAATCACATCCTTATACTAACTGTGACACTCATAGCTTGATTTAGGAGTTATTTGTTCAGCAGTGTTATCTTATGTCAATTAAATTTATATGCAGTAGGATTCTTTGTATGTGTGTTCCACCAAGCACGTTTAACCCAGGGTTGTTTCTGGCTGAAGGCAGTACTGTTAAACTTCTCTGACATCATCTTCTGTTTTTTTTTTTGTTTTTTTAAATGAGTATTTTAAACCAATGGGGACTTTTTTCTGTTTTTCTCTGCATTATCTAGCTGTTACAAGTATTGTATTTTCTAAACAACTGCCATGAGCTTCTGAAGAAGGACTGGTTGGTCCGAAAGCTAGAGCACTTTGTTCTAGTTGTTACATCTATGTTGGTCCATTAAAAGGTATCAAATCATTTGCTTCTGGATCATTACAATACAGAATATAGTAGTAACATCCTCAAATACAGAATGTGTCAAGTAAAATACTACAGGCTAATGAGATTTTCAGTATTCGCAAACCACACACCCAGATGCAGGCCTCACTTAGAGACAGGAAGAATTAAAATACAAGTGAGATCAGCCCCTTGCAGGAGTTGGGGAAGTGGCTAGAAACATCTCCTAAGTATAAACTAAAATGTAGTGTAATTATATAACACATTTGCATACAAAACTTGAGCAATATGAACCCCATGCACCCCTAAACTTTAATCTAATGGGGTGATCATAATAAAAACATCTTAAGCAAGCTAAATAACCTTTAAGCATGCAAAACATCACTACGCATATCACGCATAATAGCTACTATTATCATGAGATAACATAAATAACTAACAACAGGGAAGATTATAAATAAAATAGATATTAGAGACCAGCTCAACAGGAGCTATTGCACAAACAGACCTCCCACCTATTGCAGCATAACAAAAGATTAACAGCCAGCAAGAGAATTTAAAAATACAGTACTACAAGAGCTTCTCCGAAAGCTGGAAGAGCATTATTAACCTAAACATCTATACAGTGCTGTCCAAAAAAGTCACTTCAGGAGACTCCAGACTGATCATCAGGATCCTCGACATCCTGAGCTACATGAGGTGGCAGAGTCTCCATAAATCTTTCCACCACCTCCACTTCAGTAAAATCATAGGTTATACCTTTTTAAGTTAAACGCAATCTGGTGGGGAAAACAAATTTGCTGTAGTACTGTAGTCGGCCAAACGCTGACAATATTTTAAAAGATCCTTCTTCAGGTTTGCATATGGGAAGCAACATCTGGAAATAAAGATAGTTTGTGACCTTGATAGGAAACATCCCATTTGTCTGGGGCAGCTCCAAGAACCCATAGATGCTCGTCGACTGAACCTATGGTCACCAAAACCGTAGCCTGCCGCTTTGTACCCTCCAGTACTTTTCTTCGATATGGCAACTGAAAATTTTGAAAGATGTGGACAGAGCCCTCAGCCAGACCCAGAAGATCCCGAAGTATAGATCCTTACACTCCCTGTAGATTCTTAACATCAATAGACAGTGGAATCCCCACTACCCTTACATCAGTAGCACAGATTTGGTTCTCAAGAGTCTCAACTTTGTTAACCAGAAATTTCAAGTCCTGGTCCTGAGCCGCTGCAAAACACTCCTGATGAGCTAAAGATCCTCCAGTACTTTAGAGCTCTCCTCCTTTTCTTGTTCCAGCTTCAATACCTGCTGATCCATAGATGCCAGTGAGGTGTTCATTTGATTCACCTTTTCTTCAATCTTCTGTAAAATCATAAAAATCCTTCTATCACTGGGTCTATAGGAGGTGCAGTCAGCCATAAATGAAGCAACAGATTTAGGGAGCAGAAATTCTCTACTGATTTAGTAGAGGAGACAGTACTTTATTGGCTTTTTTGACCCCATCCTGTATCAAAGGTATCTGTAGATAAGCTTCAAGACAAGTAGCACTATACAGTAAAAATGAATAGGACATTTTTAATCAAAATAACAAACTATGAAGGAGTTCACAGAGGCACGTTCGATTGGCTTGCTGGCAAGCTCTGCCCCCAGCTTTGCTGCTTCTTGAAAGGTTCCTCACATTTGCACTTGGCACATCAGACACATGTATATACATAAACTGACCCTTTCCTGGTCACAAGGCACTGTCCACCCTTTTGGCATGTTAGTTAAAGCTTAGGGTGCAGACAGACAGTCACAGTCAATAAATCTTGGGCTCCTCTGCACCTTGCAGACTTTTTCACACTTCCACCTGTTAGAATCAGTTTTACTCACTCAGATTACTTGCAGAAATGGCTTTCTGTGTTCTGAGTTCTCCAACTTGCTTCAGCACTCTCACTGCTGAAATAGGACTTCCATTCAGCTCTCTCACCACTGAAGGTTTAGGTTGGCCACATTCTTCCAGAAGTGTGGAAAGGTGCTGGCCGGCCCTGGAGGACAATCTGGGAACTCCCAGGCTAGCAACTTCTATAGCCTGCAGCCACTTGGTCTCTCTGGCAGAAGAAATACTTCTCCCCTGTGGAGGGGCTTGCCCTGGATCACTAGGCCCATTCTGGAGAAAAGGGCCAGAGCCTCTACTTCTGTGGGGGGCCTGCGCTGGAACACCACTCGCACAGCTCAAGACACTGTTTTTTATGGAGACCTTCTGGGGCTCCCTATTGGCTGAAGCTAGTTGCTGTTTCCACTGTAATTAGCTGATACTGCTTGTCAGTCCAGAAACTGAATATTCATTAGCCTCACTCGATGCACAATAGGCTCCCAGTTTTGGCACCTGAAATTAGGTTCCTGCAGTATCCCCATAAGCACTTTGCAATGTCCCATAAGTCCAGGCAAAAGTCCCAGAAATCTTGTTGAAATCTGGCTATCTGATTGTCTGTTGCTGCACTACAATGGCTGTTTGATTCACAGTTCCTCTGCAGATCAAACACAATCCCAAATAAAAGTCCTGGTACAGCCAGACTATTTACCTTATTTGCCCACTTTCCCCACAGTTCAATAGCTGCTTTTGTGCCCTGAATATTACTGCCCAGAAAGAACATTTCCATTCAGTCCTTAGCCTGTCACTGCTCCTGAAATCAAGTGCCACCAGGCAGCAGACAGGCTCTTATCTGAGTCCAGTAGTTTAACAATCTGGTACAGCCAGCAATTATTTTATTTTAATAATTTTCTCCTTTCCTTCAGTAGCCCCTTTAGTGTCCTTTTAGTTTTTGCCTTCTCTTAACTTTTATTTCAGCTCCACAACCTGTCACCACTGTTAAAATGTACAGTCCTCCTGCAGCTGACAGGCACCCTAATTAATATTCATAAGGGATTAGGGCTCCCCTCATTAATATTCATGATCCCCGGTCTCTAGCGCATCGTGGCGTTCCTTAATAAAATTAAGAAGAGGGCTCTTCTGGCGCTTGTCGAGGTCACCAGTCCTAACACTGCCCAAAGCAAGGACCGCTAAGACATTTCCTGCAGGACCACAAAGTTAGCAGTTGGGAGATCAAAGGCACAGTTAGCACATGCACAAACCCCACCAGCACAAGAATGCTAAGCCACCAGCAAGAACTGCAGTCCAACTGCTCTAACCCCCACTAAAACCAGCAAATGCAAAGGGGCAGGACAGAGGCATTTCACACCCTCAGGGCTCATTCTGGACATGGGCTGTGGCGGTATACTTGGGGACAAGATTGGGGGACCTGCAGGCAAATGGAAGATGCTGCATAGGAATGGGATCAAGAACAGGTGACATTGGCTCGAGGTAAGCCCCCATTTGGGGGGGCTACATATGATTGCCTTTTTTTGTCATGCTTTTGAGTGGGTGCAGCTCATTTCTGGACTGAGTACTACTTAAAGAAGAGCAAGATACTAAACAGTGAACAGGTTATTTATCCTCCATTTGCTACTGTCACCACTATCTGCCAGTTTTTCTGCTATACCAATCACCATTCATTTCCCCTTTCTTCTACTACCCTCGGTATCACTGCCACAATCAAACTTGGCACATTCTCATTCCCATCAATGTTGGTCTCACTTCTTTATCCTCCAGAAGAAGAGTGAATTATTCCATTTGTCCTTAAAGTTGAACAGTCAGCACTAAGAGCCCCAAAACAAAATGTGAGGCTGACTTTGAGCTAAAAAAAACATTTCTTTAACTTACTGCTTACTGCAGTGTAGTAGATTGTATCCAGCTGATTCTGTTGACTCCCAAGAAGAAATTTGTTGTAACCAGAAATCCCAGAATCCCTTGCAGCTGATGTCAGAGCTAGGCTGCAGCAGTGGAAGATTCAATGCCCTGTAGTGCATGTTAGAACTTTTTTTAAGCTACAAACAGATGTTTGCTAGTCCTGTTCTCTTGGAGTGAAGTACAGTCCTTTGTGACTGTACTTAGCCCCAGGAGGACAGCAGGACCAGCAAACAAAAGATAAGAGCTTATAAAAACTCTAACATGTACCGCAGGCAATTGAATATCCCACTGCTGCAGCCCACCTGTGACATCAGCTTCTGGGGATTCTGGGATTTCAGGATGCAGCAACATCAGCTTGGGAGTCAGTAAAATCAACCTGATCAAAACTACTACAGTGCAGAAAACAGTAGGTAAGAAAAGTTTGCAGTCTATGAACAGCAAATTTAAATCAGCCCCTATTTGAACATGAGGTTTACATTGCTGACTGTCCTTCTTTAACAACTTAGACAATTTTCCTTTTGATTTTGTTCTCTTTCTTCAGGCTCCGTCTGACCAGCCATGTGTTGTTTCTGTTCCCTGTGACCACCGCCCACTACCTCCAACCTACCTAAACTCCCAAGTACACTGGCTTCCCCCCCAGGATGGGGCTACCAAGGGGGCACTACCCCCAACAGACTCGGTTGGTGCAGGAAGAAAAGATTTACAGTCATCAGCGAGGGGCCTGTGGTGCGGGATGGATGTCATGGTGCACGGTCAGATCAATTCTCCCACTGTTGTATCCTGGGAGGCGTGAGTATGCAATGATGCACGGTGTGCACATCTAGCATACCTCCCAACACTGCCTAGCTCCAGCTGTCAGATCCCTGGACTCAACCAGGAGTCAGTCAAACTCTGGCACTTCCCCCACCCTCCCCTAGGGAGGAGGTAAGCAGTCTGTAGAACGCCTGCCCCTCCCCGGCCATACCTCTGATGACCCGGCTCATTACTGAACTTGAGTTGCTGGCATCACAAGCATATGCCCTAGTGCTGTGCTGACAGACTGGCCACAACTTAAAAATTAAGGTGGATTTTAAAGCACTGGATGCAGCACTACCATCCATATTTCATGTGTGCTGCATTCTGGCAAAGGTGTCGAGATGCTTGTGGTATATTTACAGACATCCCGATGCACCTGTGGAAATTCCCACAGTTTACATCAATTTCTGCTGCAACTGTGGGAATCACATCCATTATTCAGATGCAACTATGGGATTCTGTGGTGAAGTTAGACCAGCGTCTCTTGGTCTAAATTCCTACATGGATTTCAACAGCCATGTCGAAAAAAACCTCGCGCAGCTCTTTTAAAAATTCCCCTTAGCATACAGTGTTAAATCCCCTTAGCATCCAGTGTTAAGGCAGTCTATCATAAACATCATCTTGCCATAGAGACTGAAAGAAAAGGCTGGATCAAAACTGTAAATTATGCCATGCACCTACAGGGAGCACTAGCAGCAGATCATTTTTTACCAAATACAATACCAAAGACACACCCCTGATGCCTGTTAGTCTGTACAGGGTGGGACATAATGGTTAGAAACCCTAATGCCCTGGGCATTTGTTATTTGCACTCCAAATTTTAAAACATGGCCTTTTTGTGACCCCACCTCATGAAAGCATTTGGGACCTCTGCTCATGAACAGTGTCCCTGTGATTTTGTTAATCTGTCTTGAGAGTTGATTTCCCACAGTGACCATGCCATTCTGCACCACATTAAAATGCCAGCTGCACCATTGATAAGGAGCTGTGAAGAGATGGCAATGTTAAAAATCTGGAGTGAAAATATTAAACATTCTCGAAGTTACGGGCGTGTGTGAAAACTGCACATTGCAAGTTCGTAACACAGCCATTTAGTGGAATTATTTCACCAAATTTTTAACATAGTAATTTTCAGACCTCTGCTCATGAACAGTGGCACAATGATTATCTTAATCTGCCCCGAGCGTTGATTTCCCACAGTGACCGTGCGATTGTGCGCCAGATGTGTGAAACTACATTTCAGGCAGGATGTGACAAATGACAGCTATACTGTTCATAAGAAGGCATGCAAAAATGACAATGTTGAAAATCTGGAGTGAAAATATTACAAATTCTCGAAGTTACGACTGTGCATGGACACAGCGCAATGCATGCTTGTAACATAGTCGTTTTATGGATTTTTGTCATCAAATTTTCAACATAGGCATTTTGGGACCCCTGCTCATGAACAATGTTACTGTGATTTTCTTACTCTGTTCTGAACATTGTTTTTCTACAGTGACTGCGCCACTGTGCACCAAATGTGCTAAAACACAGTTCAGCCAGGATGTGAAAAATGACAGCTGTACTGTTCATAAGGAGGTGTGAAAAAATGGCCAAGTGAAAATATTACAAATTTGCAAAGTTATGAGGGTGCATGGAAACTGCATAACACATGCTCATAGCACAGTCATTTAATGGACTTTCATCACCAAAGTTTGAACATAGGCATTTTAGGACTTCTGCTCATGAGCAGTGTCACTGTGATTTTCTTAATCTGTCCCGGACACTGATTTCCCACAGCAACCGCGCTATTCTGCACCGGAAGTGTGAAAACACATTTCAGCCAGGATCTGAACAATGACAGCTGTACTGTTCATAAGGAGGTGTGGAAGATGTCAGTGTTGAAAATCTTCCATGAAAATATTACAGATTCGTGAAGTTATAAGCATGTGAAAATTGTGCAACACATGCTAGTGAGAGAAATAATCATTTGTTTAGTTTTTTCACTAAATTTGCAACACAGGCTTTTTGAGAGCCCACCTCATGAACAGTGGCACTGTCATTTCCTTAATTGGTCCTGAAAGGTGATTCCATGCAGTGACTGTGAAATCAACTTTGGGGACCAAATAATGCCATGACAGTGATTACATTCATGAGGAGGGGTCCCAATAATCCCATGTTGAAAATGTGGTGCCAAAATTCCCAAAAATGCCCAAGATATGTACCAAAGTTGAAATAAACCCTATTTATGCCATTATACAGCTTACAGGCATTTCTTCAGTTCACTGTTGGCTTTGAAGAGTGCAGACACATTCCCGGTCCACCGAAGATTGTCACGCCCAGGTCGGAGGTAAGTACCGTGAGGGGGTGTAGGAGGTGGGGTATGGAAGGTGGGAGTGGGTTGGGGGAGGGGGCCACAGACAGCTTAGGGACCATTTTCTACTTTACAGGTTAGAAAAAATCAAACATCACAGGAAGGTTTTTTTTTTGACAGGTACATTTGACATGCTGGAGTGGGCTCCCAGCATGCCACCTGCATGTTTTGGGGGTTGGGAGACTGGAGCCGATGGGGATTTGGTACCCCATTGGCAAAAAGAAAAGGGTGTTTGGTGGGGGGAATGATGCTGAGGGGGATTGGGCACCCCCCTTGGCAAATGATCTGCGGAGGGGAGCATGATGATGCTGAAGGGGGGGATTGGGCACTCCCAACATCGGCTTTTCTGGGGACTGTGAGAGGTGGATGGCACTGCCGCCTCATGTCTCATTGAAATGTTACACCAGGGAAGGCATGCCCTGCAATGAGGTGGAGCTCCCTCATTGCAGCGGCTAAAACGTTTCAAGTTGGTGGCATGATTTGCAACTGCTGTCATAGACAGCATGCAGTCTAATTCGTGCCACACAGCCAGCCCAAAAAGCAGTTGTGCCACTGGCCACAACACGACCGTGCTCTCCAAAACCTGCTCTTCCACTTTAAGCAACCCCAATATGTTGTCTGCACTTCACGCACAAGGCAACATAAAAAAAATCAGAAACTTTGTAGAACAGAAATAAACTAAATTAGAAAAATTTATAATTTTTATGTTTCTAGGTTATTTTATAATAAAAGTGCTTTTCTCTTCAACTGGACAGAAACAATAGGCACGAGATGACATTGCAGCAAAAGGAATTAAGCCAGTCCCCTATACAACGATAGAAAGAAATAGACTTGTGGAGAAGACATTTTTAAAGAATTCAAATTATGCATTGAAGGAATGGATGTGCTGCTACATAAACTTGTTTCAATTACAACTGATGGTGCCCCCTCAATGTTAGGTGCACATGTAGGTTTTCTATCACTATGCAGAAAAGATTCTTGCTTCCCAGAATTCATACGCTATCATTGTATCAATCATCAGCAATCATTGTGCACAAAAGTAATTGATTGACGGCATGTCACAGTGTGGTGTTAAAACTGTTAATTCAATCAGAGCCAGACCATTACAGCACAGGCAGTTTAAAACTCTTTTAGATGAACTTCATGCACAGTACAGCTGCTTACTTTTGCACACAGAGGCTAAGTGGCTAAGCAAAGGGGAAGTTTTGAAAAGATTCCAAGATCTCCTTCTAGAAATTTCTCTGTTTTTTAGAACCCAGAGGGTATAATTTGAAAGAACTTAGTAATCCTGCCTGGCTGAGTGATGTGGCCTTTTTAACAGATCTGACATATAAACTTAATTTGCTTAATTTAAAATTGCAAGGTGAAGGGAAAACAGTGATTCAAATAATTGGCTAAGTAAGTGCACTCCAAATGAAGCTAGAGCTGTGGATGAAGCAGTTCCTGCAAGGCTGTTTCCATCATTTTCCTAGTCTAGAAAATAAATTAGAAGAAGGTATACAATTTGATCACACAAAGTATGTAGCACATCTAGACAGGATAACCAGGGACTTTCACAGAAGATTCTCTGAATTTAAAAAATTAAGCCAGTTGCAACTTTCATTACTAGCCCATTTACTGTCACTGATGTAAGCAAAACTGCAAATTAAATCTCAAGTGTATTCAAACTGAGTTCTGCACAACTTGAAACTGAAATCATAGACTTGCATGTAGATGTGTAATTAAAGGCCAGATCTACTCAGGAAGGCTTCTGGACATTAATTGATGAGTTCAGATTTCCTCTTTAAAGCAGGTGTTTCTTAAATTAACAGTTTGCTTTGGATCTACCTACTTAAGTGAAGTGGGATTTCAGCAATGGAAATTTTAAAATCTAAATTAAGATCAAGTTTAACTGATGACCTCCTGAATGACTGTATGAGAATGACTGTGACACACTACATTCCAGATTACGTGACGTTGACTGACAATATGCAGTGCCAGAGCTCACATTAGAATTGATAAAATTATAATGTATATTTATTTCTGAAATCAGAATGTTTTTAAAAATATTTAATAAAAGTTGATTACAAAATTATTACTGACTAATGGTGTCATTATATATATAAGGTATAAATGCATTGGAAAATGTTAAAAATGGCATTAATATGTTGTGTACACATTGAATGGCATATCACACATGGTGATGTTGCAGTCCACATGTTCTAAAAGTTCAAATGTTGCTCCCACACCAAAAAAGGTTGGACATCCCAGAAATAGAGAACTGTTGACATTTTATTCACTTATATTTAAAAAACATATTTTTGGTAAATGTTCCTCAGCAGTGAAAGGCTACACAAAAGTGTTAAGCATGCCATTGCAAACTAGTAAACAATTTAAAGAGCAAGGACAACCCCATGAAGAAGAGATTTTTACCTCGAAACGCCGGGACTCATGCTTTTGTAGTCAGCCAGTGTCCATTAACTTAGCGGATGGCTTTTACTTTTTTGGACAAACAAATAGTTTTTTTCTTGTGTACCTATGTGGTGTTTGCATTAGTATGTTGTTTCAGCTGTGTGTTTGTCTTAAGTATGAGAACAAATGCAGTGGCAGTGGTGTGTCCAAGCCATACAGGTGGTTTTGGACTGCTTTCTTTCTTGTTTGCACTTTGCAAAATTCATACTTCTACCCATGGAACACAAGTAAAATAATAAATTCTGCTTCCTTGAAATTTCAAAGAAAGTTGCTAAGGGTCTGCCTCTGCACAGAAGGGGTGATGCCTCCTCCCCAGGCAACTACAGGCTGATTTCCCCCTCCCTTCTTGCTAAGCTTCAAGAGAAAATTGCGTAATCTAGGCTTGCTGACTTCCTTGACTCCTCAACTTTCCTCTCACCCTACCAATCTGGTTTTAGGAAGAATCACTTTACTGTCTCATCCCTGCTGCATGTAACTGACACTATCCTCACTGGGATGGATCAGGATATATATCACCACAGCCATATTCATTGATTTAGCCAACAGCTTGACTTGGTGTCCCACTCATTCCTCCTAGACAAGTGGAACTCTGCTGGCCTTTCGGCATAAGCTGTGGACTACTTCTGTTCATAACTTATGGGTTCTCAACAGTCAGTTTAGGAGTGGTGTCCTCCACCCCCATTCTAGCAAGGGGTCCACAGGGCACCATTCCTGGTCCAATCCTATTCTAAATATTCCTAAATGACCTCCCTCTGCCTGAGTCTCCTCGCATATCCACAAGTATGTGGATGACATGATCATCTACACTTTTGGCCCTTCAGCCTCAGCTGTGGAATCTCACTCCAGCACAATTTCCACAATGTGCTGCACTGGTTCCATGCCAACCAGCTCAAGGTCAATACCAAGATGACTGTGTCCATGTCCTTGGCACCAGTCAGAAACTGGTGGGTCTCTCACCTTTCTTTGTCTTTTCCAACTTGGATGGCACCCACCTGGAGGTTGTCCCTGCCTTCAAGTACCTTGGTGTGTGGCTAGATAGCAAGCTGGACTTCTGCCCACATTGACGCCATCCATGCAAAACTTCATCCAAAACGTGGTGCCTTGTACTACAACAACAAGGACAAGCCTTTCACCCAGGTCAGCCAGTAACTGGGAAGCAAAATGGTATCCCAGTTTTTGACTATGGGGATGTGGGCTATGGCACCTCTCCCTCCTCTTCCCTTGCCAGAGTGGGAACCTTCTGTAATGCTTTCTGTCAGTTTATTACCAACTCCACTCCGCACTCATCATTACTCCTCTCTCTCTCTCTCTCTCTCTCCATTATCCCACTACTTCGCATCACCAGTCTCACACTACCACCTTCATTGACAAATACCAGTTTGGATTCCTTCCTCCTACCTTTCTCACTCCTCCTCCACCCTCTCTCTTCCTCTTAGTCTCCATGCTCCATGGATTCCCAAGCCTTCTGCATTCCCTATCCTCACTCATGTGCTGGGCAAGCTGCTTTCTCCTACTGTTTCCTCCTCTGAATCTACCTCTTCTCTTTGTCTTTCCCCTCTCATCATACCCTTAGATGCTTGACAGGCATATTCCAACTCCCTCAGATGATACCTATAGGCTGGAAGTTTTTTTGTTGATTTTAACTACTTTAGCTATTTTGTTATTTAATTCTTCCAATGAATGAAGTCTGTTGCTGTAGTCATCAGAGGTGTACCAGTCAAAATAATGTTTATTCTGCACAGTAGTTGCTGGTATTTGGGATATGAACAGAATAAGTGTAATGGTGGTAGAAACTCCCTTCCCTCACCCCATGGAAAAAAGGCAGATAACAATGTTTTTCTCTAAAACATGTAGTTCTAACCCATCCTTCAAGGCAAGACACAACTGTCATGCAGAAACAAAGAGTGGGATTGCTTTGATCCTTTCTGACTGCAACAAAACTGTGTGGCCCTAGTAGGTGAGCACAACTGTTATGTGTTTCATATCGCATGAGAAGCCTTGCTTCCACATTCACTTCACATGAGAGGCTGGACAAGGAAGTAATAAAAAAAAAAGGAAGAACGCAATCCACTGAGGAACATTGATAGCACTAGTACTGTATGCGGTTGCTGGTGCTGAGCTCAACTGATACATTTTGTGCTCAGCACTCCGACATTATTCTCCCTGTACAAGACACAACTGTCAGCTGTCTGGGCATAAAAACTGTGTGCATACTTAACAGAAAGCAAAGAAGACATCCAGTGATACACATCAATGTGTTCTGGTAAGCTCTTCTACAGAGTGGAAATGCCAGCAGACAAGAAGCCTAGTTTGTGTGGTATGTGTGTGGCTACGGCTCGGCTACAGGTCAGGTGAAGTTTAAAATGCTCACATGGTGCCATTTAGTGCATTCTAAATCATTCTGTCAATCTACAGTGTGCAACATTATTTATTAAAAAAAATCACAAACATCTGTTTTAGAAAAATTACTGAGAAATTCGCAACAATTACTGAGGAATTTACAAACCAAACTTTTGCAAGCACATTGTGCTTGTCAGTTTCCTGATAGACAGCATGAGCTCTGACATCCATGTGCTCTGACAGTGTAGTAACATCACTCCGTGAATGACATTGTTCCAGACTGCTGTCAGGCGATTGCAGGGTAGGGATGAACAGTTAAAGCAGTGACATCTGTTATGAAAAAGCTAAATAAATAAATAAATGAAAGTATGAGTCTATCACTAATATTTCTGAATGAATAAAAGAAACACAGACACACAGTGTATTCATGCAAACAACTTTGCTAATGCATCAGTTAGGGTTCATATTAAAGCAACAAAAGTATGAAATGTGGTGTTGTATTATCAACCATAACTCTCCATCTCACCCCATTCATAACCCTACCACCCTCCACACTGTCCACACATCAACGGTGTCAGGGGTGTGCCTTAGATTTTTGGCCCTAACTCTCACCCCATTCCATTCTTAAGGGAAACGTAAGATGGCACAGCATAGAAGAATGGGGTGAGTGTTGAGCCAATGACCCCAAGGCACAAACTGACAACTGTTGGTGTGTGGACAGTGGGGGGGATGGGGTGGTAGGGTTATTGAGGGGTGAAGTGGGGTGTTAGAGTTGGGAACCCTAACACCACATTTCCATAATTTTGTTGCTTTACTAAGAACCCTGACTGATGCATTAATTAAGTTTTTTTTGCAATTAACTTCCTCACTTTTTGTGAAAGTATCACTATAGCCACAGTTGTTTATGGGAGGGCAGGACCCACTGGGCCCTGTGCTCCCATCTATCCACAAGTGTAGAGACAGTGTGATTAACCTTCATCTCCATGTGGAAGTACAGGGCCCAAAGGGCACTGCACTCCCATGCTCCTTGAAAAAGGGACTGTAATGCTCTCAGTGTGCCTACCCGGTCACAAAAATTTTAAATAAAATGATTTTCCTTATTTTACTGTGGGAGTGCAGGGTCATTCAGACCCTGCGCATCCATCCCTCCATAGACACATGACCAAATTATCACCATAGCTGTAGAAGTACCCCAGGACATGTAGCCGGTACAGAAAATTTTCAAATCGCTGTCAAACATAATTCTGTGTAACTGTGATGCCATTCTGTGCCAAAGTCGCGAAAATACATTTTGGCCAGGATTTGAAAAAATGCAGCTGTGATGTACATTAGTTGGGGTAATAAGAACACTATGTTGAAAATCTGGCATCAAAATATTGTAAATATCTGTAGTTATGAGTGGGCATACCAAAATTGCAACAAATGGTCATAACTTTACAATTGTTTCATAGTTTTACCCTAAATTTTCAACAGTCTTCTTATCATACCACCTTATAAACCCCATAGGTGAAAATGTTTAAATTAATGGCAAAACACCATTCCACGCCACAGATATGAAAACAAGTTTTAGCCAGGATGTGAAAAATGACAGCTGTACTGTTCATGAGGTAGTGTGAGAAAATGGCAGTATTGAAAATTTGCAGTGAAAATATTAAAAATTGCCAAAGCTACACTCCTACATAGAAACATTTTAATGACCACTTGTAACTAGGGCATTTTTTGATATTTTTGCACCACATTTTCAACATGAGCTTTTTGGGACCTCACCTCATGAACACTGGCACTGTCATTTTGTTACTCAGTCCCAAAAGATGATTTTGTGCAGTGACCTTGAAATCACCTTACAGGCCTGATTAATGGAATGACAGTAACAGTGTTCATGAGGCAGGGTCCCAAAAAGCCCATGTTGAAAATCTGGTGCAAAAATACCAAAAAATGGCAGAGATATCTCCATAAATTCAAAACATTATTGAAAGCCATTATTGATTCTTCAATTTGCAGTTTGGCTTTGAAGATTTCAGATGTGTCCTGGTCCACAGAAGATGACAGCTAATGATATCCAATGGTAAGTATAGGGCAAGGAGGGGTGTGGGGAGGTAGGTGCTCAGTGGGAGGGTCTGGATGGGGGAAGGGAATGGGAAGTCAACGAGGGACTCTTTTCTTTTTTTTCAGGATAAAAAAAGATGTCAGGGGACTGTTTCTTTTTTCACAGGTACGCTTAAAACAATATTTCAGAACACTGGGAGTGGACTCCCCATTGTCCGAATCTGGTGGGAGGGGGCGATTGCTGACATGGGGCTTGGGAACCCCGATGTTGGCAAAATCATTATTTTTACAAGTATGGGGGGAGTAGATCATAACTTGGGACACTGGGAGTGGGCTCCCCAGTGTCCCACACTGGTGGTGGGAGGATCTAGTGCCAACAGGATAGGGCACCCCTATTTTGGCAAAAACAGTATTTCACAAATGAATATTTTGGGACACTGGGAGTAGGCTACCCAGTGTTCTACATGTGTGTGTGTGGGGGGGGGAGAGTTCTACTGAAAACATGGGAATTGGAAACTCTGATGTCAACAAAAAACTCTTTTTAATATAAAACATGCCTCAAATCCCTTGGAGGCAGTAAAAGGACAAAAAATCATTTTATTAGGTAAACAACAAAAGGTGTTTAAACAGGGGCTAAGGAATCAGATTCTGCTGTTAGTTTGGCTAAAATTGACCAGAAAAGGTTTTGGGGTTTACCAGGATCTCATGATTTGTTCTGTAAAGTAATGCCTCAAATTGCAACAGCTGTTGCATAATTTGTGAACGCTTTCATGGAAGTGTGTCACAATTTGCCTCAGTTTCATATGAGTAGTGTTGCAAGTTTGCAACACTACCAATGCCCGATTTAAATAAACATATTTCCTGATATTATTAAAAAAAAAATCTAACCACACAATTGTGTTCCTCTGGTCCCAGTTAGGAAAGACAACTGCTGGTGTTTACTAAGGGTCAGTATTATTTGAATTACAGCATTTTTTCCCTGTCACTGACTGAAAGCAAGATGGCAGCATGACACTACTGATCCATCTGCGACAGCAAAAAGTGATTTTGCCAAAGCAGAAACTGCTATCGCACAGCACATATAATTTTTCCCATAGGCTGTAATGGGAAACTTAAAACTTTAATAACTTTTGAACAGATTAATATTTTTTCACCAAAACTTCAAAAGGCACATTTGTGACCCAGGCCCCATGTACCCTAACAATTTCACACCAAACCCCCAAGCCATTTCAGAGACACTTAATGACAAAGGATTTGCAACTAAATGGTAATTTTCAAATTTTATTGACACTCCGCATTACCACAACTGCATATCTGACCAGAACAAAACTTGCCCCATCAAGAAGTCTATTGTACCTGACAGCACATATAAGATTGCATGTTGTACAGTTGCAAAGTTATTAAAGTGCAAAAGTTTGGGTTTAATATACAGTGACAAGATTGTTGAATCCTAACTATACTGGCAATATCATGCCAGTATAATATATATTCATTCCAAAAAATCTCTGTTAATGCTTCCATTAGGGTTTCTATTATAGTGACAAAAGTTTGGAAATTTGGGGTTAGGGTTAGCACCACTACCAACCCACCCCCCCAGCCTTCCACAAACCAACAGGCATCAGGGTGTGACTTGGGGCCATCAGTCCTAACTCTCACCCCATTCCATGTGAAAATAAACTGAGATGATACAGTATAGGAGAATGGGGTGAGAATTAGGCCCAATGACCCCAAGACACACCCTGACGCCTGTTGGTGTGTGGAGGGTTGGGGGGGGTTGGTAACCCTAACAATGAATTTCCAGACTTTTGTCACTGCAATAGAAATCCTAACTGATGCATTAACAGAGTTTTTTTTGCAATGAATTTCCCTTCCTTTTGAGATAGTATAATAGTATCCTTATTTTACTGTGGGAGAGCAGGATCATTCGAACCCTGCAGTCCAGTCCCTCTGTAGATGTGCATATGCATGCAGACATGGAAATGCAGGGCCCTCTGGGCCATGCTCTTCCATGTGTCAAAAGAACAGTGACAAAATTGTCAGCATAGCTATCTAATTACCCATCCTCATGTACCCTGGTGCAGAGAAATTGTGACATGCAAGGCAAAATGTAAGTATGTGCAACTGCAATGCCATTTTGCACCACAGGTGTGAAAACACATTTTGGGCAGGATGTAAAAAATGTCAGCTGTACTATTCATGAGGTGGTGTGAAAAAATGGCTACAGTGAAAATTTGGCATAAAAAGATTGAAAAGTGCAAAGTTATGCGCATGCATAGAGTAAATTCAATGGATCCACATAACTCCAGCAGTTTTAGGAATTTTGACACCAAATTTTCAACATGGCCTTTTGAGAACCCGACCTCATGAACTCCACCACAGTTATTCCATTAATCATCCCAAAAGGTGATTTTGGGCAACAAACAGTCCATTCTGTGCCACAGTAGCAAAAACATGTTTTGGGCAGGATGTGAAAAATGTCAGTTATACTGTTTATGAGGAGGTGTGAAAAATGGCAATGTTGAAAATCTATAGTGAAAATATGAAAAATTGCTGAAGTAATGAGCATGTGTATAAACATTTCAATGACTGTTCATAACTCAAACATTTTTTGATATTTTTGCAGCAAATTTTCAACATGGACTTTTTCGGACTCCACCTCATGAACACTGGCACTGTCATTTCATTAACTGGTCCTGAAAGGTGATTCCATGCAGTGACTGCAAAATCACCTTTTGGGTCTGATTAATGAAATGACAATGAAAATGTTCATGAGGTGGGGTCCCAAAAAGCCCATGTTGAACATTTGGTGTAAAAATTTCAGAAAACGCTTGAGTTATGAACAGTCATTGAAAGAGACAATTGAAAGGCAAAGTGCCTTTCAAGTTTTTAAGGCGCTGTACAAGCATAATAAAACACAGATAAAACTTCAGTCTCACAATAATACAACACAATCAATAATCCAAGAAGGCAGACTGAAACAAATGGGTCTTAAGTCCCTCTTAAACTCCTCCACGGAGGTGCACTGCCGCAACCGACAGGGTAGAGAATTCCAAAGAGTGGGAGCAGCATAGAAAAAAGCTCTGCAACCAGATGAATTTAGGCTCATTCTTGGAATCTCTAGCAACCCCTCATCGGCCGAGCAGAGTGATCGGCCCGGGCAGTAAGGAGCCAGAAAATCTTTCTAGATAGGCTGTACCCTGATCATGTAGGGCTTTAAAAGTCAATAAACAGACTTTAAAGGTGATCCGCCACTGAACGAGAAGCCAGTGCAGATCGCGTAGTACTGGGGAGATGTGGCAAGACCTGCTTGTCCCAGTCAAAACCCAGGCTGCTGCATTCTGCACTAGCTGAAGGCAGCGGATTTCAACCCCAGAAAGCCCAAAATACAGGGAGTTGTAGTAGTCCAAACACGAGGACACGAAGGCGTGGACCAACGATGGTAATGAGTCAGACGGAACAAGGTGCTTCACTCTAGCGATATTCCTAAGATGGTAAAAGGAAGTCTTGATGACTGCTGACACCTGTGACTGTAGTGTCAGCCTGTCATCCAAGATAATCCCTAGGTTACGCACCCATTCAGAGGTCGGAAGTGACACACCCCCAAGAAATATTCCTGAGGGTGCACCAACAGGTGGCCTCTCTATCCGACAATCCGGATCTACTACCAAAACCTCTGTCTTTTCTGAGTTCAACTTCAGCCAAATAGAATCCATCCAATCCTGGATTTCTTTCAGACAGTTGTTAAACACCGAGAGAGCTCAATCCTGTTCAGGAGCAAAAGACAGGTATAGCTGGGTATCATCTGTTTAGCAGTGAAACCTCAGCTTATACTGTCTTATAATGTCTCCGAGGGGCAGCATATACACTGCGAATAACATGGAAGACAGCACAGCACCCTGAGGCACCCCACACAACAAAGGAGTTGGGCCAGAGGAAAAATTCTCCGACACAACTCTTTGTGATCTCCCAGTGAGGAATGAGGTGAACCATCTGAGGACGGTTCCCGATATTCCACAGATCTGCCTCAAGCATGCTAACAACACCACATGATCCACAGTGTCAAAAGCTGATGAGAGATCAAGAAGAACTAGAATAGAATGTCTCTTCTGGTCTCTCGCCCTCAGGAGATCATTAAGCACCCGAACCAGCGCAGTCTCTGTGCTATATCTTTTACGAAAACTGGATTGGAAGGGTTTGTAGATGTCATGGATGGTTAAATGGTTCTCCAATTGGACAGCCACTACTTTTTCAATCACCTTCCCAATAAAGGGTAGGTTTGAGATGGGTCTATAGTTTGTGAAACAGTCTGGGTCCAAGGTAGCTTTCTTCAAGAACGGTGTCGACACCGCCTCTATAAGGGAGCTAGGAAACTCACCCAATTCCTGGGAGCACCAGACTATTTGCACAAGGATTGGACCGACGATGTCACAACAACCCAATATTAGGGAAGTCAGTCCAGGATCCAAACTACAGCTCGTAGGGCACACACCACGGATAATCCTCATGACATCCACGAAATCAGGTCTGCTAAAGGAACGCCAAGAAAATTGAGGCACTGTGAACTCAAGCTGTTCAACTGCATCCCCCTTAGAAGCCGCTGGACGCAGATTCACCCTGATGTTGGCCACCTTATTAGCAAAGAAACGAGTGAGCTCCTCACACTCTAATTGTGAAAAAGATCTCCACACTTGTAGACAGGCTGGGTTGCACAGCCTGTCCACAGTTCAAAAAAGCTGAGCCAGTCGATTCCTAGCAGCAGCAATCTCCCTGGACAGGAAATCTGCCTTCTTATGGGAGATTGCAGATTGATAGACAGAGTAATGGTCCATCAATTTAAGGCGGTCGGTATGACTGGCAGATCTGCGCCAGCAGAGTTCTAATCTTCGCCCCTGTCTCCGCATCTCTCTCAATGTCCCATCAAACCAGGGTACCTTGGGATGAAGGGAGAGGGGGCATACACGAACAGGAGCAATAGCATCCAGAGCTGATGCAGCAGCCCTATTATAGGTCATCACCAAGGTCTCTGGACTACTGCTCGCCAACACGGGGGATGAGAGGTCAAGAACTGCCTTGGGGAATGATATCCCGTAAAGGGTGGAATCTGCCATCTCCACAGGGGTATGCCTTCTCAGGGGGGTGTTAAAATTGAACCCCACAGTGTAGTGGTCTGACCACATGACTGGTTCCACCCCCAAATCAGTAATATCAATCCCTAGGAGAAAGACTAAGTCCAAGGAGTGTCCAGATTTATGGGTAGCAGTGGAAACCACCTGTGAAAAGCCCAAAGAAGTCATTAATTGGAGGAAGTGATTACAAATTGCGAGAGTTCATCGTCGACCCAGGCGCTACGTCACCCAGAACCATCAATCTGGGGCGACTCCAACGACATTTCAACGATGAAGTCTGCCACTTCCTGTAAGAACTGTTTCCCAACTCCTGGTGGACGGTAGATGAGTACAATTCCAACGCCAACACCTGCTACCACTGTATACTCAAAGGACTCAGCCTCCCCCACAACCACACTCATGAGGTCCAATTCCATCTTAAAACAGACTGCAACCCCCCCCCACCCCTGCGGTCCAATCTCGGGTGGTGTATCACTGAGTATCCGCCGAGTCATGGCTTCAATGTGGGCCTGGATTTTCATCCAGCCAGGTCTCAGTGTGATGCGTTAAGTCCACCGAACCAACAAGATCAGCAATAATGCCGGTCTTGTTTCTGATGGACCTAGCATTGCATAACACCACCCGGTTGAACGAACCTCGGAGGCTGTCAAGCCCATCTGCCTACCAAATTCCGTAGTGCCCTTGGGTATGGGCACCAGACAGGGCAAACCATGGTCTGGGTTCCATTTTGCCCCAGGGCACCTTCTAGATCTCACTACCCAGATCCAAAGGCCCCCCTCATCCATCCTCCCTGGTTCACAGCCCCCCACCCTCCTCCCTCTCCTTTGAGCAATTCCCAATGCTCTACAATGCTGGTATGTATCATAGTGGAGAGGGGGAGGATAAAAAGGGCAGAGGTCATGAAGAAAGGAGGATGAATAGTGCACCACCATGGGGATTGTAGGCCTACACATGCCACTACAATACAAATAAACCCAAACAGTAATACAAAATATTTAAACTTAAAATTAAATAAACCCCCAAAATAAGTTTAACTAAACATATAATCCTAGACCAAACCAAAATAAAATTACTATCCCCACCTCAAAGGAAAATTAAGTCAGACCCAGCGGAAAGACTTCTTAAAAATAATATAAATATATTCAAAAATAGCTCAAATTATTCAAACTTAGAAATACAAGATACATCCCCCCCCCCAGTTCTCTCACGACCAGGGAGTAAAAGAAAACAATAAAATAAAAGCTAATAAAAAGTTCACACTTAGCCAAAAGATGTCACACAGTATCTGATCTGCACAGTCTCTCATAAAGGCAGAAAAGAACTCACGGCTAGGTGAAAAGGATAATAGTCCAGGTACTCAAGTTACTCACAGAAACAGTACAGCAAAATATCCCCCTGCACAACCTCTCATGAAGGCAGGTTTAAACTAAAATAATAAAATACAAATTAACCAGGCACTCTCACTACCTGGTAAATTTGAAGCAAAAGGCTCTAATCAAACTACCTCTCACATAAAAGACAGAGCCATAAATAATGTTAACAAAATAAAGTTAATTTTTCACTGTTTCCAGATATAATTCATCAGAATCTGACTGTAACCAAAGTCCAGGAATTTATCCAGACGAATCTTCTTATGGGTCTACAAGTGGGGTATCAGGTTCTCAAAATAAGCAGAGACCAAGTTTGTTAGCCACCAGGAACGCTAGCAGGGGTCCAAATAATCTGACCCAGGAGAGCCACCGCCAGGAATATTCTCCCGCTGCAACTTCAGTCTTCAATGAGAAATGGCCCACCAGCCAATTCCCTGGCCATGGAGATTGGGCACCCAGATGTCAGCAGCATATTAAAAACAAAGGGCTTTTTCTTTCGGGGGTTGGGGCATCCGACAGTGGGGGTGAGCATCCCGGTATTGGAATTAAGAATGTAATGTTTGGGGACACTGAGGGTGGGCTCCTCAATATCCTGCACTACTGGGGATAAGGGCTACATACTGACACAGGGATTGGGCACCCTGAGGTCAGCAGAAAATGTTCTATTAAATAAAGCATGCCTTGGCCCCCTTAGAGGCAATAAAAGGAGAAAAACTCCTTTTTTAGGTAAATACCAATAGGTGTTTACCTAAACGGGGCCAAGGAACATGATTCTGATCTTATTTGGCCAAAAAGTGGCCAGAAAAGGTTTTGGGCTATTTTACTGGTGTCAATGGGTATTTTCCATTGAAGTATTGCTGCAAATTGCAGCAATTTTCCATGAAACAGTGCTGTAATTTACTGTCACTGTGATTTTCTTTATCTGTGCCAAACAATGATTTCCCACAGCGACCATGCATCTCTGCACTGAAAGTGTGAAAACACTTCAGCCATGTTGTGAAAAATGATAGCTGTACTGTTCATAAGGAAGTGTGGAAAAATGCCACTGGTGAAAATCTGGACTGAAAATATTACAAAGTCATGAACTTATGAGGGTGCGTGGAAACTGCGCAATGCTCATTCGTAACACAGTCATTTTATGGACTTTTGTCACCAAATTTTCAACATAGCCATTTTAAGACCTCTGTTCATGAACAGTGTTACTGTGATTTTCTTAATCTGTCCTAAACATTGTTTTCACACACCAACAGCACCATTGTGCGCTACATGTGCGTAAACACATTTTGGGCGACATATGAAAAATTGCAGCTGTACTGTTCATAAGGAAGTGTAATAAAATGGCAATGTTGAAAATCTGGAGTGAAAATATTAAATTCGCAAACTTACGAGCATGCATAGGAACTGTGCAACGCACGCTCGTAAAACAGTCATTTTTAGGAATTTTTTCACCAAATTTTCAACATAGCCATTTTAAGACCTCTGCTCATGAACAGTGTCACTGTGATTTTCTTAATGTGTCCCATACACTGATTTTGCACATCGACTGTGCCATTGTGCGCTACATGGGCGGAAACACATTTTGGGTGAGATGTGAAAAATGACAGCTGTACTACTCATAAGAAGGTATGGTAAAATGGCAATGTTGAAAATTTGGAGTGAAAATATTGAAAATTCGCAAACTTATGAGCGTGCATAGGAACTGTACAACACACGCTTGTAAAACAGTCATTTTTTTTGGAATTTTTTCACCAAATTTTCAACATAGCCATTTTAAGACCTCGGCTCATGAACAGTGTCACTGTGATTTTCTTAATTTGTCCCGTACATTGATCTCACACACCGACTGCGCCATTGTACGCTACATGGGTGGAAACACATTTTGGGTGAGATGTGAAAAATGACAGCTGTACTACTCATAAGAAGGTGTGGTAAAATGGCAATGTTGAAAATCTGGAGTGAAAATATTGAAAATTCGCGAACTTACGATCATGCGTAGGAACTGCGCAATGCATGCTCGTAAAACAGTCATTTTTTTGGAATTTTTCAACCAAATTTTCAACATGGGGTTTTTGGTACCCCTTCTTATGAATGATGTAACTGTCATGGCATAATTCAGGTCCAAAGGGTGATTTTGCGCAATGACTGCGAAATCACCCTTCCGGCCCAAATAATGACATGACAGTGACATCATTCATGAGAAGGGGTCCCAAAAAACCCATGTTGAAAATTTGGTGCAAAAATTCCCAAAAATGCCTGAGATATGCAATAAAGTTGAAAATCCCATAGCTAGCCCATTATACAGCTTACCGGCATTTCCTCAGTTCGCGGTCAGCTTTGAAGAGTGCAGACGTGTTCCCAGTCCACCGAAGATCGTCTCGCCAAACTCTGGAGGTAGGTATGGGGTGAGGTGGGGGTTTGGGGAGGCAGGGTGCGCAGTGGGTGGGTGCAGGTTGTCGGAGGGGGGACTGGGAGAAGTGCCGTGGGACCGTTTTTATTTTGCAGGTTAAAAAAAAAAGACGACGTGGGACGTTTGCCACGCTGGAGTGGGCTCCCAGCATGGCACAAGGACGGCTGGGGGAGTCATGGAGCTGATGGGGGATTAGGCACCCCCATCGGCCATATGATCAGTTGCCACACTGGGGTGGGCTCCCAGCGTGGCACACAGTACTCGGGGGGGTGAGGACAGTGGAGCCGACGGGGGATTGGGTACCTCTGTCGGCTATTCTATGAGTTGCCACGCTGGGGTGGGCACCCAGAGTGGCATGTGGAAGGCTTTGGGGGGGAGCGCAGCACAAGCTGATGGGGAATTGGGCACCCCTGTCAGCTATCTGACGTGTGTGCAGGAGGGGGCCGCACGCAGTATGCATGCATTTGTGTGTGTGTGTGTGTGTGTGTGTGTGTAAGGGGAGCTGCTCATGAACAGACGATATCTTATCGCTGCTCACTGAAGCGTAGCTCCCCCTTTCAACTGTATGCCACTGCATTTTGGAGCTTGTCATAGACAGCTCCAGCATGCATTGGCTTACAGGGGCCGCGCCTGCCAACACACTGACTGAATTGGAGGAGGAGGTGACACACCTCCGAAATCTCCGATGATGGCACTATGTTTCTTGCACATGCGTGCAAGCAAACATGAAACGTGCTTTCAAGGCGGGTATATATTTTTTTTCCATAGGCTATAATGGGAAACTTTAAACGTTAATAACTTTTGAATGGATTAATACTTTTTCACCAAACCTTCAAAAAGCACATCAGTGACCCATACCCCATATACCCTAAAAATTTCAGACCAGAGCCCTGAACCACTTGGGCCATAACCCAGAGCAAAGAATTTGCCAAACAAGTGAGGATTTTTCACATTGTTTGGGAGTCTGCAGCTCTGTAACTGCACATCTGACCAGAATGAAACTTGCCAGACCCAGTGATCTATGGTACCAAACAGTGCATGCAAAATTTCTGCCAAATCAGATGAACTGTTGCAAAGTTATTAACGTGCAAAGGCTTGGGTTTAACATAGAAGTGGCTGTGCAACCCTAACTATAGTGGCACTATCATGCCACTATACTATATATATATATATATATATATATATATATATATATATATATATATATATATATACATATACTATACGTGCAGTATATGTATTCATTACAAAAAACTCCATTAATGCATCAGTTAGGGTTGATTCCACACCAACAGAAGTTTGGAAATTCTACGTTAAGGTTACCAACCCTACCGCCCCCAGAGCCCCCCCCACCCACCATCCACAGACCAACAGGCGTGGGGTGTGCTTTGGGGTTGTCCACCCTTTCATCCCATTCCATGTGTAAACAAGCTAAGATGGTACAGTATAGGAGAATGGGTGAGAGTTAGGCCCGATGACCCCACGGCACATCCCAGCACCTGTTGGTCTGTGGATGGTGGTGGTGTAATAATAACATCAAATTTCCAGACTTTTGTTGGTGGGGGTTCAACCCTAACTGATACATTAATGGAGGTTTTTGCAATGAATTTCCCTGCTTTTGAGAAAGCAAAATGTTACTCATCCATAGGTGGGAGTGTAGGCCCTCCGGGCTCTGTACTCCCTCTCATCGATCAGTACAGAGGCATAGCACAGGAGGACCCTGTGCTCTCAGTTTTACACAATGGGATGCATATTTGGGAGTGCAGGCCCTACAGGCCCTGCACTCCCACTCACCTATAAGTGTAGAAACATAGTGCCTGAGGGCCTTGTGCTCCCAGTATTGCAAGATGGTATCCATGGGTGGGAGCACGGGTCCTCTGTATGTAAATGTTTGCAACAAACAAGCAAACAGCACATCTGTGGTGCAAGGGCTTTCCACCCTACAAATTTCAACCCAAAATTTCAAACCGTGCAGTGGCAGTGAGGTGGCAAAAAAACTGTGGTTTTGGCGGATGCCACAACATTCTTCTATGGGGAAAATTCCCAGCTCCAGAGTGCTGTAAACATGGAACTGATGTAACTTTTCTCACCAAACCACCAAAAGGCACATCTGTGGTGCAAGGGCTTGCCACCCTGCAAATTTCAGCCCAAAAGTCCAGACCATGTAGTGGCAGTGAGGTGGCAAAAAAAATGTAATTTTTGGAGCAGTAGTGTCGCAAATTGTGACACTAGGCAAATTTGAAAAAGAACGGTGCAAAACCTTCACAAATTTTGCAAACGTGTCACAATGTTCTTTCGCAATTTGTGAAAGTACACTGGAGCAAATCATAGAAAACATATTTCCAGGTCTTATTTTCCAGAACTAATGGCAGCACTGTGTTCCTCTGGTCCTGAGTAGATAAACACAAGTGTCAGTGTTTACCAAGGGGCACTAAAATTTGAATTGCAGCAGTTTTTCTCCACCTATAACTGAAAACAAAATGGTGGTACAGTAGCATGACAGTACAGAGGGCATTTGTGACAGAAAAAGGTGCTTTCACAGACAAATCTATCACTGTCACATGGGACATACATTTTCACTCCTTTGTATATAATAGGAAACTTTAAACTTTAATAATTTTTGAACAGATTAATATGGGTTCACCAAATCATCAAAAGGCCCAGTCTTGACCCAGTCTCCATTTATCCGGAAAATTTCAAATCAGATGGGCAAAGTGTTCGGGCTGTGGAGATGAGCAAAGAATTCACAAAAGTTGAGGATTTTTTGCACTTTTTGAATCTTCTCAGCTTGGCAATTGTAAATCTGACTGGAATTAAAATTTTCAGATCCAGAGACCTGTGCTATAACAATGCGCACACCAAATTTCACGTGAGCTGGATGAATGGTTGCAAAGTTATTTATTTATTTATTTAGTTTTTGTTTACTGGGTAGGTGCACTAGCCATAGCAATGACTATTTTCAGGCACGACCCTGGAGGGTACAGTACAAAACAGGGCAAGTGAACGTAGAAATACAACGATTTGACATAATAGAAACAATTTGAATTCATAGGAATTATAATCATAATAGGAAGCTTGATAACAGGTCAAGAGTAGCTAAAATTTAACAGTGTTAAAATGTACAAAAACAGAGAAATTTATTTAGTTTTTGTTTACCGGGTAGGTGCACCAGCCAGTACAATCAATGCATACAGAAACAAACATGACTGATAACAACATACTTTGTGACAGCCAATATTTCAACTGACAAGGAGGTAGAACAAATAGGAATACATTTGAATAGGGGAGAGAACGATGTTCAAGAGAAACCAAGGTACATAAGTACACGGTTGCTTACAGTAAAACTATGGAGTTTGGATACGAAACAGGGCTCAGATAACAGTAACACAATTAGCAAATAACAGTTTGGTATAAGTGGCATAGTTGGTTTGAGACATAAGTACCTTGAACATCAGGACTGGGTAGGTTGGATAAGTTTAGGGTTCAGCTAGCAGCAGTGGGAGTTAAGTCAGCAGGACCATAGAGACTGTAGAGATGAAATGGCATGTTTAAGGGGGGTTTGAAGCAGGTACAGGAGACCTGACTAAAAAGGAAGGAGCAACATTTGCTTTTAAATTGGGCATGACTGGGAGCTAGGTGGTTGTCCAGAGCTAGGGAGTTCCAGAGTTTGGCCGACGAGTGTGCGAAAGCTAGGGTCCCTTTCTTAGATTTACATCTAGTTGGAAGCAGCAGTGATTTATCAGCTGATCGAAGGCCATACGAGGAGGGCAGCAGAGATAGCAAGGAGGCAAGTGCAGTCGGGATACCATTTCTGAGTATGTTATCTGTCAGGGTGCTAAGAGCCAGAGTACGGACTGAAATGGGGGGGAGCCAGTTTAGGTCCTCATAGAGTTGACAATGGTGCTTAGACCAGGGGGAAGCAGAGGCATACCTACAGATGCTGTTGTAGGTGGTATCCCATTTTCTGAGACTAGATTGAGATGTGTATAGATATGTGACTACCTCATAGGATAGCGACGGGAGCAGGATCCCCTTTAAAGTGAACAATTTGGGGTTTAACATAGACGTGGTCGTTCAACCCTAACAATAGTGCCAGTATTTTAGGGTTGAATAAACACTTCTATGTTAAACTCAAACTTTTGTACTTTAATAACTTTGCTCCCTTTCAACTGATTTACATGAAATATGGAGGCACAGCCTCTGGGCCAGGATATCTTGATCCTGTAAATTTCATGTAGATGGGTTCAGGGGAGACAAAGTTACAGAGGTGCAAATAATCCCCAAAGTCTCAGTTTTTGAAACGTTTTAAGACTTTTTTGTCACCTGATAACTAAAAAAATAGGAGGCTTTGAAACCTGAAACTTTCAGGTTTGATAGATTTTTTTTTTTTTTAACAGGAAAGACACACTAAGCTGAAGCTTGTTTACAGGAGCAACCTAGGAGCACAAGGAAGTTAAGTGACTTGCTCAGCATCACACAGTATGCAAGTGGGGGCTGTGGAATTCAAACCAAGGTCTCCAGGTTTGCAGATCAGAGCCTTAAACCACTGCACTATACTTCATCAGGTTGGTTCAAGGTGTCCACATTTGTGGTTTTTTGGTCCATCAGTTAAGTCGTCTTTAAAACAGTTAGTAAAAATGTTCCTTTTCTGAGCATGCGCAGTTCAAACAAGCATTTGTCAATGCCGAATGCTTGCTTGCTGGCATTGGCAGTGGTAGTGTAGAAGTTACAGAGCTGCGTAGTAGGAATGGCAGCGAAGTATTGAAGTGAAGCCAACCCCACCACCATCCTGCAGAGAGTGACAGGCATTGGGGTGTTGCTGGGTTGTCAGGCATAATAGCCACGCCATTTCACCACCCCACCCTGCAGACACTGACAAATTATCACGGTCTTCCTTAGGTCTTTGGCCCTTATCACTTTTATTTCATTAGGAAATATGGTGAGATGGGTGCGATAGAGGAGCATTGGGTGAAGTTTGGGGCTGAAGAGTCCAAGGCATACCTCTATGCCTCTCACTGACTGCAGGGTGTGGAATGGTATGAGCATCACAGGCAAGAATCCCAAGTCACACCCCGACGCCTGTCATTCTCTACAGGGTTGGGCATTATGGTTGGAAACCCTAATACCTCAGGCATTCGTTGATATTTTCACTCCAAATTTTCAACATGTTTTTTGTGACCCCACCTCATGAACAGGGGAATATCAGTTTGTTAGCTGAAAGCTGCTTATGCACAGTGACTACGGCATTTAGCACCATAGGTGCAAAACATTCGAACAGGATGTAAAAATGACAGCTGTACTGTTCATGGGAGGTGTAAAAATGCAATGTTGCAAATCTGTAGTAAAATATTTTAAAAATGGAAGTCACGAGCATACATAGAAACTGTGCAACTCACACCCGTAATATAATTAGGTTGAGGATTTTTTACAGCAGATTGTCAACTCAGGCATTTTGGTGCCTCCGATCATGAACAGTGTCACTGTGATTTTCTTTATCTGTGCCAAACAATGATTTCCCACAGTGACCACGCATCTCTGCGCTGAAAGTGTGAAAACACTTCAGCCATGTTGTGAAAAATGACAGCTATACTGTTCATAAGGAAGTGTGGAAAAATGCCGCTGGTGAAAATCTGGACTGAAAATATTACAAAGTCATGAACTCATGAGGGTGCGTGGAAACTGCGCAATACTCACTCGTAACACAGTCATTTTATGGACTTTTGTCACCAAATTTTCAACATAGCCATTTTAAGACCACTGCTCATGAAAAGTGTAACTGTGATTTTCTTAATCTGTCCTAAACATTGCTTTCACACACCAACAGCACCATTGTGCGCTACATGTGTGAAAACACATTTTGGGCAACATATGTAAAATTGCAGCTGTACTGTTCATAAGGAAGTGTAATAAAATGGCAATGTTGAAAATCTGGAGTGAAAATATTAAATTTGCAAACTTACGAGCATGCATAGGAACTGTGCAACGCATGCTAGTAACACAGTCATTTTTTGGAATTTTTTCACCAAATTTTCAACATAGCCATTTTAAGACCTCAGCTCATGAACAGTGTCACTGTGATTTTATTAATTTATCCCGTTCATTGATTTCGCACATCGACTGTGCCATTGTGCGCTACATGGGCGAAACACGTTTTGGGTGAGATGTGAAAAATGACAGCTGTACTACTCATAAGAAGGTGTGACAAAATGGTAATGCTGGAAATCTGGAGTGAAAATATTGAAAATTCGCGAACTTACGATTGTGCGTAGGAACTGCGCAATGCACGCTCGTAAAACAGTCATTTTTTGGAATTTTTTCACCAAATTTTCAACATAGCATCTTTAAGACCTCTGCTCATGAACAGTGTCACTGTGATTTTCTTAATTTGTCCCGTACATTGATTTCGCACACTGACTGGGCCATTGTGTGCTACATGGGGAAACACATTTTGGGTAAGATGTGAAAAATGACATCTGTACTACTCATAAGAAGGTGTGGTAAAATGGCAATGTTGAAAATCTGGAGTGAACATATTGAAAATTCGCGAACTTACAAGCCTCGTAGGAAAGGAACTGTACAGCATGCATTTCATAAACAGTCATTTGTGGAATTTGGCACCAAATTTTCAACATGGAGTTTTTGGGACCCCTTCTCATGAATGATGTCACTGTCATGGTGTTATTTAGGCCCAAAGGGTGATTTCATGCAGTGACTTTGCAATGACTGCGAAATCACCCTTTGGGCCCAAATAACCCCATGACAGCGACATCATTCATGAGAAGGGGTCCCAAAAACCCCCATGTTGAAAATTTGGTGCAAAAATTCCAAAAACTGCCTGAGATATGCAACAAAGTTGAAAACCCCCATCTAGCCCATTATACAGCTTACTGGCATTTCCTCAGTTAGCGGTTGGCTTTGAAGAGTGCAGACATGTTCCTGGTCCACCGAAGATCGTCACGCTGGGGTCCGGAGGTAAGTATGGGGTGAGGTGGGGGAGTGGGGAGGCAGGGTGCGCAGTGGGTGGGTGCGGGTTGTGGGAGGGGCCAGGGAGACTACGTGGGACCGTTTTTTCTTTACAGGTTAAAAAAAAAAAAAGAACAACTGGGACATTTGCCATGCTGGGGTGGGCTCCCAGGCGTGGCTGGGGCGGTTGGGGGAGGTGGATTCATGCCGATGGGGAGTTGGGCACCCCATCTGCCAAAGGATGGATTGCCATTGAGGTGGGCTCCCAGCGTGGCACTTAGTACTTGGAGGGTGAGGACAGTGGAGCTGACGGGGATTGGGCATCCCTGGCCGGCTATATACATTATCTTGCCACGCTGGGTGGGCACCAGCATGGCATTTTCAAAGGCTTTGGGGAGGTGGGGAGCGCTGCACAGCCGATGGGGATTGGGCACCCCATCGGCTATTCAGTGTGTGCGGCGCGGCGGGGTGGGGCATGCGCCTGCCTATGTCTGTGTGGTGGGGGGGAGCTGCGCATGAGCAAGTGATATCTTATCGCTGCTCACCAAGCGTAGCTCCCCCTTTGAACTGCATGCCACTGCATTCTGGAGCTTGTCATAGACAGCTCCAAAATGCATTGGCTTACAGGGGCTGCGCCTGCCAACACACTGACTGAATTGGAGGAGGAGGAGGTGACACACCTCCGAAATCTCCGATGATGGCACTATGTTTCTTGCACATGTGTGCAAGCAAACATAAAAATGAATGTTCTAGTCATTACTGAATTTTTGCAAAAGCAGCAGCCTGCACAATATGACAAAGCTGTCTTCAATAAATGACAGCTGTGTCTTATAGTACTTGCACTATACGACACAACTGTCGTTTATTACAGGCAGCTGTGTTATATAGTGCAGGCTGTTCCTGTCACCACTCGTATGTCAGGGACAGCCAGACTGTTGACTATTTAAACAGAGTAACTACACACTGAGGTCCCCAATCCCCTGTGGCAGTGTGTGTATGTACTTTTTTTTTCCTTTCTATGTTTGCTTGCATGCATGTGCAAGAAACATTATGTGACAGCTTGGGAGAGAAGCAGGTTATGGAGGCTCAGCACTGTAGCAGCCAATGGAGGCACTACCTTTGGGGGCTTGGCACAGGTGGACCAATGGAGGCACAGTGTACTGATGACACTGGTCTCCAAAAGTGGCACCAAGTAGAAACGTTTTCATCACAGCAATCAGGGGCCACCTCGTCATTGCAGCATCAGCCATTCCAGGGCAATGAGGGAGAGACCCATCATTGCTGGGTGGAACGTTGCCTATTGTAATATTGTTTGTGAATGTGGCGGCAAGCCCCAGCCATGTTCACAAACAATATCACACCCCCTGTGCCGAGGGGGTGCCCAATACCCCTTGGCATCATGTGCTCCCAAGAAAAGTGTTTTGCCAATGGGGGACCCAATCCCCATCAGTTTCATTCACCCCCCATGTAATTTGCCAATGTGGGAGCCCACTCCCCATTGGCATAATGGTTTCTCCTTCAAAACCTTGTGTTTGTGCCGAGAGGTGCCCAATCCCCCTTGGCTCTTGTCCCCCCATGTGCCAATGGGGGTGCCCAATCCCCCATAGGCTACAGCCCCCCCAAAAAAAAATCACTCGGTGGCATGCTGGGAGCCTACCCCAAAGTGCCAAATGACCCTGTAAAAGAAAAACCATCCTGCGATGGTTTTTATTTTTTTAACCTGCAACACAGAAAATGGTCTCTTGTCGAGTCCGGTGGCTTTCCCTAACCGGCGCCTACCCTCTGCATAGCCCACCTCCCCACACCCCCCTCACCCCATCCTTACCTCTGGGGCCTGGCGTGACGATCTTCGGTGGACTGGGAACACGTCTGCACTCTTCAAAGCCGACTGTGAACTAAGGAAATGCCGGTAAGTTGTATAATGGCATAAATAGGGTTTTTTCAACTTTGGTGCATATCTCTGGCATTTTTAGGAATTTTGGCACCAAAATTTCAACATGGGGTTATTGGGCCCCCTCCTCATGAACTCAGTCACTGTCATGGTGGTAATCAGACCCAAAAGGTAATTTCACAGTCACTGCATGGAATCACCTTTTGGGATCAATTAACAAAATGACAGTGCCAGTGTTCATGAAGTAGGCTCCCAAAAAGTCTGTGTTGCAAATTTGGTGGGGAAAATAAAAAAAAATGACTGTTTTAAGAGCGTGCGTTGCGTTGTTGCTATGCACGCTCATAACTTCACCAATTTGCAATATTTTCACTCCAGATTTTCAACATTGCCATTTTTCCACACCTCCTTAAGAACAGTACAGCTGTCATTTTTCAGATCCTGGCTGAAAAGTGTTTATACAGTTCTGGCACAAATAACGCGTTCGCCATGAAAAATCAGTGTTCGGGACACATTAAGAAAATCACAGTTACACTGTTCATAAGTAGAGGTCCTAAAATGCCTGTGTTGAAAATTTTGTGACAAAAGTCCATTAAATGAATGTGTTAGGAGTGTGCATTGAGCATTTTCCATGCACGCTCGTAACTTTGCAAATTTGCAATATTTTCACTCCAGATTTTCAACATTGCCATTTTTCCACACCTCCTTATGAACAGTACAGCTGTCATTTTTCACATTCTGGCCAAAATGTGTGCTCACACTTCCAGCACAGAATAGCTCAGTTGCTGCGGGAAATCAGTGTTCGGGACACATTAAAAAAAACACAGTGACACTGTTCATGAGCAGAGGTCCTAAAATGCCTATGTTGAAAATTTGGTGATAAACATCCATAAAATGACTGTTATGTGCATGTGTTGCACAGTTTCCACGTATGCTCAAAAGTGCAAGCATTTTTACTATTCCCACTACAGATTTTCAACATTGCCATCTCTTCACACTTCCCTATGGATGGTACAGCTGTCATTCTGCATATCTTGCCCAATCTGTGTTTTCGTACATGTGGCGCAGAATGGCACAGTCACTGTTGGAAGTCAAAGTTCAAGACACATTGACAAAATCACACTGCCACTCTTCATGAGAAGAGGTCCCAAATGCTTTCATGAGGTGGGGTCACAAAAAGGCCATGTTTAAAATTTGTAGTGCAAATACTAACAAATGCCCATGGCATTAGGGTTTCTAACCATAACGTCCCACCCTGTACAGACTGACAGGCATTGGGGTGTGCCTTTGGATTGCCAACTGCACTGCTCATGCCATCCCACCCCCACCCCCCACACCCAGTGACAGGCATCAAGGTGTACCTTGGACTCTTCAGCCCCACAATTCACCCCATTCTCCTATGCTGTACCCATTTCAGTGTATGTCCTTATGGAATGGGGTGACTGTAAAGCCAAACACCCCAAGACACACTCAGCACATGTTGGTGTCTGCAGAATAGGGTGAAATGACAGCATGAACGTCATGGATGATGACCCAAACACTTACCCCACTGCCTGTCCATCTCTACAGGATGGAGGTGGGGTTGGCGTGAAGTTCAATACTTCACTTCCATTCCTATTCTGCATCTGTCTGCCTCCTGCATTTCCAATGCTAATACCAGCAAGCAAGCATTCAGCATTGACAAATGCTTGTTTTGTTATTCCACACTGTCACTGCCACCATCAGGTGGTCCAGTCCCCATGTTGGCATTTATATCCCCCCCCCAGCAGTGTGGGACACTGGGGAGCCCAAACCTAGTGTCCTGAAATAATGTTATTTAATCATCTACCTGAAAAAAAATGCCCCACAATGTCTGTGTTTTTTCTTAACCTGAAAAAAGAAAACAGTCCCTCATAGTGGCTGCTGTCTCCCTACCCCCAACCCTCCCTTCCCACTGAACACACTTCACACCACATCTTTACCCAATACTTACCTCCAGAGTTCGATGTCATCTTCTGTGGACTGAGACACATACAATACAGCTGTCTTTAATAAAGGACAGCTGTATCATATAGTGCAAGTACTATATGACAGTGCTGCCTTCAATAAACAACATCTGTGTCATATAGAGCAAGTACTGTATGACAGAGCTGCCTTTAATAATTGATAGCTGTGTGGTATGGTACTTGCACTATATGACAGAGCTGTCCTTTTTTAAAGACAGCTATGTACTATATTTTAGGCTGGGGCCAGGTGCAGATTTATGAGGAGGGGGCTGTGAGCCCCCCCATTGATTAACACCTATGTAGTGTACTGAATCAATCGTGAGCTGAAGCTCCAAGTCTAAGATGAGTAAAAAAATTACCGATTATTTTTTTCATGCAGGTCCCAGTTGTCCCGCAGGTGCTGCTTCAGCAAAAAGATAGGGGTATTCTCTACTCTCTTCACATTGGCTAGCAGGTGCTCTGAGAGGTGAGCTATTATGCGGCATGTTTACCTTCTTTACCCAGTGTCAGCTGCCTGTCAGACTAGCTCCGTTCACTTTAAATTGATGGGTGTAAATTAGCATTAGTGCCACTGTCAGGATAAATGTGCCTGAGGACTACTGGTGTCATCAAGACTGTCAGGCACACTGGGCGGCAATTGTTTTTTCATCATCGTCACTTTATTTGCTCCCTGCCAGCCACTAGTACAAAAAGCATCCAATGGAACTGCTGTACCATGATGTCAGAAAAGCCCTACTGGCAAGACCGACAGTGCACCCAAACGTGAAACTGCAAACCTGCCCCCAGATACCCACAAAGAAAGAACACCGTACGCCACCAAAACAATCAATAGAAATATGTGATCCATGACAACCTGTGATCCCCTCCTATACTCCAGCAGGTGACACTCCCATCCCAACCAGACTCCACTGGGGAAGAAGAAAAGAGAAACAAACCACACTGCCTTAAAATATTGAACTCACACAGGTGCACACACAAAAAAGACAATGCCTGCTATTGAAAGAAGCACTCACTTCCCTTCCAAAAGATAGAAAACTATATCTAGTCTCTAACTGAAACACATCTGGATTCCAAGCATTAACTTATTTTTTTTTCTCTTTTAGATATTTCCTGAAGAAGACCTAAGGTTGAAACGTAGATTTTTAACTCTATTTTCTATTTTCAGCGTGCATTTAATATAACCATTTTGCTTTGCTTTGGGATTCCAAGTAGCTGCCAGCCTCTGACACCACAACACCAGAATGCCACTGAACTCCCTAAACCAGCAGTGTGAAAAGCACAAGTGAAACCCACCCATTTCACTGCACAAACACCCCTATCACAAAAAGCAGAACATAATCACCAACACACAAAAACACAACACATAAAATAGTCTGCTGTCTGTCCACCAGAGACAAACAGCTGATGAATACACTGCAGGTATTTTCTCAGAAAATCCCAACATGGTTATGTGTTTTTATTTAAAAAGCAAGTAGAATTTTAAAGATTTATTTTTCTGAGATGTATCTTTCAAAGGTACATGAGTGTCTTGTTTTTGTGGTTTCTATTCTGAATTACAGGTTTGCCATTTCAATTAAAATCTTGAGCCCAGGTGCCAATGTCTCAGTTAAGGCCAAACCTGTTACAGAGCATTGACTGTTGCGTTCCTGGACATTTTAAAATTATCATGAATCACAAGACATATTTTGTCTTAAATGATGTTCCTGTATATAATTTAAAAATGCCTCTTCATTATTAATTGTCTTCCCAAAGAATATGAAGTATCAATGAAATGTACAGTAACTGCAAAAAAAAGAAAACAGTCCCCCGGTTTTTTCAATAAATTTTTTAACCTGCAAAAAATAAAAGGCCCTCATCATCCCCGCCATCCCCTTCCCCCATCCCAACCCTCCCACTGAGCACCCCCCTTACCCCATACTTACCTGTGAAGGTTGGCCAATGCCATCTTCTGCGAACAGGGCATGTCTGCATTCTTCAAAACCAAACCGCAAACTGAGGAATACAGGTAAATGCCTTATAATGTATTTCAATGGCGTTTTGAACTTATGCTGCTATCTCGACCATGTTTTGGAATTTTTTCACCAAAATTTCAACCTTGACTTTTTGGGACCCTACCTCATGAACACTTGCCACTGTCATTTTTTTACTCAGTCCTGAAAGGTGATTTCACAGTCACTATGTGAAATCACCTTTTGAGATCAATTAACAAAATGACAATGCCAGTGTTCATGAGGTGGGGTCCCAAAACGCTCATGTTAAAAATTTGGTGACAAAATTCCCCAAAATGGCTGTTACGAGCGTGTGTTGCACAGTTTCTATGCAGGTGCATAACTTTGGCAATTTACAATGTTTTGACACCAGATTTTCAACACACCCATTTTGTCACACCATCTCACGAACTGCATAGCTGTCATTTTTCACATCCTGTCTGAAATGTGTTTTTTTCTCACCTGTGGCGCGGAATGGTGCAGTCGGTAATGATTAACAAAATGACAGTGCCAGTGTTTATGAGATGGGGTCCCAAAAAGCCCATGTTGAAAATCTGGGCCCCAAAAAATTAAAATGGCCACATTACAAGCAAGCATTGTGCAGTTTCTATGCAGGCACATAACTTTCATAATTTACAATATTTTGACTCCAGATTTTCAACATAGCAATTTTTGGTATGCCATCACTACGGCGACAACTTTACCATGATTGACACTACAGGGACAACAGCTAGGTTTACTTGCAAAGGCACCTAGCTTCACCTGAGCTCTTTTCTTCTAGGTTTGCTTGTAAGGACAGAGCAAGGAACAACATTATCAGAGCAATAAAAAGGATTAAGGCTTCTACTGGCTAGGCAGATTTACTGTTTGTTATTTTATTTTGTACTCACAGGTTTTGTTCCTGTTTTTTGCTTACATTTTACTGATTTATTGTTCTCTGGTTCAAATTACTGTTGCAGGGCATATTTTCTGCTGCATTATTACAGGGTGTGCCTACAGGTATGTTACTGTTTTGTGCTTACATATTACTGCTGTAATCTTCTCTGATTCAAATTGTTTTCTACAAGGTATATCTTCTGTTATTGCTTTATTTTTCTCTGTAGCAAAGTGTTTTTTGTATATCTTCCATAAAATTGTTACAGGTGGTGCTTACAGGTTTTACAATATTATATTTCATTAGGTTAAGCTTTGAGGGCTACTGCATCTGTTGTTGGTTGATCATTTCTGCACCTAATTCCATGTTTCTTTTATCCGTGGTTCTTTTTCAGCAGGAGAAGGGCCAAACCACCCACCCCCATCCCCAACCACCACATGCTATAGACTTTTTATAGAGCAGCACAGTTGTGACATTTCCTGTAGCAAAGCAGGAAGGGGAGGATCAGAGGGGTATCCACACAATGACCTCATGTACAGGGGCACAAGTAATTTAACTTATTGTAAAAAGTTATACAAAAACAAACAAACACAAACAAGCAAACAAACCAAAAAATATATTAAAAAAATCCAACATTTGCTTTAATTTTCCTTCTAATTGCTCAAACCAGGTTATAAACTCAGCAAGTCATCTGGAATGGAAATTATTAGCTGCAGGCACTGTGGGACACTTTTCAAAAGGGCAGTTATACAGGATTTAGGATGTTCTCCTACATGCTGGACCAATGGAGATCTAAGGGTTCATCTCCAGGCAGCATGGGCAGAGATTGCACTCCTCAGATTGCATATTCAGGAGGAAATATATTACAGCAACCACCTGCCATTTCCCCAACATCCAACTGAAGCACCCCGACCTCAGACAGTAGTTTGTCCAGGAGACTTCAGGTGGTTAGGAGGGGCAAATTGGGTGCCCCATCACTCAGTGCTCACCAGCATATCACCTCCACAAATAATATATAAACTACAAACAGGTATCTATCTCTAGGCCCAAAATCAAACAAAAGGGTAGAGGACACTGCACAGCAGGACACTGGACACAGAAGCTAGCACTACAGAACTCACCCAAAACAGGGACCAAACCAAAAAGAAACAAGCATTTGTCAATGCCGAACGTTCGCTTGCAGGTATTTGCAGTGGTGTTTGGCATGTATGGTGCTTTACCCTAATGCCCTGTGCGATTCCTGGTATTTGCACAATAAATTGTCAGCATGACCTTTTTGTTACCCCCATTGTGCGCTACATAGGTGGAAACACATTTTGGGCATGATGTGAAAAATGACAGCTGTACTGCTCATAAGGAAGTGTGGTAAAATGCCAATGTTGAAAATCTGGAGTGGAAATATTGAAAATTCGCCAACCTACGAGCGCGCAGTATGGAACTGTGCAACGCATTGATCGTGAAACAGTCATTTTTAGGAATTTTTCACCAAATTTTCAACATTGCCATTTTAAAACCTCTGCTAATGAACAGCATCACTCTGATTTTCTTACTGTGTCCCATACATTGATTTCGTACAACGACTGCGCCATTGTACTATATGGGGAGACATTTGGGCAGGATGTGAAAATGACAGCTGTACTGCTCATAAGGAGGTGTGGTAAAATGGCAGTGTTGAAAATCTGGAGTGAAAATATTGGAAATTCACAAGCTACAATGATGCGTAGGAACTGCACAACGCTGCGCTAAATAAAACTGAATATTGTAGGAATTTTTTTGCCAAATTTTCAACATAGCCATTTTAAGATCTCTGCTCATGAACAGTGAAACTGTGATTTTCTTAATGTGTCCCATACACTGAGTTCGCACACCAACTGTGCCATTGTGCGCTACATGGGCGGAAACATGTTTTGGGTGAGATGTGAAAAATGACAGCTGCAGTGCTCATAAGGAGGTGTGGTAAAATGGCAATGTTGAAAATCTGGAGTGAAAATATTGCAAATTTGCAAACTTACGAGCGTGCGTAGGAACTGCGCAATGCAGACTCATAAAACAGTCATTTTTAGGAATTTTTTCACCAAATTTTCAGCACAGCCATTTTAAGACCTCTGCTCATGATCAGTGTCACAGTGATTTTCTTACTGTGTCCCATACATTGAGTTTGCACACCAACTGCGACATTGTGTGCTACATGGGCAGAAACACATTTGGGGCAGGATGTGAAACATGACAGCTGTACTGCTCAAGAGGAGGTGTGGTAAAATGGCAATGTTGAAAATCTGGAGTGCAAATATTAAAAATTCGTAAACGTATGAGCGTGCGTAGGAACTGCACAACGCACGCTCGTAAAATAGTCATTTTTAGGAATTTTTTCACTAAATTTTCAACATAGCCATTTTAAGGCCTGTGCTCATGAACAGTGTCACTGTGATTTTCTTAATGTGTTCCATACATTGATTTTGCACACCGACTGCGCCATTGTGCGCTACATGGGCAGAAACACATTTTGGGTGAGATGTGAAAAATGACAGCTGTACAACTCATAAGAAGGTGTGATACAATGGCAATGTTGAAAATCTGGAGTGAACATATTGAAAATTCATGAACTTACGAGCCTGCATAGGAACTGCGCAACGCATGCTCATAAAACAGTCATTTTGGAATTTATGCACCAAATTTTCAACATGGGGTTTTTGGGACCCCTTCTCATGAATGATGTCACTGTCATGGTGTTATTCAAGGCCAAAGGATGATTTCACACAGTGACTGTGCAGTGCCTGTGAAATCACCCTTTGGGCAGATGGACCGAAGATCAGAGAAGGGGAGATAGGAGAGCTAAACATGTGGCTCAAGGGCTGGTGCCAGGAAAAAGAATACACATTTGTAAATAACTGGCGACAGTTTTGGGAGCAAAAGTTCTTTAAATTCAATGGACTGCATCTGACTAAGGAGGCAGCCAGTGCATTGGGGCAGAAGTATGATATCTGTGCAGAATATTTAAACTATTAAATGGGAAGGGGGTGCAGCACCCAATACATCGAATGGGAAGAACACCCCTCCCCCCTCAGTTAGTGATCAAACAGGAGTTCAGCATGTTTGTAGTTCATTTGCATCACCAGGTAAGGAAAAGGGTCCAGCTTCCCATACGATGTGCACGGGAAATGCCAGACCTTGCCTAACAACTACCACACCAAAATCTGGCCAATGGAAAATCATGTACACAAATGCCCACTGTCTGGTAAACAAGATCCGAGACCTGCAGGCAACAATGACAGAGGCTAAACTGGACTTAGTAGCCATTAGCGAGACATGGTTCACCAAAAGCCACACTTGGGAGACTTCAGTACCTGGCTATGTACTTTTCAGAGGAGACAGAGGTGCAAAGGGGGGGGGGTGGCCTTTATGTCACTGAAAATATAAAAGCTACAGAAATTCATAATACACTTAAGGAGCCAGAAGAACTGTGGGTCACCCAGAAAACAGAAAATGGGACAGCCATATGAACTGGGGTTCTCTACAGGCCTCCAGACCAGGGGGAGGACATAGACACATTACTGTTAGAAGATATATAAATATGACAGCTAAAGGGGAGGTTCAGATAATGAAGACTTCAACATACCAGATACAGATTGGTCAATGCCAGCAGGGAACATCAACCAGAACTGGACACATGTGGATTCCTTGCAGGGGGAGGGCCTCAAACAACTGGTACAATAACCCACAAGAGACAGGGCTATCCTAGATCTAGTACTGACTAACGGGTAAAGGATCCTAGATCTTCAGGTTGAAGGTCACCTGGGGGCCAGTGACCATTATATGGTATGATTCAATTTGGCCACTAGAACTAAATCATCCCATTCCTAGGCAAAAATATAGGACTTCAGAGGTGCTGACTTTGATAAGATGGCCAACAGAGTTAAGCTAGCCCTGGCAAGAGGAAATGCAGGTGAGGAGGTATAGGCAAAGTGGGCAGACATTAAGGATGCAATACTTGAAGTAACATCCCATTGAGTTAGGGAGAAAAACAAGAGCAAAAGAAGGAGGAAACCACTTTGGTTCTCAAAAACAGTAGGAGAAAAGATCAGAGCCAAAAGGTTGGCTTTCAGGAAATATAAGGGGAACGCATTGGGACGAAGATAGGTAGGCATACCAAACTTTCCTAAGGGAAGTGGGGAAGGCAGTAAAGCAGGCAAAGGCCCAAATGAAGAAAACACTAGAATGAACAGTAAAAGAAGAGGACAAGACTTTCTATAGATACATTAGTGAAAGGAGAAAGTCCAGAGGAGGTATTGCTAAGATCAAAGATAATAAGGGAGAGTGTGTGGAAGAGGACCAAGGAAAAGCATCTATCCTAAATATATACTTCTGCTCAGTATTTACTGAGGAGAAGGTAGGAGAGGACCCACAGCTCAGTACTATGGACACTGGGGGGAGGGACATGTGCATAAGTCCCTTCACAAAAGAAAGAGTCCTACAAGAGATCGCTAAGCTCAGGGTGGACAAGGCAACAGGACCAGAAGGCATACATCCCAGAGTACTAAAGGAGCTAAAGATGGAACTAGCAGAGCCATTATCAGAACTGTTTAGTAAGTCTCTGAGCACAGAAGAGGTCCCAGAAGACTGGAGAAGGGCTCATGTGATCCTACTGCACAACAGTGGTAGCAGGGGAGGAGGCAGGGAACTACAGACCAGTCAGTCTTACCTCAGTAGTGGGCAAGATTATGGTGGCACTCCTTAAGGAAAGGATAATGCAACACCTGGAATCCATAGGAGCACAGGATCCAAGACAGCATGGGTTTACAATAGGAAGGTCCAGTCAAACAAATCTCATAGATTTCTTTGACTGGGTAACCAGAGTAGTGAACCTAGGGGGTGCAGTTAATGTCACCTACCTTGACTTTAGCAAAATTTTTTAATACTGTTCCACACAGAAGATTGATTAATAAGCTGAGTAGGCTTGGGGTGGGTCAGAAGTTGGTTAACTGGGTGGCAAACTGGTTGGCAGGCAGAAAACAGAGAGTGGTGGTAAAGGGTAAACAGTCAGAAGAGATTCAAGTCACTAGTGGGGTACATCAGGGATCAGTCCTGGGGCCAGTCCTCTTCAAAATCTTTATCAGTGACATTGCAGATGGACTGGAGGGTAAGGTTTGTCTGTTTGCAGATGACACCAAGATCTGCAACAGAGTAGATGATCCAGATGGGGTGGGCAGAATGAGAAGAGATCTGGATAAACTGTCGAAATGGTCAGAAAAGTGGCAACTGGGGTTTAACACAAAGAAGTGCAAGATCATGCACGTAAGGAAGAGAAACCCTGAATCCACCTATAGGTTGGGAGGGGAGTTGCTGGCAATCTCAAGGGAAGAAAGAGACTTGGGTATCATCATCACAGATGACCTGAAATCATCCAAGCAATTTAGTTGGGGCTGGCAGGTTACAAGTTCCCCCACATGGTGGGAATTTCACTGGAAAGTGATATGGAGATATTTCTTAACCCCTACTAAACTGAGACATTTTGGTTGGTCGGGGTCTGTAATGTGCTGGAGGGGCTGCGGAGAGACTGGAACACAAACTCACATTTTTTGGGATTGCCCCCAAATTCATTTATTCTGGAGGGAGGTGCATACCTCAATAACCAGGCTCACAGGCCTGCAGATACCCTTTTCAGGGGAGGAATTAGTGCTGGGACTCCTTACACTAATTAGTGGTCCCAGACAATCTACGAAATTAGCTCAAATCATGAGACTGGTGGCACTTAAGTGTATTACAGCCAGGTGGTTATCTCCGCTCCCCCCTTCGGTGCAAGAGTGGCAGTCCAGAATGTCTCAGGTAGAAACTATGGAACGAATAACAGCAGCGCTAAGGCTACAAAGTGAAGGATTTGCCCAACTTTGGTCCCCAAGGCATCAACATAGATGAAGAAGGAAAGATGTCTCGCACAAAGCAGGTGTTTAGACAGTAATAGATAATAGAGAGAATTAGGTCTCAGAAATGGGAAAATAACTATTGAGATTGTGGAAAATGGATGCAACCTAGTGTCCGCCTTTAAGTTTAAGTTTAAGTTGAAATTTAAGTTTAAGTTTGTATTCAACTGTCTTCCTTAAGTGGAAGATGATTTCGAACCCAGCTAGATCATTCAGGTCAAAACCTAGAAGCTATAGTAAAGGGAAAAGAATCCTGGAAGCTGTTAGCTGAACAGTTATGTTTAGAAGGACAAAACGCAGTTGATTATATAAATGGATGAAAGGTTGAGAGATAAGTTCTTAACTTATGGAATGAACCCCATTGCTAAGTAATGTAATTAATGAGAGCTTAAAAATAAGATGTTGAGATATGAACTTTGTATGAGAAACAAAACAGATAAACATAATCAAATCTTGGCAACAGAAAAGACAAAATGGAGGAAAACAAGAACAAACTGTAACACAATGTATCTGGAAAAACAATGTATACTGTTATATATTGATCAATGTGATGTCCTAAATAACTAACAATAAAACTAAGTTTTAAAAAAAAAGAAATCATCCAAGCAGACCACTAAAGCAGTAGGTAAGGCTAGAGGGATGTTGGGGTGTGTTAGCAGGGTTATCACAAGTCGTAAGAGGGAGGTTATAATCCCTCTTTACAAGTCAATGGTTAGGCCCCATCTGCATGCAGTACTGGAGGTCGCACCTGCACAAGGATATTAACAAAATGGAGGCAGTCCAGAGAAGGGCAATCAAAATGGTGCAGGGACTGCATCAGAAAACATATGAGGAAAGATTAACAGAACTCAGTATGTATATCCTAGAGCAAAGGAGGGAGAGAGGTGATATGATCAAAACATTCAAACATCTTAAGGGCAATAACAAGGTGAAAGAGTCTAACATGTTTCAATATAAGAAAAATAGCAGGACAAGAGGACACAGCATGAGATTAGAGGGAGGCCGATTAAGGGGCAATGTGAGGAAGTTCTTTTTCACAGAAAGAGTGGTGAATGCATGGAACTGCTTATGTTAGGAAGTGGTGGATATGAATACAGTGCAGGGCTTCAAACAGGCATGGAATAGGCATAAGAGAGCAATACAGATGAGTTTGAATGAATAGGCCATTGACAGAGTAAAGGCCTATGACACATTCATAAGGTAGACAAAAATTGGCAGATGAGATGGGCCTTGCAGTCCTTACCTGCCGTCAACTTCTATGTTTCTAGTGTTGACACAGGACCCTGGCACTGCTTTCTGGGGGCGTTGCACCCTCTATCCAAAGCAACTCTGACTCTGAGTTGATTAATTAAGTAGCAGGTGGTGTGAGAGGCACAGCCCCCCACACGTAGGGGTTCGAGGGCAAAGCCCCCTGAAGAAAACAGTCTAAAGTGATTCCCTTTATGCTGACCACAATTGCGGTTGACATAATGGAGTTATTGTTCGACAATGAAATTGTCAACCGACTATCATGGAGCCCCCAATTTTTCACACCACCTCATGAGTAGTACAGCTGTCATTTTTCACATTCTGTCCAAAATGTGCTTCCAAACCTGTGGTGTGGAATGGCGTTTCAGCACCTATACCTTTATGAGGTGGGGTCATAAGTAGAATATGTTGAATGTCTGGGGTCAAAATATTTAAGGTATCGATATGTGTTCTGGGGTCTGCTGGACCCATGCCATCATGACGGTCTTCAATATTGTATTTAACTCATTTTGCACAGGTCCCAAAATGAGGATACAGTTCCAATATCACAAAAAGAAGGGACATTAGCTGCAAAAAACTATGTTAATGCAGAGATTAAGGTTGTAAAAATGCAAAGTGTACAAAGATGAGAAATGAAAAAACATTAGGGATTTGGATCTCTGTAGTATTGGTGAATCAGTGGTGGGGTCTTAGTTGGGTTTGGCAACCCTAATGCCCACCCCCTAGCCTGTAGCCTCCTGTCTGAAGTACAAGATACAGCTCAAACCTAGTGCCTCATAGCAATATGGTAAGGCCAACATAATCTGTCAGAGCTTCCTACAAGCTCTGCATGAAGATGTCATATTTGACCTCTTTTGTTCCAAGGTATGGGTGGGCATTAGGGTTGACAACCCCAAGTAAGACCCCACCACTGATTCACCAATACGATGGAGACACAAATCACTACTGTTTTTCCACTTCCCGTCTTTGCACACTTTGCATTTTTACAATCTCAATCTCAATCTCTACAGTAAAGTAGTTTTTTGCAACTATATGTTATAGTAGTGCAGTAGCACCACTATAGTTAGGGTTAAGTAGGCAGTTTAATGTTAAACACCAAATTTTGCACTTAAATAACTTTGGAACCATTCAAAAGATGTGCACAAAATTTGGTATGTGCAGTCCCATGGCACAGATCTCTTGATGTGTCTAGTTTTGTTTTGATCAGATGTGCAGATGTTGTGCAGCACATAGTGAAATAAGTGTAAAAATCACTTTTTCCTCCCATTTTTGCTGACTTTTTCACATCACGCTGTGACCACATCATTTGGAATATTGGCCTGAAATTGTTTGTGCAAAAACAGCATGTCCCAAAGAACAAGCCACATTGATATGGTGAAAAAATATGAATCCATTCAAAAGTTATTCAGTTTAGAAATTTTGGGTTCTGATCGTGCTCAGTTCAGTCTTTTGGATAGCTGCACAGTACGAAAAGGGATTTAGGACTCATGAACAGGGATTTTGACAGCTGATGAAGAGGGATTTATAAAATCCCTCTTCTTGAGAAATAAATTCCCTCTTTGTGAGCTGCCATTTTATTTTAATCTTCCTGAAAAACAAAATGTTATAACTTGCCCCAGGGATGTCTTCTGAAGACATCCAAGCATTGTTTTTCTTTATGTGGAATTCTTCTACAATACTTTCCATTTGGTTTACTTTACTTCAGCCCTGTATTGTTTATTTTTCAATTTTAAAATCCCTTTTCCCAACTCACTTCCAATCCCTTTTCGCGAGCTGTCAAAATCCCTTTTCTTGAGCCAATCCCTTTTCATGACCTGTCAAAATCCCTTTTCGTGAGATGTTGACCAGATGCCCTACATCACAAAAAGGGATTGACTTGCAAAAATTTATTCTGACAGGTCTGACTGTCCTGTAGCTGGGTGAAGGGTGTTAATTGTCTGGCCCCTGACCTCAGCTACGTGATAACTGGAGGTGGGGCTTAGTCACAATTAAAGCAGCAAACAGAGGTTCATCTTCTCAGAAGAAGCCAGAAGGTGAAGGAAGGAAACATATTCAATTCAGTGCTTTAGAGTAACTGGTAATTGGTATTTTTCCTTTAAACTTAGATTGTAGGCTTGTAGTGACACTATACTTTCTTTCTGTGTTGTCTTTACTTATAATTGTTTTTGGGCTGTTGAAAATTTAAAACATAGTGGTGGTGTAATTCTGTGCTGTCTTTAATTGCTGCAAATTTTATCTTGGCTTGTCTGACTGTCCTGTAGCTGGGTGAAGGTGTTGATGTCTGGCTCTGACCTCAGCTACGTGATAACTGGAGGTGGGGCTTAGTCACAGTTAAAGCAGCAAACAGAGTTCATCTTCTCAGAAGAAGCCAGAAGGTGAAGGAAGGAAACATATTCAATTCAGTGCTTTAGAGTAACTGGTAATTGGTATTTTCTTTTAAACTTAGATTGTAGGCTTGTAGTGACACTATACTTTCTTTCTGTGTTGTCTTTACTTATAATTGTTTTTGGGCTGTTGAAAATTTAAAACATAGTGGTGGTGCAATTCTGTGCTGTCCTTAATTGCTGCAAATTTTATCTTGGCTTGTCTGACTGTCCTGTAGCTGGGTGAAGGGTGTTAATTGTCTGGCCTCTGACCTCAGCTACGTGATAACTGGAGGTGGGGCTTAGTCACAGTTAAAGCAGCAAACAGAGGTTCATCTTCTCAGAAGAAGCCAGAAGGTGAAGGAAGGAAACATATTCAGTTCAGTGCTTTAGAGTAACTGGTAATTGGTATTTTTCTTTTAAACTTAGATTGTAGGCTTGTAGTGACACTATACTTTCTTTCTGTGTTGTCTTTACTTATAATTGTTTTTGGGCTGTTGAAAATTTAAAACATAGTGGTGGTGTAATTCTGTGCTGTCTTTAATAGCTCCCACCCCTTCCCCCAACTCTTAATTATATGCCCTGATAAATCTGATTGACAGGAGCTAAACACAGAGGTATAGTAAGAGGTGTAGTAGGAGGGCATAAGGAAGAAGACCACCTCAGCACGACAAGTGTTTTGACTCATTTATTTATTTATTGGTTTCTTTCCTTAAAAAATATATATCTGATGATCAGTTACAGGATTTTTAGTACTGTAAATAAATAAAAGAGAACTAAGAGAGCCTAGTAGCAGAGAAGTAGTGGAATTGTTGTATAGTGGGGAGGGCAATGCAGTGGCTGTGGGCAGCCATATTCAGGCAGACCTTCTGGACACTGAGGTGCTGCCCTATCTGCATGCATCTCTCTGGACTGTGGGATGAGGTAGCCAGACTCAGAGCGGAAGTAAACTGGGTCAGGAGTACCATCACCCCTATCCAGGGACCACCCAGTCCAATGTAGCTGCCTCAAAGGATGCCGAGAACGAGGAGCACTTGGATGACAGTGGGCTCAGGGAGGGTTAGAGCAGTCAGGCAGAGGCACATCCCAGATCCTATTCCTCTCAAGAACTCATATGCCACACTGGCAAATGAGGACAACCAAATAGAGGTACCAGGAAGTGGAAGGAAAGGATGAGGACGTTAGGCAAGGAGGTGACCTCAGTGGGGAAAGCAGTGGACCCCAGAGGAGGAGGAAGTGAATCCTGGTGGGGACTCCACTACAAGAGGGATCCAGCTAGGAACACAGGAGGGGAGGACAAGGAGGTGAGGTGTCACTAGGGTGCCACGGCATGGAGGGATGGAAGGAAGATACTGGGATCACTGGAAGGCAAGACGGAGGGTGAGCTGGATGTCATTATCCACCTAGGTACTAATGACTTGGCAAATGGGGAGCCAAAGGAAGTTCAGGAAGAGTTTAGGAAACTGGGAGGGGTCTCAGCAAGTAGCTACTTCTGTCACTTTCTCAGAAGTACTACCTGTGAGAGGCAAGGAGAGCATAGGAGTGCATGCACCAGGAACTTTAACTCATGGTTGAAGAACTGGTGCTGTGACGAAGGGTTTGATCATTGGTGACTGGGGACCCACCTGGAGGGATGGAGGTTTGTTCAAGCCTGATGGCCTGCATCCATCCTGGAGGGGAATCCAAGCACTCAATGATAAGTTTAAATGCTACATTGACAAGCATTTAAACTAGCAAAGGGAGGTGGCAGGCCAGCAAGGACGGTACCTACTTGCTCACCCCCCACAGCTAGTAGTGGAACCAGTGAACCAGAGGAGTGGCTATCTCTGCAAAGCAGTGTGCAAAAGATGGGGATTAGTGTCCAAAAGGTGGATAAGCAGAAAAGGGGCAAAATTCAGCAGAAGGGCAAACAGCAAGGAGAACCAGGGATAAATGACAACCAAGGAAGGGGCTGAGTAGAACAGTGAAGCAGTCTAGGGAGGTCAAATCAACTAAAAGCCATGTGTGCAAATGCCAGGAGCCTTAGCAACAAGATGGAAGATCTGAGGCTGTCATGGTACAGTCAGACCTGGACATTGTGGCCATCACTGAAACCTGGTGTAATGATAACCATGACTGGGAGATGGCCATACCGGCTACAACATATTCAGAAGAGACAGAGCAGGCAGGAAGGAGGAGGAGTGGCACTGTATGTGAAAAATGACATAAGGGCCACACAGATCCAGGAGGAACAAAATAGGGAGAGATACTGTGGGTTAGCTGGAAAGGAAAATGGGGCCAGCCATCCATGACAGGTGTGGTCTATAGACCACCAGCCCAGGAGGAAGAAACAGATAGGAGTTGATGCTAGCCATCCAAAGGATGGCAGACAAGGGTGAGGTAGTACTGGTTGGAGACTTCAATATACCAGACGTGGACTGGAGCATCCCAGCAGCAGCATCAACTAGGAGCAGAGTTATCCTGACTCCTTCAGGGTGCCTTCCTCAAGCAACTGGTCATGGAACGAACCCGCAGAAGGCAATACTGGACCTTGTGCTCACAAACAGGGACAGTGTGATGGGGGTAACCATGGGGAGCACCTGCAACAGTGACCACCAGTCATTGTGGTTTGAAATCACAGAAAGAGCAGAACCAAACCACACAAAACACGATCCTGGATTTTAGGGGGCAGACTTGGGGAAAATGGGAGATACTGAAAGAGGCATTAAGGGAATGGGACAGGAATCAGGGGTTGAGGAACAGTGGGCAGTATTTAAAATGGGGATTATAAGAACAACAGAATTATGCATTAAGCAGGTTAGCAAGAGGAAAAGGAAGAGGAGTCCATTATGGTTTTCCAAAGAGGTAGCAAAGAAAGTGAAAGCCAAAAGATTGCATTCAGGCAATACAAAAGACACAGGCAGAAGGGATAGGAGAAGTACCAGGAGAAACAAAGGGCAGGAAGTCAGTAAGGAAACCAAAGCTCAGACAGAAGAACACATTGCAAAATCAGTGGGTAAAGGGGACAAACCTTTACAGGTACATAAGAAAAAGAAAGACAAAGGGAGGATAGTGAGACTGAAGGGGCAGGATGGGAGTCACGTGGAGGATGACAACAATAAAGCTGACATATTGAACAGGTATTTCTGCTCAGTCTTTACTAAGGAAGAGGGGGTAATGGGTCCGAAGGAGTACAAGGGTGAGAATGGTGCAGAAATGGACACAAGTCCCTTTACACGAGAAAGGGTCCTGAAGGAACTGGAAGTAATAAGAGCTGATAAAGCAATGGGGCCAGATGGGGTGCACCCCAGGGTCCTTAAAGAACTAAGAGAGGTGGTGGCTGAACCTCTGGCTATCCTGTTCAGCCAATCACTGGAAACAGGGAGGTACCCAAAGACTGGAGGACAGCAGATGTAGTCCCTTATACAAAAAGTGGGAACAAAGAGGAAGCAGGGAACTACAGACCAGTCAGCCCTCACCTCTGTAGTGGGAAAGATCATGGAAGCACTACTGAAGGAGAGATTGGTGGAACATCTGGTTGTCAATGGACTACAGGACCCAAGGCAGCATGGTTTCACCAGGGGAAGGTCATGTCAGACCAACCTCATTGAAATTTTGACTGGGTGACTAGGGAGGTGGATCAGGAGGGCAGTGGACATGGCCTATCTGGACTTCAACAAGGCCTTGACACTGTGCCACATAGAAGACTATTACACAAACTGGGAATATGGGTGTGGGCAGGACAGTAGTGTGGTGGGTAGGTAACTGGCTGGGTGGCAGGACACAGAGGTGGTGGTAAATGGCTGTCACTCCACAGAGGGAAGAGTAACCAGTGGGGTACCACAGAGATCAGTGCTGGGACCGGTCCTATTCAACATCTTCATCAGTGACATTGCACAGGATCTAGAAGGCAGAATTTCACTTTTCGGTTGATGACACAAAGCTCTGTAACAGAGTAGACACACCAGAGGGTGTAGACAGAATGAGAAGGGACCTGCAGAAACTTGAAGAATGGTCAAGGTTTGGCAGTTGAAATTCAATGCAAAGAAGTGCAAGATAATGCATATGGGGCACAAAAACCCTGGCACAATATATCAGTTGGGGGGTGAGGATATAGCATGCACCAAGCAGGAAAGGGATCTTGGGGTTGTCATCTCTGATGACCTTAAGGTAGGGAAACAGTGTGACAAGGCATCAGGTAAAGCAAATAGGATGCTGGGATGTATAGGCAGGGGCATCACCAGCAGGAAAAGGGAGGTCATAATTCCGCTATACAAGACACTAGTGAGGCCCCACCTGGAGTACAGTGTACAGTTCTGGAGACCATACCTACGTAGGACATAGACAGAGTAGAGAAGGTTCAGAGGAGGCAACAAAGATGGTGCATGGGTTGCATCACAAGTCCCTATGAAGACAGGTTGAAGGAACTGAACATGTACTCCTGGAGGAGAGGAGGGAGAGAGGGATATGATAGAGACATAAGTATCTTACAGGGAGGAACAGGGTGCAGGAAAACACTATTTTTAGCGAAAAGATGTTTCAGGACTAGAGGGCATGGGATGAAGTTGGAGGAGGACGATTCAGAGGAAACATGAGAAAGAATTTCTTCACAGAATGGGTAGTGGACAAGTGGAACACCTGCCAGAGGAAGTGGTGGGGCTGAAACAATCACGGATTTAAGAATGCATGGGATAGACATAAAGGAATTCTAGAGGGCAGGGGTAAGGGGAACAGACTTCTAGGAAAATAAACTGAACTTACAAGCTCAAATGGGCAGACTAGGTGGGCCATAGGCCCTCATCTGCCGACACTGTCTATGTATCTATGTAGCTCACAAAAAGGGATAAGCTCACAAAAAGGGATTTTTATAGCTTGTAAAAAGGAATTTGTTTTTATAATCCTTTTTGGGAGCTGTCAAAATCCCTTTACGTGACATGACACCAGATGTCCTACCTCATAAAAAGGGATTCACTCTTGAAAAGAGATTTTGACAGCTCGCAAAAAGGGATTCAACTTGTGAAAAGGGATTTTGACAGCTCACGAAAAGGGATTTTTAAACTTTATTGTTCCATTTCCACTTCACAGCAAAGAAACATTTGGGAATTAAGGGCTGACATTTTCAGGGTAGAAAGAGCTTGCCCCACAGATGTGACTTTTGCTGGTTTGTGATAACATTTACATTACTTCCATAGTTACATATTTCATAGAAATTTCCCAAAGATTAACATTGTGGCAGATGAAGTACCTTTCAGTGCCTATATCTTGAAAACAGTTCAAAATATGGATTTCTGCTAAATGCAGCTTAGTACACCTTAAGCATGTGTGCAAGTTGCCAGGCCATGATTACAACTGTGGTGGAACTGTTCCCCATGTTCCTATGGTTGCTGAGATATTAAGCCATTTGCATCACAGGGGTTACTTGGAATGTCTCTAGGCCTGTGCTGCATCTCTACAATTATAGGTAGATGGGACCGCAGGGCCCAGAGAGCCCTGCACTGCCACATATGGATACCATAATGCAGTACTGGGCATGCAGGGCCCTCCATTATGAAGTACTGGGAGCGCAGGTCCCAGAGGGCTCAGCACTCCCACAGGGAGATGACACTTCATGACAATGTCTAAACACTCATGGAAACATAGGAGTGAAGGGCCCTATGGGCCCTGTGCTTCCACAAATGGATACCATAATGGACTGATGGGAGCATGATCAGAGCACAGGGCCTGGAGGGCCCTGCACTACCACAGAGAGATGAGGGTTGATTACAATGTGTTTGCACTTATGGTTATATAGGCTGGGCTCTGCACTCCCACATGATGGAGAGCTCTTTACAACAACTGCACCCTATAGAATGATGGGAGGGGGCCCCTATGCTCCCACAAATATATAAGGGTACGATTACACTTTCTTAAAAAGTAAGTAAATTCATTGCAAAAAGTAATTAATGCATCAGTTAGGGTTGAAGCAACAAAAGTTGGTAAATGAGGTGTTAGCGATGAGACCCTAACCCCTCCCCCATCCAACCCTACCACCCCACCACCACCATCCACTGACCAACAGGCATTGGGGTGTGCCTTGGAGTTGTTGGGCCTAACTCTCACCCCATTCTCCTATAGTGTACTGTTTCAGCTTCCTTATACATGTAATATGGTGAGAGCTAGGGCCAACAACTCCAAAGACACACCCCAATGCCTGTTTGTCTGTGAAGGGTAGTGGGGTGGTAGGGTTATGGGTGAGGTATCTGCAAGGCCAACCCTAACACCTCATTTAACTACTTTGTTGCTTCAACTTATATGACGATTAATGAAGTTTTTTGCAATGAATACAATATAAATATAAATATATATATATATATATATATATACATATACATATACATATACATACACACACACACACACACACACACACACACACACAAAACCACTCAGCTGTCAACTTTGTGCCTGCCCATGGCTCTTCAGCTTCAAGGTCATGTCACACAGATCCACTGCTTTACACAGATATGGAATAAATGCCAAGGGGTCAGCTGTCAAAACTTCCAAAATGTGCTTGTCTGGCAATAACAAAAAGCAGCATTTTCCCAGAAGAATGATATATACAAAGAGAATAGCTGCACATAGGGTAGGTAACCACTGTTTCAAAAAGCTATGCTGGTTCAACATGTATAACAGCTATGTAAGTTTCCTCAGTGACCAGTCTTAGAGTGTTAGGAGAAGGAGTAAGATGTGTCTCCATTGTGCTTTGATGAAACTCAGTCAAAAGCTGTTAGAAACTAGCTCTGCACAGAGCCAATATGGCTGCAAAATGCTGTTATTGATAGTAGCTGCATTCTCGCTGTTATATATGTAACCCCTTGTTACCCGGGGTTACTAGGATCCCAGTAAGACCTAGTGGTAGGCAGGGAAGGCAGCTTGTGAAACTCCAGTTAAATGGGTTTCACACTGTCTCACTCTGTTCTCAGTCACAGCTGAGACTAAGAGATGACATCACCATAGAACTGTCGCAGCTGCATAAGCCACATTGGAATCTGCAGCAGAGGGAGTGAGATAGAACATTGGGAGTTTTCAAAGTCAGTCTCCTGTTTATTGTCAAGCAGGAAGGGAGTTTTCTGTTTACCTCCTTGTGAGAAGGAAGTCTCCTGCTTGCCTGCCAGCAGGAAGGAAGTGTCTTTTGTTTACCTTCTGTGTGAGAAGGTCAGTGTCCAGTTTCAAGTGGTGGAGACCACTGTCCAGGTCTCAGTGCCCCCCTTCCTCCAGGGGGGAAGTAAAGTATCCCTCTGTGGATTCCAGGGGCAATCCCGTAATGTCTGCAAAAGGAAGAAAGCTGCCTTTTTACAGTTTCTGTTTTGGTCTGACAAGAGGAAAGAAGTTGTATTTCGCCTGTGGGGCACCTGCAATGAAAGGGTGAGTGTTTTGCTCTAATTTGAGAGGGCAAATAATATGTTTCTTCAGTCTGGAAAATGTGAAGAAAGCTGGGATGTGAACTACTATTTGGGAGGCCTATTGTACTAGGACAAACAAGTGAAGTAGTGTAAAAATCTAAAGTCTTTATGGATTCAAGTAATGTTGTAGAGGGGGTGCTACAGGTCATTCACTGTTTAATCTACATTTCAAAGTTTTAGTTTCTGTTTGTCCAGAGAAATGGCCGGGTATGGGCTGTGGGAGCTAGAGGTGGGAAAACCCCCCATCTTTAGTAACCAGGGCCACCTCTACGGATTTCTACTGTGATTGCTACTTGCCTCATGCTCCTGGCCAGTGATGAGGTAGGTACCCAGACGTGGGTCGCAAATTGGAAAATCTCTCTAGGAGTCGCAGACTCTAAGTGGTATGGGGAGCCACAACTTGGGAAAAGAATTCTCCTTGTTTGATGGGAGTCTGAAGAAGTAAGAAGAAAATCTCTCTAGGGGTCGCAGACTCTAAGTGGTATGGGGAGCCACAACAAGTAAAATATGGGTTCATTCTTTAAATGGACCGTCAGTCAAGTGGCCGGCAGGGGAGCTGGGCCAGTCAGGCTGTGTATCCAAAGTGCATGCAAGTCCGGGCTGTGTGCCTGGTGGATCCAGAGCCAGAAAACAGTAGAAATGAGTTCATTCTTTAAGTGGACCACCTTGTAGTCTCTAATCTGCATTATCAGTAAACGTAGCCCCTTGGGGGTCTATCTATGCTTTATTGTGTTCAGCTAGTTATGAATAAAAGCCACACTGAAAAATCCCAATCCTGGTTCTGGACATTACAGTTATTGCTTCCTGTAGTCGGATTTACCTGGGGTGCCCCTGTGCAGAGCAGCCAAACCTAGGTCCCCTTGTGCCAGGTAACCTCATCCTCCCCGAACCCAGGTCCCCACTAGGTATTGCTGCCAATGCCAACAGCATGCCACCTGTCATTTTAGTAAAAAGGCAGGGGTGAGGGGTTACAAAAATGGAATCACCGCTTTGGATTTGTTTGGGAAGGAAGGTGCTTGGGCAAGTGGGCTAGCGTTTTGGCTATCTGGCAGTGGGTAGCCCAAAAAAGCTGAAGCAATTTCCCTAGTGTGTTGCTGAGTGCTGTGAATCTTGTGCTGCTGTTTAAAAAAATGCCAACTATTTACCAAGGAGCTGTAAAGCCAGAGAGTGTGCCCTTGTCCTGCATCAAAATTGTTTACAGTGTTTTTGTCAGCTTTTACAATGGATTCTGTGATGAAAAGTGTGGAAAACTAGGGGTAGCAACAGAGAAATTGTGCCCTGGACGTTTAAAATGCTTTTAAGAATGAATTTTGTGAAGGAAAGTGTGGAAAACTAGGGGTAGCAACAGATAACTTATGCCCTGGACATTTGAAATGCTTTCAAAGTGAATTCTGTGAAGGAAAGTGTGGAAAACTAGGGGTAGCAACAGAGAAATTATGCCCTGGATGTTTGAAATGCTTTTAAAGTGAATTCTGTGAAGGAAAGTGTGGAAAACCAGGGGTAGCAATAGAGAAATTATGCCCTGGATGTTGGAAATGTTTTCTGTGTAAAAAGAGAGACTGCAGAGTTAATGGCAATGTTACATGGTTGAAATGGGCTCCCGCCGTGGAGTCAGTTGAGAAAAAAAAAGTGCATTTTACAGTTTAAATTTGCCTGCTCGACGATCGCCGAGAGGAAGAAGAGACTCATTTGCAAGGCGTCGTGTGGTTGGTCAGATTGCCATTAGTCCCGCCCCTCATCCAGCTCTTCTGAGACTGCCTCAGCATTCGAGAGGGAGACAGAGTGTAGTGCATGTACTGGCAGTGGAGGAGCGTCGCGAAGTATTCAAAGCGCTGCAAACAGCAAAAAATTGACTTTTGAGTTTAAAATCGGGCTCAACCCGCGAATCGATCGTGAAATTAGTGAATTTGGTCGTTAAACCGATGATCGCTAAGACTGCCCGCCTGTTTGTGTTCAGATGCCTTCAAGAACTGGCTGCAGGCCGTTTTACCCCATCGCAGCAAGTTGCTACTGATAACAGTGAGTAAATGTCCCAAAAAACTGCTAAAACAGTGATTTTCAGTAATGCCATATAAAATGTGTGTGCAGCTGTGTAGTCACTTTGCAAGCAACGACTGTGTGAAGTCCTGCCAGCAAGTGCAAGTCTGTAAAGCCATTAAATGTGTGCACGGAAGTAAAATAGCCTCAGTTTAAAGTATGCAACCAGAGAGAGACTGTGGGTTGTAGCAAAATGCAACACTAGTAGAAGCAGGCAATCCTGAGCTGAAACCTGAAGTTTTAAGGAACTGTGAATTAAATGAATGTTACCAGCATATGAAAAGTCCAAGGAAAATCCTGTAAATGTGTGTAAAGCCAGATCAGAACAAGTTGTGCAGTTTGAGTAAAAGCTATCAGTAGCTGAGGCAAATCGAGTGCGCAGTGGCTTGACCCAGATTCTAAATGTTGATGCACAGGAGTGCTGCCGCCGCCATTACAGGGTGGGGTATTAAAGTAAACACAGCAGCAGAGGAGCCATTTTAAAGCTACAGAGTGTGTTCATTAAAGTGGGACTTTCAGTTACAGTGAACTTTTGTTTATTTTTCTGCAGTTATGGCCTCAGGACCAGCTTGTTACCTGGATCATGCCCGGGTTGCAGTAAGAGCAGCAGTAAATAGACTGAGAGATATTGAAAAGTGGTGCTATGGAGGGCAACTGCCTCCTGATGTGGCAATTCCTAATTATCCAGTGCGTGTATGCCAGATATGCTTGAGTGCTGGAAGGGATGTCTTCATGATTCCTCACTGTGCTGGATGCCTTCAAAAAATATGGCTTGTATAAAGCACCTCCAATTCATTTGGCTCCCACATGGACAAACATTCAGGAATCTGCAGTTGGCAGTACACAGCACCAGGCGGAGCCTGTGGAAGAAGGTCCCTCAGGGGAGTGTGGCACAAAGCTAGAAGGTGAAAAATTAGAGACTGAACCTGAAGTTGAAGTTTTGGATGCTGGATCTCAGAAAGAAAGTTCGGATAAAGCATCAATAGACCCCTGGGTGGGGGGGCCTAGCCCAAGTCTCTTAGGTGAAGATGAGATGCGGGAGGCCTTTGAATGGGAGGTGTCGACCTCCGTGCCTAGTGATGAATGGATAGTTTCAGGGGTGAGAACAACTGCTCATTCCTGGGCTCAGATCCTCAGTGAAGAGGAAGATGAGGGGGAACCTATGTGGCCTTGTGAAAAAGGAACGGGTACACAGCCTCAAGATCTTTGCCTCGGAGGAATGTGTTGAAGAAGGTGGTGATGCCACTGCCCTGGCTTTACAAGAAGAAGAAGTCAGGGATCCGTTTTTAATTTCTTTGAGGATGTGAAGCTGGCAGAACCAGGACTGGCCACCCCCAAGCCAGGCCAGCGGTCTTAGACTGACCAAAGCAAGTAAAGAGGAGAGACTGGTTCATAGAAAGGCAAATGAGATCTATGGTATGACCTTTCCTACCTTTCCTCGGAGAGTCTGGGAGGAGATTGAGGACTGCAGAAAATCCTGGATCTGGGATGAAGCAATGAAACATGTGCATCCTGGGGCCAACCAGCACGTAAAAAATAGACTGTTCCATGAAAAGTATACACAGTGGAAGAGAGGCAGGACACTGTTTATGGACATAGTGAGAATAGTGGATGGAGAGGGACGTGAAATCTCCCACTGTGTGAATTATGTGTGCCCAGACGGGGTAATAATTCAAGCCCCTGACCCCCGGTACTATTGGCCTCAGTGCAAGGATCTCCCAGCAATTAAGCCCGTGCCTACAAAATGGAGAGCCGAGCAGTGGTAGTCAATACTGCCACATCAGACTGTGAAGTGCCCTTATTGATCCGCCAATATGAATAACCAAGGACTCAGGTGCTCCACATTCATCAGTCTACAGTGTACTGTCCTGTTCAGCAACCATCTACTGACCCACCAGATGACTTCAGATACAGAGAGGACACCAGCCCAGCTGTTTCCTGTTCATTGCTTGGTAATCGGATGATGTCGGACCAGCTGTTTTTTCTTTTTGTTCCTGTTATAAGGTTCCATCTCCATTGATGACATCAGCTCAGCTGTTTCCAGATGTGCCCTCCTGTGGTTACCGGAAGATGTCCGCCCAGCTGTATCAGAAGAAATGCTGCCAGGGAGTCTTCGGCCATGGACCAGGTTTGTGCAGTTCTTGTACTACAAATGGCTGGTAAGTCCGAAACCTTTTCTATCTTTATGACATTGCAGTACACACCCTACACTACAGACTTCAAAAATGTGTGAACTGTCCGCAAAGACTCTCCCCTTCGGGACTTTGGCCTTTTAGAACTGTGCTTCACAGGGCTCCAGCCCAGGAGAGACTCTTTATTGGACTAGCCTTCGGGCCTTGTGGTCACTAGTTGGGACTTTTAGGGCACTCCATCCCCCCAAATGTGTATTGTAAATAATGTCATTATTGTACTCTAATGTAAATACTGTTTTTCTACCTTTTTTTTTCTAAAAAATCTTTTTGGGATTGTTCAGTGTTTTTGTATAGTAGGGTTTTAGGTAGACTGTGTCTGCAGATTAGGAGCGTGTTTTGTCTTTCTTTTTCTTACAGGTGTTCCTGGGAAGACAGAAGAGAAGACAAGAAGAGGAGGAGGGGCTCATCGGAGTTCCTCGTCAGTGCTTTATTGTGCAGAATTTAAAGTACTGTGTTATTATTATGGTTGTTACTGTATTAACCCTTTTCCTTCCACAGGTGTGATCTTGGGGGTAGGGAGGAGGCAGCAATTTGTAGTTTAATGGTGTGGTTGCAGGTTGCCCAAGGTCGGGGAGGTCCCTGGGTTTTGTTTTTGTTTGGGAACATTATGTTAGAGGCAGATAGGTTTTCCCTAGAGGATTAGGGGGGATAGACAGGCTGTGGTCCTGAATGGCCATAGGGACTGCAGTGCTGATCTATCAGGGCTATGCTCTGGATGGTTCTACCAGAGCCACTAGGTGTCCATAGTAAGTGGATAGTGTAGAGGCTGACATGTCAGCTATAGGCCTCTAGGCCCTTAGTGTTGCCTGCCTGTGCTTGCACATGGTAGGAGGGGGCCTGATCACCCGCCTCCACAGGTAGCACATAGGGTGGGATGGCCTAAGGCCGGGTTCATAATGACTGGGGACAGTCATTTTCCTGGTCAAGGGCGAGTGTAACCCCCTTGTTACCCGGGGTTACTAGAATCCCAGTAAGACCTAGTGGTAGGCAGGGAAGGCAGCTTGTGAAACTCCAGTTAAATGGGTTTCACACTGTCTCACTCTGTTCTCAGTCACAGCTGAGACTGAGAGATGACATCACCATAGAACTGTCGCAGCTGCATAAGCCACATTGGAATCTGCAGCAGGGAGTGAGATAGAACGTTGGGAGTTTTCAAAGTCAGTCTCCTGTTTATTGTCAAGCAGGAAGGGAGTTTTCTGTTTACCTCCTTGTGAGAAGGAAGTCTCCTGCTTGCCTGCCAGCAGGAAGGAAGTCTTTTGTTTACCTTCTGTGTGAGAAGGTCAGTGTCCAGTTTCAAGTTGAGACCTCTGTCCAGGTCTCAGTGCCCCCTCCCTCCGGGGTGGGGAGTAAAGTATCCTACTGTGGATTCCAAGGGCAATCCCCTAATGTCTGCAAAAGGAAGAAAGCTGCCTTTTTACAGTTTCTGTTTTGGTCTGACAAGAGGAAAGAAGTTGTATTTCGCCTGTGGGGCACCTGCAACGAAAGGGTGAGTGTTTTGCTCTAATTTGAGAGGGCAAACAATATGTTTCTTCAGTCTGGAAAATGTGAAGAAAGCTGGGATGTGAACTACTATTTGGGAGGCCTATTGTACTAGGACAAACAAGTGAAGTAGTGTAAAAATCTAAAGTCTTTATGGATTCAAGTAATGTTGTAGAGGGGGTGCTACAGGTCATCCACTGTTTAATCTACATTTCAAAGTTTTAGTTTCTGTTTGTCCAGAGAAATGGCCAGTTATGGGCTGTAGGAGCTGGAGGTGGGAACACCCCCCATCTTTAGTAACCAGGTCCACCTCTATGGATTTCTACTGTGATTGCTACTTGCCTCATGCGCCTGGCCAGTGATGAGGTAGGTACCCAGACGTGGGTCGCAAATTGGAAAATCTCTCTAGGAGTCGCAGACTCTAAGTGGTGTGGGGATCCACAACTTGGGAAAAGAATTCTCCTTGTTTGATGGGAGTCTGAAGAAGTAAGAAGAAAATCTCTCTAAGGGTCGCAGACTCTAAGTGGTGTGGGGAGCTACAACAAGTAAAATATGGGTTCATTCTTTAAATGGACCATCAGTCAAGTGGCCGGCAGGGGAGCTGGGCCAGTCGGGCTGTGTATCCAAAGCACATGCAAGTCCGGGCTGTGTACCTGGTGGGTCCAGAGCCAGAAAACAGTAGAAATGGGTTCATTCTTTAAGTGGACTGCCTTGTAGTCTCTAATCTGCATTATCAGTAAACATAGCCCCTTGGGGGTCCATCTATGCTTTGTTGTGTTCAGCTAGTTATGAATAAAAGCCACACTGAAAAATCCCAATCCTGGTTCTGGACATTACAGTTATTGCTTCCTGTAGTCGGATTTACTTGGGTGCCCCTGTGCAGAGTAGCCAAACCTAGGTCCCCTTGTGCCAGGTAACCTCATCCTCCCCGAACCCAGGTCCCCACCAGGTATTGCTGCCAACGCCAACAGCATGCCACCTGTCGTTTTAGTAAAAAGGCAGGGGTGAGGGGTTACATATACTTTGTAAATACATTGCAAAAAAAAAAAAAGTCATGTGCATGCTGCAGGTACCAAATGATTTATTTGAAAGAGCAGACATCACATTTACAAAGAATGACATCTGGGAGGCAACCACCTTCAATAATATCATTTTGCAGTCATTTTGTCTCTAACCAGAGTTAGTTTTATTTTGTATGCTCCTGGCTCTTTAATTTCACTACACATCGCACTTATTGGCCAATAATAGTGGAAGATTTTTGGCAACCATTTTATAACATAGAGAATTATGAATATATAACTATCAGAAACAATCTGGTTAGTTTATCAAAAGGTTGCTATGGTGACCGTTAGAACCTTGAGAGCATAAGTCAAGAGGTTTGGTCACCATGGGCAACCTTGAGATCAACTAACCCAGCTTGTTACCATTAGTTCGGTATTCATTGTTTTTTATAGTGTAGGATGCCAACTGCTATTGAAACAAATATGTTACATGACTATTTGGGAGACTATTTTTTCATCTACTGTGCCGCTATCCGCTCTTGTTTTCACCACTGCAGCTGCTTCCTGATCATATAACGTGCATACGCTAGCACATCTGATGTTATGCTGTAGTAGCTACATAGCTAGTGCAGCATAACAACTATGACGACGTAGCTACTACAGCATAACAACATTTTAAAAGTGATGGTTTTCTATTGCTAACAACATTCCATCATACATTATAAGCTTTTATTAATGCATCACTTTCAAATTAGACAATAACTTGCATTTTATGGGCTCCCTATATCAGCCTATTCTAAGGCTTACTCCCACTATACACTATAATTAAAAAGGCAGTGCTACTACATACTTGGACTATAGTTTCTGCTACTCCATGCTGGCTGTAGAACTGAGGTTTTCGGAAAGCTAAGTAGCTTAAAAATATGTTTGTTTTCCTAGAGATGTGGCCATTTAATAGCTTCATGCTGTTGCTCACTGTTTTCAAACAGGCTGAAACATGAAGCCAGTGCGAGTTCTTCATTTTGGAATTCCAACTTCCTTTTGCTGAAGTTTGGTTTCACACTCTTGGTGGACTCATTCTGATTCAATATTTCTGCTCTGAGATGCTTATTTCACATAAATATGGGATATGCGAAAGGCTGACTCCAAATATGCAGCTTATCTTCATGTGTGAGGTGGCAAGACCATACTGCAAGAGTTTCAGAGCCAAGAATGAGTTATGAAAGTCCTGATCTCTTTCAAGTGATCATAAGCTGTGTATTTTGAGTCAGACCATTGCATGCTCAAAACATGCAACATCAATTTATTACTGTAGTTATACCTTTTAAATCTACTGTTTGCATGAAGATGTAACTGTTTCCCCTTGATTTTAACTGCTGGCCTCAGTATTGCTCATGGCTATAGTGAATTGTGATGTCATCAGCATTATGAAAGATGCTCCCCTATTGGTTCAGTATGGATTGTGAAGTACCCAGCAGGGCAAGATATTATTTGTGACATACCCAACTTGCAAGAGAACACGATATTTTATGAGTTTGGTATAAGACATTGTTTATACAATATACATGGACACAAATCCAGTGTCTTAGAAAATGCTATCTACACATATGCATGATAAATTTTAGAACTGGGAATTTATCACACACATACTGTACAGTCAAACTCCAATTATCCGACACCCATTTAACCGATCTCCTTTTCAAATGGATGATCGGTTTGTCCCTCTTCAGTTTACAGTGATACTTGAATCAGTTTCCAACTTCATTACCACTAATCGACAACAGCTCCTGTTAACAATTTAAACCATTTAACACCATTACTCGCACCTGTTGTGAGCTTGTATTTAACTGTGTGTGCATCTGTCAACACATCATTAGTGCAACTGTACCTTTGCTTGTAGTCAGAGATGGCCAGTAAAAGAGTTGTCCTGTACATCTCACAGAAACTAAGGATCATTGAGAGCTTGGAGAATGGTGAGAGAGCTGCCATTCTATTAGGAGAGTATGGTGCGGGTAAATCCACGATCAGCAATATAAAAGCTGCAAAGGAAAAATTAAGAGACTTTGCTCTAACAATGGAGACTGTGGCAGGAGTGGAGGAGAGAAAAAAACATGTGCTCCTGTAAAGATGAGCAAAGGGATTCTGCTCTTTACCTGTGGTTTCAACAAGAGCAAGAGAAGGGGGACATCCTTGAAATTTCAAGAGGGGCTACCGGAAAAAACTTACAATCCATGTTTCCTATTCTAACCCAAAATCCCCATTAGTGACATTGCAAAATCTTTGTCACTGAAAAATACGGTTTACATGTGTGCTGGGGTGTGGGAAGCTGTTCAGCAGGAAATAGATAACAAAGCCTGGGTCAAGGGAGTGATTAAAATCTCCTGAGAAGATCCACAACCCACACAGGACCTGGCTGAAATTAACCCAGGCACAGACTACAATGACATCCAGAGACTTGCTGTTATGCTACCCAGACCCTCTGCCAAAAGCAGAAGTTGATGAATGGCAGAATTGTGATTCAGAGGTGCTAGGGCAAGAGGATCTGACTGACGATGTAATCATAGCACTGATACAGAAGGGAGAAAGCATTGAGGAGGAAAAGGAACATGACATTGAGAAGGTGAAAAAAACAGTGAGCTCACTGTGCTGCCCACACATTCTGAGGTAGAAACATAGAATTTGATGGCAGATAAACACCGCTTGGCCCAACCAGTCTGCCCATTTCCCTACATAATGGAGAAGCTGCAGATCCTAGTTAACCAACAGCCTACTTCCTCCTACCCCCATCCCCTAGAATTGCCTTATCTCTGTCCCATGCATTCTTGAATTCTCCTACTGTTTTTGACTCCATAACCTCCTCAGGAAGGCCATTCCATGCATCCACAACCCTCTCCGTGAAAAAATACTTCCTCACATTACCTCGGAGCCTTCCCCCCTCTATCTTCAAATTGTGCTCCCTTCTTCTTGCACACCTCTTTTTCTGAAAGATGCTACCCACTTGGACTTTTTTGATTCCCTTAAGGTACTTGAAAGTTTCTATCATGTCCCCCAGCTCCCTCCTTTCCTATAGGGCATAAATATTAAGCTCCTTAAGTCTCTCTTCATATGTCTTCTGGTGCAGACCCTGCACCATTTTAGTTGCCCTCCTCTGGACTGCCTCCATCCTGTCTATGTCCTTGCTGAGATTGGGCCTCCAGAACTGCATGCAGTACTCCAGATGGGGTCTCACCAGCTGTCTGTACAGAGGGAAAACAACTTCCTGTTTTCTACTAGTTATGCATCTCCCTATGCATTCCAGTATCCCCCAGCCCTCCTTGCTGCCCTCTCACATTGCTTGCCCACCTTCAGGTCATCTGATATGACTACCCCAGGTGCCTTTCCATTTTTGTTGTTGTTAGTATTTCACTCCCAATTGTGTACTCTTCCCCTGGGTTTTTGTTTCCCATGTGCATTAGTTTGCACTTCTTAGCATTGAATCTAAGCTGCCATACATTTGACCATTCCTCCAACCTGGCCAAGTTCCTTCTCATCCTTTCCACCCCACCTTGTGTATCAACCCTGTTTCAGATCTTTGTGTCATCTGTAAAGAGACATACTTTTCCTTCCAGTCCCTCTGAAATGTCACCTATAAAGACATTGAAGAGGACTGGTTCCAGTTCTGAACCCTGTGGTACCCCACTAGTAACCCCCAATTCTTCAGATTGGACTCTGTTTACTATTACCCTCTGTGTCCTGTTCTCGAGCCAATTGTTTACCCAGGCTACCATCTTGGGACCCACTCCAAGGCTGGCTAACTTGCTTATTAATCTTTTGTGTGGGACTGTGTCAAATGCCTTGCTAAAGTCTAGGTAGGCCATGTCCACAGCCCCTCCCTGATCTACTACTTTGGTCACCCAGTCAAAGAAATTTATTAGATTCATCTGACATGACCTTCCCACTGTGAATCCATACTGCCTAGGGTCCTGTGCCCCTCTGGCCTCTAGGTACTCAACAATTCTTTCCTTCAGAAGTGATAACATCATTTTCCCTATCACTGAGGTTAAACTAACAGGTCTATAGTTTTCTGCCTCTGCCCTGCTCCCACTTTTGTGAAGTAGAATAACATCTACCCTCCTCCAGTCCTCAGGTACAACCCCATCCTCCCATATTTGTTAAAGAAGGTAGTCAGTGGTGTCACTAGTTCTACTCTTAGTTCTTTTAGAATTCTGGGATGAATCCTATCAGGCCCCATTGCTTTGTTCATTCAGTTTTAAGAGTTATTTCAGAACTCCTTCTTCTGTGAATGGGCTGTTATCAACCCCTTATCCAGAGTGTTTCTATTGTTTGGCTAGGTACACCCCTTCCTTTGTGAATACTGAGTTAAAATATTTGTTTAGTATCTCTGCCTTTTCACAGTCACCCTCTGCCCATCCCCCTTCCCTTTATTAAGCCTCACTATCCCTCCCCTGGTCTTTCTTCACTCCCTGATGTACCTATAAAAGGTTTTATACCCCTTCTTAACTGAGTTGGCTATCTTTTGATCAGTTTGGGCCTTTGCTGTTTTGACTGCCTTCCCTGCTTCCTTCTGCTTTAACTGATACAGTTCTCTGTCCTGCTCCTTCTACGATTCCTTGTACTTCCTGAATGCTATCTTTTTCTCCCTAACCTTCCCTGCCACCTCCTTTGAGAACCATAGTGGTTTTTTACATCATTTTGTTTTGTTTATTTGCTTCACACAAAGGCTTGTTGCTCTGTGATGGCAGTTTTGATTATTCCCCATTGTTCTTCCACCCCTCCTTCCTTCCCATTTGCTAGTGCATTCCTTAGGCACTCCCCCATTTTGGCAAAGTCAGCCCTCCTAAAGTCCAAAACCTCTGCCTTTGTATGGCTTGACTCTACTGCTGTGTTTATTGTGAACAATATGGTTTGATGGTCTCTAGTTCCCAGATGGCTACCCACTTCTAAATCTGTGATCCTCTCTCCATCTCCATTTGAGAGAACCAGGTCTAAGATTGCTCCCTCTTGAATGGGCTCCAGTACTAGTTGTCTAAGGCATGCCCCTGCTGGGCATCTAGAATGACCCCACTCTTTGATGTGGTTGCAGCAAATGCGCTACAGTTAACATCTGGCATATTCAGATCACCCATCAACAATATCTCCCCTTTTTCTGCCATTCTAAGGATACCTTCTATCATTTACTTGTCCATTTCCTCCCTCTGAGATGGGGTTCTGTATAAAACCCCTGTGTAGATTGTGGTGCCATTGCCTGTGTCCATGTTGACCCACTGTGCTTCCTCTCCTCTCCATTTACCCTTTTGTTCTGTTGCTTTGATTCCTTCCCTTATGTAGAGAGCTCCTCCTCCTCCTCTTTTACCCCCCCGTCCTTCCTGTAGATAGTGTACCCTGGTATGTTTACATTCCAGTCATTGTTTTGTGTGTACCATGTTTCTGTGACTACCATAATATCCAGATGTTCCTCTTCCATTAAGGCCACTAATTCAGGAAGTTTGTAACCCAGACTATGGGCATTGGTACTTATTACTCTCCATTTTGTGATGGCTTTACCTCTTCTAGCCCCATCCCTGCCCTTATTGACTTTGCTTTCTCTATTTACCCCAGTCCTGCTCCCTACTGACCTTTCTACCTTAGTCTTTACCTCATTTAGCACCCATTTTGTAGTGGGATGCTGGGAATTCCCTGCTACTTATCAGTGCCTCCCCACCAGGCTAGTTTAAAAGCTTGCCAATGAAACATTTAAACCAATCACTCAGGAGACTGATTCTCTTCCTGGACAGATGGAAACCATCATGCCAGTATAGGTGGGTATCCCTCCAGGTGGAACCCCAATCCCCAATGAATTCAAAACCCTGTGTGTCACACCAGTTTTTCAACCATTCATTGAATCGCATGGTGTGGAGTACCCTCACCTCACCCATGCCATAGACAGGCAGCACCTCCGAGAAGGATACTGTATGAGATACTTGTGTAAGGCCTCTCCCCAACTCCACAAACTCCTCCTGCCTGCTCTAATCCCATGCCCAGCCAAGTCATTTGTCCCTAGGTGGACAATGACATCCAGCACTGTCTCCCGTGCATCTGCTGTCATGATCCTCAGAATCTGTTTCCTGTCCCTCCAAGCCATGCCACCAGGCAGGCACCTTACTTCACTTTCTCTTACCTCCCCCAGTTCTAGCCCCCTGACAATTGAGTCCCCCACCAGAAGCTGCTTCCTTTCCCTTTGGTGTCCTGTGCCACCTTCCTGTGAGCCGCCCTTGTAATGGCTGCCAGCAACCTCCTCAACCTCCACCGTGTGTGCCTCCATAGGGGAACTATGCTCCACCAGAATGGTGTATGGATTGTGGAGTGGTACGTCAGAAGGGATGCACCTCTGTTCCACTACCCTCACCCTCCCTGAGCCCACTGTGGCCTAACTACTGCTCCTTCTTGGCAAACTCTGAGGCAGAGGTGGTGGCCCTGGTGTTCCCTGTGTGTGGGAGGTTCCTGTACTCCTGTCCAGTTCAGCCTGGAGATGGGTAACCTCCTCCCTCAGAGCAGAGAGTTGCCTACAAATAGGGCAGCATCTCAGCCTCCAGAAAGTCTCCTGGAGGACTGCTGCCCCACATCCAGTGCATTGCACTGCTCCTCATATGTATTTCCAGTTTACCCTGTGTCATTTTTTTTTAAATAGGTAGCATAACTTTTTTCAAAATGCATTCTGTACATGAAGAGTCAGCCGGAGTCTGACACTGTACAGATTGTGCTTCTGAGATCCATGAAGCAAAGAGCCTATAATGAGTCGGCAGACAGGTTTATGCAGAAGAAACTGGAGGATTATTTTAACTAGTGTTGCTGTAGTCTCTGATTTTTATTTGGTGATTCACATTACATTATTAAATAAAGACTGTAAGCACTTAAATAACCAGTTTGAATGTTTCTTTTCTTTTTCGATGCTTAGTCCAAGTGCAATTAATGAAACTCCTGTTTATCCATTCTTCTGATTATCCTACCATTGCAGATGTCCCCGAGTGAGGTCAGATGAATGGAGTTGCACTGCATTGGCTAAACACCAACTGTCGATCATTCCTCCTCACAAAAAACACTATCCTATTGTGTAAACAGGACATGTAGTTGGGACCCGTGTGAAACATTACTTATCTACACTCAAGCAGTTTGACCTCAGGCATATCACTTATGGCTTACACCACATGAGAGGTTAACCAAAGTCAAACTTCTCTTGTGTAGATAAATAATGTATCACACAGGTCCTTACTGGATGCCCCCTATTTACAGTATATTGGAATTTTATCTACAGTGGTGCTGTGTACATCAGCAACAACACACAATGGGACATGCATTGTGCTGAGATCACCACATGCCCACAGATGTAGTAAGGTATGGGTCACAGTCTGAGTGCCTTCAACCACTGAAAGTACAGTTTTCTCAGCACAATGTTCACCCTGAAGTGTTTTACTGCATTTATAAAATGTATTTTTCATTACAGGTCATTAATAATTAAGAAAAAAGGTTTAGATGGATATATATATATATATATATATATATATATATATATATATATATATATATAGAGGCAAAAACTCTGTTTAATTCATCAGTTAGGGTTGTTCCACAGTGAAAAAGTGAGAAATTCGATGTCAGGATTGAAACCCCTTTGCACCCCTCCAGCCCACCCTCCAACTGGAATTGGTGTGTGCGTGGGGTTGTCGGCCCTAACTCTCACCCCATCACATGTGGAAAGAAGCTGAGGAATAGGAGAATAGGGTGAGAGTTAGGACCGATGACCCCAATGCACACCTCGATTCCAGTTGGAAGGGGTGGGCTGGAGGGGTTCAAAGGGGGTTTCAACCCTAACATCGAATTTACTCACTTTTTTCACTGTGGAACCCTAACTGATGCATTAAACAGAGTTTTAGGCTCTAATTTCCCTTCTTTTTGAGAATGATAGCGAGAAATGGTGAATGTAATGCAGCAGCAGGGCCCCGCACTCCCGCCATGTGATGTCTTGTCACATAGTAACATTGTGCCTGCAAACACAAATCATAATGCGCATGGTGACGCAAAGCAAAACAGAAAGAGAAACAGTACTGTAGACAGAAATGTTAAAAGCAACGCAAACACAACCGCAAATGAAAATGCAAAGGGTAACGCACATGGTGGCGTAAACGTGAACGGCAGTGAAACAGGTACGGAACGGTGGAAACGGTAATGGTAACAGTAATGTAAGCGCACAGGCTGGGTGTTCCTCAAAGCTGTATAGAGAAAGACAGTGAGTACAAAGAATGTATGCAAAATAATGACTCTCGCAACAGGAAAATGAGGACTTGGAATAGTAAATTGCTTATATCTCAGGAACCGCACGATGTAGAAAAAAAATTTGAAAGTCATATGAATTATCACTTTCCTGGCTAGTTTATTTTTTTGATGAAAAGTCCGTATCTCACACCGTTTCTGAGATACGGGCCCTGAAAGGAGTGGCAAATGCCGTAATGTTATCCTATGGGAAAAAAACAGAAGTTTGGAGTGCCATAACTTTGCCTCCCTGTAATATTTTTTCACCACACCACTGAAAGGCACATCTGTGGGATGTTGGCTGTGTTCTCTGCAAATTTCAGCCCAGAAGACCAAACCGTTATTTTGCAGCAGGGTGCCAAACGATTGCTGCAATGCGTCGTGCGCCGTGATGTTTTCCTATGGGAAAAAGTGTCAACTTTGGAGTACCCTAACTTTGCCACTGTGTAATATTTTTTCAACAAAACATGGAAAGGCACATCTGTGAGTTGTCATCTGCTTTCCCTCCAAGTTTCAGCCCAAAACTCCAAACCGTTCTCTTGCAGCAGGGTGCCAAAGAATTGCTATATTTTTCCCGCAGCCTAGAAAAGTACTGTCGCAATTTGGGAAAGCTTTTGCAAACATTTGCTACACTTTCATGAGTGCAACACTACTTTGCAAAAGTACTTTTTCCAGAAATCTGAAAAACGTATTTCTGGGGTGTTTTACCCCAAAATAAAGACATGGCTAACATCCTCAGGGTCCAACTAGGTGAATACAAAAAGAATTAGGTTGTTAGAGGGTCCCAAATTTAAATGCCAAGCATTTTTATGATGATGAAGTCCATATTCTTCCAAGTTGTGTACTGGGTGTGCTTTGAAACAACTGAGAAGCTGCATGGGCTATACTATATTGGACTAGATATCTGTAACTAATCTCTCTCTCTCTTGCTTACATCTGAGAGAAGTTGTCCTTACTTTTACATTGGTATTGCTTTGTGTTTAATTATTTTAGTTTTTAATTCAGGAAGGGGGTTTTCAAAACTGCTTATCTTGTCAGAATCTTCAGAAGGGCTGAAATAACTGCATATTTGATTTTCCTTTGTGGCTAACAAACCACCAGGCTGTTTTGGGGCTGGAGAGGTTTACCTGTGTCTGACTTGTGTCTGGATTTTTGTCTGTTTGATTAGCAGGGTATTTTCTCTGTCAAATTGTTGTGTAGGGCATCTTGCTGACAGGAAGGCACTCATCGCAGCGGTGGGTGAGAGCTTTTAGCTGATTGTTTTGTGGAGGGCACAGTTTAGGCCCAACCCTTCCCACCCCTCACCCCACCCACCCCTGGAAATAGTTCCTTTATACCTGAGGTTCTGACATCATTTCTCAAGAGTGCAAGGTATATCACTGTCATATCCTCTCCAGCACACTGCACTGATAATATAAGCATACACATTGTATAATATATATATATTTCTATATAACAAACCAATCTCACACACACACACACACACACACACACAAAGCAAACAAAAAAAGTAGATAAACATTTGGGGAGTAGTGCAATGTAATGGCTGTGGGGCAGCAGTCTTCCGGGAGTCTTTCTGGAGGCTGAGATGCTGCCCTATTTGCAGACAACTCTCTGCCCTGAGGGAGGAAGTTGCCCATCTTCAGGCTGCACTGGACAGTAGTAAGGAAGCCTTCCCCCAGGCCACACTGGACAGTAGGAAGGGAACCTCCACCATCCAGAGAGCACCAGCGCCACCACCACTACCTCAGAGGTTGCAAAGAAAGCACAGCAGTTGGACCACAGTGGGCTCAGGGAGGGTGAGGATGGTGAAACAGAGGCACACCCAGTCAATTGTTCCACTCCACAGTCCATACACCATTTTGGGGGAGCATAGCTCCCCTATGGATGCACCCGAAGAGAAGACTGATGACAACTGTCACAAGGGAGGCCCACAGGAAGGAGGCAGAGGACACCACAGGGAAAGGAAGCAGCTCCTGGTGGGGGACTCAATTATTAGGGGGATAGAACTGGGGAGAGCTGGGAAAACTGAAGTAAGGTGCCTGCCTGGTCCCATTGCTTGGAGGGACAGGAAGTGCATCCTCAGGATCACGAGAACAGCTGCAAGGGAGTTTGAGCTGGATGTAATTGTCCACCTAGGGACAAATGACTTGGATCATCATGAGATTAGAGCAGTGCAGGAGGACATTGTAGAGTTGGGGAAGGGCCTAAGACAAGTAGCACACACAGTATCCTTCTCAGAGGTGCTGCCTATCAATGGCATGGGGGAGGCGAGGGTAATTAGCACCATGCAGTTTAATGAATGGTTGAAAAATGGTGTGGAACACAGGGGTTTGGCTTCATTGGGGACTGGGGTTCCACCTGAGGACACCAGCCTATACTGGCAGGATGGTCTGCATCTGTCCAGGAAGGAACAAGTCTTTGAGCAATCGGTTTAAATGCTTCATTGGCAAGCTTTTAAACTAGTCAAAGGGGAGACACTGATAAGCAGCAGGAAAATCCCAGCCTCTCCCTACAAAACAGGGTACTAAATGAGAAAAAGACCGAGAAGAAAGGTCAGTGGGGGATGCTGCAACAGAAGGTAAAGCTATCAAAAATGGAGAGCAATGAGTACCAATGCCCGTAGTCTGGGTAACAAGCTCCTGAATTAGTGGCCTTGATGGAGGAGGAACATCTGGATATTGTGGCAGTCACAGAAACATGGTACACATAAAACCATGACTGGGATGTAAACATACCAGGATACACTATCTACAGGAGGGACAGGGAGGGTAAAAGAGGAGGAGGAGTAGCTCTTTACATAAGGGAAGGAATAAAAGCAACAGAACAAAAGGGTAAACAGGGAGGAGAAGAAGCACTGTGGGTAAATTTGGAAACAGGCAATGGCACCACAATCTGCACAGGGGTTGTATACAGACCCCCCTTCTCAGGGGGAGGAAATGGACAAGGAAATGATAGAAAATATACTTAGAATGTCAAAAAAAGGGGAGATATTGTTGATGGGTGATCTGAATATGCCAGATGTTAACTGGAGTGCAGTTGCAGCAGCCACTTCGAAGAGTGGGGTTATTCTAGGTGCCCTACAGGGGGCATGCCTTAGACAACTAGTATTGGAGCCCACTTGAGAGGGAGCATTCTTAGACCTGGTTCTCTCAAATGGAGATGGAGAGAGATCACAGATGTAGAAGTGGGTAGCCATCTGGGAACTAGCTTACCATCGAACAGTATGGTTCAAATAAACACAGCAGTAGAGTCAAGCCATACAAAGGCAAAAGTACTGGACTTTAGGAGGGCTGACTTTACAAATGGGTGAGTGCCTAAGGAATGCACTAGCAAATGGGCAGGAAGGAGGGGTGGAAGAACAATGGAGAATAATAAAACTGCCATCACAGAGGTAACGAGCCTTTGTGTGAAGCAATAAACAAAACAAACGATGTAAGAAACCACTATGGTTCTCAAAGGAAGTGGCAGAAGGTTCAAGAGAAAAGAAAGCATCTAGGAAGTACAAGGAATCGCAGAAGGAACAGGACAGGGAACTGTATCAGTTAAAGCAAAAGAGGCTGGAAGGCAGTCAGAACAGCAAAGGCCCAAACCGAGGAAAAGATAGCCAACTCAGTTAAGAAGGAGGATAAAACCTTTATAGGTACATCAGGGAGCCGAAGGAAGACCAACGAGGGATAGTGAGGCTTAATAAAGGGAGAGAGGGTGGGCAGAGGAGACTGCGAAAGGCAGAGATACTAAACAAATATTTTTGCTCAGTATTTACAAATGAAGAGGGGAGGTACCTAAAACAAACAGTAGAAACACTCTGGATACAGAAGTTGATATCAGCCCATTTACAGAAGAAAGGGTTCTGAAAGAACTCTTAAAACTGAAGGTGGACAAAGCAATGGGGCCTGATGGGATTCATCCCAGAATTCTAAAAGAACTAAGGGTAGAACTAGTGACACAACTGACTACCCTTTTTAATAAATCATGGGAGCATGGGTGGTACCCAAGGACTGGAGGAGGGCAGATGTGATTACCCTTCACAAAAGTGGGAGCAAGGCAGAAGCAGGAAACTACAGACCTGTTAGTTTAACCGCAGTGATAGGGAAAATGATGGAATCACTTCTGAAGGAAAGAATTGTCGAGTATCTAGAGGCCAGAGGGACAGGACCCTAGGCAGCATGGATTCACAGTGGAAGGTCATGCCAGACGAATCTGATAGATTTCTTTGACTGGGTGACCAAAGTAGTAGATCAGGGAGGGGCTGTGGACATGACCTACCTAGACTTTAGCAAGGCACTTGACACAGTCCCACACAAAAGATTAATATACAAGTTAGCTAGCCTGGGAGTGGTCCCAAGATGACAGCCTGGATAAAGAATTGGCTGGAGAATAGGACACAGAGAGTAATAGTAAATGGAGTCCACCCAGAAGAAAGGAGGGTTACTAGTGGGTACTGCAGGGTTCAGTATTAGACTGGTTCTCTCAATGTCTTTATTAGCTTACATTGCAGAGGGACTGGAGGAAAAAGTATGTCTCTTTGCAGATGACACAAAGATCTGCAACAGAGTTGATGCAAGGGTGGGTGGAAAGGATGAGAAGGGACTTGCAAGGTTAGAGGAATGGTCAAATGTATGGCAGCTTAGATTCAATGCTAAGAAGTGCAAGGTATGCACCTGGGAAACAAAACCCAGTGGAAGAGTACACAATGGGGCAAGATACTAACAACAACAAAAATGGAAAGGGACCTGGGGGTAGTCATATCAGATGACCTAAAGGTGGGCAAGCAGGAGAGGGCAGCAAGGAGGGTTGGGGGATACTGGATGCATAGGAGAGGCATCACCAGTAGAAAACAGGAAGTTATTATCCCTCTGTACAGACAGCTGGTGAGACCCCATCTGGAGTACTGTGTGCAGTTCTGGAGACCCAATCTCTGCAAAGACATAGACAGGATGGAAGCTGTCCAGAGGAGGGCAACTAAAATGGTGCAGGGTCTGCATCGGAAGACATATGAAGAGAGACGAAAGGAGCTTAATATGTATAGCCTCAAGGAAAGGAGGGAGAGGGGGGACATGATAGAAATGTTCAAGTACCTCAAGGGAATCAACAAAGTCCAAGAGGGTAGCATCTTTCACAAAAAGAGGTGTGCAAGAACAAGAGGGCACAATTTGAAGATAGAGGCAGGCAGTATAGCGCAGTTGTCTAAGGCTCTGAGCTGCAAATCTGGTGACATCCAGCAGACCAGACCTGGGTTTGAATCCCACAGCTTCCACTTGCATACTGTGTGACCCTGAGCAAGTCATTTCACCTCCTTGTGCTCCCAGGTCGCTCCTGTAAAAAAGCTTTCAGCTTAGTGTGCTGTACCTGGTTAAAACAACAACAAAAAAAAAAAAAGAGGGGGATGGCTCAGAGGTAATTTAAGGAACTATTTTTTCACAGAGAGGGTTGTGGGATGGCTGAATGGCCTTCCAGAGGAGGTTGTGGAGTCAAAATCAGTGGTGGAATTCAAGCATGGACAGTCATAAGGCATATTCTAGGGTGTGGGGTAGGAAGAAGTAGGCTGCTGGTTAACTAGGATCTACAGCTTATCCAGTAGGTAGGGAAATGGGCAGACTGGGTGGGCCAAGCAGTCCTTATCTGCCGTCAAATTCTATGTTTCTATGTTTCATCAACTGAAAACAAAATGGCGGATTTGCGACAGTAAAACGGCCATTTGCGAAAGTAAAAACTGCATTTGCGACACTGTCAAACTTTTTGTTAACTTTTCCCATTGACTTATAATGGGAACTTGTTTTTTGAATAACTTTTGATCTGTTTAATATTTTTTCACGAAATCTTCAAAAGGCACATCAGGGCCCTGGCCACATGTTTTCTGAAGATTTTGGACTGGTCACCCAAACCGTGCGACCTGTAGGCGTGACCGTAGAATTCCAAAGCAAAGCGTAAACGCATGCGCAGATCACACTTAATAACTCCGCACATGTATGTCCAACCAGTACGAAACTTGGCAGATCCCAAGGCAAATGGATCTTGACTCTGTATCCCAAATTTCAGGCAAATCCGTCAAACAGTTGCAAAGTTATTAAGGTGCAAAATGTTGGGTTTAACATGTAAATGGCTCCTCAACCCTAACTATGGTAGCACTACCATGCTAATATATATATATATATATATATATATATATATATATATATATATATATATATATATATATATAGAAAAACTCTATGTAATGTTAATGCATCAGTTAGGTTGTTCTACAGTGACAAAAGTGAGAGATTTGGTGTTAGGGTTGCCACAGCAGTCTCAAGCTCCACCCCATCCCCATCAACAGGCATTGGGGTGCATTGTTGTCGGTCCTAACTCTCACCCCATCCCATGTATAAAGAAGCTGGGTTGGTAAAGCATAGGATAATGGGGAGAGAGTTAGGACTGATGACCCCAATGCACACCTCAATGCCTGTTGGTGGGCACGGAGTGGGCTTGGGGTGCAAGTGGTGGCACCCCTTACACCGAATTTTCTCACTTTTGTTGCTGTGGAATGATCCTAACTGATGCATTAAATTGAGTTTTTTGCCATGAATTTACCTTCTTTTTGAGAATTAGCACTATAAATAATGAATGGAATGTGGTGGTGGGAGTATGGGGCCATTTGTTGTCACATAGTAATGCTAACAGTAATGTAAAAACAAGCACAAACGGTAATGCACATGGTTAAATGGTAATGTAAACGGTAAGAGAAACGCAAATGCAAACGTTAATGAAAAGAGAAATGGTAACGCAAACGCTAATGGCAACAGAAATGCAAACGTTAACAAAAATAGCAACGTAAAGGGTAACAGCAATGGAAATGCAGACAGTAGGAAAAATGCAAATGGTAACACAAACACAAACAGAAATGTAAACGGTTAAGGCAACGGTGCAGCAGAAGGAAACAGTAATGCAATCGACAAAGGAAATGCAACCGAAAACACAAATTCTAAGGGCAACAGAAACTAAAATGGTGATGAAGATGCAAACAGTAACGGTAATGCAATTGGAAACGCAAATAGTTACAGTAACAGCAACGATGACACCAAAGTGAACAGTAACGCAAATGGAAATGCAAACGCATGGGCATATGGAAATGCAAATGGTAACACCCACGGTCATGGTACTGCAATTGGAAATGCAAATGCTAACAGTAACAGCAACGATGATGCCAAAGGAAACACAAACACCAATGGAAGTGCGTACGCAAATGCAAATGGTATTGCACACTGTGATGCAAAATGAAGTAGAAACAGAAACACTAATGGAAACGCAAATGGTAACAGTAACTCAAACGGAAGTGCAAATGAAAATGCAAAGGGTAACACACACACGATGGCATAGACGGGAACACTAACATAAATGGTTACAGAAATGCAAGTGGAAATGCTAACTGTAACAGTAACGAAAGCGCACACCCTTTTTCCTCCAATAGCTGCATAGAGAAACACAGTGAATACAAAGAATCAATGCATAATAATGGGCCTCAGAGCAGAAATGAGCACCTGGGGCCCGATTTTAGAAAATATATGCCAATGCGCAATGCAGATGCGCCAAAGAGAATGGCGCAACTCGTAAATACATCCAGCAAATATGCCAAACGCTATTCTACATTGCATGATGGCCATTGTCAAAATGCAGTACGCTAATGACGAGTTACGCCGCAGTTGTTGACAAACCTGAAGGTACAGAAATGCGCAACTGAACATAAACCAAGGAAACGGCAGAGAAACGCCAGGGCTGGATTCTACAAACAGCAGTGCCACAGCATACACCAAGACCTATTGGCGCAACATAAACCAGGTGGGAGCAGGTGTAACATACACAACAAAGAAAGGAGCAGGGCCCAGGCAGGCCAGCCTCACAGCAACACACATGTGAGATAGGAAGAGAGTGACCAAGGAAGGCTGGCACACAGGGGCTGTGTGACGCAGGGTACAAAGGGAGCACAGATGCCACAGGCACAATGCAGAGATGAAGGTGCCACCAGGCACAATGCCCCTGCCATGGCCACTGATTCATAGAAACAGTGCAACCACAACAGGGACACAGCACTGGGTGGTACAGACCAGGAGACAGTCAGTGGTGAGACACACCAACGTCCATGCCAGTGGTGCCACCTGCAGGGAACAATGGCACCCTGAGGCAGAAAGGCACAGCACAGGTACTGTGCCACCACATAACTGGCAGGTACAGTGTGAGGTGGCAAGGATACCAAAGCATGCAAGGTGACCTGCAGCACACAGAACACCATGCAGATGTGGCCTGGGGACATTGGCCTGTGCTGGGGGCAGCACAAATGGCACTCCAACCTGATGCACAGGGAGGGAACACTGGGGGCAGCAGGCACCAACACCAGTGTGCACTCCTGCACATAACGATAGACACACACACACACACACACACACAGCCAAGCATACACGGCAAACGTTTTAATGTTCAAAACAGGGACAGGGATACAGGGTAACAATGGGAGGGTCAGGAGGATCAACAACAGGCAACAACACAGTGAAACAGCCACCCACAACACCCCCAAACACCAACTCGCCCCCATGCACACCCAAACACAGGCCTGCCACCCAAACAACATCCCATCCACAAACAAACAGCAGTAATGAAACCCACCTACAAACAAACAACAAAAAGCCAACCCAACCACCCAAAGTACACCCACAACACCCAAACAAACCCAGCAAAAACAACCACCCCATATACATTCCCACCCACACAGTTTACCCAACCTGTGATCAGCTGTGGCACACATGGCTACTATGTGTGCCAGAGTTCATCCAGGAGAGTGGCCACAGAACCATAAAGGTGCCCAATGTCCTGGAGGATGGTAGCCACAAGTACCACCAGGCATGCTCGATCTGGGCCCCCAACCTGCACATATTCTGTGGTGGATCCTTCATCTGCCATGGGCATTGGTTCCTCCCTCTGCAACATGGGCATGGCCACCTCCTGCTGCAGTCCAGAGTCCCCAGCTGCAGGGACAGTGGGGTAAGGTATGGTGGCTGTTGGTGGGGCATCCATGGCCACCCCTGCTGTGACGTCCTCAACTGTGTCCCCGGTCGGTGGTACAGTGGATGGGGATGGGGCCTTGGCTGCATCACTGCACACCCTTTCCTGGCTGAGCAACTGTGAGTCAACCGGCCCCTGAAGCCCACCATCAGTGGGGTCCCCCTGGGCTGGCCGTGCCTCCAATGTTTCCTGGTTCCCAGCATCGGCTGCTACTGCAGAGGAGGTGGAGGAGAAAGAGGTGGAGGAAGAGGATGAAGTTGGTGGCAGCACCCTGGCCCTCTGTTGCCTGTGCCGTGTGCACAACCTGTACTTCTCCATGTCGCTGGCATTGACAGCCGCCATCGCCCGCAGCAGCGCCCTCTGTCGCTGTGGCAGCCTACTATGGACACCTGTAGGGATGTAAAAGATGCAGTCAGTGCTGGGACCAGACACACACAAATAGGCAAGCAATGTGAGGGCACAGCACAGACCATACAGTGTCCGCTGGCCAAGGCCATGGCCCATGGAATGTACGTACCTGCTTCCACTGATGTGCCTCCTGTCTGAGGCTGATGAGGCATCCCTGTTGCATGGCATGTGATGCACCAGTGGAACCTGTGGGGTGAAGGGACAGGTGGGTGTGTTGGAGGCACCACGTGCCATGGCCATCACTCCGGCACTGCCGCAAAAGATGAACAGCTGTAGGGATACATACCAACACCGGGGTCCTGCCCAGACCACATCTCTGCATCCCTGCAGCGGGTCATGCTGATAAGATGCTGCAGTACACAGGCCTTCTTGCATATCAGGTCCTGTCAATGGTGTGTAAATTGGTGGATGATGCTCCGAATCCCAGTAGCCACTGCCATGCCTGCAGAGATGGCCATCCAGGCCCGCTCACAGTCAGCTGCACTGCTCCTGCCACACCCAGGTGGCAGCAGTATCCGGCCCCACTACTACACATAGTTAATGAGCATAGCCATCTCATGAGGCATAAAGTTTGGCTCCCTGCTGCTGAGGCTGAGGGAAGAGCTTGAGGACATCTTGGTCCATCTACTGTGTGGCACCTGTAACTGGGGAAGGAATGGCACATGCATCACTACAGATGTCCACCGTGGCCGTGCACCCCACCACCACCCACCATGTGCAACACCAGACACCGGCCATGGGATATGGGTCAGTGCTGGGCCACAGGCCTGCAATCGCGGCCCTATACCCATGTGGCACCCCGCGCCACGCACAGTGCGATGTGTGTATATGACAAGCTGTGCCATGCAGGGGCTGGGCACACAGTGCTGTGCACAGTGACCACAGTGCACCACCACATCACCCATCCCCTGCAGAGGCATGCCACGGTATGGCCCTGCACAGTGTGGGCACTGGGTACTACATGCAACCCTGCCACACATCCACACCAGCACCCCCATGTGGAGGTGCAGGTGGCAACACCCACCAGATGGACAAGGGGCTGACACAATGATGACTGTGGGCGTAGGCATAGGGATGGACAGTTACCTACCTGTGCTGTGCACCATGGATTCTAAAGTGGGTGTCGCTGACCAGGCTGGAGCACTCCTGGATGGGGAAAGAGAAGGACAACATAAGCCTGTGACACAGTTGAGGACCCTGGAGCAGCTACGGTGTGGCAGTGTGTACCTACCTGGACCTGTGCGATGGCACTGGAACCTCCACAGAGGACAAACAGCAACATTGTCAAGTACACAGTGTTTGACAGGCAGTGGGAATGTGTATGTTTAACAATGCTGAATACTCACCAGAGTCCCGTTTAAGTCCGCCGTAGAGCTATGGAGGGAATGGACATGGGTTAGCTCACAGCCAGATGTGACCCCATGGCCAGCAGCCTCTGGGTGCCACAACCTCCCCACCCCCCATTGCCACCATCCCACACGCATGTACCTGCACAAGGCCCAGGAAAGCCCCCACGACACCCTGCCGTGACTGCCCATGCACAGGGTGGGGTGGTCAGGTGCGGTTCCAACGGGAGTAACTTGGAGGGTGTGGCACAGGGATGGTGCCACACAGCCATCCAGCCAGGTGGTGGTGGTGCACCTGTGTGTGAATGGCACAGGCAATGTCCTGCAGAGGCCATGCCCCACACAGCCTGGGCCATGGCCGGCAGCACACGGCCCCAGCCATGCGGGATGGATGGGCATGGTCCGCCATGTTCTGCACACAGGCATTGATGGCATTGCAAGGGTGGACAGTGCAGCATGACTGGACACTGTGCACTGGCCTGTGCATAGGCCAGCCCACCACTGCAGTGACACACCCCCGCAAAACAGATATGGCTCCCTGATGCACCAGCATAGTGACAGTGTGCCTGGGCCATGGCACCACCTGTGAGTGCTGGTACAGGTGACGGTTTGGCAACACAGCCATGACACCTGTGACAGTTACCAGATGCACTGTGCACCCATGGTGTGGCCACTGGCACACTGTCCAGGCATCTACACCTACAACACTTGTGTACTGAACCTCGCATACCGCACAGTCTGTGACACACCTATGTGACGCTGTGGCACACCGTGCCACCAGGTGTGCACTGCAGTGCCATCGCTCACACAATGCATGCATGGTGGTGTGTGTCCCAACCCCACCCAGCCATGGCAGCACTGCGTATCACATGCTGGCTGCCTGTGTGGCCCCAACTGCAACAGGCACAGCCCTGTACTGCAGGGGCTGATGAGGGGAGTGGCCATGGCCTGTGCAATGCAGACATGCCGGCATGTGCCATGGTCAGTACTGCTGGGAGGCCCAGGGGAATGAGGGCATACCCCCACATGTTCCTCAGCATGGGGGCCATTCCATCACATGTCCCACCCCAGGGCCCTAGCCCACCGCCACCCTACATGGGCAGGGTGCTCACACAGCCACTGTGCAGTGCTTTCATGCTGCTGGGCAGGTGCCACATCCACTACACACCCATCACCACTGTGCATGGTGCACATCCCACCAACATGGGTGCCACAGTGATCTGGCCATGTGGCCCACTGCCTGGGGTAGCACCCCCCACCACGAGGGTCACCGTCCCGCAATGACCCCAGGGGTTGGATGGGGGCCGTGTGACCCATCTAGTCAGGGACAGAGCCATAGGATGCCTGGCCTCACTGCAGGCATGGGGGGAGGGCCTGCCTGGCCTAACCGCATGGGTGAGTGTAGGACCACACAGGCAACAAGTCACTGCCCACATGTGGCAGGATCAGTACACCACCTGCCACAAAGTAGTGTGTGGCTGTTCCATGCCCCCTATATCCCTGCCTACCCCACACAACACTGCCCCTGGTACTGTCCACAGTCATGACACATAAATATTGGTTCCCCTTGCTGGCCACCATTGGGAGGGCCATGCCTGCACGCCACCCACCCATGCCACGGTATGGGGACTGTACCCCATCGCGCCGCACAGGGGCTCCCTGTGCCACACTGCAGACACCTGTGCTGCACATATTGCCAGCCTACAGGTGTAGCACACCATAGGACAGGCTGCCTGTCACTATGATTATCATCCAGAGACAGGCATGCAGAATATGTACAGGGGTGCATCCAGACAGTGCCGTATTGGCAATGCCAACACTATGTCCCCCCCATCTGTGACAGTACCCATTCCCCCAAATGCACCCCCTTACCTCCCATGTATGACCACTGTCAGATGTCCCCTCTACAGTCTACAGTGGGCATACATGTGACCCCTCTACACAACAGACATCTGTACAGTGACAGCCAGCAGTGGCCTACAGGAATGCATACTACGCATCACAGTGCAAATGCAATGTGAACAGCATATGAGACATGACTGGCACCCCACATGGCTGTACACATCTGTCTACAGTGTGGATGCCTGCCTACACCCCTGTACATGTCTGCTACAGTACAACAGTGGCATGTGCCCCACGGCAGGGTGTTACATGACTGTAATAGGTGAGTAGCATTGTGTTCATACTGGTCTACATACACTGTGAAACTGCATAGCACCTGCCTCACTGTGTTAAGCAAACATAACACTTCTAGAATCCCTATATTACTGCTCCCTGTACAGTTAGTATTGTCCCAAGGAAACACCTGCCAACCACATATATATTACCCTGCCACGGTGTTGTTGGTTGCAGTACTCCACATGCAGGTCATGGGTCCCACAGTGTGACAGCACTGTACAATGAATGGGCTACAAATGGCACTGAGGTATGCATGCCTGTCCCAGTCCCTCCTGCCAGTAACAGATGTAGTAGGGGTATGGGGGCTTCTGTGGCCCAGTACTCACCAGTTTGCTGAGGATCTGTCACTATCCTGGTCTGGCTGACCCTGTAGACATGCAGCTCACTCCAACACCCAGGTCTGCAATCCTTCTACCGCTACACAGTGCCTGGGCATATCGACTTGCAACTGCACGTGCCCCACGTGCTTTTCTCACATGGATCGCAGATCTCACATCGCAGATCCGCATCTGCGGCGTGTGAGATGGCAATTGCGAGGCGCATAACCGCTGTGTGGCATGGCAATTGCGCTGTCTGGATGTGGCCTGCATGATGTCCTGCATATGCATGTGCAATCTGCGGCTGCAACGCGGTTGCAGAATTGGTGTAGGAGGCCCTGCCTCTCTGGTACTTGTGCCTGCAGGGCCCCGTGTGTGTGTGTGTCTGTACCCGAGGGGGTGGCAGGTGAGAGCCTACTTGCCATAGCAAGCAAACAGCAGTGTTGCACCTGGGGGTACACCTTACCCAACATGGTCCCAGTAAGGCCCTAGCACCGCAATGACACAATGATGACACAGCATAGGGTTGGGGTGCAATCATGTTTATTCAGACAGTGCTCATTACACACATGTGCACATTTCCCAGTTCACCCCGTTCCACCCAACACGTGTGCCCCACACTCACCCATGCACACAGTCATGCATATGCACACACTTACACACACCCGTGTGCCCGCACAGTGCCCCCATGAACATGTGCCCCCTGCCATGCATATGGCCCCACACACCCATTGCAGCTCCACCCACCAGGTCCCCAACTGCACAGGTTATCTAGGCGACTCACAGCCATCTGCCAAGTGCACGCTGTCCTCGCACCAACCCCTCCAGTGCCGGGTGCTGGGCTGTGAGGGATCCTGCCATTCTGGTGGGCTGGGCGGTGCCCTGGCGGATGATACCAGGCATCGCACCCTGTGGGTCTGTGTGTGCCCCCCACAGGTGGGTTGCTATGCCTTCGTCCATGCAAGCCTATGTGCCTGGGAGCCACATGTGGTGATGGCTGTGCTGGGGCTGCATGGTTTGTTCCCCAGTCCCATGCTGAGCACCCCAGGCCCTGTGCAGCCTATGAAACACCCTCCTCTGTGTGTCTGCCCTCCTGTGCATGCCCCATGTCTGAGCCTGTACTTGTGAGACTGTGTGTGGTGCTCATCCTAGCCTGTGCCTGTGTTGCTGGCACGCCTGTGTGCACCACCAATGTTGCACCCTGGTGCTGTCCTGTGCCTGCATCAGTGTGGGCAGGGCCCAGCTGTGCGTGGGACACCAGCAGCATGACTGGCGGGTGGGTGGGTACTGACGTCTGGGCCGGGGGTGGGGGGGTTCCACTGGCTCCGGTGGCTGTGTCTGGGTGCTGGACTGAGCGGTGGCCAGGGGTGCCATCCACTGGGTCAGGCCTTGCAGGTGCTGCAGCGGCAACAGTGTGCACGCTATGGCCTGCATGGCCATGGCCATGGTTGTATCCTGGTGCTGCTGGTGTGCCAGCATGTTCTCCAGGCCTGTGCTGAGATGGTCCATGATGACCGTCTGGCATTCAGCACAGTGCCGGATGCCCTATATAGCATCCCCCAGGCCAGACATGCATACTGCTGTGTCTCTTGTAAATGTCTGCAGGGCAGCAGTGATGCTGGTGAGCTGTAGCTCAATGCAGGTGTGATGCTCCTGCATGCCCTGCCATATGTTTGCAAGCTCCTGCCTGCAGTCCCCCAGGCCAACCAGCACCTACTGGCAGTAGTCCCTGAAGTAGGCCGGTGGGGACTGCTGGACCTGTAGCACCCAGACGGCCTCATCCAACTCATCCTCAAGTCCACGCACACTTATGCCAGTGGCCTCATCTGCCAGCCGGTCTTGGTCTGACACCTCTTGCTCGACCACAGGCATCTGCACTACCTCCACAGATGTGATGGCACTGCTGGTGGTGTTCTCGGTGGTCCCCTGTTGTTTCCCAGGTGGTCCAGCTGCGTCCCCCTCACTGCTGTCCACCGTCTCTTCAGACATGGGGCTGGCACCATCTCCACTACCCTCAGGTTAAGACATCGGCTCCGGTGTTCCTGCCACAAGTGTGCTGCCAGCAGGGCTACCTCCAGCGTCAGTTGGGCTGCCATCATCATCTGACACTGTGCCAGTGGCCTGGGCTGTGCTGGCTCCTTCCCGGCCCTGCCTCTGCTGCTCCCGCCCTCCGGCTCTGCTGGGGCCACCTGCGCCAGCTGCCACTGCACCTGTTGGATGAGAAACATGTTAGTGTGTCCCTGCAGCACAGTGTGCCCTCAACTGCCAGAGCGGTGTTTCCCTCACTGGTCTGCATCAGTGTGGTGCTCTGGCATTGCACCCACCCCACCCCTGTGCTGTCCCACCTAGTGTATGCCTCCACTGTACATACATCCTGCACCAATGGCATGGACCCTCACCATTGCTGCCCTTGCTCTGCTATCCAGCCTAGTACAGTGACCCCAGCTGTCCCACAGTTGCCCAGTACAGCTCCCCACTGCACAGTGGCACCATGCATGGGTACAGCCATGGGGTCTCACTACGCTGCAGGGAACTGCACCCATGGGTGCCTGCACTTGCTATGCCAGCCTTGCACAGCCCCTGCGGCCCTCGCCTGCAGTCAGCAGGCACTGGGACGGTGGCCCATGCCCCATCCCTACTGCCCAGCACATGCCTGTGCACGGTCACCCCTCCCATGCACACGGTGCAGGTCACAACATCCCCTGATGCAGCCCAGCCCATCCCTCAGCATGCCCCCCCCAACAGTTCACAGTGCAGGACACAGCAACACCCAGTGCAGCCCAGCCCATCCCTCAGCATGCCCCCCCAACAGTTCACAGTGCAGGACACAGCAACACCCAGTGCAGCCCAGCCCATCCCTCAGCATGCCCCACCCCTTCCAGATTCATGGCCTTGTGCCAGCCCTTCCACAGTTCACCATGGGTCATTCCTTTGCACTGCTGCACATGTCAGCTGCACACATGCTTGTCCCTAGCATGCCCCTCACCATTTTATGGTTCCCTAGGCTCACTCTGTGGCTGACTATGGCCATGTGGCAGTCCTGTGGCATGCCTCCCCACCACTGCATCTGCCTACACAGTGCCTCTCCACTCCCCCCATCTATGCCATTGGCTTGTGTGCTGTTGCCCTGTCTGGCCTGTCCCATACATTGCTGGTTGTTTGTCCCTATCTGTGGCCATCTACTGTCTGTATGTGTCCAGCTGTATGACACCGGTGATGCTTTGCTGGCTGAGATGTGCCGCTATCCTTCTCTCAATAGAGCTGAGTGGCTTCTGCTGGGTGGGTCCACCCCCGTACCCTGTGCACTGTGCCTATTCTGCACCAGCTTGCGCTTGACCAGGCATTTGAGGTTGTTCCATTTTTTTCTGCACATCCCTCACTGTCCTGCACTGTGCAGTGACGGCATTGACCCTGCATGCCACCCTGTCCCAAGTCCTATTCCTTTTCTACCTCTTTTTGGCATCCCCTCCATGACCCATGAGGAGTGCATGGTGGTGATCTATCTGCTCCACCAGGGTGTTCACCTCCTCATGGCCAAAGTTTCTCTTCCATCTCTGCTGTTCTGCTGCAGCTTGTGCCATTGCTGATGCATATCTGCTGGTGTATGTTGGGCTGCCACTGCATGTTGCGCACTTTTATGTGGTGTATCTTGCATGTCGTGACTTACGCAGTTGTGTTTAGTGTATTCTTGAGTGTTCTAGAATCGCACATATCTCACATGTCGCAGTTGCTGTTGCGTATCATTACGCATGTGTGTTTCTTGCATCAGGCATATTTCTCTTTCTAGAATCGGGCACTTGGAATACTAAATTGCTTATATCTCAGGAACAGTATGACATAGAAAAAAAATTATAATTTCATGTAATTTATGACTTTCCTGGCTATTTTTGCTCTTAGCTCCCTAGCAGGGGGCTGTGCAATTTTCGACAAAAAGTCCATATCTTGAAGCATTTCCAATATACTGGCCTCGAAAGGTGTGGTGGATGCCGTAATGTTAGTCTATGGGAAAAATAATCAACTTCAGAGTACAGTAACTTTGCATCCCTGTAATATTTTGTCAGGGATGTTGACTTTCTTCCCTCCAAATTTCAGCCCCAAAAAACAAACCGTTCTTTTGCAGCAGGGTGGCAAAGAATTCCTGTTATGTTGGGCATAGTGTCACAAAGTAGTGTCACAAATCACGACACTTTCGCAAAACAAATCACGAAAGGGTCACAGGTGTGACACTACTTTGCAACACTACGGTTTACAAAAATTTCTTAAACCTATTTCTGGGGTGTTTAACCACCCACAAAAAGACATGACTAGCATCCTCAGGACTCGACTAGGTGAACACAAAAATAATCGTGTCCCTAGAGGGTCCCAAATTTAAATGCCAAGCATTTCTGTGTCCAGTAACTGAAAAAAATGGCTGACTCATGACACTACAGGGGTCATTTGTGACACTAAAAACTGCAATTGTGACACTGCCAAATATTTTGTTAACTTTTCCCATTGACTATAATGGGAAACTTGTTTTTTTGAATAACTTTTGAACTGTTTAATACTTTTTCATGAAATCTTTGAAAGGCACATTGGGGACCCTGGCTGCATATTCCCTGAAGGAATTGGACTGTTCATACAAACCATGCGACCAGTAGGCGTGAGCAAAGAACGCACAAAAAAAACCTAAATGCGACTTTCTATTGTGCTTTATAGCTCTGCAACCGTATAGCCGACCATTACAAAACTTGGCAGATCCAGAGATCTATGGTACCAATCTATGCCTGCCAAATTGCAGGCAAATCAGTCATACAGTAGCAAAGTTATTAAGTTGCAAAATTTCACACTTTAACCTTAAATGGGGTACTCAACCCCTAACTATAGTGGCACTACCATGCCACAATAAGATATAGATATAGATATAGATAGAGATATAGATATAGATATAGATATAGATATAGATATAGATATAGATATATGGATATATGATGGGTGAGGGTGGCACACAAGGATTTATACCAATAAAGGAAGCTAATTAGGGCTATAAGGCCATAAGTCAAATGGGTGAGTGACTTTATTGACCTAATTCACCCCATAGATACTATAGGTATACTTCCTAGTGTTCAACCCTTAATCATTATTTATTGAATATAATATATTAGGATGGTTATTGTTATGGGGATCATATTTGTGATCACATCATGATACCTGAAGGTCTCTTGCAGCAAAGAGAGAATAGTGCATAGTGAGTGCAGGTAGAATTTGGGAAATTTGGAGGTTTGGGAGGGTTTTTGAGTCTTTTTTCTAGGTTCTTTTGAACTATGTTAATTGGTTTGGCTAACTTCCTAATGATGTATTAATTGTGTTATTAGTATTGTTCCATAGGTTTTAAAGTACAGTAGTGTAGGTATATACTTTTTATTAGTGCAGGTACATACTTTGATTTTGTGATCAGTGTAGATATGTGACTTTAATTAGTATAGGTATATAGCTGTAATTGTTTGATTAGTGCAGGTATATAGCTGTAACTGTTTAATTAGTGCAGGTATATAGCTGTAACTGTTTGATTAGTGAAGGGTTATAGCTGTAACTGTTTGATTAGGTCAGGTATATAGTTGCAACTGATTAGTGTCGGTATATAGCTGCAATTGTTTGATTAATACAGGTATATAGCTGTAACAGTTTGATTGGTGTAGGTATGTAGCTGTAATTGTTTGATTAGTGTAGGTATGTAGCTGTAATTGTTTGATTAATGCAGGTATATACTGTAGCTGTAACTGTTTGGTTAGTGTAGGTATATAGCTGTAATTGATTATTGCAGATATATAGCTGTAACTGTTTGATTTGTGCAGGTGTACAGCTGTAATTGCTTGATTAGTGCACGTATACAGTACAACTGTAATTGTTTTATTACTGTAGATATACAGCGGTAATTGTTTGATTAATGCAGGTATATAACTGTAATTGTTTAATTAGTGAAGGTGTATAGCTGTAATTGATTAGTGCAGGTATATAGCTGTGTTTGATTAGTGCAGGTATACAGCTGTAATTGTTTGATTAGTGCAGCTGTATAGCTATAATTGTTTAATTAGTGCAGGTATATAGTTGTAACTGATTAGTACAGGTATATAGTTGTAATTGTTTGATTATTGCAGATATATAACTGTAACTGTTTGATTTGTGCAGGTGTACAGCTGTAATTGCTTGATTAGTGCACGTATACAGTACAACTGTAATTGTTTTATTACTGTAGATATACCGAGGTAGTTGTTTGATTAATGCAGGTATATAACTGTAATTGTTTAATTAGTGAAGGTGTATAGCTGTAATTGATTAGTGCAGGTATATAGCTGTGTTTGATTAGTGCAGGTATACAGCTGTAATTGTTTGATTAGTGCAGCTGTATAGCTATAATTGTTTAATTAGTGCAGGTATATAGTTGTAACTGATTAGTACAGGTATATAGTTGTAATTGTTTGATTATTGCAGATATATAACTGTAACTGTTTTATTTCTGCAGGTATATATAGAATAATGGATGGGGAAGGGTTTGATATGAGAATTTAATGTACACCCGAGTTGTGGGATGCTACATAAACCCCGATGCGAAGCCCGAGGGGTTTATCAAAGCATCCACAACGAGGGTGTGCATTAAATTCTCATATGAAACACCCTCCCATCTTTTATTTTTTATAATAACAGGCCAGCAATTTTTCTCTAGCAGTTTGTGAGCCCTGCCCACATACAGAATGTTGGCCAATGAGGCAGCAGCATAGTTTGACTGGCATGGCTCATGAATGTCATAACAACCAGCCGGCTGTTATGGAAAATATCAACCTGGTCAGTACACTAAGAGAAACTGCTGACCAGTTATTATATAGCAGTAACTGTTCAGTGCAGGAATATCGCTTTAACTGTTTAATCAGTGCAGGTATATAGCTGTAACCATTTGATTAGTACAGGTATATAGCTCTATTTGATTAGTACAGGTATGTAGCTCTGTTTGATTAGTTCAGGTGTATAGCTGTAATTATTTGATTAGTGCAGCTGTATAGCTGTAATTGTTTGATTAGTGCAGGTATATAACTGTAACTGATTAGTGCAGGTATATAGTTGTAATTATTTGATTAGTGCAGGTATATAGATGTAACTATTTGATTACTGCTGGTATATAGAAGTAACTGTTTGATTAGTGCAGTTATATCACTGTAACTGTTTGATTAGTGTAGGTATATAGTGCTGTTTGATTAGTGCAAGTATAGCTTTAATTAGTGCAGGTATATAGCTGTAATTGTTAGATCAGTGCAGGTATATAGCTGTAACTGATTAGTGTAGGCATATTGCTGTAATTGTTTGATTAGCGCAGGTATATAGCATTAATTGATTACTGCAGGTATGTAGCTGTAACTGTTTGATTAGTGTAGATATATAGCTGCAATTGTTTCATTAGTGCAGGTTATGTAGCTATAACTGATTAGTGCAGGTATATAGCTGTAATTGTTTGATTAGTGTAGGTATATAGTTGTAACTGATTAGTGCAGGTATATGACTGATTGATGCAAGTATATGGCTGCAGCTATTTAATTAGTGCAGATGTATAGCTGTAACTATTTGATTAGTGCAAGTATATAGCTGCAATTGTTACATTAGTGCAGGTATATAGCTGTAACTGTTCACCCATGTAGGTATATGGCTGTCATTGTTTGAATAGTGCAGGTATACAGCTGTACTTGAAAATTGCAGGTATATTGTTGTAACTGTTTGATTATTGCAGATATATAGTTGTAATTGTTTGATTAGGGCAGGTACAGTGCATACTTTTAATTGAGAGATTAGTCACAGGTATACAGGGGGAAAAAATAAGTCCTTTTCTATTGGGAACAGTTCCCATCTATATATTATATTAAAATATTTAGCGTAATTGTTGATAAAATAGTTCCTTTGCATGCTGGGATATGATTTAATATTTTTACTTAGGACTTTTATCCTACTATAGCCTTCATAGTTGTGTGTTTTATTTTAACATACAAAAAGAGCTAGCAGAAGAAGACCACCCCGTCTATTGCATTTGCTCAGTAAGTGATGCAGGGTCTGACCATACAATTTAAGCCAATGATCATGTCCCCCCAACTGTCCATCCTCGTCCCCTTCACTCCTACTTTGGTCCCAAGGGTTCTGTTTATATTTATCCCAGGTTTTCTTGAATGCTCCCACCATCCTTGCTGTTACCACCTTTTCTGGCAGATCATTTCAGGTAGACACCATCCTCTTCATATAGAAATGCTTCCTTATGCTCCTTCTGAATTTCCTCAGATCAATTTTAGGCTGTGCACCCTAATGTAGGTACTTACTGTAATACTGAGTGTATCATTGTTGTAGTGCTTATAGCATGCCTCCCATAGTGCTTAGCAGTTGGAGAGCTAGTCATTTTGTTTCTTTGCTGTTCAAGCCACAAATGAGTTATGCAAGTCTTGCTGTCTTTCAAGTGATGATAAGTGGCATATTTTAAGTCAGTGTGGCTGGAGTGAGAGCTAGAGTAAGAGACTGTACACATTAGTAAGTACAGAGAACGAGAGAGAGCACATGGAAGCTAGTTGTTCCCTTGCCCTGCTGTTACTTACAGATATCATATTGTAATAGCTACTGGGGAAATGAACCTGTCAGCGGTTTACTTAGCCGCACTATTGTTACCCCAGAGATTGCAGGGTGATGTTGTCAGCAGCATGATACCATCTGTGGTAGCATTAGTCATAACAAATATGCTGCTGTGTGTGATGGTGGGCTGATGGCTCCATCAAGAAAATAAGTGCAGGGGTCAGTTGGTATGTGTATTACCAGGACATTTTGTGCTGCTAAAAATAAAGCTGTTGGTTCACTGTTCTTTCGTTTAAAAAAAAAGAGTGTGTGAGCAATGATTGTGGGTTTGTGAACAGACAGAAATGACAGGAGTTAGTGTGTGATAACAATTTAAAGAGTTAGTAGAATAAAAAATAGATAGGAAACTGTTCCAGATTTTAAGAAGTAGTTAGTTGGAACTTTTTATTTTGAAAGTATTTTTCTATTTCCTTTTGTGCCTTAGAAAGTTTTTTATGTACTAGTACATAGTACTCTGCCTGATAGCAGACACATCTGGTTCTGTTCCTACCACTACATCATCAGCACTGTGATCTCACTGACTATGATATCACAGGTGAATGACCTGGCAGCTACTGAGTGGCTCTTCCTGAACAGCTGTGATGTCATGGTCAGTGAAGTCACACTGCAGATGATGTAGTGGGGGAAATAGAACTAGATATCTCAGCTGCCAGGCAGAGTGCTGTTCCACACATCAAACCTACTAAGATCAGGTTAAAAAAAATATTCTAACTAGCCCAAAGGAGAAGAAAAAGTACCTCAGATATTAAAGGTAATGAAAAACTAATATTAGTTTTCGGCAGCACACTAGCCCTTTAAAGACAAAAAATAAATAACATCAAAAAGCAGAGGAACAATGGTTATGAGAGGGTATAGATGTGTTTATTCATGCAGTTAAATGAAAGATGGAAAACATAGGCATTGAGCAGAGACACTGCTCTGTTTTGCAGTTTGGAGTTTGCTTCTTTAAAGGATACTGTCAACTCCCTTAGGCCTCAAGGTGTCCCTAGTTTAACAAACACATTTTTTTGATTGCTAACATTTGGTAGAGACTGTTGATACAGTGGGTAGTTGCATTCTGATTCTTGTTTTCTTTTAAAAAGTGAAAACCAGATTTCCCACCATACTGGTGTTACCACACAAAAACATGTTTGTTTACATTTCTTTATGAACTCCCACTGCATCTTTCCTGGACTTAGGAACACCCCCAACACAGTATGGCCACTCATATTGCAATGGGAGTAGAAACAACTATTACATAATGAGAGGCTGCACTATTTGGGGGGGGTGTTTCTAATGTTCAAGTAATATATAGTGAGAGCAGATCAAGGATTTGAAACAAAACAAGATTGGGTATGACTACAACATTACCATGTATTTCAGTTTTGCTAAGCAAGGAGGCAGATAAAACAATCAGCAGCATCAATGAATTTTAGATGAGGTAAGCAATCATAAAATGTGGGGTTTTAACTAGAAATAATATGATGCAAAAAAGGTTGACGGTGTCCCTTTTAGCAAGTGAAAAAGAAATGCCTGCCAAACACTTTTTATGTTTGCTTGCACGCATGTGCAAGAAACATAGCGCCATCATCCGAGTTTTCAGAGGTGTGTCGCCCCCTCTTCCAATTCAATCAGTGTGTTGTCAGGCGTGGCCCCTGTCTAGCAATGCATGCTGGAGCTGTCTATGACAAGCTCCAAAATGCAGTGGCATACAGTTGAAAGGGAGCTATGCTTAAGTGAGCAGCGATAAGATATCGCCTGCTCATGCACGGTCCCCTATCCCCTACACACACACAATCATGTATGCTGCATGCTCCCCCCACGCACACACTCTATAGCCGACGGGTGCCCTATCCCGCCGGCCGCGCCTCAAAGTTTTCCAAATGCCACTCTGCGCCCACCCCAGTGTGGCAACTCAATGGTACCGACGGGGTGCCCAATCCTCCGTCAGCTTCACTGTCTCCCCTCCGCCCTGAGTACAGGGTGCCATGCTGGGAGCCCACCCCAGCGTGGCAACAAATGCTATGGCCGGGGGGTGACCAATCCTCCGTCAGCTCCACGATCCCCCCCAGCCATCCTTCTGCCATGCTGGGAGCCCAACTTAGCGTGGCAAACGTCCCATGTCATCTTTTTTTTTATACCTGTAAAGAAAACGGTTCCACGCAGTCTTCCTGCCCCTCCCCCAACCTGCACCCACCACTGTGCACCCTGCTTCCCCACACTTCTTACCCCATACTTACCTCCGAGCTCGGCGCGATGATCTTCGGTGGACCGAGAACACGTCTGCACTCTTCAAAGCCGACCGCGAACTGAGGAAATGCCGGTAAGGTGTATAATGGGATAGATAGGGGTTTTTCAACTTTGTTGCATATCTCAGGTATTTTTTGGAATTTTTGCACCAAATTTTCAACATGGGGTTTTTGGGACCCCTTCTCATGAATGCTGTCACTGTCATGGGGTTATTTGGGCCCAAAGGGTGATTTTGTGGTCACTGCGTAAAATCACCTTTCAGGACCAATTAACAAAACGACACTGCCAGTGTTCATAAGGTGGGCTCTCAAGAAGCCTATTTTGAAAATGTGGTGGAAAAATTAACATTTATTTTGATGCGTGCGCGGTTAAATACGCACACCTTCGTAAGTTCACAAATTTTCAATATTTTCACTCCAGATTTTCAACATTGCCATTTTACCACACCTTCTTATGAGCAGTACAGCTGTCATTTTTCACATCTCACCCACAATGTGTTTCCGCCCATTTAGTGCACAATGGCGCAGTTGGTGTGCAAAACCAATGTACGGGACAAATTAAGAAAACCACAGTGACACTGTTCATGAGCAGAGGTCTTAAAATGACTATGTTGAAAATTTGGTGAAAAAATTCCTAAAAATGACTGTTTTACGAGCGTGCGTTGCGCAGTTCCTACCATGCTCTTAAGTTTGCGACTTTTTCAATATTTTCACTCCAGATTTTCAACATTGCCATTTTACCACACCTTCTTATGAGTAGTACAGCTGTCATTTTTCACATCTCACCCAAAAACTGTTTCCGCCCATGTAGCGCACAATGGCGCAGCCTGTGTGCGAAATCAATGTACGGGACAAATTAAGAAAATCACAGTGACACTGTTCATGAGCAGAGGTCTTAAAATGGCTATGTTGAAAATTTGGTGAAAAAGTTCCTAAAAATAACTGTTTTACGAGTGTGCGTTGCGCAGTTCCTATGCATGCTCATAAGTTTGAGAAATTAATATTTTCACTCCAGATTTTCAACATGTCCATTTTATTACACTTCCTTATGAACAGTACAGCTGCCATTTTTCATATGCCACCCAAAATGTGTTTTCGCACATGTAGCGCACAATAATGCTGTTGGTGTGCGAAAGCAATGTTCGGGACAGATTAAGAAAATCACAGTTATACTGCTCATGAGCAGAGGTCTTAAAATGGCTATGTTGAAAATTTGGTGACAAAAGTCCATAAAATGACTGTGTTACGAGTGAGCATTGCGCAGTTTCCATGCACCCTCGTAAGTTCATGACTTGGTAATATTTTAAGTCCAGATTTTCATCAGTGGCATTTTTCCACACTTCCTTATTTACAGTACAGCTGTCATTTTCACAACATGGCCGAAGTGTGTTTTCACACTTTCAGCGCAGAGATGCATGGTCGCTATGGGAAATCATTCTTCGGGACAGATAAAGAAAATCACAGTGACACTGTTCATGATCGGAGGCACCAAAATGCCTGAGTTGACAATCTGCTGTAAAAAAAATTCCCAACCTAATTATATTACGGGTGTGCGTTGCACAGTTTCTATGTACGCTCGTGACTTCACCATTTTTTTAAATATTTTTACTGCAGATTTGCAACATTGCCATTTTTACACCCTCCCCATGAACAGTACAGCTGTCACAAAAAAACCATGTTGAACATTTGGAGGAAAATACCAACGAATGCCTGAGGTATTAGGGTTTCTAACCATAACGTCCAACCCTGTAGAGAATGACAGGCATCAGGGGTGTGACTTGGGATTCTTGCCTGTAATGCTCATACCATTCACACCCTGCAGCCAGTGAGAGGCATCGAGGTATGCCTTGGACTCTTAGCCCCAAAGTTCACCCCATTCTCCTATATCGCACCCATCTCACTGTATTTCCTAATGGAATGGGGTGCGATAAGGCCAAGACCCAAGGAACACCGTGACACTTGTCAGTGTCTGCAGGTGGGTGTGGTGAAATGGCATGGCCGTTATGCCTGATGACCCAAAGGCACACCCCAATGCCTGTCACTCTCTGCAGGGTGGTGGTGGGGTTGGCTTCAGTTCAATACTTCACTGTCATTCCTATTACGCAGCTCTGTAACTTCTACACTACCACTGCCAATGCAGCAAGCAAACATTCGGCATTGACAAATGCTTGTTTTTATTCCATACTTGTGTATGGATTTGTGATAAGGCTAAATAACTGGATGACTGTGCACTGTGCTGCATTAATGCAGTCAGGTGACTGGGTTTAGCCTATAAAGATTAAAGGATTTTTGTGCCCATTTTATAGATATGTATACTGTGTATCTCATTCTGTCCAACTTCCTTCCTGAAATGCTAAAAGTAAGGCAATAGGCGCATTGGTTCAAGACCATTTGCAACACCCGCACTCCTCTCACCCCCAGCAATGTGGAATGTGTCAACACTTCAAAGAGAACAAGAACATCCCCTGGATCATGCATTCAAATAAATAACTTAGTAATTACACGTGAACTAGTGGCAACTGTTCTGCAATTGCAATGCAATTATGGTTTATTTGGTTCAGAAAGAGGATCAGAAACAAGAACCTCAAAAAATATTTTTGAGTCAGACTTGTAGCAGTTTATACCACCATAAGCTTTAAACAAGATGCTGCACCTCATGGGGTTATACCACGTGGAGTAATTTCAAATAAATAATAAAACAAATATATTTTTGCATGCTTTTTTGATTCTGTTTACCATTACTGACATACTGTATACATAACACATGCCAAGTGGAAGGCTGGGTTGTATAAGACAGGGATTTACCTTTCACAGGAAGGAGGAGATCATGCCATTGTACAGATTGCTGGTGAGGCCACACCATGAGTACTGTGTACTGTTCTGGACTCCACACCTAAATAAGGGCAAAGACAGGCCAGAGACAATACAGCAGAGGGCAAACAAGATAATACAAAGACAGTTTGGGAAAACATATGAGGACAGGATGGAACCTCAGTATATCCAGTATTCCATGGAGGAAGGGGTGGGCATGAAAGATAAATAAAGATCCCTGCAGGGGTACAACAAGTAGTAGCATGCAGATCTGTGCTGACTGAAGGAAGTTTTGTTCACCAAGAACACAAGTTAAAGGTAGTATGTGTGTATCTGGGGGGTGGGGGTAGTAAAGAAAATGCTAGGAAGTACTTGTTTGTGGCTAGGATAGCGGATAAGTGCACTAGCATACCCAGTATAGTAGGTAATGAGAAAAGCACTGTGGGGTTTAAAAACAGCTTGGATGGCTGCAAATGGATTTTTAACCAGGAGAGTAGGATGAGGACAGTGGAAGAAGAAGGCTGGGCATAGTGGAAGGAGTCATGTCAGAAAACCTCCAGGCAGGGGTCCAGGACAGACTGGATAGAATCCATGGATGAGATTTTCAAAGACTTACCTCCATTTTTTGGATACAAGTGTACATCTCTGCCTTGAAAGTTAGATTACAAAAAGTTAGTCTAACTTTCTTGATGAAAGTGCACACTTCCATATGGGAAAGGGAGGCAGGTACCACAGTTGTGGCCAAAAGTGCTATAAACCACTGCAAATGTTGCAAATCCATCCAGATGTATGTGACTAGAATGCACACATCCTGGTGCAGTTGCATAGACACAACACATGTCCAAAATTTATACGTAAATGCTGCATCTGGCTCTTCGAAAATCCTACCCCAAGTCTTTTTCTTGCCTTCTCTTTCTACATTTGTATGTTTCTATTAGGGATGGGATGATTGGCTCTGTTTCAAATCAGAACCACCCCCAGAATCACTTGCCTCAACCCAACTCTGGAAATTAGGAAAACTGTGACATGACTCTGACTAAACACGGTTCACTCTATTGACCTGGTTCTGATTTTCAAGTAACTCAGTTCTGAGCTGGTCCTCACATTGTAACTGATATCGAAGCTTCATTCCTATTCAAAATGAGAAATTCATTGAAAAACAAATAAAATAGCTATTTTAAATATTACATGACATAAAGAAAGGGCAGATGAAGACAGTGAATTGGTAACTCTAATCTGTTATTTGACCCAGTATGGATCTACCTCTGACCCGGTCCTGGACCAGTCTGGTAAATGTACCTGTTCTAGCAAAACAGAGTAAATCAGAACTTTTTGTAAATGGATCAGAGTCAGAATCAGAACTGGGTCACAGCCAACCCTCTCTCCCCTAGTTTCTCTGTACAGCACACAAGAAAAATGAACAGCATGTGGGTGGTGCCTACAAGGCTGGTCTTGTATTTTTCTGTTGTCATGTTTGTTAATCTTGGTGTGTGTGTGTTTTAGTTTATTTAGTACTGTCTGTAGATTAGTTAAACAATTATAGTTATGTGAGACAGCACAGTACTGCATGCTGCTACATTATTGTAACAAGCCTTACCGTGTCACCATTCTCAAGTTTCCATTGCTATTTATTTGCACTCAATATCCATCCCAAGTTTTACAGTTTTATATTAAACAGTGCACACAGGGGAAAGCTTGAATGTAGTGGCACTACATTTCACAAATTCATCTACACTGTACACAATTAACTAACTCCCCTAAGTCCATATCATTGAAGTTATAACCCCATACTCTTTTAGCCCCCCCCCTTAAGTACACTGCTTTTTTTTTAGACTCTGTTTATGCTCCCAACCTTTGGGGCACCTCTCAGGATCCAATCTGAGGTCCATTGACTCAGCCACCCACCTGAACCGATTCCCAAGTACTACATCTGGAAAGGGAGGTCTGGGCTCTCCTGGCCCCACAGAGAGACCCCAGACCCTAGGGAGAACTAGAGACTCGCCGGCATTGGGCATGTGGTCAGACCTACAGACGTTCACCGTCGCCTCACCCGATGGCAGGGGCATTTTTTCTCGGTTTTTCACCCCGGAGCTTCAGATGTGCAATGATGTCTAGCCCTGTGTGCACGTGCTCCCACACGCACCAGAAGAACGTCTGCGGAAGCTCCAATCCCCTGCAATGTTGTGGCCAGGCTCTGCAATGCCCTCAGCCTCTGCCATAGGTTGCCAGAGCTATGGCTGAGTGAACACCCTCCCCGGGGAAGGAGAGCAGCCCTAGGGTGCACAATCCATCCTCAACCCCACCGACCCCTGATGACCTGAACCTGTTCCTGAACCCGGGTCGCAGGCATGGTGTGAGGTGTGGCATCCAGTGCTTTAACCCTCAGTGCCACCAGACCAGCAAGTACACTGATTTACCTTCCTCCAGCTTAGGATACACTTTTAGGCCCTCCCTCCACACTGTGCATACAGGTTCAACCTCCCAACACCAGACATAATTATAGTTTCTCCATACAAATCACCATACCCATTTACAGCTTCCATCAACCACTGGAGACATAGATTCAGACCGCCCCTTTCACTAGCTGTGGACATAGTTTTAGCCAAACCCTCCATCCACACTGGTTCACCCCCCCAACACCAGACACAATTGTAGTTTCTTCCTACAGATCATCAGACCGATTTACAGCTCCCCTCAACCAACAGACTCACAGATTCAACCCCCCTTTCACTAGCTCTGGACATACATTTAGCCACTTCCCCACCCCCAACACCTGACACTATTACAATTTTACTTCTCCAAAGCATCAATACCACTTGTAGCCCCCCCAGTACTAGATACTTGCAGTAATAACCCCTGAGTTTCAAACACATTTTTAGCCCCCTTTATTGTACACATTGTTTTTGTCTCAGCAAATAACATGCAGTTTTCAATGCCGAATATGTTTGATTGATGGTTGTTAACAGAATAACATTATCTTGAGGCTATGGAACCTTTCTTACCCTTGTATCGAGTGTCTTGTGGATTTTGGGTTCCACTGGGCTAAGAGATATAACAGTTGAAAAATGATAAACAGAATAAAGAACATCTTTATAAGCTCACTGTTTCTTCATAACTTTATTGTTTTTTTTTTTTTACATTTCAAGCCCCAGATGTCCTTCTTTTGTAATTAATATTTTATAGAAATGTTCCAAAATACATATAATACCATAATATAGTAAGCAATTTGTTTTACATTTCATAACAAACAGGAGGATTCATATAGAACTTTACAGATCAGTTGGTGAGTGTTAATTGTCTACATCTAAAAATAATGCGATATAGTAGACATAGCATAACATTCTACAGTCATGTTTCTATGTGTTATCCCATGTGAATCAAATATGTGAGAGCTTACAGTATTCTGAGTTCAGATATGGTTCCCCTAAATCTTGGCATCTGTCCAGACTATTTATTGTTAACATATGTGAGTCTTTCATAACTCGCTCTATTTGCTATGTCCCTTAACCATCCTACAAAGGCTGGCGAGTCAGGTTTTTTTTCCAGTGTTTGAGAATAATGTTTTTAGCAGTTATAAATGCTATATGTAGCCAGTCCTTCTGCATTCTTAAGCGATAACAATGACCCATGGCTATGCCTAGAATGACAAATTTGTTTTGTTGTTTTAATATTACATTTAATAATTGATCCACAGGCATTTATAACTTCCTGCCAGAATGCCTGACATTGATACAAGATCATAGTATATGGGATATTGTCCCTTTGAAAAGCATCTCCAGCATTCCTCCGTATCAGAAATACCAAGTTCCAATAACTTCAGTGGTGTGTAATGTTATCTGTGTGTAACTGTGTTTAGTATTATCCTTCCTTTTGATTCTTAGCAGGATGCCAAAGTATATTTTCCAACATTCATTCAATTCTTTTGTAATAATCCATGACTCTTTGACTTTTGGTGCCTATCAGAAGCATGGCAAACTTACTTCTCCTTCCCTATTCAACACCCTTGATGGTGCATTACTTGAAGATGTATCCTCCTTTAAGTACCGTGGGGTCTGCCTTGATTGGCACCTTGATTTCTCCGTACATTTTGATGCAGTTAACCATAAGCTTCACCCTACACTTGGTGCTTTGTACAGGAACAAAGTGTGTATACCGCTCCCTGCCTGCCAATTAATTGAATTAAAAATGATCATTCCAATCTTTGGCTATGGTGACCTAGTCTACTATAGTGCCCGTAAAACCTCACTTGCCAGACTTGACCCCCTTTTCATTCTTTCTCCAGCTTTGCTTTAGATTGCCCCTCTCATACTCACCACTGCTCTCTTTATTTAGCTCTTGCTTTTCTTTCTCTTGATGCTAGGTGCCCTTCCTATTCTGTCTCATTTTTTTGTCCAAATTCTGGTTTGGCACCCTTCAATCTTATCTCAAATCCCTTCTTCCCCCTCCTCCTTCTTCTTCTTCCTATCCACTTCACAACAATACTTTCCATTCCCTTAATATTCCTCCTAGAAAATCTATTGTTGGCCAATCTGCTTTTTCTTGCCGTTTTCCTAAACTTTGGTCCTCTCTTCCCGTTTCTATTCATTCAGCCTCTTCTGCTTTCTCCCTAAAGTCTCTTCTTTCTGACATTTGTCATCATACTTGCAACTGCCTTTGTCACTTTCTCTTTTTCTCTATTCTGTTGTCTTGACTCTTCTTGCTCTATCCGTTATTGGTTTTTTGTATATATTTGAAAGCGTTGTTTATTTTTCCTCTTGCCTTCATTTGTATCTTACCTTTAGCTTTCATGAATCTGCTTGTATTACTATTTATTACATTTTTACCTTGTTATTATATTAACAATCTCCTACTCATCTCTCCCCCAGGACTCATCTGTAAATGAGCTGTTGTCAGCTCAGTATATATTTCCTGGTTAAACTGTTAATTAATTAGTTAATTAATTAATTAAATTAATTAAATAATGGTAATACTTAGTTATTTCCCTTACTTGGGAATTAGACTTTCTACTGGGTTTTCCTGTAGCTTCTATTAACACTTTATAAACTATGTTATATCCTTTATTGGTGGTAAAAATCTTATCTAATATGTGTAAAGGAGTTATTGTAATGTTTGAGTTAATGGCTTTACCTAGTATATCTCTTATTGGAGATATTGATGAAAATCTGTACTTGTTAGATGGAATTTTTGAGCCAAAGTGTAGAATGGAAGTAAAGTGGCAGGCAATACTTGGGCCTAAAAGTTTTCCCAAATTTGTTTTGCCTTAGCTTTTCAATTTTTCCAGTCCACATATTTCCTTTCAAATTTATACATGTTGTTTCCCCATAAAAGGCACTGTGGTTAAGCAGCTATGTTCCACTGTAATTCTTTAGAAATTCTCTTCCCTGTTTCATTAGATGGCCTAAGAATAGGATGGGATTATAGGAAGTTATGGCGGTCTGAGAAGAGATTCATTCTGGGGTTCTTTTCTTTTAGTAAAGTCTATTCATTATAAAACCAACCTGGAATCTAATCTTTATTTTGTGTCCAAAAAGTAATATTTTTTTGTGTTACTCTGAAAGTTTCAAGCCTCTTTTTAAAACTGGGTAAGCAGACCCCCCTACCCCCCACACACACATTGGTTGTTGAAGTCTGGCCAGAGTAATACATGTAACCAACCAGTGCGTGGGGTTACTAGAATCCCATCACTTTTAGAGCAGGCAGATAGCCTGGACAGTGTTAGAGGGTTTAAAAACTCCTGTAAAACATTATATCACCATCTGCTCAGCTCTGCTGGTCAGGGGATAATTTCATGGTGTTTGGAACTCTCACAGCAGCATAAGCCAAACTGTGCCACAGCTGTTCTTGAGCAGTCAGAAGTCTGAAGTCAGAGTTTGAGCTGAGAGTTCTACAGCAAGTGGTGCTCTGCCCAGAAATCACTTGCTCGAGGGAAGGACCCTCATTTTGTTGTTTTCTGCCATAGTGAAGTAACTAACGACTAGGAAGTGGTGGCTATCAGATCCTGTGAAGCCCTGAGGGGGTGAAGATTTATTTATTTATTATTTATTTATTTCATTTCAGACTTACAAAATGCCTTTGAGCTAAGGCTCATTTATAAAGGTTCCACATTGGTGGGTAGAGGGGAACAGACATACATAAAGGGAGAAACATACATACAAGAACTAGGTTAAGTGTACATCATATCACAGTACATTAATAACAAAGCAGATTATGGGTTATTTTACATATACCATAATTTAAAACAACCCAAAGCAAGGATAAAAGGTAAACAGTTAACTCAAATGGTATACAATATTTTAGACAATGCATACAATATACAATATTTTAGACAATGTAGGAAAGTCCATGATAAGCGTTGAGAAGGAAGGCCACCAGATAGGCCTTGTCAAAGGTGTTGGGTGAGGGGGGGTCAGAGCAGAGGCAATGGGGGATGAAGTATGAGTGAGGACTGGATTGTATAAAGCAGGGAGGGGGTTAGGTAGAAATTTAATTGAGTGCTAGCTGGACAGGCAGGGGAATATAAAGTAGATATAACAACTGTCTATAAAGAGCAATTGCAATGACAAGTTTTTCACAGAAATGAGAAATGGGACTGAAGGTTCAGTGAGTACTTTGGGGCAACCCCCAAAAGACTGTAAGAGTTATTAGCACTGCCCAAAATGTAGAGACTGTGTGTGCACAATTGAAAGATGTGGATTTTGTGTGAGATCTGCAGATTTCAAGGTTATTTAAAAATGTCCTGTGGGGTACAAGATATAGCAAGTACAATGTTCATGTGGGATTGGCTGGTGCCTTATCAGATACAGGTACTCAGGACCCTGGCATGTTTGTGCAGTAGGATGTCTCTTTTAGCCCCTGTGTGGCTTGGGAATCCTGTTTTTCTAAAGTAATGGCAAAGAGAGTCTGACTTGGCCAGTGAGCTATCCCATTATTCCAGGTTTCAAGTAGATCTAACTAGTTACAAAGAGGAATGGTTTTAGGTGTTAATTTCAGTCACCTACTGGTACTTAAAATAGTCCATGATTCCCTGCATAGAGCTGGACATTCATGGAAAATGTTATTTTGGTAAGTCTGTGATTCCCTGCATTGGGCTGGACATCTGAGGAAAATGCTCATGTGAGAAGTCAGTACTGCCTGTAAGAGGTTGGAAATGTTTTTGTCTGCTACCAACCGTGTCATCTGTCTGTCCAATTACAAGCCCTTAGGGCACCATCATTTCTTTGTTAACACTTTGTCAAGAATAAAAGTCATACAAAAACATCCCAAATGTCTAGTTGTGGACAATCCATCTTTGAGTGAGTTGTGTGACATTTTTTGGACCCCACAGACAGGAGACACACAATAGCCCTGGTACCTCTCTCCCTGAGCTGGGTAAAATAGAAGTGTTTTAATGTTGCCCCCGACCTCTGAGATGTCAGAGCCAGGTGTTGCCCTAATGCCAGGGGTGATACCTATTTTCTGCCAACTTGTGGTTTGTTGCCTAGTGTGGGTAACAAGTAAGGGGGAGTCCTGTTACTAAATTGGGGTCTCGTCCTACGATTTGGGGGAGAGGAAAAAGGTAGCCGTGCAGAGGGTATATCTGTGATCTTTCAGTCTTGTGGTGGTACACCCTGCCAAAGGCTTGTTTTTGAGGAAGAAATGTTGTAATTTGACAAGATAAATGCCTGCTGTGCAATGTACAGCTTGGAGTGGGCTACAGTATGGGACTTTTGGGAGAAATGTGCTGTTATAGACTGCTTTAGTGGAAATGAGAAACTGCTTAAAAAGTGCTTAAAACTGTTTAAAAGTGGTCAAAATTGACAGCTGCAAGTGATTTGGGGCTAGGAAATGTGTGTGTACTGTGGATATAATTTTTCCCCAAACCTAGAGGAGGAAAATATGCAGTCACTACAAAGAACATTTTAAATGTGATGAAATGTCAAAATTTAATGAAAGCGCTGTTTATGTCTGAAACACATTAGCATGACATTGAGTGATTGGCTTTCTCAGTGAAGCCCTGCCCCATGGCTGGAGCTCTTTTGACTCTGCAATGTTCATGAAGGAGAGAAAGAGGAGCACGCGAGGTATTAGGCCTACAGAGAACAGTATCATTGATGAACTATTGAATTTTGCTCAGAAAGTGCTGGAAACAGTAAAAGTCAGGTTTCTTCTGGCAAAACAGTGAACACGATCATTCCTGTAGCTACCGCAGTGTGTTTCTGTGCTGATCGTTGGGCAGACCACCCAAAGAATGCGCAAGTGCTGTCAACTGGTTTGTAGGCCGCATCCATGACATTGAAGCAAGCGACTTCTGTAAATACCAACAAAACTGTAAAAACAAAACAAAAAAGTTTATGGGCAGTGTTTGAGCAAGTAACCAAGTGCTGTGCAAGTAAACCAAGTGTTTGTGCAAAGTAAACCAAGTAATGAGCAAAGTAAATCAAGTGTTTAGCAAAGAAAACAAGTGTGAGAGCAGACCAATGTAGTATGTGATGCAGTGAGAATTACAACAGCCATGTTGGGGCAGAGGCAAATGAAAAAGTAACAGCAATGCAGCAAAGCAAAATGCTGGTCACTCAGTAAAGTGGGTAGGCCAAGGAAAGACTTTTAGAGTGATGAAAACTGTGAGAATTTGTGCACCTTATAACAGCGATTTTTCTGGATGTTTTGCAGAGCATTAAAACATGGTAAGTGGAGGCAAACCCTATTCTTTGCATGTAAAAACATGGGTGGCACAGAAAGAACAGGAATTGAGAAAATTCAAAGAGTAGTATGACTTTGTAGGAGCTCCCTTCGACGTAGCGCTCCCTGGATATTCAGTCAGTGTGTGCGCAGTATGTTTAAAAGTTGAACGAGATGTAATAGCCATCCCCCACTGCCAGAACTGCAGGAGAAATTTTAGCATAAGTATAGCTAGTGGTCCTCCAAAAGAGACTATACCATGTGTCCGGTTGGCCCCTACGTGGTTCCTGACAGCAGAGCATAACTGTGAAAGACAGGCTGGTATACAGTGTGAGCAGGAGGAAGCAGAAGATTTCCTGTGGGAATTCTTTACAAATGTGGCTGAATGCAACGTGCAAGAGGTGCAAGCAGTATTCAGCCCCTTGGACGAGGAAGAGGCTGAGAGGAGTTTGGCAGTGACAAGATTTGAATCTGTGAATCCTTGGACAGAGGGTCTGAGTCTGAGTGTGCTCGGGGGAGATGAGGAGCTGGAGGACCTCATCACATGGGAGGCCCATGCCTCCTGCAGCAGTGATGAATAGGTGTTTGAATGGGTCGAGACAGTAACCAACTCCTGGGTGGTCCGTATGGAGGCCTTGGAAAAGGTGGAGGTGACTGATGGTGTGACTGGGCCATCAGATACAGCAACAGTAGAACTTTTGGAGCCCTCAACAGAGGGGAGGGGTTCCAATGTGCAAGAGATGGAGGAGGACACAGGTATGGACTGCCTTTTGCCTGTATGGAACAAAGATGCATGGTTGCATCAGACTTGGCCACCCCCAAGCCAGGCTGAGGGCCTGCCTCTGCCAAACAGCAGCAAAGAAGAAAGAGTAATCTGCAGGAAAGCTGAGAAGGATTTTGGAGACAGACATCAATTTATGCCAAGATGGATGTGGGAGAAAATTAAGGACCAGAGAGAGCAATGATTGCTGGAGGAAGCCATGGCATCTACAAGTTATCTTTGGTGCTGGATGAAAGGACTTAAACCATCTAGCAGAGAAAAAGTTTGCCAAGATAAAGTCAAGTCTTGGAAGGTGGGTCGCACCCTCCAGATGGACTCAGTAATAATAACTGATCATGAAGGTAGAGAGACAGTATACTCCATAAAGATTATCCATCCAGATGGGATAATCATTCATGGTCCTCATCCTCAGTGGTACTACCCATAAAATTACCTGGAAGAGCCAGCTAAGAGCAAGATCTGTGGTCAGCGGGCCACACAATCAGCAGACAATCGGCTGAAGAATGATGATCCAGCAGGTTGAAGTGCATCATCCCTCCTGGGAACAATGAGGGAGGTTTTGGCAGCAGTTTCTTCTTTGGTCAACAGAGAACCCAATCTAGAGATGTGGTGGAAGAGTTTGATCCAAAGATCTGTCTTCAGTCTGAGGAGAGAAGAGGTTCCGAACTAATGAGAGATGTGATGCAGAGCAGTCGGCATGTGCATCTGACATGGTAGGGCAAAGGTTCTCTTATTTTTCTACTATATGACTTTCTTCTGAAGCATAGTGCCCTATCACATTGGTCCAGTAGACATCTGGCCTGGACATTTCCAGAAAGCTTTGTGCCTGCTTACAGAAACAGTTCTGGGACTGGCTTTGGCCATTATCCTTCAGAGACGTTTACTGTGTGGGAGTGCCTTGTGCACTCAGGACATTACATCCTTAGAAGGACATTTTCAGGTCTCCCCCAAAAATGTTTTTTATGTATTATTTTGTACTTTTATACTGCTTTTTTGTGGAATAACCCTTTAAGAAACGTTTTTGGGACTGTATTGTATCTGTTGGTGGGAGGTTTGTTGCTGTGTTTTTTTGCAGGTTTTCATTTACAGGTGTGGCTGGAAGAAGAAGAAGAAAAGAAAAGGATAGGATTTGGGGCTCAGCCAGACCCTGGTGTTTCCTATTCTTTTAAAGCATTTTAAAGTGTGACTTAGAAATGTTCAGGTATTTTTTAATTACAGGTGTAAAGTGTTTTACTGGGTTTGAGAAAAGCATAGCAATGTCATATGTATGTTTCTAAAGCAATGTGTAAAGATATATGCTGCCCCTTGGGTAGTGTAGTGGTTAGATAGCTTTTCCCTAGTGGGCTAGGGGTTGGATAGGCTGGTTTCCCTGATCTGGGTAGAGGCGATCAGTTCTGTCCTGTCAGGAGTGCTTCAGGTTGTTCCCTTGGGACACTGTGGAGAGGTCCCTGAGCTAGTTTTCCACTAGATGGCTGAAGAATGCTTCACTATGCCTCTATGTTTCCTGGTATAACATGACTACATTAAGTCATAGGTAGAAGAGGGCCTGATCACCCCTCCTTGTAGGGCTCCCAGGGATTGGATGGCCTGTGTTGTAGCCTAAAGCCCTTGCTCTGGACAGCAAGCTTATCTGGTGGTGGTGAGTACAACCAACCAGTGCCTGGGGTTACTAGAATCCCATCAGTTTTAGAGCAGGCAGTTAGCCTGGGCAGCATCAGAGGGTTTAAAAGCTCTCTGTAAAACATTACATCACCAATTGCTCAGCTCTGCTGGGCAGGAGATGATGTCATAGAGTTTGGAACTCTCGCAACAGCAGCATAAGCCACACTGTGCCTGCAGCTGTTTTTTGAGCTGTGAGTCAGAGTCTGAAGTCAGAGTTCAAGCTGAGAGCTATATTCAATTCAGTGCTTTAGAGTAACTGGTAATTGCTATTTTTCTTTTAAACTTAGATTGTGGGCTTTTAGTGACACTGTACATTCGTTGTTGTCTTTACTTAGAATTGTTTTTGGGCTGTTGAAAATTTAAAACGTAGTGGTGGTGTAATTCTGTGCTGTCTTTAATTGCTGTAAATTTTTGCCGCCCTTCCACCAACTCTTAATTATATTCCCTGTTAAATCTGATTGACAGAGCTAAAAACACAGGGTATAGTAAGGGTGTGAAGGAGGGGCATAAGGGGAAGAAGCCCACCCTCAGCACGACAAGTGTTTTGACTCATTTATTTATTTATTGGTTTCTTTCTTTTTTTTAAAGAAAATTATCTGAGGATCAGTGGCAGGATTTTAGGATAGTACATTAATAAAAGGGAACTAGGAGGCTTCAGTAGCAGACAAGTAGTGGAATAGCAGTATAATTGCAGTATAATGTGGGGAGATGTTGATGCAGTGGCTGTGGGCAGCCATATTCAGGCAGATCTTCTGGACACTGAGGTGCTGCCTTATCTGCATGCATCTCTCTGGACTGCAGGATGAGGTAGCCAGACTCAGAGCAGAGTAAACTGGGTCAGGAGTACCATCACCCTATCCAGAGACCACCCAGTCCAATGCAACTGCCTCAAGGATGCCAAAACGAGGCACTTGGATGACAGTGGGCTCAGGGAGGATTAGAGCAGTCAGGCAGAGGCATCCCAGATCCTATTCCACTCAAGAACTCATATGCCACACTGGCAAGCGAGGACAACCAAATAGAGGTACCCAGAGAAGTGGAAGGAAAGGATGTGGAGGTTAGCCAAGGAGGTGACCTCAGCGGGAAAGCAGTGGACCCCAGAGGAGAGGAAAGTGAATCCTGGTGGGGACTCCATCATAAGAGATCCAGCTAGGAAAACAGGAGGGAGAGGACAGGGAGGTGAGGTGCCTACCAGGTGCCACGGCATGGAGGGATGGAAGGAAGATCCTGGGGATCACTGGGAAGGCAAGACGGGAGGGTGAGCTGGATGTCATTATCCACCTAGGTACTAATAACCTGGCAAATGGGGAGCCAAAGGAAGATCAGGAAGAGTTTAGGAAATTGGGGAGGGGTCTCAAGCAAGTAGCTACTTCTGTCACTTTCTCAGAAGTACTTCACGAGAGAGGCAAGGAGGCATAGGAGTGCATGCAGGAACTTTAACTCATGGTTGAAGAATTGGTGCTGTGAAGAAGGGTTTAGATTTAGTGGTGACTGAGGACCCACCTGGAGGGATGAAGGTTTGTTCAAGCCTGACGGCCTGCATCCATCCTGGAGAGGAATAAAAGCACTCAATGATAAGTTTAAATGCTACATTGACAAGCATTTAAACTAGCAAAGGGTGGCAGGCCAGCAAGGAGGGTACCTACTTGCTCACCCCACAGCTAGCAGTGGAACCAGTGAACCAGAGGGTGGCTATCTCTGCAAAGCAGTGTGCAAAAGATGGAGATTAGTGACCAAGAGGTGGATAGGCAGAAAAGGGGCAAAATTCAGCAGAAGGGCAGACAGCAAGGAGAACCAGGGATAAAGGACAACAAAGGAAGGGGCTGGAGTAGAACAGCGAAACAGTCTAGGGAGGTCAAATCATGGAAAGCCATGTGTGCAAATGCCAGGAGCCTTAGATACAAGATGGAAGATCTGGAGGCTGTCATGGTGCAGTCAGACTTGGACATTGTGGCCATCACTGAAACCTGGTGTAATGATAACCACAACTGGAAGATGGCCATACCTGGCTACAACATATTCAGAAGAGACAGAGCAAGCAGAAAGGGAGGAGAAGTGGCACTGTATGTGAAAATGACATAAGGGCCACAGAGATCCAGGAGGAACAAAATTGGGGAGAGATACTGTGGGTTAAGCTGGAAAGGAAAATGGGACAGCCATCCGCACAGGTGTGGTCTATAGACCACCAGCCCAGGAGGAAGAAACAGATAGGGAGCTGATGCTAGCCATCCAAGGATGGCAGACAAAAGTGAGTAGTACTGGTTGGAGACTTCAATATTCCAGGCGTGGACTGAAACATACCAGCAGCAGCATCAACTAGGACAGATTTATCCTGGACTCCTTCAGAGTGCCTTCCTCAAGCAACTGGTCATGGAACCAACTCGCAGAAGGCAATACTGGACCATGTGCTCACAAACAGGGACAGTGTGATGGGGTAACAGTGGGGAGCACCTGGGGAACAGTGACCACCAGTCATTGTGGTTTGAAATCACAGAAAGAGCAGAACCAAACCACACAAAAACACGTATCCTGGATTTTAGGGGCAGACTTTGGGAAAATGGGGAGATACTTGAAAGAGGCATTAAGGGGAATGGGACAGGAATCAGGGGTTGAGGAACAGTGGGCAGTATTTAAAATGGGGATTACAAGAACAACAGAATTATGCATTAAGCAGGTTAGCAAGAGGAAAGGAAGAGGAGATCATTATGGTTTTCCAAAAGGTAGCAAAGAAAGTGAAAGCCAAAAGATTGCATTCAGGCAATACAAAAGACACAGGCAGAAGGGGACAGGAGAAGTACCAGGAGAAGCAAAGGGAGGCAGGAGGTCAGTAAGGAAGCCAAAGCTCAGACAGAAGAACACATTGCAAAATCAGTGGGTAGAGGACAAACCTTATACAGGTACATAAGTGAAAAAGAAAGACAAAGGGAAGGATAGTGAGACTGAAGGGGGAGGATGGGGGCCGTGTGGAGGATGACAACAGTAAAGCTGACATATTGAACAGGTATTTCTGCTCAGTCTTTACTGAGGAAGAGGAGGGCAATGGGTCTGAAGGGAATACAAGGGGTGAGAATGGTGCAAAAATGGACACAAGTCCCTTTACACGAGAAAGGGTCCTGAAGGAACTGGAAGTAATAAGAGTTGATAAAGCAATGGGGCCAGATGGGGTGCACCCCAGGGTCCTTAAAGAACTAAGAGAGGTGGTGGCTCAACCTCTGGCTATCCTGTTTAGCCGATCACTGGAAACAGGGGAGGTACCCAAAGACTGTAGGACAGCAGATGTAGTCCCCTTATACAAAAGTGGGAACAAAGAGGAAGCAAGGAACTACAGACCAGTCAGCCTCACCTTGGTAGTGGGGAAGATCATGGAAGCACTACTGAAGGAGAGATTGGTGGAACATCTGGTTGTCAATGGACTACAAGACCCAAGGCAGCATGGTTTCACCAGGGGGGAGGTCATGTCAGACCAAACTCGATGAATTTTTTGACTGGGTGACTAGGGAGGTGCATCAGGGGAAGGCAGTGGACATGGCCTATCTGGTCTTCAGCAAGGCCTTTGACACTGTGCCACATAGAAGACTATTACACAAACTGGGGAATATGGGTGTGGGCAGGACAGTAGTGTGGTGGGTAGGTAACTGGCTGGGTGGCAGGACACAGAGGTTGGTGGTAAATGGCTGTCACCCCACAGAGGGAAGAGTGACCAGTGGGGTACCACAGGGATCAGTGCTGGGACCGGTCCTATTCAACATCTTCATCAGTGACATTGTGCAGGACCTAGAAGGCAGAATTTCACTGTTCGCTGATGACACAAAGCTCTGTAACAGAGTAGACACACCAGAGGGTGTAGACAGAATGAGAAGGGACCTGTAGAAAGTTAAAGAATGGTCAGGGGTTTGGCAGTTGAAATTCAATGCAAGGAAGTGCAAGATAATGCATATGGGGCACAAAAACCCTGGCACAATATATCAGTTGGGGGTTGAGGATATGGCATGCACCAAGCAGGAAAGGGATCTTGGGGTTATCATCTCTGATGACCTCAAGGCAGGGAAACAGTGTGACAAGGCAGCAGGTAAAGCAAATAGGATGCTGGGATGTATAGACAGGGGCATCACCAGCAGGAAAAGGGAGGTCATAATTCCACTATACAAGACACTAGTGAGACCCCACCTGGAGTACAGTGTACAGTTCTAGGAGGACATAGACAGGGTAGAGAGTTCAGAGGAGGGCAACAAAATGGTGCATGGATTGCATCACAAGTGCTATGAAGACAGGTTGAAGGAACTGAACATGTACTCCCTGGAGGAGAGGAGGGAGAGAGGGGATATGATAGAGACATACAAGTATCTTACAGGGAGGAACAGGGTGCAGGAATACACTATTTTTAAGTGAAAAAGATGTTCCAGGACTAGAGGGCATGGGATGAAGTTGGATGGAGGACGATTCAGAGGAAACATGAGGAAGAATTTCTTCACAGAACGGGTGGTGGACAAGTGGAACACCCTGCCAGAGAAAGTGGTGGGGGCTGAAACAATCACGGGATTTAAGAATGCATGGGATAGACATAAAGGAATTCTGGAGGTCAGGGGTTAGGGGCAACAGACTTCTAGGAAAACATAAATTGAACTTACAAGCTCAAATGGGCAGACTGGGTGGGCCATAGGCCCTTATCTGCCAACACTGTCTATGTATCTATGTATCTATGAGTTCTACAGCAAGTGGTGCTCTGCCCAGAAATCACTTGCTCGAGGGAAGGACCCTCATTTTGTTATTTTCTGCCATAGTAAAATAACTAATGGCTGGTTTCCTGGGAAGTGGTGGCTACCAGATCCTGTGAAGCCCTGACAGGGTGAAGAAGTTTCACATAAAAGAGGAATGTGACTGAAGGTTCAGTGAGTACTTTGGGCCAACTCCCAAAAGACTGTAAGAGCTATCAGCACTGCCCAAAATGTTGAGAGTGTGTGTGTGTACAATTGAAAGATATGGATTTTTTGTGAGATCTGTGGATTTCAAGGTTCTTTACAAGTGTCCTGCGGGGTACAAGATGTAGCAAGTACAATGTTCATGTGGGGTTGGCTGGTGCCTTGTCAGATACAGGTACCCAGGGCTCTGGCACAATGTTTCTGCAGTAGGATGTCTCTTGTAGCCCCTGTATGGCTAGGGACTCCTGTTTTCCTAAAGTAATGGCAGAGGGAATCTAGCTAGGCCATAGTGAGCTATCCCCTCACTCAAGGTTTCAAGCAGATATACCTGGTTACAAAGAGGCATGGTTTTAGGTGTTAACTTCAGTCACCTAGTGATGCTCAAAATAGTCCATGATTCCCTGCATAGGGCTGGACATTCGTGGAAAATGTTCTTTTGGTAAGTTCATGATTCCCTGCATAAGGCTGGGCATCTGAGGAAAATGTTTGTGTGAGAAGTCAGTACTACCTGTAAGAGGTTGGAAATGTTTTGTCCTGCTACCTAATGTGTCATCTGTCGGCACATTTACAAGCCCTGGGGGCACCACCATTTCTTGTTAACACTTTGTCAGGAATAAAAGACATACAGTAACATCCCATGTTTCTAGCCGTGGACAATCTATCTTTGAGTAACTTGTGTGATGTTTTTGGGGCCCCACATTTAGAAGACACCATAGCCCTGGTACCTGTCTACCCAACCTGGGTAAAATAGAAACTTTGTTTTGTAGCCCTCCCCTTCCGACCTTTGAGATGCCAGAGCCAGGCATTGCCCTAATGCCAGGGGTGATACCTATTTTCTGCCAACTTGTGGTTTGTTGCCTAGTGTGTGTAACAAGTAAGGGGCGAGTCCTGTTACGTACATACTGGATTTATCATTACTTATCTTTTTCCATGGTGATATAGATTTTGCTAAAAATGAATTTGGGGATGTGGATGGGGATGTGTTGGAAGTAAATTGTATATTTTAGGTGAAAGGATCATATTCATTGCTTGCAGTTTACTCCATAAGAACAGTCGCACTGGACACCATCTCTGAAGTCTAATTCTAACTTATCTAATAATGGAGTGAAGTTATTACGGGCTACTTTATTAATGTCTGGGAGCAGTGTCACCCCTAGGGATTTAATAACAGATAAAGATACTTTAAATTGTTTCAGTTTTAAATTATAGGGATCCAATTTGTTAGATAAGGGAATTGTTTCAAATTTAACATTTATCTTGAAACCAGAGAAAAGTGAAAAATCATGGATAATTTGGAATTAAGGCTGGAATGGATTTAGATGAATGTGTTGTGGAAACCAGAATAACGTCAGCATTCACCATGACTTTGTAATGTTTTACCTACTGTACCTGTAGGTCTGGTTCTGATTTTAATTAGTAATGGTTCTAGTGCAAGAATAAGGAGTAAAGGGGATAGTGGGCATCCTTGTCGAGTTCCTCTGAAAACCGAGACTTTCCAGAAGAGATTCCATTCATTTTTACTTCAACAGAAATGGTAGCAGAAGTGTTAGAGTGTAGTACATTAATCAATTTTCAAAAATATTCCCCACTTTAAAGGGTGATCTTCTAATGATGCATGACATCATAAATGAGACTTATCTGCTTGCAAAGCTAAATGTGGATTCCAAACACATACATCTACCAGTGGGCATCCATTACAATTCTCTGGGAATAGATTTAACACATAAAAGAGAAAATATACTTTTTCATGCACAGGATAATCAATCCTTGGAAAACTCTCCCTCTAGAAATTATTATAGTACAGTAAATCGAAGTAGGAATTTAAAAACAGATTAGATAAATATCTACAGAACGGTGGAGCAATATGGCATTATGACTAAAGGAGCAAAAAAAGGGATAATGCCCAACTCGCTCCTCTACATCCATAGTAGGAACCATAGTAAAGGTATATCTTCGTAATATATTCATGAGATAGCCCCATTCTAGGTGATTGAATGCATGTAGTGCTCTTCTTAAAAGTTCAGAGCTATTACATCCCTGAACAAATCCTACATAATTGGGACTATCAGGTTTGTAATAAGTCTGTTTACTCTAGTAACCACAATTTTAGCTAGAGTTTTGCAGTCCACATTAAAGGGACACTGTCAACCTGCTTTTCATCATACTATTTCTAGTTTAAAACTCACATTTTATAATTAATTACCTTCTCTAAGATTCATTGATGTTGCTGTTTGTTTTGTCTGCCTCCTTGTTTAGTAGAACGGAAATCCATGGCAATGTATATTTATAAACAACTTCATTTTTGTCTACAATCCTGGATCTGTTCTTACTGCAATCTTTCTGAGCATTAGAAACACACCCAAATAGTGCAGTCACACATGAGGCAGTTGTCTCCTAAACTCCCATCATATCACAAGTGGCTAGACTGTATTGTGGGTGTTCCCATTCCAGCAAAGATGCAGTTGGAGCTAATCAAGGAATGTAAACAAATATGTTTTGATGTGGTAACACCAGTATAGTGGGCAGTCTGTTTCTCACTTTTTAAAAGAAAATAAGAATCAAAATCAAACTACCTGCTGCATGCATCAGCAATCTTTACAGAATGTTGGCAGTCATAAATTGTTTTTTTTTAAACTAGGGACAATTTGAGACCTAAGTGGGGTTGGCAGTGTCCCTTTAATAAGTCATATGGGTCAATAATTCTCAGATAATAGATGATCTTTGTCTTTTTCAGGAATAATGCAAATAAAGGCTTCTCTCATCAGAGATGTCAAAAAACCTGTTGTATGGATGTTGGCATATACCCTTTGTATTATGGGAATGATGTTTTGTGCTGTAGCTTTTGTTTTGATTCCTGGGCTTGACTCCCTGGGCCCCCTCCATGTACATGAGAATCTGTTTCTGACCTCTCATGAACGTCGGGAAGAGGCACCCTTTCCAACAACTCAGTTAAATTAGGATAGAGCCTGGCAAGGGTCTAATACATAGGGCTGGTAAGTTGTAGTGTTCCGAGGCCACTAATTCACCCACTACTATTATATCATTATCATCCTTACTTATTAATATTATTTTGTCTTTATGGCCATATGTGTCATACTCCTCATAATCCCCCTCATGTATGTGGTTGTGAGTTTAGGGTAGTGGACAATATTTTTTTTTCTATTTGTGCAAAAACCCTTACATTGTGCAAGAAAAGAAAGCGTTGTAGAATTCTCCACTAATACTGTCTAATTCAGGTGTTTTTCATGCTGAAAGGGACATAATGACTTTGTCTGTCTCTTCTTTAGTAATGCTTTTACATAAGATGTGTTTTGTTGCCAACAACTTAACAGTGAAACCCTAAGCGGTGAGAAAGTGACTAAAAATCACCTAACACATAACTTTTGAGCACATCCCACATTAAATAATCATATTTATTTATTAAAACATATTTTACCAGGTAAGCAAACAGAGTCCAGGAGGCTTGTTTCTAGTTGCGACTTCTGTGTGGGGGAAGGGGTAGGAGGGTTGTAGGGAAGAATGCATTTACCTGTAATTGCCTTGATAATTATAAATCCAGTTAAAAACCTCATAAATGTTAGAGTACATTTTCCCACTTAGGACGTTGGGCCCCGTGGTCCTAATAAGTAGTGTCCGGCCTCTGGCCATTGTTACTGAAGGAAGGGTTGCTGAGGCAGCTGTGGCATGAGATTTTGGAGACATAATGAGTTTTAATTTGCCTCTGCATGAGGGAAGTGTAGTGATTGCTGTAACTGTGGCAGGCAACTTATTCCATACAGAGGGAAGTCTGTAGGTGAATGAGGCTTGCCGTAGGTTTTGCCTGTAATGTGGGATCTGGAAATGGCAGCCATCCTCAGACCTGAGTGAATGAACAATTTAAACTCATATACCATCTGCATGCAATAAAGGAAGCATGTAATAATATGCCACATATAGGAAGCCAAAATAGTTTGATTGGCATGTGTGGACCATAAGCTCTTTTCAGAAAATTGGATCAGTCTATCAGATGACAGGGCTGATGTTGTGGCACCTCAGAATATATATAATTTACCTTGGCAGATAAAGTAGGCAGAGCTCTAACCTATATAAACACCTGCATGAGGATGCCACTTAATAAGTTTCCAGATTCTAAAGATGGACCAGACTAAGGGGACAAAGTAGCTTACCACACATCTATTCTATTTCTTGATATGTCATAAGGCATTGGATGGTAACATGCCATTTCTTCATTACCGCTAATTTCTGTATATCACGGTGTATCTAAACCATTATTACAGCTGCACACAAGTACTTTATTCAGTTGACAAGAACTGTTTGCCAAGGCCAGATATCTGAAATTAAGAGTTAATATTACTCTATAGCCTTTGATATTGGTTCACACTAATTGTTTTTGTTTCATTCAGTCTAGACTGTCACTTTGACTGTCATGTTTGGAATCACTTACATTATTAAAAACAAATAAGAATTCTTATAATGTATAGGGAGCCTTTATTATTAACTGAAATCAAGCAGATTACAACCTTGTTATGCCATTGTATATCACTTTATAATGTACGGTAAGTGCCTATTAACCACCATAATCAGCAGTCACACAGCTTGGTTATGCACTGTTTAGAATTTTAAAAGTTGTTAACCACACTTTGGAACTTCCAAACAGTTGCATAACAAAATAGAATGCACCAGAGTTCTCGCACATAGAATGCAAACAGCGTTTTTTTGACCATTCACTATAAAAGATGATGGCTGGGGATTGGGTGACAACCACGCTGAAATCACCTCTTGTGGTTGCTAGGGCTACAGTAAACCTCTCGAGCTGCGCTCTCGAGGGTTACCATGTTGCCCTAGCAACCACTTGAGGTGATTACAGCGTGGTTATCACCCGATCCTGAGCCATTATCCTCTATGTTATTAATCCTTCTTAAGTATGTCATATCAATGGTATAACAAAACGGAATCCTCACAACAATCAGTGTTCTAACAAAATGGAATGTTCACAACATTCAATGTTCTGTAAAGTGATTCAGTTAAGTAAAATAATTCAATCCATGATTACACAATATTGGTAGCCCACATACTATAAAATATAATGTATGGTCTTTGGTTAACAAATGCACTTAAAACACTTCTCGAGGTTGCCATGATATCTGAAAACCTGTTGAGCTGCACTCTCGAGGTTTACAATGATGTCATGGCAACCGCTCAAAGTGTTTACAGAGTGATTATTAACCAAAGACCACACATTATCCACTATGTTATGTTAATGTGTTTACCATATTCTTTACATTTAGGGCTTTTGTTTTCTGCATTTTTATGGTTAAGTTGTATGTATCATTTATTGTGTTACATATTCTTGTTAAGATTGCTCTTCGTTATTTGCATTTTTCAAGCACTATAGTTTATGACTATGAAATGGTACACAAATAAATTGTCTTCAAATGTCTTTGCATAAGCCAATGGTAGATACCTTTTCGATAGCAGCCCTTAAGGAGAATATCCCATTTACCATGCAGAATGTATTTGAGGCAAACACAGTATTGGCAATAGTCACTGAAGTCAAAATACTGACTGAGTCACTTACAGCTAGTAGGATGGGATCTTAAAAATAGTTCTGGAACATTCAGGTATGTCACACTCCTATTAAAAGAACTAAAGTACTTTCCTTCTTAAATTCCATGAAAGCAGATGTGGTATTCTTTCAGGAAGCTCACATGATGTATTAGGAAACACACAAACTTAAAGAAGCATAGGTAGGATTAGTAGAGGACAGCTCATTTAAGTCTAAAAGCAGGAGTATATGTATATTATTCCACAAAAGGCTCAATATTATAATGGATTCTATTATAACTGACCGTGAAGGAAGTTTCATCATCATCTCAAAACTAATGATAAATGGCAGAAAGATACTGCTGGTGAATTTATATGGCCCAAATAACAGCAAATTATTTTTTTCTAATTATTTCAATAGCTGACATATTGGCATTCAATGGCAGCTCAGACATGATAGTAAAGGGGGATATGAGTGCTGTGGATGACAGTTTTATGGATATAAACCCAATATATCTATAAATAAGGCCAACTCCTGGAATACTCTTAATAAAATAAATAAAAGCAGACCATGCTCTCGGCACTTATCCTTCTACTGCTAGCAAACAAGAATTGTGCTGTAACCTCAAAATCATTGTTCCTGAGTATCCATCTGCACTGATATGCTTACTTTCCCAATGCTATAAACTGTATTGCATTGTATTGTTTTGAAGCATCTTGTTAGCCTATTTGTGTATTCATAACTGTACCTCCCATTACCCTTTCCCACAGGACACATCTGGAAATGAGCAATTTGCTCAATATGTCTTCCTGGTGAAACTCTTAAATAAATAAATAAATAAATAAATAAATAAATTAAATAAATACAAATTAAAAAAATGTGTAAGGATTTTGATCTAAAGGATGCATGGGGGCTTATGCACCCAAATAACAAACATCTCCCCTTCACACCACATTGACACAATACCTACAGTTGACTTGATTATATTTTATTTCCAAATCACTAATGCCCAGTCTTGAAAATATCAACATTAAGAACACGGTGATGTTGGACCATACCCTAGTTTATGCAGGAATGCTACTGGATGATAGTACTTCCAAAGAAAAATGCTGGAAATTCAGTTGTGGTTTACTCAGATACCCAAACATGGTTAAATAGTTTAACACAGAAATTAAAGTCTTTTTTGAATTAAATGATAGCAGGTGAAATTGCTGACAACATTCTTTGGGACTGTTAAAGCTTTTATAAGGAGCAGGATTATTTCTTATTATGAAATGGGTAGAAACAATGCTGGATTCTGGTTGGCTGAGAGCTGCTGGGCTGTTATCCCAGCACAATAGCTCAGCTGAAAGGATTATGTTTAAAAAAGCATAACATTTACTAAAAATAACCCATTTTATAATCACAATAAGGCACTCCAGGGCTCTGTTATGGGAGGCTAATGGCTCTTCTCGGGTGGTGGAAGCCCTCAGCTATGCCTCGTACTTCAATCTACCCCAAGGTGGGCCATTATCCCACCATAACACACCCCCTGTCATGCCTTCTTTCTTAATTCAAGCTTTTATAAAGGGCAGGATTATTTCTTATTCAACACATGATAAAATCAGCATTTCTCAATGCCAATGTTGTCTTGCTGGCATTGGCATTGATAATGCAGAAGTTAGAGAGATGCATAATAGGAATGGCAGTGAAGTATAGAAGTGATGCCAACCCCACACCACCCTGCAAAGACTGTCAGGCATTGTGGTAGAAGACTTGGTTTGCTGGCCAAGGCACCTCGCTTCACCTGAGCTCTTTCCTTCTAAGACTGCTTGAAAGGCAGAGTAGAGAAACTTACCAGAGCAAGGGAGAAGGATTAAGACTTAGTTTGGCTAAGCAGATTTACTGTGTGGTGGTGTTTTTATTTTTTACTCACAGGGATTGCTACTGTTTGTTGCTGACATTTCATTGCTTTATTTTTCTCTGATTCAAATTGTTGTTGCTGGTATACCTTCTTCTGCATTATTACAAGGTGTGCCTACAGGTGTGTGCTAACAGATTACTGCTGTAATCTTCTGATTCAAATTGTCTTTTGCAAAATGTATATCTTCTGTTACTGCTTTATTTTTCTCTGGAGCAAAGTGTTTCTTACAGGGTATATCTTCTCTGAAATTATTACAGGTGGTGCTTTACAGGTTTACAGTTTTATCTAACATTAGGATAAGCTTTCAGGGTTACTGCATTTGTTGTTGTCTGATTGTTTCTGCTCTTACCTCCTTGTTCTTTCATCCGTGGTTCTTCTTTTAGGCAGGGAAGGGCCCAGCCACCCACCCCATCCCCAACCACCCCGCTACACTCCTTTTATAAGGGTACCACAGTTGTGACATTTCCTGTGGCAGAGCGGGAAGGGGCGGATCAGTGGGGCCTCCACAAGGTGATTTCATTTACAGGGGCACTAGTAATTTAACTTGTTATAACAAGTTAAACAAAGCACAATTAAACCATTACTTGCATTTTTTTCCTTTTTTTCCCCTTCTAATTACTCTGACTAGGTTACAAACCCAGCAACTTATTTGGAATGGATTTCATTAACTGCAGGTACTGTGGAACAATTTTCAGAAGGACAGTCTTACAGGATTTAGGACACTGTCCAACATGCTGGGCCTTTGGAGATCTTAGAGCTCAGCTCCGGGCAGCATGGGCAGAGATTGCACACCTCAAATTTCATATCGAAGAGGAAATACATTATAAGAACCACCCCATTTCCCCAGCATCCAACAGAAAAACCTCAACGCAGAGGGTACTTGGTCCAGGAGGTTGGCAGGTGGTTAGAGAGGAGCAAATCAGGTGCCCCATCACTCTCTGCTCTCAACACATTACCTCCAAAAACCATATAAACACTACAAACAGGTATCTGCCTCTATCTCTGAAATCACATAAAGAGGCAGAAGACACTGCAGAGCAGGACATAGCGGCACAGGAGCTAGCACAACAAAACTCACCCAAATCAGGAACCAAAACTAAACAAGCACAAAGGAAATCCAAAAACTTCTGATCATAGGAGACTCCATGATCTGGGAGTTGATACCCATCTCCAGCCAGGGGTGATGGTCAGATGTCTCAGGTACATCAGCATGGAGACACTGACTGCATTCTAAAATTGTTCACAAAGCAGGAGAAAACATTGATGTCCTAGTACACATAGGGACTAATGATCTTGCCAGCCGGTCAGTTGTGGAGACCAAGGAACACCTGACTAGGCTGGGTGACAAACTATCATCTGTTTCATCGCATCTCCTTCTCTGAGATCCTGCCAGTCTGGGAGAGGAGCAGATGGACGGAAGGTCAGAGAAGGGGAGATAGGGGAGCTAAACACGTGGCTCAAGGACTGGTGCCAGGAAAAGGACACAGATTTGTAGGGAACTGGCAACAGTTCTGGGAGCGAAAAGTTCTTTCAATTTGATGGACTGCATCTGACTAAAGAGGAAGTCAGTGCATTGGGGCAGAAGTTTGACGTTTGCAGAATATTTAAACTAGCAAATGGGAGAGGGTGCAGCACCCCATACGTCGAATGGGAAGAACACCTCCCGCTCAGCTAGTGGTCAAACAGGAATTCATTGTGTTTGCCGTCTCATTTGCATCACCAGGTAAGAAAAAGGTTTGTCTCCACACGATGCACAGGGTAATGCCAAACTTCACCCAACAACTAACACACCAAATCTGGCCAATGGAAAATCATGTACACAAATGCTCACAGCCTGAGAAATAAGATCCCAGACCTGCAGGCAATAATGTCAGAGGCTAAACTGGACATAGTAGCAATTAGTGAGACGTAGTTTACCAGTAACCACACTTGGGAGACTTCAGTACCTGGCTGTATTGTTCAGAAGAGACCGAGGTGCAAAAGGGGGAGGAGTGGCCCTGTATGTCAATGAAAATATCAAAGCTACAGAAATTCAGAATACACATAAGGAGCCAGAAGAACTGTGGGTCACCCTGGAAACAGGAAATGGGACAGCCATAAGAACTGGGGTTGTCTACAGGCCCCCAGACCAGAGGAGGACATAGACATTATTGTTAGAAGATATACAAAACATGACAGCTAAAGGGAGGTTCTGATAATGGGAGACTTCAACATGCCAGATACAGATTGGTCAATACCAGCAGGAACATCTGCCAGAACTAGACTCATAGTGGATTCCCTGCAGGGAGAGGGCCTCAAACAACTGGTACAGCAACCCACAAGAGACAGGGCTATCCTAGATCTAGTACTGACTAACAAAGAAGGGATCACAGATCTCCAGGTAGAAGGTCACCTGGGGGCCAGTGACCATCACATAGTATGGTTCAATTTGGCTACTACATCTAAATTATCCCATTCCAAGGCAAAATATGGGACTTCAGAGGAGCTGACTTTGATAAGATGGCCAACAGAGTTAAGCTAGCCCTGGCGAAAAGAACACAGGTGAGGGGTACAGGCAAAGTGGGCAAGCATAAGGATGCAATACTTGAAGCAACATTCCATTGTGTTAGACAGAAAAGGAAGTGCAAAGAAGAAGAAAACCACTTTGGTTCTCAAATACAGTAGCAGAAAGGTCAGAGCCAAAAGGCTGGCCTTCAGGAAATATAAGGAACACAGCGGGATGAAGATAGGGAGGCATACCAAACTGCCCTAAGGGAAGCAGGTAAGGCAGTAAGGCAGGCAAAGTCCCAAACTGAGGAAACACTAGCACGAACAGTAAAGAAGGTGACAAGACTTTCTATAGATACATTAGTGAAAGGGAGAAAGTCCAGAGGGGTATTGCTAAGCTTAATGGAGAAAGGGAGCATGTGAAGAGGAGGACCTGTAAAGGCATCTATCCTAAATAGATACTTTGCTCGGTATTTACTGAAGAGAAGGTAGGCAGGGCCCACAGCTTAGCATCATGGACACAGGGGAGGAGGTGAGCACCACCCCTTCACAAAGAAAGGGTCCTACAAGAGCTTGCTAAGCCAGGGTGGATAAGGCAATGGGACCTGATGACATACATCCCAGGGTACTCTAAGGAGCTAAAGGAGGAACTAGCAGAGCCATTAGCAGAATTGTTTAGTGAGTCTCTGAGCACAGGAGAGGTCCCAGAAGACTGGAGAAGGGCTCATGTGATCCCGCTCCACAAGAGTGGTAGCAGGGAGGAGGCAGGGAACTACAGACCAGTCAGTCTTACCTCAGTAGTGGGCAAGATTATGGAGGCACTCCTTAAGGAAAGGATAGTGCAACACCTGGAATCCATAGGGCACAGGATCCAAGACAGCATGGGTTTACAAAGGAAGGTCCTGTCAAACTAATCTCATAGATTTCTTTGACTGGGTAACCAGAGTGGTGGACCAAGGGGAGCAGTTGATGTCACCTACCTTGACTTCAGCAAAGCTTTTGACACTGTTCACATAGAAGATTGATAAATAAGCTGGGTAGGCTGGTGGGTCAGAAGTTGGTCAACTGGGTGGCAAACTGGTTGTCGGGCAGAAAACAGAGAGTGGTGGTAAATGGTATACAGTCAGAAGAGATGCAAGTCACAAGTGGGGTACCTCAGGGATCAGTCCTGGGGCCAGTCCTCTTCAACATCTTCATTAGTGACCTTGCAGATGGACTAGAGGGTAAGGCTTGTCTATTTGCAGATGACACCAAGATCTGCAACAGAGTAGATGATCCAGATGGGGTGGACAGAATGAGAAGAGATCTGGATAAACTAGCAGAATGGTCAGAAGAGTGGCAACTGGGATTTAATGCAAAGAAGTGCAAAATCATGCACATAGGGAAGAGAAACCCTGAAGCCACCTATAGGCTGGGAGGGGAGTTGCTAGCAGTCACAAAGGAAGAAAGAGACTTGGGCATCATCATCACTGATGACCTAAAATCATCCAAGCAGACCTCTAAAGCAGTAGGTAAGGCTAGGTTGGTGTTAGGGTGTATTAGTAGGGGTATCACAAGTCGTAAGAGGGAGGTAATAATCCCTCTGTACAAGACACTGGTTAGGCCCCATCTGGAGTACTGCGTGCAGTATTGGAAGCCACACCTTCACAAGGACATTAACCAAATTGAGGCAGTCCAGAGAAGGGCAACCAAAATGGTGCAGGGACCTCATCAGAAGACATATGAGGACAGATTAACGGAGCTCAATATGTATACCCTTGAGCAAAGGAGGGAGAGAGGTGATATGATCGAGGCATTTAAACACCTTAATGGCATAAACAAGGTGAAAGAGTCTAACATGTTTAAATTTAAGAAAAATAGCAGGACAAGAGGACACAGCATGAGATTAGAGGGAGGCCGATTAAGTGGGAATGTGAGGAAATTCTTTTCACAGAAAAGGTGGTGGATGCATGGAATGGCCTTCCACAAGAATTGGTGGCTATGAATACAGTGCAGGGCTTCAAACAGGCATGGGATAGGCATAAGGGAGCAATACAAATGATTATGAATAGATAGGTCACTGACAGAGCAAAGGCCGATGGCACATTTATAAGGTAGAAAAAGAAATGGGCAGACTGGATGGGCCTTGCGGTCCTTATCTGCCATCAACTTCTATGTTTCTATGTTTCTATGAGGTGTGCCTTTGGGTTGTCGGCCATATCGCTCATGCCATTTCACCTCACTCTACCCTTCAGACTCCAACAAGTGTCACATTGTGCCTTGTGGTCCTCGGGCCTTATGCTCACCCCATTCCATAAGGAAATATGTTGAGATGGGTGCAGTATAGGAGAATGGGATGAACTTTGGGGCCGAAGAGTCCATGGCACTCACCTTAATACCTGTCACAGGCTGCAGGGTGGGGGGTGGAATGGCATGATCACTACAGCCAACAATCCAAAGTCACCCCTGATGCCTGTCAGTCTCTACAGGGTGGAATGTTATGGTTAGAAACCTTAACACCTCGGGTGTTTGTTGGTATTTGCACTCCAAATTTTCAACATGGGCTTTTTGTGACCCCACCTCATGAAAGCATTTGGGACCTCCACTCATGAACAGTGGCACTGTGATTTTGTTAATGCTTCCCAAACGTTGATTTCCCACAGTGACCGTGCCATTTTGTGCCAGATGTGCGGAAACACATTTCAGGCAGGATGTGAAAAATGACAGCTGTACCATTCATAAAGATGTGTGAAGAAATGGAAATGTTGAAAATCTGGAGTGAAAATATTAAAAATTCTCGAAGGTACGAGCATGCATGGAAACTGCACAACACACGCTCGTAAAACAGTCATTTTGTGGAATTTGTTCACCAAATTTTAAACATAGGCTTTTTGAGACCTTGGCTCATGAGCAGTGTAACTGTGATTTCTTAATCTGTCCCGAATATTGATTTCCCACAGGGACCACGCCATTTGTGCCAGATATGCAAAAACACATCTCGGACAGGATGAGAAAAATAACAGCTGTATTGTTCATAAGGAGGTGTACAAAAATGGCGATGTAGAAAATCTGGAGTGAAAATATAATAAATTCTCGACGTTATGAGCGTGTGTGGAAACTGCATGACACATGCGCATAACACAGTAATTTTGTGGAATTTTTCACCAAATATTTGACATAGGCATTTTGGGACCTCTGCTTATAAACAGTGTCAATGTGAATTTTGTAATGTGTCACGAACATTGATTTCCCACAGTGACTGAGCCATTGTGTGCCAGATGTGCGAAAACACATTTCGGGCAGGATATGAAAAATGACATCTGTACTCTTCAAAAGGAGGTGTAAAAAGATGGCAATGTTAAAAATCTAGAGTAAAAATATAAAAAATTCTTGACGTTACAAGCGTGCGTGGGAACTGAGCAACACATACTCATAACACAGTCATTTCTTTGATTTTTTTCATCAAATTTTCAACATAGGCTTTTTGGGAGCCCATCGTATGAACAGTGACAATGTCACTTTGTTACTCAGTCCCAAAAGGTGATTCTGCGCAGTGACTGTGAAATCACTTTTCGGGACAGAATAACAAAATGACAGTTATGGAGTTCATGAGGCGGAGTCCCAAGAACCCCATGTTGAAAATTTGGAGCCAAATGTCACAAACATGGTCAAGATATCCACCTAAGTTGCCCCCCCCCCATTAATGCCATTATACAGCTTACCACATTTCTTCAGTCCGCGGTCAGCTTTGAAGAGTGCAGATGTGTTTCCTCTCCATCGAAGATCATTGCGCTGGACTCCGGAGGTAAGTATGGAGTGAAGGGGGTGTGGAGAGGTGAGGTATGCAGGGGTGGGTACAGGTTGGGGGAAGGGATCTGATGGTGAGGGACCATTTTCTTTCTTTCAGGTTATAAAAAGGAAAAAAAGAACACAGCAGACCATTTTCTTTTTTTACATGTGTAAGGAAAATGTTGGGCACACTGAGGTGGACTCCCAGTGTGCCACACAGACTTGGGGGGGGTTAATCATGATAAACAGGGGGATTGGGCACCCTAGAAGTCAGCTTGCAGGGGATTGTGAGAGGCGGACAGCGACAGCTGCCGCTATGTTTATTGAAATATTAGACTAGGCAAGGCACACCCTGCAATGATGTGGAACTCCTTCATTGCAGCAGCGAAATTGTTTCAAGTTGGTGGCACACATTTGCAGTGCTGTCATAGACAGCGTGTTATTTCATTCATGCCACAGAGCCCAGCCCAAAAAAGCAGTGGCGCCATTGGCCACAACATGACCGCACCTTCAAAACCTGCTGCTCCACTCCAAGCTACCACAATATGTTGTCTGTGCTGTGCATGTAAAACAACATAAAAACTAGAGAAAATAAAGTCTTAACTTTAGAAAATAACTTGAAAACAAAAGAAAAACTGTACAATTCTAATTGCAGCAACCACAATTTATATCGAGAAATAGTGGCCTTTACATTCCTATAAATACTATTCACAATAAAAACCTGAATAAAGAATATGCACTTTTCAGACTAAAACAAATGTATTGGGAATCAGGTGAAACCCAAGGTAAACTTTTAGCTCACAAGTTAAGCAAAATACTTGAAGTATCTAGAGCAGTCGCCATAAAAAAACAGTAAAGGTACCTTGCTACTATCCCCTAAACAAATCACAAACACCTTTGAAAAATTATTTTCTAATTTATATAAAGTTGAATGAATTTAAACAAGAACTATTAGATATCTTTCTAAACAACCTAAATTTCACTTCCCTAAATGAAACAGATAATACAGTTCAGGATAAATATATTACTAAAGAAGAGATGACCCCAAAACTTCAATGTAGTATGTTTATGACCCCACCTTATGATCAAAACAGGTGGATTTTGTCTAATCCTGTCAGAAAAGTGATTTTTGTGGAGGGACTGCAAACAATGTTTCAGAGGGAATAACAGCAAAAATCTCCTTCAAAATTGACCTGGCACTGGGAGCAAAGAATATATTTAAAAAAAAAGAAAAATAAATTGATCACAGCTCACTCATACAGGCATTTCATACTGGATGGCTTCCATACAGACTTGTCTGCCATAAGATGGTACCATGTGAACCGTATTCCCTTAGTAGCTGATGCCTGGGAATTCTTTGTCAGTGAATTTCTTCTTTTTCCTTTTTGTATAGTGTTTCCTCCCCAGAGTGAGGTGGGAGGCTGCTTTGCTCTGTCCTGGTTCCCCAAAACCGGCTACTGTCTCCCTCTGTCCCAGGGCTTAGGCCCCCAGTGGATGCCCCCCCACAGCAGGGCAGGAGGATGGAGGTCCATTCTCACCCCTCCTGGTGCACAATCCAAGTGCCCTGGGGTGTGAGTGGCTATGTAGGATGAGGTAGAGCAGGTGGGGTGTCATTAAGCCTGCCAGGTTCTGTTTTCTTTCCCTTCTCTTGGCTACAGTGGTACACAAGTACACACACATACAGGTGCACATGCACTTCAGAAGTGTGGCCCCACCAACGGAAGTCACTTGGAGCCTACACCACCCTTGGCCTTCACCCAGTGGCAGTCAAAGGCTGAGACAGCATAACCTCACCCCCTTCCCAGGAGAGGGGAGAAGTCCCTGGGATGCTCAATCCTCTTCCAGTCAGTCAAGCCCCGGCAATCTGTGGTCATTCGCAGAACTAGATTGCTGGTGTGGCATCAAGTGAGGTGCAAACACCTCAGTCCTCCTGCCATTGGGCTGGCATGCCAGTGAATTTCTTAATGTCTACAACAAACATGCACCAATCAGATTAGGTGGGATTAAAAGACACCATTTCCCTTGAATCACTAATGAAATTATTGAATTTTTTCTGCCAATGGAATGCTGATTGGGCCAGATTTAGAAAGACTAGATCCCTTAGTGGCAGACATTTTTACAGAAAATGTTGAGTTCTAGGTAAATCTGCAGAAGCTAAAGCGCAAATGGAGTACTACCATGACTATGAGGAGGAAAATAAACATCATTCAATAGAAGTTTAATCTGGGGCTAAAACTCTATTTGAATTGGGAACTCCACTGGAGACCTTGTCACCTCTCTTCCAGACATTCTGAATGCCTGTAACACCCACTTCACTAACCTAAGCATCCCGCCAAGTTCCAGAACTGCTCGGTACCATACATTGCTGGTCTGTCATCAAACAGCTGTGAGCCTGATGGATCATGCAGTACTCCCTCTCAAGCTCAAACTCCTATGTCTCAGGCTGTCAGCAATCACATGGTTTGAAAATTACCTGAGTAGCTGTACCCAACTAGTGTCCATAGTAGTCATTAATTCAGATCTTGCTGTCTTAAATCTTTGGGTTTCTCAAGCCTCAATCCTTTGCCTTCTGCTGTTCTCTATTTTTGTTAATGACCTTCCAAAGCACAGCGGCAGAAGTCATGTGCATAGATATACAGGTGATACCATACTCTACCACAGTGCAATAACAATGCCCAAGGTTAATTTAGTACTCCAGTCTGATTTTAACACAACTCCTCCTGGTTCAACAACAACCACCTGACCCTTAATGCAACCAAAACTATCTGTATGTCTATAGTGTTTGGATCCCAGGACTTTCTAACTTATTCAGCTGATCTACTTTCACTCATAACATCAGATGGCAACACTATTCAACAAGTCAACATGTTTAAATATCTAGGAATAGAACTGTTATTTGCCAGCAAGTTGCTAGCAAAGTCACCAACCTCATCTTCGAGAATCAATTTGCAAATTTTTGCCATTTAGGGGAAAGGGAAAATTGTTTAATCAGGAAAGGCACACTGAGCCAGATCTTGTTTCCAGGTTTGACCTGGGAGCATAAGGAGGTTAAACGACTTGCTCAGAGCCACACAGTATTCAAGTGGGGACTGATGGGATTCAAACCCAGGTCCCCATATTTGTAGCTCAGTGCCCTTAACCACTATGCTATTATTACCTCATTTACTAGGAAATTCACTTTTTGTAACTCACCTGTGAACTTCACAGGTGCATTTGTGCAAAGTTTGCTCAAACTGAGGCTTCTGGTAAACAAATGCCTCTAGGTCATATGGAAACAGTTCTGGCAGATCACGTGTTACTGCTCCTTGTATAGAATGAGAGTTAGTTTTATTTTTCAGTCTGAGGTAACAGAGAAGGAGAGAGCTCCTGCTTTAAGAGAGTTTCAAAAACCAAAGTAAAACAGTTTTACAGCTATGCGTTGCTCTTCTTGACATCTATTTAGCTTGCAGTTGGTGCTGATTTATTTAAGTGTTGTTTTTGAGTGTTTTTATTTATATGGCCCCACTTTTATTTGTTCTGTTTTTCTTGCTTTTTCTTCTTTTTTGAGACTCTGTTTTTGTTTCAAACTCAAAATGAGTGAGACTGGTGAGGAGGAGACTGGGAGGAGAGGGTTTGGGATCAGTCCCAGCAAGGAGAGGGGATGCAGTCCATGGATAGGAAAAACTGTCCCATCTGTATAAAGAGGCCAGCTTTGGAACCAGAAGCACTGAGAGATGGACCCCCACACACACAGTACAACACCAGTAGCATGAAGTGGCCCCACCATCACCACCAGTTGTCCCTGCTCCACTATATCCTGTTCCTGCTGCAGCACTTGCCCTTGCGCTACCCACCATATTAGTGCTGACACCTGAGCCCCATGAAAGGGTGGAGTCCCACTCAAGACAACCTAACTCCTCTTCTCATCAGCAGCAGAAGTCCCTTGTTTGGGCCTTTTTTGTCATTGACCCCACTGACAACAGTGCAACGACATGCACATTGTGTCACACCATTGTTTGGCATCAAAAACAGAGCAGCCATTTGGGCACATGTGGCCAGCACACCCACCTTAAGATGAGGCACTGCCAGGAGTGGGAGGAGCACATATGGAGAAGAAAGACTAAAACAGATGAAAGGGGTGGAAGTGGTGGCACCCTAGTGTTCATTCTGTGTTACTAGCTGGGCAGCACAAAAAGAAGCAATATAGTGGGGCATCATGTAGTGGACAGGTCCCACAGGTGGACATGGAGGTGATGGAAGGGAGTAGGAGAGGGAGCTAAAGGTAGACTTGAGTGCTGTGGGGGTCACCTGAGAGACTGACGTCAGATCCTCCATCTACATTCCTCTGTACAGAAGTGGTGCAGCTGCACAGGGTGACAGGGACGTTCTCCTGGTAAGCTGTTGCAATGAAAATACTATAGAGATGTTGCTCTGAAACCAACAGAGCATTCCTGAGGGTCTGGCAGAACTCCGTAGTGACAGTCCACCCTCTGTCCCCAGGCCATAGCCTGATCCTCTTGGTCTCTACACTCCTGTAGTCAAGACATGTGATTTGCCTTACTGTCTCCTTTATTCTTATCTTCTCCTGTTGTAAAAAAAGTAACAAGTTAAAAAAATTACAAACAAGAAAAAAACACAAAAAAGTTTTGTACTTCTTCATTTCAGTCTGTCCTGATTTCTGATGCTGCTTCCTTCTATCTAAATTCTGCTGCAAGCTACTTCCTCTTCTTAACAAAAGAAAATAAATCTGATTTCCTCTCTATATTGTTCTCTTTCTTGTGCAGCTGTGTAGTCCGTACATTATTAGTGACCTCTTCATCCACTGTTTTTCTCAACTACCAGATTAAATATGGCATACTGCTTCAAGGTGCTGCACTGTGTGACAGTAACACACTTGAGAGAAAATGGTGAGAAAAACCCAGCATACATAAATTCTGTACTCCTTGGCCCACACATTCAAAAGAGATGTGCAGCACAAAATAGAGATGCATGGTGCATCTGGGGAAATGCGCATAAGGGAATCCTCGAGGTCAAGGGTAAGGGGCAACAGATTTCTAGAAAAAACTTAAAGGGAACTTACAAGCCCAAATGGGCAGAGTGAGTGGGCCATAGGCCTTTATCTTCTGGCAGTGTCTATGTATCTATGTAGGTCCTATATTTAATTGGCAGAGATGCATCATGTGTGTCGGAATGTGCGATCACACATAGTTAATGTATGCAGCACAAAAACAGGGGGCAGTTACATGAATGTGCTGCACATACTGCAGGAATATTCAGCCAAAATGTGTGGTGCATGTGTCTTGCAACGCAGAGATGTGTCACACAAAGATAGGATGACAAAAGGAGGCCTAAATTGGCCAGCTGCCCACAGGCAGTCTGCAGAACTGCAGACAGGCACTCCTGAGACAGCCCTTGGAGGTGCACCAGGATGTGCTCCAGCCACACCAGGATGGTAGTACCCAAAGTCAAAAGTGATGGGACGTCCCTGGCACTACTTAGACAGCCACCTCCCCACCATGCCAGGCACATGGACTCCTAGCTGCCACATGCAGGTGCCATTGGGTACACACCTGGCACACCGGCAGTGCTGCCACTAACAATGCAGCACATGCAACGGGGGCCATGGCCTGCATCCATGTGTCCTTCAGGCCACCACCCAGTGGTGACATGTGCCCATGGTGATGTCTGGGGCAATGATGCCCAAGTGACCTGGTGGTACTGGTGGCAACATGGCATGGTCCAGAGTCTGACCAGTGGCACACACCCACAGTGGTACACTATAGGTTCACACTGTGTGCCTGTGCCAGACCCACACTGCCTGGAGCCACAGACATGATACTGATGCCACCTGTGCTGTGTGACAATGCCACAGGGGCAATGCAGTGGATTGGTATGATGTTCAAGTGGTGGGCATTGCACAGCTATGGGCAATGTGGGGCAGGAGTGGCACCACCTGCAGCCTGGAGGCAGCATGGACATGCCTTACTGACAACAGACCCTTCCGATGTTGGTCGTGCTGCCACTAAGTGCATGTACTTGGCCAGTGTCAGGGTGGCCACCCAGGTTGCTAGGACAGTTCCAGGTGGGCCCCACTCACTCAGGCACACAGTCACAGTCTAAACTCTGACACCCTTTGTCTTTTTCATGCCTTATCCATTATTCAGGGGTATGTGGAGCACTGTAGGTGTATGTAAGATGCAAACAGGGCTAGTGTATCACATTCAAGTAACATCCTGCCAAACCAACCTGGTCGAGTTCTATGACTGGGTAACTAGGCAACTGAACAGGGGCCATGCAGTGGATGTCCTGTATCTGGACTTCAGTAAGGCATTCGACTCAGTGCCACATGGAAGGCTGGGAAGGAAGTTAGTAGGCACAGGGGTGGGTGCAAAGCTGGTGAGATGGGTAGGAAACTGGCTGCAGGGAAGGCAACAGAGGGTGGTGGTGGGTGGGGAGCTCTCACACCCAAGGGCAGTGACGAGCGGTGTTCCACAGGGCTCGGTGTTGGGACCAGTGTTGTTTGGGATATTCATTGCAGACATATCATGGGACATCAAGAGCAAGATCAGTCTATTTGCTAATGATACCAAGGTAGGCGCGGTGGTGGATGACCTAGGGGGATGGCAGGGGTTGCAGGATGATCTGGCAAAGCTTGAAACCTGGTCAGACACCTGGCAACTGGACTTTAATGCCAAAAAGTGCAAGGTGCTGCATTTTGGGATGAAGAACACAAGGAAGAGGAGTTACCAGCTAGGGGGAGTGCAGCTAGCCCAGACAGAGGAGGAGAAGGATCTGGGTGTGCTCATCACAGGGTCAATGAACAACTCAGCACAATGTAGGAAGGCAGCTGCAAAGGCCAACAAAATGCTGGGTTGTATTGCAAGGGGTATATCCTCGAGGAGGGAGGAGGTGATTCTGCCACTGTATAGGTCATTAGTTAGACCACACCTGGAGTACTGCGTGCAGTACTGGCGCCCGTATCGGAAGAGGGACATTAAGTTACTGGAGGGGGTGCAGTACAGAGCGACAAAGATGATCAAGGGGCTGGGGGATTTATCATACGAGAGGAGGTTGAAGGAGTTGAACATGTACTCACTGGAGGAGAGGAGAGACAGGGGTGACATGACTGAAACCTTTAAATACATGAAAGGAATAAACAAGACAGGTACAGAGGGGCTGTTCAAAGTAAGGGAAGGGAGGGACACCAGGGGCCATGATATGAGACTGGAGTGAGGAAGGTTCAGGAGGGAGATGAGGAGACACTTTTTTACAGAGAGGGTGGTGGCTGGGTGGAATGCGTTACCTGCTGAAGTGGTATGTAGTAGAACAGTGGACTGCTTCAAACGAGGATGGGACAGTACAAGGGGGAGGGTTAATGAAGGAGAAGGGTGGAAGGGAGGGAGGGGCAGCTGCAGAATAAGGGGTGTTAGCTGCACATTCGAGCAGACTTGATAGATCTCTAGGCCTTTATCTGCTGGCAAATTTCGTATGTTCGTATGTTTGTATACTGATCGAAGTGTCACCCTGTGCTCTCCCCTGTTGCTCATCCTGGTGGACTTTTGTTGCCACTGTTCAGGTGGGCCCCCTCTATCCCAGTTGGACCCTGTACATGGCCATAGGCTACAGCCCTGAATGCAGACCACTGCAGTCCACCCACATACACATCTTCACACCAGCCTGCTGGGTTTAAGTATCTCCTGTTCACCTTTATGGAGTGGTGGGGCAACCCTGCAAAGCTGAAGTTGCACATGCAACTGGTATGCAAATGCCCTAAATGTATTTCAGTAATGAGGTGCAAATGTGGGGGATTAGTCTTGGACTGTGCTATGAGGCCATTTGCATAACCTGGCTGAATATTGCAATTCTGGGTACTGCATAAGTGGCTGCCCATTGCACATTTCCACATGCCCCACACAGGTCTCAGGACACCTGCTGTATCATGCATTTCCCACTGCATGGTCTCACATGTTTGGGATGTTCAGTCGGACTTGCGCAATCGCATTCTGTGGCACATCATCTGAATACATATAGCAATGTTTTGCATGGCGCATTTGAAATGTGCAGAATGTAGACTTGCATGATGCTGGCCAGTCACTTTTGAATATGGGGCCCCAAGAATTTTTGTCAATTATCAGAATAGAAACATAGGAAACATAGACTTTAACGGCAGATAAGGACCGCTAGGCCCATCTAGTCTGCCCATTTCCCTACCTACAGGATAGGCCACAGATCCTAGTTAACCAACAGCCTATTTCTTCCTACCCCCCACAAGAATTGCCTTATGTCTGTCCCATGCATTCTTGAATAAATATGTCAGGCTGTTGTATGCTACTACATGGTGTTACGGTCTGTGTCAGTTCCCCACCACAGTTCTTGTAATGCACATTAGGGTAAATTGTGAGAAAAGCACAACATACATAAATCCTATGCTCCCAGAATTTTTCTGAACTACTAGCATAAATACTGTACATCTAGCTGCTGCATGCTGCTACAAGGCGCTGAGCTGAGGGTTAGTCCCCTGTCATAGTTCTTGTAATATACTTTAGGGGAAATTGTGAGAAAAGCACAACATAGATAAATTCTGTGCTCTCAGAATTTTTCTGTAGGACCCGGTCACTTTTTGTTATGTTAAGACTGAACTACCAAGCCTTCTAAATGAATGGTCACCTGCTTGATGATATTACACAAGAGACTGCCAGTCATCAGATGCATCTCCCATGTTGCTAATTGCACTTGTCCATGTCTGACCTTTCTTGCTCTATAATTTGGCAGTGTTGGAAGTTAGGAAAAAAAACACTTTGGTGCTGAGACAGACAGGATGGGTTAACATCTCGAGCTTCTATGTGCTAAACCCCCTTAAACTGCTGCTTGCTACAAACCTCTGAGATGCTAATTAACAAGGTGTTGGAAGTTGGGAAAAAACACTTTGCTGCTGAGGCAGACTGGACAGGCTCTCAACTAGAGTTGCTATGTCCTAAACCTCTTTAACTGTCTCTATGATGGGATAGGACAGAGACACACAACCAAACAAAGGGGAATATCAGAATCCTTTTTCTTGGGTTCTGTCCATTCCCCCTCCTCCTCTGACGGAAATTTTTCATCTTCTGATGGATCCGGTTCCATCAGGTTAGGATTCTCCAGAGACCCCCTCCCCCACATTATCCTCTTGATCTTTCCTGTCATTAAGGTCAGGGTCATCTGTAATCTGATTGAACGGGATCGGTGTGCTCTGGTGTACCTGGAAGTGCCAGTATGGCCGCCTTCTTCAGCCTGAAGGGCCTGCTCTGGGTTTAGGTGTCATCACAGAGATGACATGCAGGTCAACAGTACAAACACATCTAATTTAAGTTTTGAACAAGTTGGACTTGTGCAACTTAGCTTTACCACTACCATTTGGTACCAAATTTGTACCACCCCCCAACCCCCCAGTCTGGGGGTTCGGCTGGGCAGAACCACAATACAGGCATGTTACATTGTGTTACAGTGTAAAGACTTAATGTTCTGTGGTAGGTCTTACATCTATAGCTGTGAGGAATGTTCAGATTCTGGTGAATGGAATTCCAGGGAATTTTGGAAAATTTCATGGAATTCCATCAGTGAGTGACCTTGGTAGTCAGAGGGTTGGCTTGGGGGGAGGAGGATCAAGCATCCAGGGACTGATCTCCTCCTACAGTGAGGGAGCGGATTAGTGGCCAGTGTTAGCCTGGCTCCTAGCAGTGGCTGAGGGTTGGCGCACTGACACTACAATAAGGGGAGGAGGCAGGGCAGATGCCCGGCATGCTGCACACAGGAAATTGCATGGCACTGCCATTGGCACCATTCCATGTCCCTTCTTCTACATTGGGGGAGAATAGAAAAATGGAAAACAGGGAGCATAGTGTTATTAATAAAAACAAGCATTTGTCAATGCCAAATGTTTCCTTCCATGGTTTATGTGGCAGGGGTGTATTGTGTTAGTTGAACTTCTGGTGGGAGATAAACCCTGCCTGAAGTATGTTTTGACAAGCTGACATATTTTGGACAGCATTTGAATACAGAAGCTTTGTTAATAAGAAGGCTATGTTAAAAATGAGGGGTGCATTGATGGCCCAGTTGCACTGATGGTTGAGGCACTGGCTGGCACACCTCGTGCCATGCCAGTGACCCATTTTTGGGAGCGAGCGCTGGCTGCCAGGGGTCATCAGGGGAGGCAAAGGATCAAGCATTCCAGGGACAGCTCTCCTTCTCTGGGGAGGGGGGGAAACCAGTTGTCAGTGCATGCCTGGCCCATAGTGGTGGCTGGGGACTGGTACACTGATGCTGCAGACATTGGGTCAGAGGCAGGGTAGATGCCTGAGGGGGCTCACACACAGCAGTATGCATGGCACCATCGCTGGTGTCCTTGTATGCTCTTCTTCTAAAGGGGAGAAACCAGGAGGAAAAAATTTACTGCAGAAGATGGACTGAACTTGGAGGTCCCACCCTTGAATAGTCATGGCATTGACCCCTGTACTGGAGCAGGTCTTGGTGGGGAGTGGGCCCCCCCATTGACCCCAGCAGGGGCAGGTGAGCCCTGGGGGTAGCTGGTCAGTGTCAGCTGGTGGACATCAGGGGATCAGACTGGAGCTCCCTCCAGAAAGAGTGCCATGGAGCAGGGGTATAGATAAAAAACAATGGGTGCAAATATTTAAGATTTCCGCAATTACGAGCGTACGTGCCGAAATTGCAACAAATGGCCATAACATTGTCATTTTTTCTTATTTTAACCCCAAATGTTGAACATAGTTTTCTTATCACCCCACCTCATCCCTGTATGTGACAATTTTTAAATTGATGGGAAAACAGCATTCCACGCCACTGGTGCCAAAACACATTATGGACAGGATGTGAAACATGACAGCTGTACTGTTCATGAGGTGGTGTGATAAAAAAGCTATACTGAAAATCTGGAGTGAAAATATTGAAAATGATCAGTTACACATGTGTGAAGAACACTTTGAATGACTGGGTATAACTCTGCCATTTTGGGGGAGTTGTTTCACCAAATTTTCAACATGGCCTTTTTAGGACACCACCTCATGAAGAGTGCCTCTGTCATTTTGTTCACTCATCCCGGAAGGTGATTTTGCATAGCGACCATGCCATTCTGTGCCACAGGTGTGAAAAAACACATTTTGGGCAGGCTGTCAAAAATGACAGCTATACTGTTCATGAAGAGGTGTGTAAAAATGGCAATGTTGGAAATCTGGAGTGAAAATATAAAAGATTGGCAAAGTTACTACTTACTAGTGTGCGTAGAAACTGCACAATTCATGCTTGTAACGCAGTCATTCTGGGGATTTTCTTGCACCAAATTTTCAACATGAGCTTTTTGGGACCTCTCCTCATGAACACTGGCACTGTCGTTTTGTTAATCAGTCCTGAAAGGTGATTTCTCACAGCCACCGTGAAATCACCTTTCCAGACTAAGTAAAGAAATATCAGTGATAGTGTTCATGAGGCGGCGTCCCAAGAAACCCATGTTGAAAGTTTGGGGTCAAAATTCCTTAAAATGGCTAAGATATCAATATAAGTTGAAACCCCCATTTACAGCCTTTATACAGCACTTACCTTCATTCCTCAGTTCACAGTTCGGCCTTGAAGAGTGCAAACGTGACCCGGTCCACTGAAGATCACAGCTGCTGACCTTGGAGGATATGTATGGGGTAATGGGGGGTGTGAGGAGGTGGGTGCACAGAGAGAGGGTCGGAATGGGGGAGGGGTACGGGGAGATGAAACGGGGACAGTTTTCTTTTTTTTTTTATGGGAAAAAAATGTTTTATTTTCAGACACTGGGAGTGGGCTCCCCAGAGTCCAGGAGGAGTTTAGATAATACCAACAAGGGGACTGGGCACCCTGATGTAGGCACAGGGAAAGGAGGGATTAGGGTGGAAAGCACACAATGGGATGGAGCAGGAGGAATAATTTGGATCCTGGGAGAACAGAGGGTGCAGGATGGCAGCTCACAGTGGGAGGGAACAAGAGGGCTCATTTGAATGCTGGCTTGGGGACCAGAGGGTGGAGGGGAGCACGAAGTGGGAGGAAGCAGAATGGTTGTATTAGATCTCTGCTGGTTCGGTGGGGAACAGAGGGTGTGGTGTGGGCAGCATGCAATGGAAGGGAACTGGAAGATTTCATTGCATGATGCTGAGTGCAGGGACAGGGAATGGATGGAGTGGGGTGGACAGCATTATGTAACTGAAAGGAATGAACTGCTCTCATTAAAGCCATTTATTCCTTTCAAGTGCGGCTGCTTCCCCCCTGTGAAATTCCAACCACTGTCACTCACTTCTTGTGTGGTCATTGGTCTGTCAGGGTTGAGCCCACTGTAGAGTGCTTTGCATTGGACTCATCCGTGACACACCTCTCAAATGTCATTCTACCACAAGATGTTTCTTGCACAAGCAGAAGGAAACATAACAAGCATTTCTCAATGCCGAATGTTGATTGCTTATATGTGCTGTTTAAGTATTTAGAAGTGAAAGTACTATGCCTAAGAACTGTCATGTGCCCCCCCCCCAAGACATCCATTGTGTCTTTCTGTTCAGTATTCACAGAAGAGAGGAAGGGGCAAGTGCCACAGCAATACAGCAGTTGCAAAGGCATGAAGAGGTGGACAATAGTCCATTCACATGCAGAAGAATCCTGCAGAAGGTGGGTAAATTGAAGGTGGACAAAGCGATGGGGTCAGATGGCATACACCCAAGTACATTAAAAGAACTGTGAAGGGAAATAGCAGTACCTCTGGGAGCCATGTTCACTGAGTCTTTCAACACAGGCGTGGTACCAGAGAATTGGAGGAGGGCATATAGAAACATAGAAGTTGACAGCAGATAAGGCCCGCAAGGCCCATCCAGTCTGCCCCTTTCTTTTTGTACCTTATAAATGTGCCTTCATCCTTTGCTGTCAGTGGCCTATCTATTTATACTCATCTGTATTGCTCCCTTATGCCTATCCCATGCCTGTTTGAAGCCCTGCACTGTATTCATAGCCACCACTTCCTGATTTAGGCCGTTCCATGCATCCACCACCCTTTATGTGAAAAAGAACTTCCTCACATTACCCCTTATTTGGGCTACCTCTAATCTCATGCTGTGTCCTCTTGTCCTGCTATTTTTATGTTTGCTTGCACGCATGTGCAAGAAACATAGTGCCTTGATCGGAGATTTCGGAGGTGTGTCACCTCCTCCTCCAATTCAGTCAGTGGGCTGGCAGGCGCGGCCCCTGTAAGCCAATGCATTTTGGAGCTGTCTATGACACGCTCCACAATGCAGTGGCATACAGTTGAAAGAGGGAGCTATGCTTGAGTGAGCACCAATAAGATACTCGGCTGCTCACGCGAGCTCCCCCACGCACTGAACAGGCGTGCGGCGCCCGTGCTGAATAGCCGCCGGGTGCCCAATCCCGTCGGCTGAACGCTCCCCAAGTCCTTGTGCCATGCTGGGAGCCCACCCAGCGTGGCAAAGCGGTGCTGCAATTTTTTTTTAGTTTGCCGACGGGGTGCCCAATCCTGTCAGCTGAACGCCCCAAGTCCTTGTGCCACGCCAGGAGCCCACCCCAGTGTGGCAAACGTGTCGCAATTTTGCTTTTATTTTGCCGGCGGGGTGCTCAATCCCCATCGGCTGAACGCCCCAAGTCCTTGTGCCATGGTGGGAGCCCACCCCAACGTGGCAAATATCCCCGACGTCTTTTTTTATTTTAAGACCTGTAAAATAAAACTATCCATGGCCGTCTCCCAACCCCCTCCCACAACCCGCACCCACCACTGCACACCCAGCCTCCCGCACCCCCACCCCATACTTACCTCCGGACTCCGGCGCGACGATCTTCGGTGGACCGGGAACACGTCTGCACTCTTCAAAGCCGACCGCGAACTGAGGAAATGCCGGTAAGCTGTATAATGGGTTACATAGGGGTTTCAACTTTATTGCATATCTCGGGCATTTTTGGGAATTTTGCACCAAATTTTCAACATGGGGTTTTGGGACCCCTTCTCATGAATTATGTCACTGTCATGGTGGTATTCGTGCCCGAAGGGTGATTTCGCGCAGTGACTGCACAGTGACTGCAAAATCACCCTTTGGGCCTGAATACTGCCATGACAGTGACATCATTCATGAAGGGGTCCCAAAAACACCATGTTGAAAATTTGGTGCCAAAATTCCAAAAATGACTGTTTTAAGAGTCGTTCGCAATTCCTCATGAGCTTGTAAGTTTGTGAAATTTCAATATTTTCACTCCAGATTTTCAAATTGCCATTTACCACACCTTCTTATGAGCAGTACAGCTGTCACTTTTCATCTCACCCAAAATGTGTTTCCATCCATGTGGCGAGAATGGCGCAGTCGGTATCTTGAAATCAATGTACCGGGACAAATTAAGAAAATCACAGTGACACTGTTCATGATCAGAGGTCTTAAAATGGCTATGTTGAAAATTTGGTGAAAAATTCTAAAATGACTGTTTCTAGGTGCATTGCGCAGTTCCTACGCACACTCATAAGGTCGTAATTTTCAATATTTTCACTCCAGATTTCCAACATTGCCATTTTATCACACCTTCTTATGAGCAGTACAGCTGTCATTTTTCACATGTCACCCAAAACGTGTTTCTGCCCATGTTGCACACAATGGCGCAGTCGGTGTGCGAGATCAATGTACGGGACAAATTAAGAAAATCACAGTGACACTGTTCATGAGCTCAGGTGTTAAAATGGCTATGTTAAAATTTAGTGAAAAAATTCTAAAAATGACTGTTTTCTGACGTGCGTTGCACAGCTCCTATACGCCTTTGTAAAGTTCACAATTTTCAATATTTTCACTCCAGATTTTCAACATTGCCATTTTGCCACACCTCCTTATGAGCAGTATAGCTGCCATTTTTCACATCTTGCCCAAAATGTGTTCCCACCCATGTAGTGCACAATGGCGCAGTATGTGCAAGATCAATGTATGGGACACATTAAGAAAATCACAGTGACACTGTTCATGAGCAGAGGTCTTAAAATGGCTATGTTGAAAATTTGGTAAAAAAATTCCTTAAAATGACTGTTTTACGAGCGTGCGTTGCGCAGTTCCTATGCATGCTCGTAAGTTTGCAAATTTAATATTTTCACTCCAGATTTTCAACATTGCCATTTTATTACACTTCCTTATGAACAGTACAGCTGCCATTTTTCATATGTCGCCCAAAATTTGTTTTCGCACATGTAGCGCACAATGGTGCTGTTGGTGTGCGAAAGCAATGTTTAGGACAGATTAAGAAAATCACAGTTACTCTGTTCATGAGCAGAGGTCTTAAAATGGCTATGTTGAAAATTTGGTGACAAAGTCCATAAAATGACTGTGTTACTGAGTGAGCAATGTGCAGTTTCACGCACCCTCGCAAGTTCATGACTTTGTAATATTTTCAGTCCAGATTTTCACCAGTGGCATTTTTCCACTTCCTTATGAACAGTACAGCTGTCATTTTCACAACATGGCTGAAGTGTGTTTCACACTTTCAGCGTGAATGCATGGTCACTGTGGGGAATCATTGTTCGGCACAGATAAAGAAAATCACAGTGACACTGTTCATGATCAGAGGCACCAAAATGCCTGAGTTGACAATCTGCTGTAAAATATCCCCAACCTAATTATATTACGGGTGTGCGTTGCACAGTTTCTATGTAGGCTCATGACTTCACCATTTTTTTAAATATTTGTACTGCAGATTTGCAACATTGCCATTTTTTACATCTCCCCATGAACAGTACAGCTGTCATTTTTTACATCCTGTTCGGAATGTTTTTGCACCTGTGGTGCTAAATGCCGTACTCGCTGTGCATAAGCAGCTTTTGGCTAACAAACTGATATTCCCCCTGTTCATGAGGTGGGGTCACAAAAAAAAGCATGTTGAAAATTTGGAGTGAAAATACCAATGAATGCCTGAGGTATTAGGGTTTCCAACCATAACGCCCAGCCCTGTAGAGAATGACAGGCATCAGGGGTGTGACTTGCCATTCTTGCCTGTAATGCTCATACCATTCCACACCCTGCAGCCAGTGAGAGGCATCGAGGTATGCCTTGGACTCTTCAGCCCCAAAGTTCACCCCATTCTCCTATATCACACCCATCTCACCGCATTTCCTAATGAAATGGGGTGCGATAAGCCAAACACCCAAGGAACACCGTGACACTTGTCAGTGTCTGCAGGGTGGGGTGTGGGTGAAATAGCGAGCCGTCATGCCTGATGACCCAAATGCACACACCAATGCCTGTCACTCTCTCTGCAGGGTGGTGGTGGGGTTGGCTTCAGTTCAGTACTTCACTGCCATTCCTATTACGCAGCTCTGTAACTTCTACATTACCATTGCCAATGCCAGCAAGCAAACATTCGGCATTGACAAATGCTTGTTCTTATATTGAAACATGTTAGACTCTTTCACCTTGTTAATGCCCTTAAGGTGTTTGAATGTTTTGATCATATCACCTCTCTCCCTCCTTTGCTCTAGGGTATACATATTGAGCTCTGTTAATCTGTTCTCATATGTCTTCTGATGCAGTCCCTGCACCATTTTGGTTGCCCTTCTCTGGACTGCCTCAATCTGGTTAATGCCTTTGTGAAGGTGTGGCCTCCAGTACTGCTCTTAGTACTCCAGATGGGGCCTAATCAGTGTCTCATAAAGAGGTATTATTACCTCCCTCTTACGACGTGTGATACCCCTACTAATACACCCTAACATCCCCCTAAGTTTACCTACTGCTTTAGAGGTCTGCTTGGATGATTTCAGGTCAACGGTGATGATGATGCCCAAGTCTCTTTCTTCCTTTGTGACTACCAGCAACTCCCCTCCCAGCCTGTAGGTCGCTTCGGGGTTTCTCTTCCCTATGTGCATGATCGTGCACTTCTTTGCATTAAATCACAGTTGCCACTCTTCTGACCATTTTGCTAGTTTATCCAGATCTCTTCTCATTCTGCCCACCCCATCTGGATCATCTATTCTGTTGCAGATATTGGTGTCATCTGAAAATAGACAAGCCTTACCCTCTAGTCCATCTACAATGTCACTGATGAAGATATTGAAGAGGACTGGCCCCAGGACTGATCCCTGAGGTACCCCACTTGTGACTTGCATCTCTTCTGACTGCATACCATTTACCACCACTCTCTGTTTTCTGCCCGTCAACCAGTTTGCCACCCAGTTGACTAACTTCTGACCCACAGTGTCAAAAGCTTTGCTGAAGTCAAGGTAGGCGATATCAACTGCTCCCCCTTGGTCCACCACTCTGGTTACCCAGTCAAAGAAATCTATGAGATTAGTTTGACAGGACCTTCCTTTTGCAAACCCATGCTGTCTTGCATCCTGTGCCCCTATGGATTCCAGGTGTTGCACTATCCTTTCATTAAGGATTACCTCCATAATCATGCCCAATACTGAGGTAAGACTGACTGGTCTGTAGTCCCCTGCCTCCTCCCTGCTCCTACTCTTGTGGAGCGGGATCACATGAGCCCTTCTCCAGTCTTCTGGAACCTCTCCTGTGCTCAGAGATTCACTAAACAGTTCTGCTAATGGCTCTGCTAGTTCCACCCTTAGCTCCTTTAATACCCTAGGATGTATGCCATCAGGTCCCATTGCCTTGTCCACCCTGAGCTTAGCGAGCTCTTGTAGGACCCTTTCTTTTGTGAAGGGAGTAGTGCTCACCTTCCTCCCCCCTGTGTCCATGGTGCTGAGCTGTGGGCCCTGCCCTACCTTCTCTTCAGTAAATACTGAGCAAAAGTATCTATTTAGGATAGATGATTTTACAGGGTCCACCTCCTCACATGCCCCCTTTTCTCCTTTGAGATTAGCAATACCCGCTCTGGACTTTCTCCTTTCACTAATGTATCTGTAGAAAGTCTTGTCTCCTTCTTTTACTGTTTGTGCTAGTGTTTCCTCAGTTTGGGACTTTGCCTGCATTACTGCCTACCCTGTTTCCCTTAGGGCAGTTTGGTATGCTTCCCTATCTTCATCCCGCTGTGTTTCCTTATATTTCCTGAAGGCCAGCCTTTTGGCTCTGACCTTTCCTGCTACTGTATTTGAGAACCAAAGTGGTTTCCTTCTTCTTTTGCACTTCCTTTTCTAACACAATGGGTTGTTGCTTCAAGTATTGCATCCTTAATGCGTGCCCACTTTGATTGTATCCCCTCACCTGTGTTTCTTTCTGCCAGGGCTAGCTTAACTCTGTTGGCCATCTTATCAAAGTCATCTCCTCTCAAGTCCCATATTTTTGCCTTGGAATGGGATGATTTAGTTCTAGTGGCCAAATTGAACCATACCATGTGATGGTCACTGGCCCCCAGGTGACCTTCTACCTGGAGATCTGTGATCCCTTCCCTGTTAGTCAGTACTAGATCTAGGATAGCCCTGTCTCTTGTGGGTTGTTGTACCAGTTGTTTGAGGCCCTCCCCTGCAGGGAATCCACCATGTGTCTAGTTCTGGCAGATGTTCCTGCTGGTATTGCCCAATCTGTATCCGGCATATTGAAGTCTCCCATTATCAGAACCTCCCCTTTAGCTGTCATGTTTTGTATATCTTCTAACAGTAATATGTCTATGTCCTTCCCCTGGTCTGGGGGCCGGTAGACAACCCCAGTTCTTATGGCTGTCCCATTTCCTGTTTCCAGGGTGACCCACAGTTCTTCTGGCACCTTATGAGTATTCTGAATTTCTGTAGCTTTGATATTTTCATTGACATACAGGGCCATTCCACCTCGCCCCCCTTTAGCACCTCAGTCTCTTCAGAGCAGTACATACCCAGGTAGTGAAGTCTCCCAAGTGTTTTTACTGGTAAACCATGTCTCACTAATTGCTACTATGTCCAGTTTAGCCTTTGTCATTATTGCCTGCAGGTCTGGGATCTTATTTCCCAGGCTGTGAGCATTTGTGTACAAGATTTTCCATTGGCCAGATTTCGGTGTGTTAGTTGTTGGGTGAGGTCTGGCATTTCCCCTGTGCATCGTATGGGGAGATGGACCTTTTTTCTTACCTGGTGAAGCAAATGAACTGCAAACATGTTGAATCCCTGTTTGACCACTAGCTGAGGGAGGGTGTTCTTCCCATTTAAGGTATGGGGTGCTGCACCCCCTCCCCATTTGCTACTTTAAATATTCTGCAAAGATGTCAAACTTCTGCCCCAATGCACTGACTCCTCCTTAGTCAGATGCAGTCCATCAAATTTAAAGAACTTTCGCTCCCAAAACTGTTGCCAGTTCCCTACAAATCTGTGTCCTTTTTCCTGGCACCAGCCCTTGAGCCACATGTTTAGCTCCCCTATCTCCTCTTCTCTGACCTTCCGTCCATCTGCCCCCCTCTCCCAGACTGGCAGAATCTCAGAGAAGGAGATGCCAAACGAAATGGTTGATAGTTTGTCACCCAGCCTGGTCAGGTGTTCCTTGGTCTCCACAACTGACTGGCTGGTGAGATCATTAGTCCCTATGTGTACCAGGATGCCAATATTTTCTCCTGCTTCCTGAACAATTTTAGCAATGCGGTCAGTGTCTCTCCATGCTGATGTACCTGAGAGACATCTGACCATTACCCCTGGCTGGAGATAGGTATCAACTCCCCAAATCATGGAGTCTCCTATGATCAGAAGTTCTTTGGATTTCCTTTTTGCTTTTCTTGTTTTGGTTCCTGATTTGGGCGAGTTTTGTTGTGCTAGCTTCTGTGCTGCAGTGTCCTGCTCTGCAGTGTCCTCCTTCCCTTTGTTTGATTTCAGAGATAGATGCAGATACCTGTTTGCAGTGTTTGTATGTTTTTTGGAGGTTAAATGTTGGAGAGCACCGAGTGATGGGGCACCTGATTTGCCCCTCCTAACCACCTGCCAACCTCCAAGACCAACTACCATCTGTGATCGAGGTTCTTCTGTTGGATGTTGTGGAAATGGCAGGTGGTTCTTATAATGTATTGCCTCTTGAATATGAAATTTGAGGCGTGCAATCTCTGCCCATGCTGCCCGGAGCTGAGCCCTAAGATCTCCAATGGCCCAGCATGTAGGACAGTGTCCTAAATCCTGTAAGACTGTCCTTCTGAAAAGTGTTCCACAGTACCTGCAGTTAATGATATCCATTCCAGATAAGTTGCTGTGTTTATAACCTAGTCAGAGTAATTAGAAGGAATAAAATGCAAGTAATGGTTTGATTTTGTGTTTTGTTTTCGTATAACTTGTTATGACAAGTTAAATTACTAGTGCCCCTATAAATGAGCTCCCCTTGTGGATGCCCCACTGATCCGCCCCTTCCTGCTTTGCCACAGAAAATGTCATGACTGTGGTACCCTATAAAAGGAGTGTAGTGTGGGGTGGTTGGGGATGGGGGTGGGTGGCTGGGTCCTTCCCCTGCCGAAAAAGAAGAACCATGGATGAAAGAACAAGGAGGTAAGAGCAGAAACAATCAGTCAATAACAACAAATGCAGTAACCCTGAAAGCTTATCCTAATATTAGATAAAACTGTAAAACCTGTAAAGCACCACCTGTAATAATTTCAGAGAAGATATACCCTGTAAGAAACACTTTGCTACAGAGGAAAATAAAACAGTAACATAAAATATACTTTGCAAAAGACAATTTGAATCAGAAGATTACAGCAGTAATCTGTTAGCACATACCTGTAGGCACAACTTGTAATAATGCAGAAGAAGGTATACCAGCAACAACAATTTGAATCAGAGAAAAATAAAGCAATGAAATGTTAACAACAAGCAGTAGCATTCCCTGTGAGTACAAAATAAAATAACAACACACAATAAATCTGCTCAGCCAAAAGAAGTCTTAATCCTTTCCCTTGCTCTGGTTAAGTTATCTTCTCTGTCCTTTCAAGCAATCTAGAAGGAAAAAGCTGAGGTGAAGCTGGGTGCTTTGGCCAGCAAACCAAGTGATTTGTATAGAGGGACATGTGGTCCCTCTATATAAATCCAGCAGTAGGGAGGAGATGGGGAACTATTGGCTGGTCGGCCTCACTTCAGTAGTGGGGAAGATCATGGAGACATTGGTTACAGAAAGGATAGTGGGGCATCTAGAAGCCATCAGAGGCAGGACCATAGGCAACATTAATTCATAATGGGGAGGTCATATCAGACAAATCTGGTTCATCTCTTTGACTGGATGACAAAGGAAGTAAATCAGGGTGAGGCAGTGGAAAATGCTTACCTTGATGTAAGCAATGCCTTTGACACTGTCCCACATAGGAGGCTGATAAACTAGCTGAGTAGGCTGGGCATGGAGGATAAGGTGGTAAACTGGGTTAGAAACTGGGTAACAGACAGGAGTTGAGAGTGATGGGAAATGGGGCACAGTCTGGGGAGAGAGGATGACCAGTGGGGTGCCGCAGGGAGTGGTCCTGGGGCCAGTCCTGTTCAATGTATTCATTAATGACACTGCAGAAGGGCTGGAGGGAAAGGTCTGCCTGTTTGCAGATGACACCAAGATGTGTAACACAGTGGATATCTCAGATGGGGTGGAGAAAATGATGAGGGACCTGGGGAAGCTGGAGAAATGGTCTGAGGACAGGCAACTGAAGTTCAATTCAAAAAAGTGCAAAATTATGCACCTGGGACACAGAAACCCTGGGGAAAGGTACATGATGGGGAGTGGAGTTGCTGACAGTTACAAAGAAGGAAAGGGACCTGGGGGTTCTTATTTCAGATGACCTGAAAATGTCAAAGTGATAAGGCAGCTGGGAGGGCCAGTGACATGCTGGGGTGCATAGGCAGGGGTATCACCAGCATAAGGACAGCGGTAGTGATGCCATTATATAAAACCATGGTCAGGCTTCACATGGAGTACTATGTGCAGTTCTGGAGGTCACACATTTATAAGGATATTAACAGGCTGGAGATGGTCCAGAGAAGGACAAATGAGATGGTACAGAGCTTGCAAGACAAGACTTATGAGGAGAAATTAAGGGACCTCAATATGTACTCACTGGAAGAGAGGAGGGAAAGAAGGAATATGATAGAAACATTCAAGTACTTCAAGGGTATAAATATAACTACTGAGAAGCAGGAGACAGCTGCTATAGACAGCTTCTGTTTGATATTCTTTTGTTCTTATAAATCTGCACTCTCCAGTATTTCAGTAACCACATGACCACACTGCCTTCTTTAGGCAATTTTATGCTGGTCGATGCCTGGTGTCAGATGGCAGACAGAGAGCTCACCAGATTGTGCTGCCATTTGAAAAACTTCATAGAGTGTTCTTTTACTGGTAAACATTTTTGAAAGCTGGCGAAGGTCTCACAATTTTTATTATGATTTTATCTCTTTATGTCTGTCCTGTTTGGTCCCCTCATCCCCATACCCCAACAGTCATCGATAGCAGCCTTCTTCTTGGCAAGATGGTGGGTGAGAAACATAGAAGCATAGAATTTGATGGCAGATAAGGACCGCTTGGCCCACCTAGTCTGCTCATTTCCCTACCTGATGGATAAGCTGCAGATTCTAGTTAATCAACAGCTTACTTCCTCCTACCTCCAGTAGAATTGCCTTATGTCTGTCCGTGAGCAGCTGCCTTCACAATCTGTGAAGTCTGACGTCTTTCAGTGCCGCTTATTGGTCATCTTCCAACACAGACGAGGAGCTGCCAGACCAAAATTAACTCAGGACAAGCAAATTTCAAAGTGGGGAAGAAATGGAGTGAGCAAGAATGAAGTACTCATTCAGATGTGGCATCGATTGTAAGACCAGCATACTGGTGTGGACACTGCAAATAGAACCCCAGCTCTTTAAGCAGCCTTATGAAGAGTAAAGGCTTCTCGAAGCACTGGGGTTCTGTTTACTGTACTGTAAGTGGGCTGCATCTAATTCGGTAATTTACTATACCTTACATCTGGATGTATGGTAGGCCCAACTTTGAATAAACACTGCACCTGAATTAACGCATGGTGCCATAGAAACATAGAATGTGTCATCAGAAAGGACCTCTCAGCCAACCCAGTCTGCCTAAGTGTTCTTTACCTACTTGTAACTCTTGCCTGTATATGTTACTGCATGTCTTACTCTGCCTGTGTCCATCAGGGCCTTCTTGTGAATGAGCTTGCTTAATGGATTTTTCCTGCAATGAACTTGAACCTACTCCACTTTCATAGCCCTATTGATCTCCGTTGACCCCCTCCTTCCCCTTTTTCTAATATACCCTATATTTATGCCATGCATGCTTCATGCCCCCTACCATTTTAGCTTCCACCACTTCTTCTGGCAGTCTGTTCAAGGTGTCTACCACCCTTTTAGTAAAGAAATATTTCTTGACATCTATCCTGAATGCCCCCAGCTTCATTGTATTTCCCTTGGTTTGGGTGCTCATCCTCATTTAAAGGAAACTCCTCAACTGTGCCCTCTTTACCCCTGTGAGGTACTTTGTAGGTCTTGATTATGTCACCTCTCACCCTCCTCTCTTCCGGAGTGTACATGTTGAGATTCTTCAGCTTTTCCTTGTAGGGATTCCTATGAAAATTCTGAACCATTTTAATTGCCTTCCTCTGGAAAACCTCCACCTTAAGTCCTTTCTGAAGTGTGGACACTAAAACTGGACACAGTACTCCAGCTGGGGGTATAGCAGAGAGTGATACAATGTCAGCACAACATCCATCCTCCTCCTCCTACTGGAGATGCTACTCCTTATGCACCCCAGAATCCAATTTGCCCTGCCCATAGCCTTGCCAGACTGTACTGTCATCTTGAGGTTCTCTGATATAATAACCTCAAGGACCTTTTCATGTCTAGTGAGTATCAGTACCTCCCCCCATCCTATACCCAGCATTGGGGGTTCCTATGCCCTAGGTACATGATTTTACACTTGTTGGCATTCAACCCCATTCAACCCCAAGTAAGAAAATGGAATTGATTTGAATGAACTGCAAGCTTTTAAACAGCTTTCCAGGGAGTGTGTGTGTGTGTGTTAGTGGGGATGATGCTCTGCAACTAAAACTATTTGTTTTTCATTTGATGTAATGTGCTAACTGACTAACCCTGCTCCCCACTCCGTGTGCTATATCGGAGATAAAGAACCCTAAAAGCATTGGGCCAAGCATTGAGCCTGCGGCACCCCGCTCATCACTGCTCTGGGTGCCAAGAACTAACTCCCCCACCACCACCCTCTGCACCCTCCCCTGTAACCAGTTCTCTATCCATTTAGTCAGACCACCTTCCATCCATACCCCTCCTTCTCCTCACTCTTCTCCTCCTTGGCCTGTGTCCCTCCTCCTAGTAGTCCACACCCTTTCTCTTCCTTATTCTTACCGGGTGGTGGTGCCTTCTGTATTACACTTAGACCGCTCTGCCTCCACCTTCCAGGGTTACTAGGCCTCTGCCTTTACATACATACATAGACAGTGTCGGCAGATAAGGGCCTATGGCCCACCCAGTCTGCCCATTTAAGTTTGTAAGTTCAGTTTATGTTTTCCAGGAAGTCTGTTGCCCCTTACCCCTGACCTCTAGAATTCCTTTATGTCTATCCCATGCATTCTTAAATCCCGTGATTGTTTCAGCCCCCACCACTTCCTCTGGGGGTGTTCCACTTGTCCACCACCCGTTCTGTGAAGAAATTCTTCCTCATGTTTCCTCTGAATCATCCTCCCTCCAACTTCATCCCATGCCCTCTAGTCCTGGAACATCTTTTTCGCTTAAAAATAGTGCATTCCTGCACCCTATTCCTCCCTGTAAGATACTTGTATGTCTCTATCATATCCCCTCTCTCCCTCCTCTCCTCCTGGGAGTACATGTTCAGTGCCTTCAACCTGTCCTCATAGGACTTGTAATGCAATCCATGCACCATCTTTGTTGCCCTCCTCTGAACCTTCTCTACCCTGTCTATGTCCTTACGTAGGTAAGGTCTCCAGAACTGCACAGTGTACTCCAGGTGCGGCCTCACTAGTGTCTTGTATAGTGGAATTATGACCTCCCTTTTCCTGCTGGCGATGCCCCTGCCTATACATCCCAGCATCCTATTTGCTTTACCTGCTGCCTTTTCACACTGTTTCCCTGCCTTGAGGTCATCAGAGATGATAACTCCAAGATCCCTTTCCTGCTTGGTGCATGCTATATCCTCACCCCCCAACTGATATATTGTGCCAGGGTTTTTGTGCCCCATATGCATTATCTTGCACTTCCTTGCATTGAATTTCAACTGCCAAACCCCTGACCATTCTTCAAGTTTCTGCAGGTGCTTTCTCATTCTGTCTACACCCTCTGGTGTGTCTACTCTGTTACAGAGCTTTGTGTCATCAGCGAACAGTGAAATTCTGCCTTCTAGGTCCTGCGCAATGTCACTGATGAAGATATTGAATAGTACGGTCCCAGCACTGATCCTGTGGTACCCCACTGGTCACTCTTCCCTCTGTGGGTGACAGCCATTACCACCACCCTCTGTGTCCTGCTGCCCAGCGGTTAGCTACCACCGCACTACTGTCCTGCCCACACCCATATTCCCCAGTTTGTGCAATAGTCTTCTATGTGGCACAGTGTCAAAGGCCTTGCTGAAGTCCAGATAGGCCATGTCACTGCCCTCCTCTGATCCACCTCCCTAGTCACCCAGTCAAAAAATTCAATGAGGTTGGTCTGACATGACCTTCCCTGGTGAAACCATGCTGCCTTGGGTCCTGTAGTCCATTGACAACCAGATGTTCCACCAATCTCTCCTTCAGCAGTGCTTCCATGATCTTCCCCACTACCGAGGTGAGGCTGACTGGTCTGTAGTTCCCCTCCTCTTTTGTTCCCACTTTTGTATAAGGGACTACATCTGCTATCCTCAGTCTTTGGGTACCTCCCTGTTTCTAGTGATCGGCTAAACAGGATAGCAAGAGTTCAGCCACCACCTCTCTTAGTTCTTTAAGGACCCTGGGGTGCACCCATCTGCCCCATTGCCCTTATCAACTCTTATTACTTCCAGTTCCTTCAGGACCCTTTCTCGTGTAAAGGGACTTGTGTCCATTTCTGCACCATTCTCACCCCTTGTACTCCATTCAGACCCATTACCCTCCTCTTCCTCAGTAAAGACTGAGCAGAAATACCTGTTCAATATGTCAGCTTTACTGTTGTCATCCTCAACACAGCCCCCATCCTCCCCCTTCAGTCTCACTATCCCTCCCTTTGCCTTTCTTTTTTCACTTATGTACCTGTAAAAGGTTTTGTCCCCTCTACCCACTGATTTTGCAATGTGTTCTTCTGTCTGAGCTTTGGCTTCCCTTACTGACCTCCCTGCCTCCCTTTGCTTCTCCTGGTACTTCTCCCTATCCCCTTCCTTTACTTATATCTAGGGCAGTGACCTCATCAGGCTCCCCTGTCAGGACCTTTCTACCAACCTCAGTCTTTTGGCCCCTCCCCCCCATTTGTTTAGATCTGCCTTAGTATAGATATACCCCTCTAATCCTGCCTTTTTTTTTTTTTTTTTACATATTTTCTCACTGGGCTATGGTTGGCTTGGTCATCCTGACCGACCCCCGTAGCCCTGCTCCCGACATCAGGCCGAGTTGCTCACCTCCACGGATTACCCCCATGGTGGGGTGGTGAGGAGCTTCTCAGGTCGACCCACTGGAGTAGGATCCAGTTGAGGAGGTGCCATTCGGGGTTGGAAGAGGGGGTCAGAAGCTCATGCTGCCTTACCATAGCCTATTTTCCACTTTTCTCCCCTTTACAGAGTATGGGCATGCAATGAGGCTTAGGCACAGTGTGCCAATGTCTGCCACACTCTGCCACCCTTAACTACACCGCTGTAGTAGTGCCTGCAGTCATCACCAGGGGCCACTACAGAGTGGTGGGTCCCTGGATCCTGCCCCAGGATAGGAGAGCAGTCTTTCAGATGCTCAATCCTATTCCTCCCTTGCCAACCCCTGGTGGCCCCGGCTTTTGTCTGAACCTGGGTTGCCAGCGTGGCACAAGGTGTAGCATCCAGCTCCTCAACCCTCAGTGCCAGTGGCCCGGCAGTAGTGTTGCCTTTAATACTCCCCTTCCCTTCCTGCTCCAGTGTACCCTGTCCCTCACATATGTCACTATTCCCCCCAGACCCTACCCCAGTTAGTCACTAGCTCATAATGTTTCATGTGGCACCAATCCCTCAGCCTATTCGAACTCCTCAAGTCTATCCTTCCTTGCCATGCTTGCACATGGTACCAGCAGTGCCTCCACGGCTGCCACCGACTTCTCCATCCCCTCACACTGCCTGCCCAAGTACTCAGACCTCATCCTCACTACTTCCAAAGTGTCCCATGCCAAGTAGTTTGTACCCACATGCAACAGTAAATGAGGTTTCTTCCTCCCCCTCCTGCAGTCAATCTGTGGACAGCTTCAACCCAAATATGACTGTACCTTTCCCCCTTTCTGCCCCATCTCACCCATTTCAGCATAGAATCTCCCAGGATGAGTACCCCCCCACCCCTTACCCCCTTTCCCTTCTAATGCCTCTTCCACCACCCCGGTATTCATTCTTCCCTATCACTTATCCCCACCAACTGCACCCTCTCTGACTTCTGTATCTGTACCCTCTACTTCCGCCTCACTCCTTTTATCTGCCTTATTCCTCCCATCCCCCTTGAACCCCTTCCCTGCCTGACTACTTCCTACTGAGCTTCCCATGTCGACCTCCACTCCTCCCCTGCTGATTTCCAACCCCACTCCTATCCCCGCTGTTGTCGATTTAGAGACCCCATTCCATTCTACCCCATAGGGATGCCCCTCCCATCCTTCCCCCTTCCTGTAGTCTTCTTTCCTTCAGTCACCACCACTCCTTCCTTACTAGCCTCTTCTACCCTTTTGTCCTTGCTATCTTTTCCCCTACCTGTTGCCATCCTTCTTATGCTCTGCTTGTCCTCCCCCTTCAATATGTTCCTGCTCCCCCTCTCTGTCCCATAGCAGAGGTTCGAATCTATTTGTAGTCGATACCTGTCCTACATCTCTTTCCCCATTGGTTCCCCCCTCCTACTTGTTCCCCTCCGTGGCACCCCTGGCCCCTCCCTACCTGCAGCCATCTGCTCTCTCTCTCTCTGCCCCGGTACTCCTTGTGGTCTCTTCCTCCCCCATCAGGAGGCCCACGCCCTCACCTCAGGCACCCCCTCCCTTCTCCTCTCTTTTCTGCTAGTTCCTCTGATACTGGGGTCAGTTTCACTCCCTAGTTGTTCTTCCTTTGTCTCCCTTTCCATCCCCTATCCCCCCCCCAGCCAGGATGCCTATCATACTCATCTGTCCTGTCACTTAGACTCCTCCCTAACCTCCACAGTTCCTCCCTCAAGATAGCCAGTCATCTATAGACCATACACACACCCCTAATCCTCCAAGCCCAGTCCAGGATCATAGCAGACCCACACCCTGTATACCCCTCCACCCTTCCAAAGATGCCCGCCCTTTTGACATGTGGCACCTGATGCATTTTGGCCTCCATCTTATGTTACAGGCTCTTACTCCCAGGTTCTGTACCCTACCACAACTGTTAGACCCCAGTTTACCCAAATTCCTCCCCCCACACACTAGACCCCCTACTGACCCCATGTTGACCAGGGAAATTCAGTCTCAAATCTCATCCGTTAGATACTGTATTACTGTAGCAATCCTAAAGCCTCCTTGTCTGTTTTTCACCCCTCAGCTACCATACTTTTTGTTCTCGGCTCTCATATAGTTTCACTTAGCCCAGTTAGAAATCCTATTGCACTCCAAGTATTACTCAGCTCAGTTAGAGAAATACACAGAACAAATAAATATGGTGTCTCGGTAAGTGAGGGGGCTACCAGGCTGGCGAGTGAGGCTTGATTGGCAATTTGGCCGGAGATTGCAGCTTTAAAAGCACCTGTGCTTCCTACTTCTAGAGACTGCTGCAGTTTGCACTTTATGACCACGCTGCATCTTGCTCCCCTGTTTCTATCTGTCTGTAGCTGATTTGGGGAGGTTTGTGACTTGCTACAAGGAAGAGAACTCTGCCCTGATTTAAAACTGTTTGCTGATTGAAGCTATTTTACTGCCGGTGTCTCGGTAGGCGAGGGGGCTACCGGGCGGGCGAGTGAGGCTTGATTGGCAATTTGGCCGGAGATTCTATATTGACTCTCAATAAACTCAGATCTGCATTAGCGGCTGTCCGTGGAGCGGCTGTACACGTGAGTGGAAGTACGCAGGAGTGGAGTCACTTTTGGGAGTCAACGGAGGGAGACTGCATGTAAAACTTGTTGTTGCTGGACAGATAATATTGTACTACTGTTTTATTGTAATTATTATCTATTACAGATAGTTACTATGTGGGGTTTTAAGATGTTTATGATTTGTTGTGGTATGGGGCTGTTCATATTAGATCATGAATGTATTCATTATACAGATCCAGTTTTGGAAACTGTGTTTGCATATTCACTTAATGATTATACATTTTCAAACATGTTAAGTGTTTCTACTACTGACATTTCTTTTACGATAAGGGATGTAGGTATTCTTAGTAGGAGAAATGTGTATGAAATGGGGGTTTATTGTACAACACTTGGTGTAAAAATTTCATTTGTATCCATGTTGCTTAGTACTTTGTGGTTTATACTACTTTTATCTGGTGATGTGGAAACAAACCCTGGTCCCTTAATCTCTAATGTAGGGGATTGTGATAGTTATTGGCAATCTAAAGGTTTGAAAATAACACATCTGAATGTTAGAAGTTTCATGTCTAAACAAGCTGAAATTGATGCCTGGCTTACAACTTATGATCCAGTTATATTTAGTGTAACTGAAACTTGGTTAAAATCTAGTGTATCTGATAATCTTGTTTCCTTTGAAGGTTATAATGTAATTCAGAAAGATAGGCTTGGAAAAAAGAAGGGTGGGGGTATAATGGTGTATTATAAGTCTGAACTACAATTAGTAGGGATTTTTCCTCAATATACAAAATCTGTTGATTTTGAATGGTTGTTACTGGAATTGAAGCTGGGTGGTTGTCAAAAATTGCGTTTTTGTACAATCTATAATCCCCCTAAGACTGCTAAGAAAGGGCTGGGTGATATTTTAGGTTTTTTTTCATTTATAAAAACAGGTAGTGATCTTTTGATTACTGGAGATTTTAATATTCATTGGGACCCTATAAATGACCCCTCTGTAGAGACTTTATTGATCAATGCTGGTTTGTTTCAGCTTATAAATTCATTTACTCGTATGAATATGAATAGTCAAAATCATACTATCCTGGACTGGGTGCTTGTAAATAATAAGGTAAACATTTCTAGTGTTGGTGTCTTACCTGATGTAATAAGTGACCATTTGGCCACTTATTGCATATGGTTATCTAAAAGACCTAAATTGCCTCCTAGGTTTATTTCATATCGTAAGTTTACTAATGAGGTTAGCTGTGATCTTCTTCATGACCTGCAAAATATTGATTGGTCTTATTTGGAGCAATTCCTAATGTCAATATTGCTGTTGATTATTTTACAATTATTCTTCTGGGGTTACAGAATAAGCATTTTCCTAGAGTAATTAGAAGAGTCAGAGGCACTCAAAATAAGTGGATTACTGCTTCTTTGTTACATTTAATTAAATTAAGAAATGCTGCTTGGAAATTGTTTAAGGTGACCAAATTAATAAGTGATTTTATTAGTTATAGGAAGCTTAGAAATGAATGTAAAATAAAAATTAGGCAATGTAAATCTAGTTATTTTAAGAATTTATAAACCTCTAATCTAAATAATTCAAAAAGGTTTAGGTCAACTATAAATTCCTTAACTAATCTATCAAGGGAAGAATTTACTGGGGGTTTTAAAAAGGATGGTCAGATGGTATCTGATGTCAAGGTTATTTGTGATTCTTTTTTGGATAAATTTTTGGACTTGTCTAGGTATACTCAGGCGTTTGTTAAGAATCTGTCTAATGCTGAAAAATCTTATGATGTTTCTAAATTTGGTTCTTTTTCCTTCACATTTATTGAACCTTCTCGTGTTTATTACCTCTTGAAACATATGCTCATTTGTTCTAGTGTGTGTGAACTTGAGTCTAGGTTTTTAAAATTGATTTTTGAGCATATTACTTATCCACTTACTTATATTTATAATTTGTCTTTGCTTACTGGGTGTTTTCAGGAGGTATGGAAACAAACATTAATTAAGCCTATTTATAAATCAGGTGATAGAATTGATATGGATAATTATCATCCTATTTCGCTTTTGCCACCCTTAGGCAAGATTTTTGAGAGATTAGTAAGTGAACAGTTTACTGCCTATTTACAGGATAATGGTCTTAGAACACCTGATCAGCATGGATTTCGTAAGTATCATGGGACTGGTACGGCCTTGGCCAGGTTCACAAACCACACCAGTGTAGCTATGGATGAGGGTTTGCTCACTGGTGCTGTGTTCGTGGACCTGTCCAAGGCCTTTGATTTAGTGGATCATTCTTTGTTGATTGGGACACTTCAAAGTTATGTATGACAGAGATTGCTGTTGATTGGTTTTGTACTTATCTGTTTGGATGTTCACTTAAGGTAGGATTAAATGGAGTTTTTTCAAATAGTAAAGTTTTGTTGCAGGGTGTGCCACAGGGGTCTGTTTTAGGCCCTTTGTTGTTTACGATATTTGTAGATGTTATTCCATCTTTATTGAATGATACGCATTGTTTGATTTATGCGGATGATATTATTCTGTATAAAAGTTCAACCTCTATTGAACTAATAAATCATTCTTTAAATAAAGATTTTGTTGTTTTATGTGAGTGGTTGAAAGGGAATTGTTTAGCATTAAATAATACAAAAACGAAGTGTATGCTTTTTGGATCTCAGGCTAGATTGAGAAAATCTCAGGGTTTGTCTGTTTATGACTCATTGGGAATTGAGATGGAGCAGGTTAAATTGTTCAAATATCTTGGTGTCATTTTGGATCAACATCTGACATTTTCTGATCATGTAAAATATATTTCTTATCAGATAAATCAGAGACTAGGGGTTCTGTTTAGGTTTAAATCCTTGCTGACTTTATCAGCTAGACGTGCAATAGCTGAAGGTGTTTTATTACCTCAATTAAATTATAATTCATTTCTTTTTACAAATTTGTTAAGTAGAGACTTATCACTTCTTACAAATGTGTTTCATGGTATCTGTAGATTTGCTTTTAATTTGCCTTATTATACTCATCATTGTGAGCTGTATAGGTTATCTTCTTGGCTTCCTCCTGGGATGAGTTCTCTATATAGCTTATGTTTATTAATCCATAAAATTCTCTGTCAGGGGACTGATTCTCCACTGTATTCATTTCTTCATATTAAAATAAATTCTCGGGAACTTCGCTCAGGTCAACGAATTAAGTTAAATGTTCCTAATACTAAGACTAAAATGGGGGATAGTTCTTTTATTTATTCTGCTGCTGAAAATTGGAATGAGCTTCCTATTGCTTTATATGAAAATGCTTGCCATCAAACTTTTAAAATTAGGTTAAAAAATTATTTTCTTGGTAAATTACATTGTTCTTGTTTTTAATTGTGTGTTTATCATTTTTTATTATGTTATGTTGACTATTGTTTTTTTTGTTGTTATTTATTGTGTTCTGGGATTTATTGTTTTTTTGTAACATCTTGACTGTTTTTCAGTCACCGGGTCGAACATGAAAACGGGCCTTTGGCTCATTGTACTTACCTGGTTAACAAATGTTTAAAATAAAAATAAAATAAATGTATTATTACAGCAATCATAACAGTATAGCTCAGTACTTAGCTCAGTTAGAGAAAGAAACAGAACAACTAAATCTGTATTATTACAGCAATCCTAAAGTATCCAATAATTGATTTGTCTCCACTCCAGAGACCCTGCTGTAATATATGACCACAGATGTCCTGGGCAGGAGGGTGGGCAACTGTAAAGTCCCAGCAGAGCTCCATTGAACTCGCTCACTCCCCCTCTCTTGCTTGCTTGTTCTATTTCTCCTGACGCTGCAGGCTGCCCTTTTGTACTGTGCTCCTGCTTGCATTGGCACCTTTTCCTGCCCACAAAGAAATCTGCAGCAGTCCAGACAGAGCTCCGTTTAGCTCACTCACTCCCCCTCCCTCACTCGCTCATCCTGTTTCTCCTGGCACTGCAGGCTGTCCTTTTGTACTGTGCTCCTGCCTGCATTGGTGCCTTTTTCTGCCCACAAAGAAATCCTCAGCAGTCCTGACAGAGCTCAGTTGAGCTCGGTCACTCCCCCTTATCACTCGCCTGATCTTAATCTGTTCCAAACACTGATTTCCCATAGTGACCGTGCTATTCTGCGACAGAAGTGCAAAAACATATTTTGGCGAGGATGAGAAAAATGACAGCAATACTATTCATAAGGAGGTATAAAAAATGCCAGTGTTGAACATGTGGTGTGAAAATATTACAAATTTGCGAAGTTGCAAGGGTGCATAGAAACAGTTCAAAGCACACTAGTGACAGTCATTTTATGGACTTTCATCACCAAATTTTCAACATAGGGATTTTAGGACCTCTGCTCATGAACAGTGTCACTGTCATTTTCTTAATGTGTCCCGAACATTGATTTCCCACAGCAGCCGTGCTACTGTGCGCCACATAAGCGAAAACAGATTTCGGCCAGGATGTGAAAAATGACAGCTGTACTGTTCATAAGGAGGTGTGGAAAAATGCCAATGTTGAAAATCTGGAGTGAAAATATTGCAAATTCACAAAGTCACGAGCGTGCATAGCAACTGCACAACGCACACTCGTAAAAAAGCCATTTTTCGATTTTTTCCACCAAATTTGTAACATGGGCTTCTTGAGAGCCCACCTCATGAACACTGCACTGTCATTTCATGAATCAGTCCTGAAAGGTGATTCCATGCAGTGACCATGAAATCACCTTTCATGACTGAATAACGCAATGACAGTGGCTGAATTCATGAGGAGGGGTCCCAATAACCCCATGTTGAAAATTTGGTGCCAGAATTCCCCAAAATGCCTGAGATATGCACCAAAGTTGAGTTGAAGAGTGCAGATGTGTTCCTAGTCCACTGAAGATCATTGTGCCGGGCTCCAGAGGTAAGTATGGTGTGAGGGGGGTGTGGGGAGGCAGGGGGTGCAGAAGGTGAGCATGGGTTGGGGAGAGGGCAGGGAGACCACGAGGGAGCATTTTCTTTTTTCACAGGTTTAAAAAAAATCACGGGATCATTTTTTTTTTCAGGGGCATTTGGCATGATGGAGTGGGCTCCCAGCATACCACCTGAGTGTTTGGGGGCAGTATGTAGCCGACGGGGGATTGGGTATCCCCACTGGCACATATGGAAGGGGGGCCACAAGAACTGAGGGGGATTGGGCAACCCTCCTTGGCACAGAATGAAAGCAAGGGGGACTTCTGCCAATGGGGACTGGGCTCCCCCGTTGACAAGGAGAAGGGGGGACTGAAGCTGACAGGGATTGAGCACCCTGTCAGCAAGCTCTGCAATGAGGGTTCACTCCCTCATTGCAGCAGATGATACTACAATGATGAGGCAGCCCCTGATTGCAGCGACTAAAATGTTTCAAGGTTGTGGCACACTGGCTGAACTAGTGTCAGCTGTAGTGTGCCATCCCATTGGGGAACCCAGGCCAAGCCACCAAAGGCAGTGGGGGCACTGGCCACAACAGTGCCACACCTCTTCAGTCTACCTCTGCAGCAAGCTGCCACAGTATTTTTCTTGCGCATGCACACGATGAACATAAAAAGTAGTTGAATTCCAAATTTCACAAGTAAAATGTTTTTTGAATATAAAACAACAGTTTACATACAATTCAGATTCTTTATTTTTTATAATCTGTGAAAATTATTCCATGGTTTATGTGGTCTGCAGAAAAGCATTCCATGCTTTTTGGAATTCTGCAGAACTTAAAAATAAATTCCTAAAAGCATTATAGAAGTGGAATTGGCATTCTGCACCAATTCTGTCAGCAGAATTCTACATTCAGCAAAGCTTTACTTACATATATTGCACAAAATCATTGTCTTATAAGCCAGGGTGCCACATAGCCTACACTTAAATATCATGCAGGGAGAAGTAACACTCCTCTGGAGCACTGTCCACCTCAAACAAATTAGTGCAGTCTTGTTCACTGCCTCATCCAGCTACTGCTCTCTGTGTTCATGAATGACTGGAGAGAAGGAAAAATAAACAAAACAAAATTGTCATCTAAAGTAAACTGTACTCCCACTTGACCAGAAGAGTGCTCCTGATTCCTGGAGCACTCATACCTCTGCATAGACTCTGTAGAGCACAGAACTCAAGAAAATGCAATTAAATGTAGCCCTGCTGACCAGAACAGCACAGACCTGTGGAGCTTGCCAGTACCTCAGATGGCAAAACCGAGCAGTATGACAGCAGCATAGCACAGTGATTAACTGCTCTGAGCTGCAAACCTGGAGACCTGGGTTTCAATCCAATCACCCCCTCTCTTGCATACTAGGTAACCTTGAGCAAGTCACTTAACTTCCTTGGGCTCCTAGGTCATACCTGAAAACAAGCTCTGTCTTTGTGTACATTTACTGCTTAAACAGTTTCTCGTTTCCCTTTCCTTAACTCCATTTTTGTGACTGTGCCAAACAGCCAGGCATGTGCAGATGAAGCATACAAATGTGCTGACATCCTGCAGCTCTGCACAACATCACCAGCACAGTGCACTCCCAGGACTAGATCTGGCTTTTTTACCAGTATGTTCACTAAAATATATTTTTTGCATCATATGGTAGACTGGACTTATTTTCCTCTATTTTTCATAGCACCAAACAATTTTTAAAAATCACAATTTATAAATAAAAAACCTTTTTTTTCTCAAGTGGCGAGTAACAGAGCAGGCCATGCATGCTTGTTTAGCACATGTGGATCCTTCAACCTGCGAGTAAGGGGGGTGGTGGCTAAGACAGCGTGTGAAGCTCTGTCATGAAGCATAGTTGTTAGGGAGAGACACCATAGTTGGGCAGAGGGGGGAAAATGACTCAAGACGCAACTAAGGACTTGGACCTAGGATGGTCCAAACTGTGCACCTTTCAGTGGCTTATGATCCTGCCACTGATTGAACCTCATGCCCCAGAAAGCACACCAGGCACTAGAAGGACCACTGACTCTGCACCAACCAGGAGACACACTGAACAAACTCTCTAAAAGAAAACCAAGGCCACCCCCCCCCCGCAGAACGGTTGCAGCCCTCAGGACAGAGCCCATGGCATATCAAGGAGTCCTAGTGAGCATGTGTCAAATGTGCTGTTACTGATGCAGAAAAACACCATCCTGCAGTTAGGAGGGACAGCACACCTCACCCAGAGACACTAGAAAAGGGGGGACAAACACATTAACAGCTAAGACAAGTAACTGACTAACCTGCCATTAGCAAGACCTAGATATCTTCTGCTACCTAGGTGGAACGAGTCTCTCAGCACAGGACACACCTATACAGAGATCCTTGCCCTCCAGCTGGACTAAACCAACTAGTTCAATCAAAAATTATGTGCTGAGTTGCAGGCAGTTATATCCCCAAAAGTGTGGTCTGAGTCCTCGAGCAATCTTAGGTTGGCTGCCTGGGGCACAGAACAGATTTATACAATTCAAAATAATTCATAGGTGGCACAGAATGCCCCAGCAGCTGCAGAAGTGGAGCCTTGTGAACTCGAACAAATGTTGGAGATGTTTCTCAGCAGTTCAGAGCATTACACACCTGATATGGGCGTGCCCCAGCCTGAGAGAATATTGGGAAGGACTGCAGCAAGTTCTGTCTGATCTCAGTACATGTACCATGGCACTGTCATACCTGATAAAAATGCTTTGTGTACACGTGGTAGGAGATGGCTAGGGCACACACACATCTGGGACAAAAAGATGCATCCTAGGATCCCTTATAATAGCTAAATGCATCATCCTATGACACTGGAGAAAGGTGACTCTGCTAAATGTCTCAGAATGGCTGCTAGAACTGGTGAAAATGCAGCCTGATCCCTTAGTGCTGGTGCGGAACTGCCTAAATACCTCGGTGATTGCTGCTGTACCTCCCTGGCATACGAGGGGAGTGACATTACATTCTGAAAAAAACTCCTAGCTACTATATCTCTCTGTTCTCTCTGAGGAGAACTTCAGTATCCCATACCTGTAATCGCGTTGCTGTCCAAAGCTCTTCTTCAGCCACTTACTTAACCCCCAGAGCAAAATGCCTGATATTGCATTCCATACTTGGAATGTCAGAGTTCTAAACTCCCCTATTAAAAGCAAGAAGGTACTGGCCCACTTGAAATGCCTACATTCTAAAGTGGCATTTCTACAAGAGACTACAGGAGAAGATCATACTCGTATGTCCAAAGATTGGGTGGGCCAGCAGGTACATTCAAATGCCCCCTCCAGGAAACATGGTGTCCTTATTCTCCTGTGTAAGTCCCTACCTTGGACCCTCATCAAGACACTTTCCAGCTCTGAGGTGGGTGATAGCAACATATGACACCCCCTCAGGCCTGATTACCCTCTGCAACCTCTATGCCCCTAACGAGGATATGCCGCAGTTCTTCCACAATATTGCTGAAGTAATAATGGAGTTTATTCCCCTGGACTGCCCCCTCCTTATGGCAGGTGACTTTAATCTTACATTAGTCCCATCCCTAGATAGCAATGATAGGGGCAAGGAATCACACCTTAGGAAGGCACTGCACCAAATGATTTCAGACTGAGGTGTTACAGATATCTGGAGACTCTTTCATCCCAGAACAAGGGATTATACTTTCCATTCGGAACCAAATACTTTGCACAGCAGACTAGACTTCTGGCTTGGCTCACCTACTTTAACAATGAAAGCCCTTGATGTCTCAATCCTCCCATGGGTCATATCTGACCATGCCCTGGTCCATCTCCTTATTCAGTGGAACCCTATAGCTCCCCCACCCAGAAACTGGAGATTAGATCCTCTTCTAATGAGAGACCCAGATTTTATCCCCTGGGCCCAAAATGAAGCCTCCCTCTTTATAGCTGAAAATTCTATCTTGGACACCTCGGCAGGTACCACCTGGGAGGTTTTTAAGGTCACAATGTGGGGTAGCATTATGGGGTTTGCAGCTGCTAAATGTAGGGAAAGGGAACATCAGCTGGCTGCACTAGAACAGAAACTGACAACAGCTAAAGATACCTTCAAGTCTATGCCCCCCCCCCACCCACTCTACAACAGGTAGAACCATTGTAGGCCTACAATTTGAAATTAACCAGCTCCTCCACAGAAAGGCCGAAGTGGCTATTCTTCTCCTCCGACACACCTTCTGGGAAGGATGTGATAAGGGAGGCAAAGTACTTGCTTACCAACTTCGCAAGCAGCAAGCCAGTAGATATACTGTAGTTCTGGATTGAAGGATAAGCAAGGGGTGCTGTCCACTATCCCAGAGACCATCAATACCATCATGGCCTCCTTCTACAGATCCTTTTATTCCTCCTCACATACAGAACCAGATAGACAAACCCAGCCATTTCTAGATACTCTCCATTTACCTAAACTAAATGCACAGCAGGTACAGCTGCCTGATCTCCCTATCTCAAAGGAAGAGGTGAGTTCAGCCATTCAAGGTCTGAAGCTGGGGAAATCACCTGGCAATGATGGATATCCAGCAGATTTCTACCAGGCTTTAGCCCAACTATTTCACCTCTTCTAACCAAGGTGTTCCAAGAAATAGAGCTCAAAGGCACCCTTCCTCCTTCCGTGCAGGAAGCTACTATTGTAGTCATCCCCAAAAAGGGCAAAGACCCTATAAACCCGGGAAGTTATTGCCCGATCTCTCTTAGTAACCTTGACAGCAAACTGTATGTTAAAATTCTGGCATCCAGGCTAGGACCTTTACTCCCTGGACTCATACATCCCTCACAAGTGGGCTTTATCCCTGGCCGACATAGTTCAGACCACTTGAAAACCCTTATGAATCTTATGCATTTCTCTAGATCCCTTCCCACACCAGCGGCTGCTATCACAGTGGATTTTGAGAAAGCATTCGATTCTGTGGAATGGTACTACCTGTACCTAGTCCTTACATACCTTGGAATGGGTAAAAAATGTATTTCTAGGATACAAGCCATTTACGCTTTTCCCTCTGCCATAGTTGATACAAACTCTATACTCTTCCCCCCATTTCTTCTGGAATGAGGGACAAGATAGGGCTGCCCCCCTTTCTCCCCTCCTGTTTGTTCTGGCTTTGGAACCACTGGCCAGAACTATGAGAAGCCATCCTGATATTACTGGCTTAACAGTGGGAAACACAACATACACAACCCTTATGTATGCTGACAATCTTCTCCTTCCCCTGGCAGATGCCCACTGCTCCATACCTCCCTTGCTCCACCTCCTAGATGCTTTCTTTACATACTCAGGCCTAAAACGGAATCAAACTAAGACCAAATTACTTCACCTGAATGGCCATTGTACCCAGCAGATGGCAAAGTCAGCTGGCCTCCTCTGGGCCCCTAAAGGAATCACCTGCCTGGAAATTCTTCTTACTCCATCTCTTGATACTCTCTGGCATGCTAACATACAACCTCTTCTCTCCTCTATCAAGACAGGATTTGATAGATGGAAACTCCTTAAACTCATCCTGGCAGGGAAAATTGCAGCTATAAAAATGGTCACAGCCCCCAAGCTCTTTTATCTTCCAATGCACATGCCCATCCCCCTCCCCAAACAATGGCACATGGCCGTTGATAGATTAGTTGGGGACTTCCTCTGGGAAGGTTCCAAACCCAAGTATACCCATTCTAAGCTTAGGGCCCACTGGGAACATGGTGGATGGAATTTCCCCTGGATAGAAGGATACCCAGCCCAAACTGTTAAATGGATGTATCCTCCCTCGCTCCGCTCCCCACAGTGACTCCAAATTGAGCTAGACATCACAGGGACAACACACCCCTCTTCACTTCTCTTTTCTTGGAATGACACCAAACTCAAACCTCCCAAACAGGCCTAATTTGGGTCACACCACATCCACAGTAGAGGTGTCCAGAACTAACTGGTTTGCCACACATGTAAGGATGAAGATGGACCCTCTCCTGCCTTTTCACATTTCTCTATGTATAGCAAAACCCCTCCATTACTATAGGGGGACATTGGGTATGTTGGAATCAGTGGGCTGCTCTGGGCATTTCCAAATTGGGAGATCTAGTGGACCAGAATCTCAAGGTTTTTCATATGTTTCAACCCCTCCGGCAGCTATGGGGTATCCCCCAGTCAGATTTCTGGAAATACTTCCAAATCAGAGATGTCCTCCACCACTCTCTGAGCCTATCCTCACCACAATGTACTCCATCAGCCTTGCATACCTGGATACAACACCCTAAGGGCTTTGCTGGGTGCATCTATGCCAGGTTCAGAGACACTGTCCCCTTTCAATCTGAGGAAACGAAGCATAAATGGGAAAAAATGCTAAAACACCCTATTCCATCTATGGCCTGGGACCAGGCCTGGGGAGACCACACACACACACACACACACACACACACACACCTGGTTGAGAGATGCCAGATCATGGCTAATCCAGAACAAAATTGCTCACTCATGGTACAGTGCCCCTGTGGTTCTTACTAAAGCCAAACTTCTGGAATCAGATAAGTGCTGGAGATGTCAAGGGGCAAAAGGAGACCTACTATACATATTATGGTCCTGTCTATGGATCCAACCCCTATGGCAAGAAATACAAGGTCTAGCAACCATAGTGCTAGGCCAGTGGATTCCCCTTAGTCCCCTCTTCTACCTCCTGGGAATCTGCAGTGACCTCCCAAAGCTATGCCTGCCCAAGTATAGGTGGCTTGCTCTACTGACCCTGTAAACCAAGAGAGCCTTGCTCTGTAAATGGAGATCTTCACTGGTCCCCACAATGACAGAGATTATGGCATCTCTTTCAGTCCTTGCCAAGCTAGACAGAATTTCACACCTCCAGACATATCAACGTTCTACATTCAGACATTGCTGGGCCCCTTATTTAAGCCATGTTAAACCTCAGACAGGCATAGGCTGAATAACCCTCTATCCTGCTGGATGCAGTCAGATTACAATCTTGCCACTCTGAATGAGGTTCAGGGTCCACACAGGGTAGTTACCAACCAACTGCTGCAAATATGACAGACTAGGTCAAAAGGGTGACATTTAGTGTCCCCCACACTTCATCTTTCTGTAAAGAACTCCAGTACCTATGCTCAGTATAGGACCTATCTTCTTACTCTCGGGTATACATATCTGCTGTTTTCCTGAAGCTATCTGTTTATCTTCTTAATCTTTGCTCTTGCATTACATATGTAACTCAAGCAAAGAGCTAGACTCTTTGGGATATATATATATATATATATATATATATATATGTTCTAGATTAAGTCTGAATCTTGCGGGACATATACACACTAACAGCTCATCTCTTCTATTGAAGCCTTGAAATGGGATTTGACTTGACTAGACACAGGAGATACGTCTGGTGTGCTTATGACCAGCAAAGACAGTTGATAGAGATTTCTCTCCGGTCAGTACAATAGTCTGGCATAAATCTTGTTGTATGATTGGATCGCTTAGGTATATCCCCTCCCTCACTAACTTTTACCCTCGTATTCATCCCCTTTCATTTCTACCCTCCTCCCTGGTAGCAGTGGATAGGTGCTGTGCAGGTCCTGTATCTCTCCTATTTGGCAGTCCTGTATCTATGTATGCAACCTCACCATTGGAATCACCTGTACACATTCACAAAGGCATTCTATTGATTGCCTTTTTTTTTTCGTTAAGGTTATGTTTCCCATGTCCCTTCCTCCTCCTTGACTTTTTTCCCTCCTTTTTTCTTACCCACTCCATTGGTTTTAAGTATCTGTACAATGACTGTTTACATGAAGGCTTCAGCCTTAAAGCTGTATGCTCTGTCAACTCTTTTTTGGAAAATAAAAATGTTACAACAGAACTGGTGAAAATGGTTCACTTTGAGAGGATCCATTATAGCACCAACAACAAATTAGATATGTACATGGCTTTATGGGGACCATACCTTACCTCTAGACACTATCTACCACACTTCCTCCAAGGCAGGCAGTACCAACATGAACCATATACTCCAAATCAACACACATAGAGAGGAGCCATACATGCCAGTAGCCGCTGACCCCAGCTCTCAATCCTCTATCAAACCCCTGTGGGCAATGTGCACTAAGCACACGTATTTCTCTCATTAGCTATTGGATTAATACCTGTTACTGCTCAGGTGTGGGATAGTAATATGGCTTTCACGTACTCCTTCACACAGGATTATAATGAATGGATTTACAGGACAGTTGTTAAAATTATTTGTCAGTACAGGAGCAATAGTGTCTTGTGATGTTCATGTTCTGGCAGGGCAATTAAATTTTTTTATTAAGAAAAGAAATTCGTGGACCAGGCTTAGTATTGTTATTTTGCAATCGACTGATTGTAACAGTTATGTTTAAAATTGTTCAATACACTTTAATTACTAAAAAAAGCGACTGACTAACGGACTAGGCTCTTCCAACACTATAAAATAAAATAGATTCTTACTTACCTGAGGCACCAGGCTAGCCATCTCTAAAAAGACCCTACCTAAAGACACCATACAAAAGGTGCATGATCCCCCTTCAGGCACTGTCGGCACTGGAATGGGAGGTGGCTAACAGGTTATTCAATTTGAGAGCCACTGCTTAACAGGCACAATTTCGAAATTTAAGGTTACCCCCGTCACCAGGTGGCTCCAACCTGCCTTAAAGTAGCACAATCAGTCAAAGAGTAGTGAGCTCACAGATGATGCGGAAAACATTGCATTCAAGCAAAAGCAAATTTATTACAGCCAAATGCTTACAGTCACTCTAAATAACATAGGTACAGTAGAGCAGTGTGTCTCAGTACCTCCAGCACGAACCCCTAGCACCTTGACTTGATGGAGTCTTCAAGGGGTGACCCCATTGAAGACTAGCTAACCAAAGGAGGAGGCTGCATTACCGAGGGAGGCATATACTGATCCCAACACAGGCTGAAGCAATGAGGGGGGAATGGCCTGAAATGGGAAAAAACAGGGCAGGGTGCAAGATAAAGGTGATGGCGATAAGGTGGCGGACAAGAGGGTAAGAACAAAAGAGGCAGAAAAAGAGGCATAGAGGAGACAAGAAACAGAGGGAGTAATGCAGAAAGAGGGGAGTAAAGGGGAGTTAAGGGGCAGCAAAGACAGGAAGTGGGAGGAAAGGGGGGTGTAGGTATGGAGAGAGAAAGGTTTAGAGGGCGATGTCCACCAACATAAGGAGTCTTGGGAAAAAAATTCCAGACCCTGGAGCCATCGTGGTAGTGGTGAACCTGGAACTGGTAACCAAAACTGAGTCATAATGCAGTCAAAATCATGACTGAGACATGGCCATGCCAGAGTACTCTCAGTTAAGAAGAGATAGGGAGGGGACAAGGGGAGAAGGGGTTCTTTTATATGTGAGGGAGGGTACCAGGGCTATGGAAGTGCAAGGGAACCTAGAGGTAATGGAAGAGCTGCATGTGCTGGGGGTCACCCTGGAAACAACAGTTAGGGCCAATATTCATACTGGGTTGCTATACAGATCTCCAACACAAGGAGAGGAGCTGAATAAAGCACATGGGGAAACCATCAGTAGGATGGCAAAAAAAGGGGGAGTTGCTGCTAGTTGGGGACTTCAGTCTGTCACATATGGATTGGATCCTTCCAATCGCAGCTTTGTCTAGAAGAAGGGCTATCCTTGACTCCTTACAGGGGATGTTCTTCAGGTAGCTAATCAGTGAACCCACTAGGAACAGGGCAATACTAGACCTGGTGCTTACTAAAAGAGACAGTCACAGTGTGCTGTCCCTTGGGGACCAGTGACCACCATATAGTATGGTTCAATATTAAGATGAGTGCAGAGGCAAACCACATAAAAAATGAGGGTTCTGGAGGGTGGATTTAAAAAAAAAATTGGAGATTGCTTCAGAAGCAGCCCGGGGGAAGGGGTAGAGGAACAGTGGAGAAAATTAAGGGAAGGCATAGTGAAGGCGAGCATCCCCAAGTTAAGAAATTGAGCAAAAGCAGGAGAAAAAAACACCATTATGGTACTCAAGGAGAGTGGCCAAAAAGGTGATGGGAAAAAAGGTGGCATTCAAGAGGTACAAAGAAGCCTAGAGGGATGAGGATAGGAAGGTGCACTAGATACAACAAAGCGAAGCAGGTAAGGCAGTGAGGGGAGCAATGATGCACACAGAGGAAAGTATAGCCAAAGGGGTAGCAAACTGGGACAATACTTCTTAAGATACATAAGCAAGAAGAGGAGGGCAAGGAGAGGGATAGTGGGGATAAAGAGAATAGCAGAGGGAGGCTACTCAGAGGAGAACCAGGATAAAGAAGACATCTTGAGCAAGTACATCTGCTCAGTCTTCACAGTGGAGGGAGAGAGGGAGGAACAATGAAGAAGCAGCAGAAATACTGTGAATACTGTGGGGGGGCACAAGTCAATTTTCAGAGGAAAGAATCCTGACAGGACTTGCAAATCTGGCAAGGCCATGGGACCAGACGGGATACACCTTAGGGTGTTAATGGAACTCAGAAAAGTGCCTGCTGCACCACTGACAACCTTAATTTAACTAACTGGAAACAGGAGTAATTCCAGAAGACTGGAGAACAGCAGACATATTCCCACTCTGTAAGAGAGGCAGCAGGAAGGAGGCTAGCAACTATAGGTCGGTAAGTCCCATAGCAGTAGTGGGGGAAGTAATGGAAACCATGTTAAAGGAAAGACTAGTGGAGTATGTTGAATCCAGTGAGTTACAAGACTAAAGGCAGCATGGATTCACAGGGGGAGGACATGCCAAACGAATCTGACTGATTTCTTTGATGGAGTGACCAGGAGAATAGATGAAGGGTGGGCAGCAGACATGGCCTACTTGGACCACCAGCAAGGCCTCTGACACTGTACCATATAGGTAAGGCCCCTAGACATCTGTGGCCACAGAATTTTGCACAGAATTTGCAACCTACCATAGAATATTTGCAGTGCCACAGAATTCACTGTTCTTGGTGATTCTTTATTAATATTTCCAGTTTATCCACAGCACATTGTTCCTGTCCCCTCCTTTTATGTCCAAAACCCCTCTATACTCAGCATGTGATGTTAACAGTGCTATCACACCATGCATCAGCTAATGACAGGGCTGCATTCTGCCACAGAAATTAATGATCACTTATCTACCACAGCTCCCACTCACAGAGGCAGTGGCACAGCACATCAGGTACTATGATATTTGCTCGATCTGTACTACAGCCTAATAAAATTTTCAGTGTTATTACACTAGGGCCAACTTAAACAAATACTTGTCAATATCATAGACCTGTTAACTTCTTACTTTACTTTGTACAGATTTATTTGTGCCTTTAAGGTATAGGGATGCCATCTGAAATTAATAACTAGTAAAATGAATTAACCTGTTGTTTTTAAGAAAAACAGTTATGCCCAGAAATGTGGAATATAATGTGTAGACCTGTTGAAAGAACTAATATACTAAATTAATAATTGCGCTGTACACATGTTTGCCAGGGCTATTGATTATCTGTTACCATGGGTTGACAGAATTACCTAAAAGTTATGGAGAAATGTTATGTGCAAGGCCAGCCATTGGACCAGTGGGTAGCATGTTGTAGGGATAAGCTTTGGGAACTGTCTGGGTAGCACAAGGATGGGAGGAGGGTCAGCCCTGCCGCACACCACTGCTCTGAGTCTATGAAGGTGTGGTGCAGTGTTTTGTCACATGGGTGGCACCTTGTGACAGGCTGAGGAGCCTTCTCTCACAAGGGGTTCATATGCATGTTATGGCCTGATGGGGTTCATGTAGTGTGTCAGGAGAAGTGGGTTGGCATGAAAAATTAGTCTGCAGTATCTCCTCTATTCTGTTCTTTCCACTTCCAAAGGGACCTGTATGAATGAGGACACAATTTCACAGTCACAGAAAGAGAAATGTATTTAAAAAACAATTATGTTACAGATTACATATAAATATGTGTGATATACAGTGTGGCCCTCATAAGTTATGTAAACAGCATGAGTATACAGATAGCTTATTTTTCATATAAGATCCCCTCTGTATATTTCATTTATGCAGTTGGCTAGGACCTTAAGTGATAGATTTTTTTAGCTTTTTTAAAAATAAAATTATTTCCAAAAATCTGCATTTTTTTGGAACTAGTGTTACTGTGTGTTTTCCCATCCTGATTGCCATAGCCATTACCATGGCTGTGAAGTCAGGATGACAAGCTGATGCTGTGATGTGGCAGTTCATTGGTGCCGCAGAACTTCCACAGAAATTACAAACCACTGCTGCAGAAGTTCCATGGCAAATGGTAATCCTGCTGCAGAACTTGGCCCCAAAATGCTGCAGAAAAGTAGGGGCCTTGCATATGAGACTGATAAAGAAATTGGGCAGTCTAGGGGGTTAATGGATAGGCAACAGAGGGTGGTGGCATACAGCTCTCACTCTAATGAAGGGAGAGTGACCAGCGGGGTGCCACAGGACTCAGTACCAGGACTGGTCCTCCTCAATATCTTCATAAGTGACAGTGCAGAAGAACTGGAAGGGAAGGTATGCCTTTTTGCAGATGATTCCAAAATATATAATAGGGTGGATACCTAGGATGGAATGGAGAGGATGAGTAAGGACCTTAGAAAACTCAGTGAGAGGTTGAGGGCATGGCAGCTAGGGTTCAATGCCAGAAAGTGCAAAATCATGCACCTAGGTCATAGAAACCCAGGAGAAGTGTTGTGTGGAATGTGGATTTCCACTGGCAAAGTGGAATTTCTGCCAGAGTTTCACTGATTCTTCGGCAGAATTCTACCTGCTGTGATCCACAGAATAATACCCACCGAACAATATGTTTGTAGTGAGAAATCATTCAGCAACAATTTCTTCAGAAAATATTGAAATCCACAGAATAATAGTCCATAGAAATGTTGTAGAAAACTACTTCTGCAGTTTTTTGCTGTGGAATGACACCACTCCATTTCCAATGAAAGTCAGTGGAATTTTGAAAATTCCACAAAACCTCATTTCCACTGCAACTTCAGGCTACCATCCTATCTTTAATCGATTATGTGGACCTGCTCTACACCCACTGCTCTGCCTCTGCACTGGCTAAGTTAGACACCCTCTACCACAGAGCTATCAGGTTCATTACTGGCCTTCCACTTTCCCCACACCACTGCTCCCTATTCTCATCATTAGGCTGGACTTCCCTTCACTATAGAAGGAATAGAAACACCGCCTTATGGGCCCCTTCTGAGCGGTGACCAGCAAGCTCCCCTCATATGTCTCAGGTTGTATTCCCCAGAGTGTGTTAGGCACCTACGCTCTAAGGAGCTATTCCCTAATCACCCTACAAGTTCCAAGGGTCAAAACTCATTTCAGCAAAGCTGCTCTAAGCTTCTCTTTACCCACATTGTGGAATGGTTTACAAAGGAACTTGAAGCTGAGCTGCCCCATTAGCCTGAATATCTTCAGTGCGCTCTACGATTGCTACATGAAAGCACCTTGCAAATGTTTTCCTCACCGCTAACCTACTAATTCCGCAACTCCCCATTTCCATCCTGATGCTTGTCATGTTTCTACCCCTGTCTCTCACTCTTTCCCTATTAACTCTTACTACTGCAACCACCCTTCTCTGTCCACTCCAGCCTGGCTAAAGTCCCACCCCATCGATGGTAGTGTCCCAATTATCTACCCCTCCTCCATCATTATCATAATAAACAAGCACACGACAGCCATCGTCACTTTCTGTGGTTTTAGTCCAACCCCAGTCATCGGCAATATATCCCTCCTCTTCTTTACCTCTCCAACCTGCCACCCATACATGGCCTTTTTCCCCTATAAGTGTAGTTGCCGGCTGCCTCACTCAAAAGATCTCTGTTTATAACCCCTGTATGCCTATGGTTGATTGTACATCTGCTGACTTCTTCAACTGTAAAATAATGCTGTTTTTTTTTTTATTTATTTCAACCTTGGTACTGTACTATATACACTGTATATACTTTTTCTTCCTTGTATATTATTGCTTTTTGTATATCTGCTTCTGTACTTTGATGTATTCATGACCAGGTCCACCTTACAAATGAGCCTTGCTCAATGGTGCCCGCCTGGATAAATAAAGATTTTGATTGCTTGAATTTGAAAATTCTGCACAGCACTACCTAGGAGCTGGGTAAAACAGAGTGGCAGGGGAGGTACTGACAGTAACTAAGCAGGAAAGAAACCTTGAGGTTATTGTATCTAATGATCTCAAAGTGGAAGGGCAGTGTGGCATGGCACTGAGCAGGGTCAGTGGGATGCCGGGGTGCAGAAGGAAGGATATCACCAGAAGGCAGAGGGAGGTGGTGTTACCACTGTATCATTCACTCATGAGACCTCACCTGCAGTACTGTGTCCACTTCTGGAGACCACATCTTAGAAAGGACATAGACGGGGGGGCAGTCCAGAGGAGGACAACTAAAATGCTGCAGGTGTTACATCAAAAGCCTTGTGAGGAGAGACAGAGGGATCTCAACATTTACACCCTAGAAAATGGGAGGGAGACGAGGGACATGACAGAGACATAGGGGAGTCTATTTCAAATGATGAAGTGCAGTAGGACAAGAGGGCATTCATTGAAGCTGGAAGGGGGGAAGTTTGAGAGGGATGTGAGGAAGTACTACTTTAGTGAAAGAGTGGTGGATGCCTGTAACAGCTGGGAGTGAGAATAGTGGGGGCTTCAAACATGAATGAGACAGACATAAGGCAATATTGGTAAATAGGCAGGGAATCAATGAGTCAACAGAGACCAGGTAGAGTCTGTAGAGACAGAGTAGGCAAGAAAATTCTGGGCAGACTTAGGCAAGTAGTCCTTTTCTGCTAACAATTTCTATGTTTCTGAGTTTCAAAATTCTACCTGTTTGAGCATAAGGTGGGGTCATATAAAGACTGCATTGAAATTTCTGGCCAAAATATCAAGAAACAATGAAGTTATGAAGAAATGTTGAATTGTTTTAACATTTATTCACCAAGGCCACTGGTTTTTGGTTTTTACCAGAAAACCCGGTAAAAAGTCTGGAATTAAGGCTGCCTGATCAATGATTTCATGGAATCTGGCATTTTATACCAGATCAGTAAATCTACAAAACTTGTAGTTTACTTATAATTGCTTCCTGTACTATTTTTAATTTGCTTTATTTAATGCTCTATATATTAAGCTTTCTTTTATTCAAATTATTTATACACATACTAAAAGAATAGCAGCAGAATCCCAGTAAAATCTGGAAATTAGAGTAACAATCACTGATGCAATTCTGGAATGTGAAGTCTTGAAAATGGAATTTCACTGTTTTAATCATCATAAATCAGTGGCCTTCCTCATAACACTGTGATTATTTGCAGAGTTTGGCCCCAAATTTTCAAAATAATCATTTCTTTACCCCACCTCATGAACATGACAGGTGTCATTTTTCTAATTCCCACCAAAACACGCTTTTGAATTCACTCCACAAAATCCCCTTTGGGATGGAATTTTAAAAATTCCACCTGACATGATCATGCGAGGGGTCATAAAAAGGCAGAGTGAAAAGTTGGGATCAAAATGTCAAAAACCAACAAAGCTATGAGGAAACATTATATTTTTGTCAACATTTACTCATAACTTAATTCAATGTTTACTCATAACTTAGCGAATTTTGCAGATTTGGGCTCCAATTTTGCAACATAGCCCATGTGTTACCCCACCTGATGATATGTGTCATTTTTCAAATCCCCTGCAAAACATGTTTTTCTAGATGCTCCACAAATCACCTTTCAGATGGAATTTAAAAAATCCCTCAGTCTTGATCATAACATCAGAACATAAAAAGACCATGTTGGAAATTTGGGGTCAAAATGTCACAGCTCGCTGAAAATAATATCTTGCCTCTAAGCTGGCCTATCTTGATTAAATACAGTCTAAAATGTATTAAAGCAGGACACCCCTGAAAATGAGGTCTTGTATCTGGCCTTTCCTGGGTAAGTATATAGCAAAAATGTATAAAAGCAGGACCTCAGTATAGCAGAGACCCTACTGAATGGGGCATCTATGCTGCTCTATCCTGGCAAAAATATATTGTAAAAGCAAAACCCACTAAAAATGAGAACTTGCCATTCAGCTGGTCTGCCTGGGCATTATAAAAAATGGTAAATATAGAGCCCCATCAAAAGTGAGCTATTGCATGTCTGCCTGGGTAAATACAGTGTGGAAAATGAGTAAAAGTAGGACCTCACTAAAATGAGATATTGCATCTGATCATTGTAATCCTGAGTATTTACTGTACAAAATGTGTCAAAGCAGGATCCTATTGAAAATGAAATATTGCATCTCAGCTGGGTATCCTGGACAAATATATTGTAAAACTCTGTAAAAGCAGGACACCACTGGAAACAAGATATTGCATCTAAGATGATCTGTCCTGAAAAAATTCATTGTCAAATAAGGATCCCACTAAAAACGAGATTTTACATCTTGCCTGTACTGTCCTCGGTAAATGTGTATTAAAATGTATAAAATCAGGACCCCATTGCATATGAGAGATTCCCTCTCATGTGGTCTGTCTTGTATAAATACATAGTAAAACTGTGTACAGCAGGACCACAGTACAGTGGAGCCCCACTAAAAAAATATACATCTGTGCTATCTTGGGAAACATACATTGTGAAAACTGGACCACAGTGAAAATGAGAAATTACCTCTCAACTGGGCTGTTCTGGGTAAATACATTGTAAAAATGGGTAAAAGCTGAGATCCCACTAGAAATGAGATTTTGCATCTCCACTGTGCTATCCTGGGTAAATACAGTGCAAAAATAGATGAAAGCATGACCCCACTGAAAATGAAATATTGCATCTCATCTGTACTGTTCTGGATAAACACAATGTAAAAATGTGTCAAAGCAAGGCCGCATTTAAAATGAGATATTGTCTCTCAGCTTGGCTATCTGAAAAGCCACCTTACACTCAATTTCCCTGGTGCACTGGGATGTCCAGTGGCAAAGCTGCCTTTTACTGGTGTTTGGGTTGGGGAGGAGACCAGCTGGAGAGCAGTTTGGGGGTGGGGGAAGAAATCAAGTGCCCAGAGTAGCTTGTTTGAAAACCATCAGTGCCGGCATGGGGAGAGTGATGTGGCCATCTCAGCTGTGCTATCCAATATAAATTCAGTGTAAAATTAAGTAAAAACATGACTGCACTGAAAGCTTGATATGGCAGCTCAGCAATCCTGAGTACTTGTAATGTAAAACTGCGTAAAAGCAAATCCCTACAACAGAATCCCACTGAAAGATATGCATTGATGCAGGTCTGTCATGGAGAAGATACCATGTGAAAGCTGGGTCCCACTGAAAATGAAAAAGTTGGCTCTCAGCCGAGTTATTCTTGGTAAATGCATTGTAAACATATGTAAAAACTGTGCCCCTATGGGAAAGGGATATTACTTCTTCACTGTTCTACTCTCAGTGCAGTATAAAAATGATAAATGCAGGACACTGAAAACAACATATTGTAGTTCCACTGGCTTACCCTGGATGAATGCTGTGTAAAACTGCATCAGCCCATGACCCCATTGAAAATGAGGTACTGCAACTCTGCTGCCCTATCCTGGGTAAATAAGTTTAAAAAGGGTGAAAGCAGATCCCCCCTGATAATGACATATTTAGGGTTTATTCTTTCCTAATTCCAATGTTTATTTTTCAACATTTTTTGGCATTTTTAATTTTTTGAAAAGCAGTGTGTTTCCAATATTTATAAAAACAAGTAATAAAAATGAGGGTTAATTGTTTTTTTTTATTATTGTGTTTCTAGGAAAAGGGTTGAAAGTCAGATTTAATGATCCAAATAATGACATACTGTATTTTCAGAAAGTGCTACTGCTGTGATTGCAACACGACTACTGTACGTGCTAGGAGTCATCGCTGAAATTTATGGTAACAAAATCATGCAGTACATTCTAGAGTCTAGTAGGACAGAGCCATCTTGAGGAAGGAGCCATTGTGAACATCACGGAGTGAAGTGGAGTTTCGTCTTAGCCATCAGCATCACAGAACAGGCATTGAAATGGGTCAGGAATTAACCATCAGTCTTGGTGCTTTCTGGTTATAACCTGATGCCTAAAAAATGTCCAGTGGTGTTTTTTGGGCATTATCAGTTAAAACCTAAAGCAAGATAGGCTTGACATATGGCATCTGAGCTGTACTATCTGGGGTAAATACAGGGTAACATAAGAAAGCTCTGCCCATAGCTTCAACATACTGTTGGTCTAACCTAGAACAGCATGCAAGCAAACATGTTCAGCATCAACAAATGCTTGTTTTAAAGCATCAGTGCAACAAAAAATATTTTTCCAAAAAGCTAGATTCCACTACAGTTATTAAAAATATTAGCATACCAGTCAAATACACTTTTCTATGTACCTCCTACACTGTGCATTGTGTGTTGTCTGCGTTTTCTTGGTCCTAACCTATACCAGGTCTATAGTGCTATTTTTAATTCAAATGTGGTGGCCCTCTGTTTTTCATCTTGAGAAGAAAATGAAATGGAAATATTTATGAAGTATTCACATTCTGGTGAAACAAGAAATTATACCATCAAATAAAACTGGAAGATGCTCGGAATCTTAATTTTTGCCCAGTTTCATTGCACTACTGCTCTAATTAATCTCCCACTTCCTGTCAGACATGATATTGTCCAGAAAATGATTCTACCCTCCTTCAATTACTGTGATGTAGCTTACAGTTCCACTGCACAGACCACCCTAGCCAGACTAGACCCCCTCTTCAATGCTTTCTGTCACTTTGCCCTCGATGCCCCCCCTCGTACACACCACTGCATGCTTTATCGTTCCCTGTCCCTAACTTCTCTGAGCAACCATCGCCTAATTCATAGCGCTAAATTCACTTCTAACTTCTGGCTCAGCTTCCTCCCTCCCTACCTCGCATCTGCCTTATCCTCCCCACCTACCCCCTCACACGCCCTCAGGTCTGTTGACCCTAGACTACTATTCATCCCTCACCGTAGGACCACCACCAGCCAATCTGCATTCTCTTACCTTTTCCCTAAACTTTGGAATGGCCTGCCCACCCAGATCAGCCATTCTTCATCCAAACTCTCCCTTTCCTATGCCTTCTCTAACTTCCTTGCACCTAATTGCTACTGCCCCTGACCACCCCCCGTTAGCTCCTCCTCCCCCGCTCCCCCCTTCGCCTGACCAGTGGCCCGGCCATTGCCCAATTGTCTGCCTTATATACTACCCTGCACACTTATAGCCCCTCTATTACCTACTATTCGCACTCTCAATTTCTCCCTTCCCCTTTCCAAATTAACCTAGCTCCCCAGCCCCTTCCCTTCCTTTCCTCCTCACCTAACCTCCCCATACACCCTACGTCTACCCCTGCTTCTCTACCCCCCTCCTTGCTCTTTCCTTCCTTTCTACTTGATGCATCTCCCTGAAGCTCAACCTCTGTTACTGGCACTCAAGTTCTGCTACTCCCACCCCTGTTCTGTAAACTGGCACTTATGTATCTCATGTATTGCCTTGATGTGTACTCTTGTTTTGTATTCCATGCCCTTACGATCATGTTCTGTACTGTTCTTACCTTGTTGGGTTACCATGATTTGTATAACCTGTACTTGCTGATCCTGTGCTGTTTTGTACTGCTCTGCCTATGTAACAAGTTCATATGTAATCCCTCCCAACTATGTACATTATCCGTATTGTACTACTGTAAGTTCAAATACTGTATGTATATCTGCCTCCTCTGTAACCCCCAGGTCGCACCGTGAGACGAGTATCTTTTTGCTCAGTGTGCCTTTCCTGGTGAAACATTTTCAATAAATAAATAAATAAATTACTTGGCAGCTCTGGAACACAAAGACATCAGTTAAGCTGAGGCACACAGTGAAGTAGAACAAAGTGACATCAGCTCAGGAGATGTTACAGTGTTCCACTTCATTGTTGTCTTTAACTCAACTGATGTCACTTGGTTCCTGAACTGCTAAGCAAGTGAAAAAAGAAGATTAATATGGGCCATTGAAAAGGAAAACATATGTTTTACCCAAACTTAAGATAATGAATTATTAAAGTAATCAATAACACACGGCAGAGTGTGTGGTTGTTGGAGAAACTACCGTACACCCCTACCCCTCACACTGTAGGTTGGAGGCACAAGGCGTTAGCCAAGTACCCTTCAACCATGGGTGAGATGGGGAAGAATGGTAACTACCCAGTAACCACAAAGTCCTGAAGTGTGCTATGGCATTTATAAAATAACACCAAAATAATAAAAAAAACACAAGATTAAATAAATCTTTAAATTATAAATAAATACATCTTCATAAATGGTAAATTGGTTCTCACAACAAGTAGCTGGGTTTACCTTTTCAAAGCGGTCAAGTTGACTGGCAGGTGAATCAGTAAGTCACTCATGTTGTTAGTTGAATTATTGTTTTATTTGTCCTTCCCAACTGTCACAGTTATTGAGAATTCTGAAGCAGGTGATATTATATATTAATATGTATACTTGTGTGTGTTTCTCACTGCATTATCTTGTGCTGTTTGGAGAAGAGGACCGAAAAGCAAAGCTGAGAGGTTCTGTCAGCCCAAACACCACGAGATATATAGAATATTATATGGAAGGGTGTGCATAATGAGAATTTTACACACACCTGAGGTGTTGGATGCTACATAAACCCCGAGAGTACAGCTCTAGGGGTTTATCTAAGTATTCGACACAGAGTGTGTGTGTAAAATTCTTGCTTCACACACCACCCAATGATTTATTTTGTATAATGCTGTGGACACGTTTTTTCATCACAGCAATTATGTAAAATATGTGCAGTACTCTGCAGTGCAGAAATCAGAGCACTAGACTGTTGTTTGTCAATGAAGAATATAATTTATTTAAAAAAACAGAAGGCAGCCAGTGGTACAATATTGTGAGAAAGAAACTGCAAGTACTAAAGAAATAAGAAACTGCTAACGTGAAGCAGTTAAAAAAAATCTCCATTCTTATGGAACTGCTGCTTTCCATGATGATGATGCTGATGTGACCTGCTCCTCCACAAACGTGTGCCTGTCAGTGGTGCTGGATATGTTGAAGCAGGTTGACAGTTTCTCTTTTTCTAGGTTTGTCTGGTGATTTTTCAAGAGTGCTGTTCTCTGTGAGGCGGTATTCAATGTGAACTGGTATGTGAATTCCTTGTGGCTAAGCTAGGGTACTGTGAGCCGCTGTGTGGCTCATGCATTCCTCTTAGGAAAAGTGGTGTGTGTGATTGCCATTATAACCAGCTGGTTATGACTGCAAATTAGATAGATAGATAGATAGATAGATAGATAGATAGATAGATAGATAGATAGATAGATAGATAGATAGATAGATAGATAGAAATTTTATTTATATAGCACCCCTCACTGGGGACTCGGAGTGCTTTACAATACAATTTAAATGCACAACAAAACATTAACAATACACGAATCGAATACAGAACAAGTAGCAAAATACAAAGAAAACCAATTATCATATAACACAGTAATGAAAAAACACTGAATGTTTAGTGAAATTACTACCTGCTTTTCCTATGGGAAAAACATGACCCAGTTATTACAACATTCTTATGCTATAAGAAACACACATAAGTATATGTATTAAAGGGACACTGTCAAACCTTTTTGCTTCGTATTGTTACTAGTGGAAAACATACACTTAACCCTTGCTGTGCCACGGACTGATGTATCAGTCCAAAATTCCTATGCATTCTAATTCTGTTGGCAGCCTAAGGGCTCATGATTGTTTACCTTCTCTAAAACTCATCAAAGCTGTTAGTAGTATGATCTGATTCCTTTCAGAGTAGAACTGAAATGCATGGAAAGCTGAAAGGAAAACAACATGGTGGTGGATTTCCCCTGTCTGAACTGTAGCCGTGCCTGTTTCTAATAGACCCGATTCAGAGGCTGTTTGAGGCTCTGGCACTAGGTCAGAAGTGTGCATGTAACAAAAGCTTCACTCAGAACAGCAAGGCAACAACAGCACCTGCAAACACAGAGCCCAAAGAAACCACACACATCCACATGGTAGCAGTCCAAACACACACTGAGGACTGCTACCAGGGATTTAATGCAAAATAGTAGCATTCTGTTTTTGTGGGGGCTCCACCCCTGCATCCCCCCATAACTAAAAAAATCAACTGTGAGTCAGAGTCAGATTATGGGGTAATTTAGAAACTTGGGGGGGTTGATCTGTGCGACGAGACTTGTAAAAATTTGTGAAACCTGTCTCACAGAAAAGGATCAAAGACCAGGACTAGAACCCTGGTCTTCAGCACTATTATGATCAAGCTACTCCATGCCTCAGCCATCTTCACCACAGGAGCAGCTTGACTTTTCCCAGCCCTTCTCCATGCCCTATAGTCATTCCTGGTACGACGGACAGCTACAGGGGTAGTGGTTACTGCACTTCTCTGTTCTACCTGTCACTATCCATGATATGCTCTTTTTACATTGTGCTTCTTCCATGCACTGTTCAGGTTGTGCTCTTTTGATCGGGTAGGGAGGCGACAGCATTAGCATGCGCACTGAGAAAACAGCTAATCAGACAGTACAAGGCAGCACCTGTATGCCACGTGAGAGGTAGGCTGATTATAAGCACTGATTGGCTGTAGCAGTTAGACTGATTTGTAATTTTATGCAGTTATGTCAGGCTAGAAAACAAGTTCTATTACATACAAGGCACTTTCCAGCCTTTTGTGGTTATTGTACAATTACTGCACAAGTCTGGACAGCTACTGACAAATCAAATCCTTGGATTTGTCATGTCCATTTTATATGTGCTATGTAATGTTGATTAGTCCTTTATTGGTTATATACCTAGTATTGATTTTATTTATTTATTTATTATAATTTTGGTAACCGGGTAAGTCCACTGAGACCATGCAGTCCCTTTTTCAGTGACGACCCGGGTGACAATGGTGAACACAGTACAATTAATAAATACAATAATAATATACAGGATACAGGGAGATTTAACAATGTTGCAAAAATTATCACAGTGGAAAGCCAGGTAAGTAACTTAAAACAGATCAGGCATTAAGCATATATAAATAAACAGGGTAACTGATATTATACAATATATACATAGCAGGAACATGAGTGCAGGTGGATTACAAGCTACATCTTTTAGAGTAACATAGACTAGGCATTAATGATGCTATCAGGGTTATTTAAAGCAATTGCAGAGGAGGGGGGTTAGTAGGAAAGAGGTAAGCTCTTTCTTGAAGGAGGATAGGGTGGGGCAGGAGAGTAAGTTAAGGGGGAAGGAATTCCAAGCAGAGGGAGCTGAGAAGGTGAATGAAAGCTTACCCAATAGACGTTGCATCTTCTGGGTTGCTAATAAGGGTGAGGGAGTAGATCTAAGCGTGCGTGTGGGTGCTTTTTTTTTCCACTTTAACCTTTTATTGAAATTCGAGTGTATAAGAAAGCACACATCTAATACGATAGAAGACTATCCTCCATGTAAGGTATAAAATATCACTTAACAAAACACAGTATTTAGGGTAAACATATTGGAGAAGCCTTATATACATGTATTGGTAATAAAACACAAACCTAGACAGGATGTAAGTGGCGACCAGAAGGGTTACAATCAATAGGGTATTATAGGATCAGAAATAGAGTGTGGGTGCTTTTTTGTAAACGATTCCCCTTAGGCAAGGGGGATTATGGAGCTTGGTAAGTTTGAATACAAGGCATAAGGTGTGAAACTGTAACCTTGAGTCATAGGTAGGCCATTGAAGAGAATACAGGGCCTAACAGTGGTGTTTTCTGGAGTTCGCTCCAAAGGCAAAATTACCAATCCTATGATAGAGTTGACGCACCTGTGCAAGGGAAGAAGATTGGGCGGAGAGTAGTAGAGGGGCACCAAAGAACAAAATAGGGAGAAGGGATGTTGATGCAATCTTTTTACAGGCAGCATTGGATAAAAGAGGGTGGAGGCGGTATAATAACCTGAGCTTCTGGTTTACTGTTTTGGTAAGCTGAGTTGCATGATGCTCCATTGAGAAGGAGGCATCTAAGTGAACCCCAAGGTATTTAAAAGTACTAACCACCTCTATGGGGTCTCCTGACTGTGTACTGATCTACAGCTGTTTGGTAGGTTTGGGAGACAGGTTATGGAAAAGCATAGCTTTTGTTTTTTTTCATATTTAGAATTAGGTGATTGTCAGAGAACTAGGTCTCAATCGCAATTAAATCAGAGTTAAGGCTTTGGTTACGCCAGTCTATATTGTTAGATGAGCGGTATAAGATTGCATCATCAGCATATAATTGCATGGACATACTGCCACAGAAGTTGGGGAGCTCATTGATAAAAAAAACGAGAATAGTATAGAGCCAAGAATAGAATCTTGGAGTACTCCATGTGAGATAGGCCTTGAAGAGGAGAGGTGAGCCAGATCATTTTACCCTTTGCGATCTTCCAGTGAGGTAGTCATGGAACCATGTGAGTGCTAAGTGATCGAGACCTAATTGATTCAATTTACCAAGGAGAAGGTGGTGGTTGACTAGATCAAAAGCCTTAGTCAAGTCGACAAATACTCCACCAGTTAGAAGACCAGCATCACTTGCATTAAAAATGTCAGTCGAGACTTTGACAAGGGCTATGGTAGTACTATGGCCCTTTCTGAAGCCATGCTGGCAGTCTGTGAGAAGATGATGTAAGTTTAGGTAGGATTGTAGCTGAATGTGCAGGATCTGCTCCAGAATCTTAGCCAGTGGGCAGAAAATTGAAATAGGCCTATAATTTTATACAGCTTGGGTCCCCCCTTATGGAGGGGGACCACCACAGCCACTTTCCAAAGACTTGGCATTCGACTTTTTTCAGTTTGAATATAATGAGATTTGTAACACATCTTTGTCCCTAATAAAAACATAAGAATACGTGGCAAGTCAAACAAATGTATTACCCCAAAACTACTACAGATGATAAGGGAAAAGGATCAGCTTTCACATAAATTTAAAGAGACTAGAGAACAGGTTATTAATAAAAGACAGAGTTAATAAATCAGTATAGTAAGCTGATTAGATTGCAAACGTCTGAGTATTTTTGTGAAAGGCAGTCCTCATCAATCAGAGATTCCCATTTCTTTCGGAACAGTGTCAAGGAATTGTTAGATGACAAATGAAACACTTTCCCTAATTAAGTGAATATTAATGACTTTCTCTACTGTGATCCAACTGTTACTGCCAATGTGTTGAACTACTATTTTATAAATGACATGGAGAAGGTACCTGCCTCTATTAAATCATCTAGGATTAATCCACCTATGCCCTCTGACACTCACTTGAACAATACCCATCCTTTATGTAAGCAATAAGCCATGATGGGGTGTGCATGCTCCAAGGGCAAAGTAAGACATGAGGTCGAAAGCCATATGTCTTTACGCCCATTGAAAGTGCAACATTAATCCTTTAATGCACACCCCTGAGTGGCTTATTGCAGGTAATAAGGTTTTCCAACCTTCATAATGAGCTCTGGTTTCTGACCGTCCATCGTTAGTATTTTAATGCAGGGTCATGTGATAGCTGTCATTCAATGAGTTCCCTGGATTTATCCTTGCCATGTTATAATTTAGGATAATCCATAATCTGAGCATGTACTATTTATTCCAAGGCCTCGAATAGAAGTGATAAGACAGACATTCATCTGCAATTCAATTTTTCAAGCCTGCCCTCATTTTTGAAAATAGGGGAAACAAAGGTATGCTTCTATTCCAAAGGAAACATGATTGAGAAGGGCCAGAAGAGAGCTACAAATATGATAGCAGGTCAGCAGGGTAAGGCATACAAGAAGAGGTTGAGGGCACTGAACATGTACTGTCTGGAGGAAAGGAGAGAGAGCGGAGACATGATTGGGACCTTCAAGTACTTGAAAGGGATAAATAAAGTGGATTAGGAAGGTCTCTTTAAGATGAGTGCCAGTCATACCACAAGGGGGCACAGTCTTAAACTGGAAGGGGAGAGTTCTAGGACAGAGGTCAGGAAGCACTTCTTCACAGAAAGAGTGGTGAACACATGGAATGCACTGCCAGAAGAGGTGGTCTCATTGAAGACAGTGGGTAGCTTCAAGAGAAGCTGGAGTAGGCATGGGGGAAGATAAGGATCATGGGTTTGGAGAATGGGAGCAGTGGGGTTGGGGGCAGGGACAGTAAATGAAAATTACGTACCTACCATAATTCTTGATCTTCTTGGATGAAGTCTCCACCACTCATTCACACTAATGGGAGTTCACTGAAGGCGCTAGGGCCCAGCAGGAGCAAAATTTTTCAGGTGGGCCGGCACCTGAGATGGAGCCGTGAGAAAATGGCACCGCGAGCCCAGCGCGTGCAGTAATGACTATCTCGGAGTTGACCCTCCAACCGCCTCAGTACCTCTTTTTCTGAGGAGGTGCAGCATAACTAACCTAGAAGGACTAACCTAAAAATCGGACATAAGATAGTCCAAATGACCCGTGTAAGAAGGGTCAACAATAAAGTCTTCACAGCTCAGCCATTGAGGGAGTGAAGACCATAAACAGAGAAGTGAGCTTGGGGGATGGTGGGTGGGCATGTGAATGAGTGGTGGAGACTTCGTCCAAGAAGATCAAGAATTACAGTAGGTACGTAATTTCCATATTTTCCTGGACATAAAGTCTCCACCACTCATTCACACTAATGGGAAAGTACCAAGCTAAATAATTCCCCCCCGTGACAGGTGGCAGGAGATAAAGAGCTCACATGCTTAGGACAAAAGTCTGTTAAGAATGGCCCTGCCAAACGATAAATGGGATCTGGCATGGACATCCAAGGCATAGTGCTTAACAAAAGTATGCACGGAGCTCCAGGAAGCCGCATTGCAAATATATGCAATGGGCACATTACGGATTTCCACCAGAAATGCCGTGACTGCTCTGGTAGAGTGAATGTACACTCTGCCTTCCAGCTTGACCTGTGCCATAGAATAGCAGTGGCGAAGGCATGCCACCAGCCATGCTGAAATGCATCTGATAGCCACAGGTTGACCCAGCCGGGTCTCGCTGATGGAAGCAAACAGTTGTTGAGCTTTTTGAATTTCTTTCGTTCTATCTAGATAGAACTGCAACGCTCTCTTAACATCCAGCGAATGAAGGGTGTGCTCCCTTCATTCTGGAAGTTCGCAAAGTAGGTAGGAAGGACTAAAGGTTGATTTAGATGGAATTCTGAGACAACCTTAGGGAGAAACTTAGGATGAGTCCTAAGAACTACTTTGTCCTTGTGAAATACAGTGTATGGGTGGTCTGTGACCAGTGCGTGTATTTCAGAAACTATACGGACTGAAGCAATGGCCACCAGAAAGGCCATTTTCTAAGTGAGGAACTTCAACTTGCAAGTGGCTAGAGGCTCGAAAGGTTTACGAGTGAGCATGTCTAGCACAAGGTTAAGGTCCCAGGCTGCAACTGGGCATCTAATAGGAGGTCTAGTATGCCCAATACCCCTAAGAAACCTCTAAACCACAGACAACTGAGCCAGCGACATGGAAAGTACTGACTCATGATATGCTGAAATGACACAAAGATGAATTTGACTGTGGAGTACTGCAGACCTGTGTTTGAGAGGTCTAAGAGATACTCCCAAGACTTTATTTGGTGGGCAGGCAAGGGGTTCCAAGAGGATTTTGCACATCAGATAGAGAAATGCTTCCATTTAGCTGTGTAGGCTTTTCTAGTGGCTGGCTTATGTGCAGCCAAAAGAATATCTGAAACTCTATGAGAAACATTGAACCTATCCACCTCTATCTCTTTAGGAGCTAAGCATGAAGGTGAAGCTACCCCAGGCTGGGATGGACCACAGGACCCTGAGTCAGAAGGTTTGTCTGAAGGGGAAGCATTTTTGGAGGGTTTCCGATAGTCTGTTGAGTAGTGGGAACCATATCTGCTGAGGCCAGAAGGGGGCAATGAGAATCATTCTGCCCCTTTGAGACTCCAATTTGAGTAGTACCGTCTGAATTAGGGGAAGAGAAGGAAAAGCGTAGAGAAAGTGTTTTTGTCCACTGCAGCCTGAACGCATCCTGACAAAAAATGCCAGGTCCTGGATTTCTGGAGCAGAAGAGAGGCAGTTTTTTGTTGAGTGGGGACACAAAAAGGTCCAGGTCTGGGGTTCCCCACTCTTTGAAGAGTGACTGATGATGATTAAATCGAGAGACCACTTGTGAGGCTCCACCTCTGTTCTGCTGAGACAGTCTGCCAGCTCGTTTTGTACTCCTGGCAGGTAAACCACCTGAATCAGAGCCTTGTGCTCCAGGCACCATTCCCACAATCTCATTGCGTCCCTGCATAATGGGTAAGAGTGTGCACCGCCCAGTTTGTTGATGTAGTACATCACTGCCTTGTTGTACATTTGAAGGAGAATGTTCTTGTGACAGAGTATGTCCTTCAAAGCTCGGACTGAATAGATGATGGTTCTCATTTCCAGGACGTTTATGTGAAGTTGGGATTCGTCCTGAGTCCACGTACCCTGGGTGTGGAGATCCCGGCAGTGAGCGCCCCAATCCATCAGAGACACATCCTTGGTAATGGAGATCTAATGATCCAGAGGGGCGAAGGGATATCCTTTTAGAAGGTTGTTCTCCTGCGACCACCAGGTGAGTGACCTCTTCAGAGGTTCCTTCGCCTTGATGAGAAATGAAGGAGGGTGGGTGGTTGGGGAACCACTGAGCAGTGAGCATCCACTGAGAGGTTCTCATGTGAAGATGAGCCAAAGGTACAGTGAGCACCGAGGATGCCATGAGGCCCAGCATCCGTTGCATTGATATAGTTTGAACCGAGCTGTGTTCTCTGATGTATCGGGCCATCTGTAAGATATCACTCCTTCTGTCCTCTGGAAGAAAAGCCTTTGCACAGAAGGTGTCCAGAAGAGTTCCTATGAAGAGGAGCTTCTGGGAGGACTGCAACTGCGACTTGTTAAGATTCAGCAGGACTCCCATGGATGTAAGGAAGTCTGAGGCCGTGGCCACGGCCTCCAGAGCCTCTTGCCTCAAGGGACTTGTTAGAAGTCAGCCGTCTAGATATGGGAACACTTGTATTCTGAGTTTCCTGAGGTGCGCCATGAGAATTGCACAACACTTTGTAAAAACACGAGGCGCCGAGGATAGCCCAAAGGGCAGGACTCTGAATTGATAGTGTTGACCCAATGCCATGACCCTTAGGTATTTGTAGTGCTTTGGGTGTATGAGGATGTGTTGGTAGGCATCCTGCATGTACAGGGGAGGCTAGCCAATCGTGTCAATGAATCAAAAGTAGCAGGGTACTGAGTGATATCATCTTGAATTTTTCCTTGTGTAGGAACTTGTTTAACTTTCTGAGATCCAGGATGGGGCACATGCTGCCAGTTTTCTTTGGGACCAGAAAGTAATGGGAGTAGAAACCTGTGTTTCACTGATCCAGCGGAATTACTTCTACTGCCCTGTTGTTCAGAAGGCCTTGTACCTCGGAAGCAAGAAGGTGTGACTGTACTGCCGACACGTTTGGGATGATGATCCGGAGGGGTTTCTGAAAGACTGAGAGAGTACCCCCTCACGGATTATTCTGAGGACCCATTTGTCTGATGTTATAGATTTCCACTGGTGGTAGAACTGAGTCAGATGCCCTCCCACTGCTGAGGAGGAGTTCTTCTCGGGCAGCTGAGGTGGGACCTGGGCCGGAAACTCAGAAGGTGTCACTGGGCACTTTTGGGCCTTGTGCCTTCTGCTGCACTTTCTTTTGTGGCTGAGGGTTTTGGTTTCTGTTAAAACCTCCTCTGCCTTTGCCCCAAAAGGACTGACGGTTGTGAAACTGGTGCTTGTTTCCACCCCCCAGGAGCGGACGGGCATAGGTCTGGCTGTCTTAATGGCAGACCTAGACTTCTGTGTGGCCTCTAGTGCTTGTTCCACCTGAGGTCTGAACAGACACATACCATAGAAAGGTAAGGCCATGACTTGCTGCTGGGCATCATTTGTGAAGCCAGAAGTACTCAGCCAAGAATGGCAACAGGTGCAAATGCCAGCGGCCACCGCCTGGGAAGCAATATCGAAGGCATCCACTGCAGCTTTAATCTGTTGGTTATTGGACTCAATACCCCTAGTTATGGTTTGAAGTAGCTCTGAGCTAACCTTGAATTTGGGCAGAGCTTCTACCATTGCTTTGAGCGAATGCCAAAGAACATACTCATATTGAGAAAAATAGCCCTGGTAGCTGGCAATGCACATGTCCAGGGTTGAGGCAGCAAAGACTCTCTTACCTAAGGTGTCTATCTTGTGAGATTCTTTGTTTGTAGGCCGGACTGTAGATTCCTGAGGTAGGACAGCCTTATCATTCTCTGCCAGGACCACTATGGCATCAGCAAAGGCTTGTGAGGCCAAAATGGGACAATCCTTGGGAGGGGCATACTTCCTATCTATGGACTTGGCCACAGAAAGAATAAGAGCAGGATTCTTCCACACCATTTGTGAAAGGGTCTCAAAAGAGAGCTGTATTGGAGGGGTTAAATCCATAGGGATTTCTGGGACATGAAGATATTGGAGATGCAAAAGCTTCCCAGGATCGATTTCTGTGGTCTGGAGAGAAAGAGTGGAATTTTAAAGGGGCACTGTCAGTTTTGCCCCTTCATTTTATGAGTAAAATGAGCAGTGTGCCTCTTGGCACCCATCTATCCTAAATGCACCCCAGAATGCCCCTACATGTGCAAATTTACAGCCTTTTGGCCGGTTTTTAAGATTTGTGAAAAATTATGTTTACAATCGGGTCGACTAAAACTCACCGCATCCCGGAAGCACAATGAGGTCAGGAATGTACCTCTGGCATGAGCACTGTCCAAAACAGTGATTTTTTGAGAACAAACCCGAGATAGAATAATAACCCTGCTCCTCGTGTAGAAATAAAATGTTGCTAGTATCTCCGTTGAAAAACCGAGTGCTCTACAGTGTACAATTTTGAATTTCTAGTAGTTGCCGAAATCTCATGCCTGCACTTCAGAAGCGTGTTCTTGCGCATGCGCGGGATCTCTGTTCCTACCTCTGAAGTGCATGCATGTGATTTTGGCAACTACGAGAAATTAAAAATTGTGCACTGTAGAGCATTCGGTTTTTCAACGGAGATACCAGCAACATTTTATTTCTACACGAGGAGCAGGGTTATTATTCTATCTCGGGTTCATTCTCAAAAAATCACTATTTTGGACAGTGCTCATGCCAGAGGCGTGTTACCGACCTCATTGTGCTTCCGGGATGCGATGAGTTTTAGTCGACCCGTGTGTAAACATATTTTTTCACAAATCTTAAAAACCCGACCAAAAGGCTGTAAATTTGCACATGTAAGGGCATTCTGGGGTGCATTTAGGATAGATGGGTGCCAAGATGCACACTGCTCATTTTACTCATAAAACGAAGGGACAAAGCTGACAGTGCCCCTTTAAATTCTTGAGCAGAGACTTAAAGGAAAGGTCCTCAACAACAGGTCCTGCAGGAGGATTGATCCCTGCTCCCAGGGCAGTGTCAGCATCAACATCACCCAGGTGAAGATCTGGATCAGGCTCAAAATCATCTCCTGACAGTCCAAGGGGGACTGTACAGGCAGGAAAGGAGTGAAAATCAGGAGGAGGAAGAACAAAAGAAGAAAGAATTGGAGTCGAAAACCCGTGAAGACCTGACAGCGCCACACTCATCCTTGGTGCTGTCAAGGAAAATGGCACCAAGAACAAAGAAGGAGCTGCCATCAGAAACATCGCCACACACAGCACTGACAAAGATTGTGCTGCTGACAGGGCTCCCGGCACTGCAGATGGCACCGATAGAGCCCATGGTGCTGCAGCCAGTGCTGGAGAAGTTGGCACTGCAGTCGACAGCAATGTTACAGGAGTCTAAAAACTGTGATTGGAAGTAAGAGAAGGAAAAATGGCAGGAGATAGAGGCATCGGTGTAGACCCCTGTGCCTCAGCTATGTGAGGGGGATAGACACCTGAGCACAGAATCAACACAGCACTGAAGAAGGTGCCATGCAACTAGGAAGGCCCAACCATCCCACCCACCCGTCTGAAACCAAATGGCCCTAAGACTCCAGTCAGCCGGACCAACCTCTGAGCCTACTGCACCATAAGAGCAGCCAACTGGTGAAACTGCTCATCGGAAGCTCCTCCAGTAGGCGGAGAGAAGCTCCGGTGTCAAGGAGATCAGACACCAGAGACAGAAACTGGTAACTCCGACAGAGGTGGAGACCAGCGCCTGGCCCTAATAACTGACCGTCTACACGCAGACATACCAGAGGGTGACCTCGAGAGATGCCATTTCTTCTTCGACCTACGGGTCGAAAAAGAACTCGAGGTCAAATGGTGCTGAGAATGGGACCATTTCCATTTATGCTTTTGGGGAGATCACCCATCTCCCTGAGCATTGGACCGTCCATTGTCATCCCCCCTCCAGGGAGGGTGGTGGACTGGACCTGGCCCGGCTGACTGAACAGATTTCATATGAAGTCTCCCTACCATCACCTGACCCACTCATGGTCGACTCCGTCAATGGAGGGTTGAAGACTTCTCTTGTACAAGTTATATTTAATAAATATAATCAGTACTGATTCGAGATAATATACAAAACAATAAACTGAACTAAGCTGCTAGTGAAGTTTAACTCCCGGCAGGTGAGTGACATCGTTGCTGAAGCGCACTCGATGGTAGGAAAAAAGGAACTGAGGTGGTTGGAGGGTTGACATCGAGATAGTCATTACTGCATGCGCCAGGCTTCGGTGCCGCTTCCTCATGGCTCCATCTCAGTCGCCGGCCCTCCTGAAAAAGTTTGCTCCTGCTGGGTCCTAGCGCCTCCTGCGAATTCCCATTAGTGTGAATGAGTGGTGGAGACTTTATGTCCAGGAAGATCTCAAGCTGTGGACCCTGCAATACAAGCAGGCTAGATAGACCAAATGGCCTTCTTCTGCTGGCTTCTTTGTATGTCTGTATGTTCAAATGAATTTCTTTATGGATAAGTGAAAAATAATTAGTTTTGTTACAGGAATCCCCAACTCGTCTGGTGCCAACTTAATTTCAGATCGACTCCATCAGGTTCTGTATGAGCTTTAAGTTTTAATTTATGTAAATACTTTAGACAGGATTGTTCATTATTAATTACCTTAAAATAAATTATAAGATGGCAAGGATAAATCCAGAAACCTCACTGGACAACAGGCATCACATAACCATGCATTAAAATACCAATGATGCATGGTCAGAATCCACATCTCATTTTGAAGGCTAGGAAACCTTATTACCTACAACAGGCAATTTTATGAGCACCATAACTCACTCCAGTGTGTGCATTAAAGGATGAATGATGCATTTCCCATGGGCATAAGGACACTCGGTCTTAAGCCGCATGCCTTACTACATTCCTGGGACATGCACTATTAATCCTTTAATGCACACCCCATCATGCCTGATTGCTTACAAATACAATAAACAATCTGTTGAACAACATGGTTTTAGAAAGAATCATTGCACCGTTACAGCTTTGGCAGAATTGCAGTGTGCCTGTGCAACTGGTTTTGTACTTGTGTAACGTAGATAATCTTTGGCTGTTTGCCTCTCTATCCATGGGATATTCCATCTTGTAGGGGTACAAAGGCAAGGAACCCTAGAAGAGGGTTCCACCCCTTGAGGTGCCGTGGGAGTAATTCCCTTGGCTAAAGGTACCTCTGGAAAAAGCCCAGAGCATACAAGGTGGTGAACACTTATCGGGGTCAAGACCTGTACATAGGTCGGTTGGTAGTATGGGTTCAGTTGGTAGCATGGGTCAAATTGGTCATATGGTTTTGAGTAGAGAAGGCAGGAAATAACAGGTGAATAGTAACCCACTCAGTGGTCTGACTGTAAGGCTTGGAGGCCTGGTTCCCTAAGGAGAGAGAGAGAGAGAGAACAGCGAAAGGAGGAGAAGGGACAATTACAGGGCAGCCACCAGCTCCATCCAACAGCAGAAACCTAATTAAGTGAACTGGGGACTACAACTGTGCCTATCTAGTATTATGACCATTGGCATGGAGGAGAGGAACAACTCCTTTTGAGGAGGAAACCTCTCGGGATCCAAGGTCTAGGCCACCTGCCCTCCAGGCTTTGGGACAGTTTTATATAGTGATGGCTCTTCTACTGCAATTTGATAGAGCAATCCAGGGGAATTGCAATTTTGGGGAACATTCACACTCTATCCCTCTAACGGGAATGCCATGGAGGGTTGCGAGCAAACTCTGCAATACTGGGGCATCTCGTGCCAACCTTCAAGGCAGAGGGAGGAGAGTAATAACCACCAAGGTGCTCAACTGACCTACCAATCTATGAACAAACCAGATGAACCAGATGCGGTCGTAGGGAGAATAGCTTTAAAGGGTGCCTCCAAACCCACTCATGAAGCTAAAAGGGCTCTTCCCATGACAGCCCCACCCCTTCACTGCTGAAGTCTTTAATGCTACATCGAAAGGTGGTCAATCCTGAGTGAGGACATTCCCAACTGTGGGCCAGGTGAGAAGGACCCTGCCCCAAGCTTTACATGCTCAAGATGCAGACTTCGAGGTGCAGAGAGAGACCATCAGCCACAGGGCTATCTCTGAGACCTGAAAGTAATGGATACAGTTGGCATGTCTCCAAGATGTGGAGGAGTGAGTTGCAATGAGTGTGGGACCCACACATGGGTCATAATGGATTACAGCAGACATGGGGAGACCTGTACATTGGTCAGACTGAGCACTGTGGACCCTCTGATGGGTCTTGACTGGATGAGAGCTGACAGGTAGAGACCTGTACATAGGTCATGCTGAGCAATATGGACTCTCTAGTGGGTCTTGATAAGGCAAATAGCATTTGTCAACCACAGGAATGCATGCCGACCAAGTCCATTAGGATGCCAAATTGGGGAGTGAATTGCATTGTATGTCATGAATAAGACAACAGCAAGGCTGGGCAAAGCTCAGAGCTGATGGTTGGAGAGGAGGAGGCTGTGAAACTGGTTAGGTAGGAGGAGGCTGCAAAGGTTCAAAGCAAGTAAACATGATATGCTGCCAGACTTGGAAGGGGATGAGCATTGCTGTTAGTGCAAAGGACAGGAAGGCTGGGATGACTGTGAAAACCAGGTGCATTATATTAGGTAAGGGTTGGTAGAAGGCTAGGTAGAGCCAGAAGCCCTTAGGTAGAGAGTTGCTTGGAATAGCTGGTTGCATAATGCCATAAAGGCTATGCAAAGCAGCAGGAGGAGGCCAGGGGCTTATACAATACACAACAAATAGGAAGTTGCTCCCACTGCGTGGGGTTGCGATTCCCACTGTGAATCCTCAGTCCCCCACTGTAGAAAAAAACAAAGAAGCCATGAACATGACACCATGACACCAAGCAGCTAATGAAATAAGTTAAATATGTGCCAGCCATGAAAGCAGGATTAGGTTATCATCAGAAACAGACTGATGTGGGTTTAGTAAAAGTAGGAGTAGCAATAAATGAGCAATAAATGAGCCTAAATAAAACAAACATAGAAGTGAGAAGTAATGCAGTAGGGTAGGACACTGCTGGAGCAGGTAGGGGAATGAGACAGAGTGATAGCTGTTAAGGAGAGCCAGTACTAAAGGCAGATGCAAACAATTAAGGTGACGAGCACAGGGACTACAGCATGGAAATAGCAATTGGAACGCAGACACCTAGTACAGAGAAAGAGAGATTGCTGAAATAAAATAAAGGAACTGAGAGCTTGATTAGCAATGCAGCTAAATATAGCACTGCAAACAGAGGGGCACTACCATACCAGAAAAGCCCAAAAAGCAAACAAAGAAAACAGGACCATAGGAGCAGTAGGAAGAACAAACAACAGAGGCAGAAGCACAGACTGCAGCCATAGGCAAAACACGGACCAAGAAGCAGAAGGCAAAGGCAAAATTTACTGACCTAGAAGCAGCAGGAGTACAAACCAAGCAGGGAGTCCAGCGCAGCCAGCAGATTCCAACAGGAAGGAAGGGAGGAGACAAACACGGGGTGCGGGAGGGCAGGGCTCAGGGAAAGAGTGAGCCTGGAGAGAGGACGGACAAAGCATGCTTGTGTGTGGAGTGAGGAGAGCAGTCCATAAATGAGCTGAATGGGCATGAACAGTTGCATTAACCCTCTTGAACTACTGGCTGTAGCCATCCAATTACTAATTCTATTCATGAGGTCTTGGATAGCAGTGAACAACTAGGTTTGGTTTGCATTGGTTTATCCAAGGTGTTTGATCTTGTCCAGCATCCACTTTTGCTTGCTAGTCTGGATCATCTTGTTTTCTTGTTCTGTTGTTGAATTGTTTAAAGATTACCTGTCCAGCCATGCACAGCAGGTCAAACTTCAAATTAAGTTTTCTACAATTTTTCTGGTTAAACTACTGTAGGTGTCCTCCAGGGATCAGTTCTTGGCCCACTGCTTTTCAATTTATTCCTTAATAATTTACCATCTATTGTTAAATCTTCTAGGGTGTTGCTGTGTGCAGATGGCACTATAATATTTTCCCAAAATAAAAACCTACATAATCTGGTAAACTCATTTCAGTCTGATTTTGATTTTGTTCAAGAATGGTTTATCAATAACAAATTATGTTTAAATTCTAAAAAAACAAAAGACGTGCTTTTCTGTTCCAAGTGGCAGATTATCCTTTCTCAGTACTGGATATAAAAACATTGGATTGAAACTGCTGTATCTTGGATCAAGTTGTCAATAGTTATAAATGCCTGGGCTTGACACTAGATAATAGCTTTCACGTTCAGCAACACACTAAAAATGTCAAGGCTGGTAAACAGAAATTTGGTGTTTTGTTTGGAAATAGAGCTAATTTCACTCTTTATGTTAAAAAGTTGGTTATTTTTTACACAGATTTTTCCCATGGTTGACTTTTTACTCTTCAGCATGCAAAACACTTTTACATAGAATTGAACATTTTATGAATAAAGCATACAGATTCGCTTTTGTTCTTCCACTACATGGCCTCACCTATTCTTTGTACAGTATTTCTGCTTTGCAAGCATTATCCCAAAAAATCCAGTATCATCTAGGTTGTTGGGACTGAAAATTGGCTTGGATGAGGTACCAGTTAACTTAAAGCAACAGTATTGGTTAGTTACCATGTAAGTAATAAGCCATGACAGGGTGTGCATTATAGGATTTTAATGGATGCCCCAGTGGTGTGATAAGGCATGAGGCAAAAGACCAAGTGTCCTTACAACCCTGGAAAATGTATTAAAAATCCTATGAGGTACACCTTGGAGGGGCTTATTACACTTATAAAATGACTGTAATTAGGTTTTTTGGGGGAAGGAAAATGACATTTAGCATCTGACCATTTGTTTATACAGATTTAATGCATGGTCAGGTGAAGTCATTCCTGAAGAAGGACATCAGATTGTTGGGGAGGGTGCAGTGAAGAGCCACAAAGATGATCCAGGGATTGGAGAGCAAGCCCTACAAGGACAGACTGGGACAGCTGAATATGGTATTCACTGGAGGAGAGGAGGAATGGGGGGATATGATCAAGACCTTTAAGTATCTGAAGGGGTTGAACAAGACCAACACAGAAGGGATTTTTCAGATGAGAAGGGGGAGGGACATGAGAAGGCATGGACTGAGATTGGAGGGGGAAGATTCAAGAGGGAGATGAAGAGTCATTTTTTCATGGAAAGAGTGGTGGACAAATGGAACACCTTATCAGATGAGATAGTGTCCTATGAGATGGTGGGCAGTTTCAAAAGGAGTTGGGACAGGGTAAGGGAAAGGGATACTGTGAAGGAGGGCAAGACTGGCAGCAGTGTGATGAGGGGCTAGCTGCACACTCGATCAGATATGATAGACCATGAGGCCTGTTTCTGCTGGCAATTTTTTATGTTCACATGTTGGTAAGTCTCTCGGCCATTGAAATTTCTAGAGTTTTTTCTTGTCATTTTTTAACTAGCTTTATTCAACAAAAATGTTTTTCTAGCAACAGTATCAATATACACCCTTGTTCTATTGTTTTCTTTCATTCTTGAATGAAGATACAGGATTTGGAAGTTTTTTAAAGTTTCTTCTCCCATCCCATGCCCACCATAAAGAAATTAAAAATCTTGGTACAGTGCTGTGCCGTTTACCATCAGAAACATGTGGTAACACCATCCTAATACAACCACATTATGAATCTATCATGTACTTTCAACAGGTAACCTCAAGGGAAGAGATCTTTAGAAATTGTGAACTGTGGTCATGTTTAATGATGTCAAGAATTACGACATTAGCAATAAAAGCTGTTTTAGAAATGTCTGAGAAAACTAAAAATACACTAAGGATGAATCTAAAGATGTCAGAGTCACGTTTTGCAAAAACCCAATTAATCTAAAGTTGCTATTACTAGTAAAATTGTTTTTATATTTCAGGTCACACTTGAATTAAAATGTGTAGAAACTGATTTTGTGAAAACAGAAAGGGTAAAAAGTATTGTATATGCGGGGCTAGCAGATTAATATACTGTTAGTTAATAATGCACCGGTGAAGGAAATGTTGTCTTGTGTTCACACAGTGTATGCAATGGGCATTAATATTGTGGACACTTTAGATTACTGGTCAGAACCTACTGTAGAAGTTACAAAAAATTAAGTACCACAGAATCATACCATTACCTGCACAAATGATGATTACTGTGTCCCTGTCTAACAGAGTCAAGCTATTGTAACAAGCATTTGTCAATGCCGAATGTTTGCTTGCTGGCATTGGCAGTGGAAGTGTAGAAGTTACAGAGCTGCATAATAGTAATGGCAGTGAAGTATTGAACTGAAGGCAACCCCACCACTACCCTGTAGAGAGTGACAGGCATTGAGGTGTGCCTTTGGGTCGTCAGGCATAACAGCCACGCCATTTCAGTACACCCCACCCTGCAGACAGTGGCAAGTGTCACGGTGTTCCTTGGGGTCTTTGGTCCTTATGCGCACCCCATTTCATTAGGAAATATAGTGGAATGGGTGCGATATAGGAGAATGGGGTGAACTTTGGGGCCAAAGAGTCCAAGACATACTTCAATGCTTCTCACTGGCTGCAGGGTGTGGAATGGTATGAGCATTACAGGCAAGAATCCCAAGTCACACCCCTGATGCCTGTCATTCTCTACAGGGTTGGGCGTTATGGTTATGGTGCCTCCGATCATAAACAGTGTCACTGTGATTTTCTTTATCTGTTCCGAACAATAATTTCCCACAGTGACCACGCATCTCTGCACTGAAAGTGTGAAAACACACTTCAGCCATGTTGCGAAAAATGACAGCTGTACTGTAAATAAGGCAGCATGGAAAAATGCCACTGGTGAAAATCTGGACTTAAAATATTACAAAGTCATGAACTTACGAGGGTGCGTGGAAACTGCGCAATGCTCACTTGTAACACAGTCATTTTATGGACTTTTGTCACCAAATTTTCAACATAACCATTTTAAGACCTCTGCTCATGAACAGTGTAACTGTCATTTTTTTAACCTGTCCCAAACATTGCTTTCACACACCAACAGCACCACTGTGCGCTACATGTGCGAAAACACATTTTGGGCGGCATATGAAAAATGGCAGCTGTACTGTTCATAAGTAAGTGTAATAAAATGGCAATGTTGAAAATCTGGAGTGAAAATATTAAATTTGCAAACTTATGAGCATGCATAGGAACTGCGCAACACATGCTCTTAAAACAGTCATTTTTAAGAATGTTTTCACCAAATTTTCAACAGCCATTTTAAGACCTCTGCTCATGAACAGTGTCACTGTGATTTTCTTAATTTGTCCCGTACATTGATTTAGTACACTGACTGCGTCATTGTGCACTACATGAGCGGAAACACGTTTTGGGTGAGATGTGAAAAATGACAGCTGTACTACTTATAAGAAGGTGTGGTAAAATGACAATGTTGAAAATTTGGAGTGAAAATATTGAAAATTTGCGAACTTACAAGCGTGCGTAGGAACTGCGCAACTCACGCTCGTAAAACAGTCTTTTTTTGAAATTTTTCCACCAAATTTTCAAAATAGGCTTCTTGAGAGCCTATCTTATGAACACTGGCAGTGTCATTTCGTTAACTGGTCCCGAAAGGTGATTTCGCGCAGTGACTGCGAAATCACCCTTCGGGCCCGAATAACGCCATGACAGTGACATCATTCATGAGAAGGGGTCCCAAAAACCCCATGTTGAAAATTTGGTGCAAAAATTCAAAAATTTCTGAGATATGCAACAAAGTTGAAAACCCCATATCTAGCCCATTATACAGCTTACTGGCATTTCCTCAGTTTGCGGTCGGCTTTGAAGAGTGCAGACGTGTTCCCGGTTCACCGAAGATCGTCGCGCCAAGGTCCGGAGGTAAGTATGGGGTGTGGGGGGTGTGGGGAAGCAGGGTGCGCAATGGGTGGGTGCAAGTTGTGGGAGGGGGCCAGGGAGACTACGTGGGACCGCTTTTTCTTTACAGGTGTTCTTTTGTTTCAATGACAACTTGACATTTGCCATGCGGGTGGGCCCCAGCATGGCATGATGGTTGGGGGGGCATTCAGTCGATGGGGGATTGGGCACCCCTGGCCGCCCAAAGCATCGGATTATCATGCTGGGGTGGCTCCCAGCGTGGCACCCAGTACTGGGGGTGAGGACAGTGAAGCCAATGGGGGATTGGGCACTCCCGGCTATATCATGAGTTGCCACGCTGGTGTGGGCACCCAGCGTGGCATTTGGAAAGGCTTTAGGGGGACAGGGGGCGCAGCACAGCAGACAGGGTTGGGCACCCCCTTTGCTGTACAGTGTGTGCAGCATGCGGGGTGCACGACACCCGCGCAGGCTAGGTGGGGAGCGTACATGAGCAAGTGATATCTTATCACTGCTCACTGAAGCGTAGCTCCCCCTTTGAACTGTATGCCACTGCATTTTGGAGCTTGTCATAGACAGCCCCAGCATGCATTAGCTTACAGGGGCCGTGCCTGCCAACACACTGATTGAATTGGAAGAGCGGGTGACACACCTCTGAAATCTCGGATGATGGCACTATGTTTCTTGCACATGCGTGCAAGCAAACATAAAACATAATAAATGTATCTTAATTTTTGAAGACCTTTTTATTTGTGTGCGTGCATATGTGACGTATGAATGAGGGATCCACTCACTGTAGATCAAGGGAGAATGTGAAATGGTGCAGGTACATGGGGGTGAACAAAGTGGTAGACAGTAAGCCCTGCCAGAGCTTCAGGCTGATGTAGCACAGCGATACATTGGGGGGGTGAACAAAGTGGTAGACAGTAAGCCCTACCAGAGCTTCCGGCTGATGTAGCACAGCTGGACTAAGGCAAGGGAGGATGTGAAATGGTACAGGTACAGGGGGGTGAACAAAGTGGTAGACAGTAAGCCCTACCTGAGCTTCAAGCTGATGTAGCACACGATACATTTGGGGGTGAACAAAGTGGTAGACAGTAAGCCCTACCTGAGCTTCAAGCTGATGTTGCACAGCTGGACTAAGGCACACGCACCCACGGCATGTTCTTATAGTCCCCATTTATATGTCCATTTATGTTCTTACAGCGTGATTGCCTAACTGAGCCAAGATGTAAAACAGATACTAAAATGTCAGGTTTATTTCAGGTGACCAGGATCATAGTGGGGAGAGGGGGCAAGTGAAACAATGTCCTGAGAATGTGCTTACACTTATTAACTGTTGCTATGCCACGGAGTGATACACCGGTCCAGAATCCCTATACGTTCAAATTATGTTTGCAGCCTAAAGGTGCTTAGGTGGATTGGCATTTATATTACTCAGCGGCAAATCTTTTTCACACTTTTTGTGATCATCGGTTAAGATATAACCACTAACTGATGAGACACTTGGGGGCATGAAACTGTGCTACCAGCAAAGTTGCATTTGCAAAGCCCTGAATATTTATCTGTTGATAATGAAATGAAAACTGTCAGCTGATAACATTCAGCCACTGTCCATTGCACAGAATAGACATCTCACTGATAGATCTGGAGCAAAGGGACATGCACTTGTCAGTAACACCACTACAGCTTCAGACACTGAAGAAAGAAGTTCATGCATTTTCATGACTGTTAACTTTTTCAGCATTTTAAAACAGTTACTTAGCATCTGCACTAAGATGTTACACATCGCTGAACTGAATTGTGACACCAGAATCCCTGCGATCAACATCTGTCAGCAAAAGTGAATTGAAAAAAAAAAACAATAGATGTATAAAATGGTAAGTGACATGAGTCAATAACATCATATCTGCATGTTATACTTGGCTTAAAATTTGAGCACCACCATATTCCGCACCACAACGTCAAACAGGGATGCCATTTATAATTCAGCTAATGTCAAGCAGTTTTCGAGCCATAAAAAGTATTACTGTATCAGTATGGTGGCAGCAACAGGATCAGGAAATTATGAAATAAAATGCAACAGCACCCCCGTTGGCCATATGTTGTGTGGGTGGAGGGAGTGCATGAGCACCCAGGGGTGGGCTGTTAGGCAGCTTCAGATTCACTGGAGAAAAGGGTGGATTCGATTGTGAGCTATGGTTGAATTTGTGTTTTCTTTTTCTATACCTAGTTTTCACTATTTTGTTAGGGCACATGTGGAACCCTAAGATGTTTAGGGTCACAAGGTGATGTGACTTCATTGAGCATCTGATTTGAGAAAGAGCTGTGTGATTCTATCTAAATGCCAGCTCACAGCAATTCAGAGAAAAAAAAAATATTTTGAAGCTGCATTACCAGACTAAGTGTGCAGTTTAGTGAATTACCACACAGGGGTGTGTATATGACAGCACTAAAAGGCACATTAAAGTGCTTCAGTCATGAAAACCTCCCCCAATGGCTGCTGCTGAAATGCATAGCAGTATGTTCTCCTTTGTGCATTCTGGCTATTCTTTGCTTCAGCTGCAGGTAGTACAGTACACTCAAGTTCGTTTGCAAAGGTTTTAGCAGCGGGGAGTTCACATTGACAGAGACTAGTAAGAGAAAACGCTTGGAATTACACATACAATGAAGCCTGAGTTTTCACATCAAATGCTGAGGTATTTTTCTTCTGGAGGATTAGAACCCATGGAGTCCATGAAGGTGTGCTTTGGAGAGCTGGCATGTGTCAGGACTGTTAGGCACCCACACATTTTGGTGGTCCTGCTTTGGCAGGGAACAGTTTATTAAATAATGATGTGTGGCTTGTCTCTAAGCTAGACAAGACTACACCATCCTATCAGGCAACTGACACAGTTGATCTGTGTGTGTATGGGGGAGGAGGGGGGAGGAGCTGCTCACTGAAGCGTAGCTCCCTCTTTCAACTGTATGCCACTGCATTTTCAACTGCTGTCATAGACAGCTTCAGCAGTGATTGGAGAACTGTGACCACGCCTGCAAACACACTGACTGAATTGGAAGATGCAGACACACCTCTGAAAAACTCAGATGATGGCACTATGTTTCTTGCACATGCGTTCAAGCAAACATAAAAATCAGGGGCCTACTTGACTAGTTACAAGCATTTATAGAACTCATTTAAGAGAAACAGGGGTTCATCAGTATGAGATTACAATAACTGCATGGAATATAGTTGGTATTTTGAATACATTAACGGATAGGGTATGGCAAAACTTTTCTTACAGAGTCAGATATTTTCCTCTTTAGCAAGCACGGCTCATTGAATGGCTTCCTGATATATTGCACTCTAGCAAAAAAAAAAAAAATTAAAAGGGGTGGTTTACCTGTAGGTGGATTGGCTATAGGAATCAAAATCTGCTCAGAGATCTAGTGTAAAGCAACATTATTTATGAAGCAGCATCTTATCATTCTTTTTACTCAGTCTCAATAATTAAGGTTGTACTCTGGGTAATGTATACTGTACTACACAAGGGACACTGTCACAGGGTACAATTTGTCATAGAACTAGAAGAAATTTTAATTAATCTTGATAATTTTGAACAAATAGAATTTATATTAGTTGGAGATCTAAATGGAAGAACAGGTACTGGGAATGCTCTGGAGGATGAGGTAGAAACTCTGACTCTTTTATGTCATAAAGAAAGCACATTTCAGGATAAGAACATAAACGTAATGCATAAAAATAGTCTGACTTTCTCTGATAACATAAACTTATGTATGCTTAATGGTAGGTGCAAGAGTGAATATCAAGGACAATATACTCATTTCATAGGAATTTATTCTTCAGTTATAGATTATACTATTATTTCATTACTTGATATTTATAAATATATCGAATTTATGGTACTAGAATGGACAGAGTGACCACATGCCAATCCAAATTCTAAGAAGTGCTGCCCTCATGTCTCAGGTTGCACTCAATCAATCAGTCAATCAATCAAAATCTTTATTTAATCAGGCGAACATCATTGAGCATAGCTCATTTACAAGATGGACCTGAGTGGTCAAGAAGTGCAAGTGTTATTACATTGACAAGAGTAGCATAAACAGTAATACAATGACAGGGGTAACATAAACAGTAATACAATGACATAAGTGCTAATATATAACAATATACATATGTACAAGGCACATTAAAACTTTTAATCTGTGAGACAGAAGGCAACGGGCACATCAGGAGTAATATGTAGATTATAGGACCTAGCAGGCATTTTGAGGGAGAATCTTGGGAATGGAAACGGGAGTTTTATCAGCATATAGGATCACGAAAAAAAAAAGGGGTGGTAGGTAGGGCCGGGGTTTAGGCCTTGTGGAAGCAGTTGCAGAGTTCTGGGAATAGGTGGTGAATAATCTTTGAAGGATATTAAGGGTAGGAGGTTATTTAGCTTCATGGTTTTTTGGAGTGAATTCCAAACAATTGCTAGTGAGTAGCTGATAGCAGCCCTCCCAAACTGGGTGCAGACATTGGAGACCTTAAGAATGATAATTTTGCTGATCCTTAGGTTGTATGGCCTAGAAGTAATTTGTGTAAAACAGTCTGAGATATAGGTAGGTAGCTTGCCTGATAAGGCTTTGAATATCCAAATTGCAGCATTCCTATTTCTTCTGTGTTGTAATGATGTCCAGTTAACTGCCTTATAAAGGAGCAATGATGGGTGCTGAAGGAAGGTCAGTAATGAATCTGATGGACCTGTGGTATAGGGTGTCCAGTTTATTTAAGAGGGAGGAACAATGTCCGTACAGAAAGTCAGCATAGTCAATGAGGGATAGGAATGAAGCCTGGATTAAACTTTTTGGAGTCTCTGTTGAGGTAGTGCTTTATTCTAAAAAATAAACCAAGCCTTTGTCTCAGTTTCTTTAGTAGCTCCTCAATATGGACAGAATAGTCAAGCTTGTTATCAATCCAGACTCCAAGGTATTTGAAGTTATCAACGAATTCCAGCTTCTCTCCAAGTAAGGTGGTTAGTTGTAGGGTGGTGGATGGTGGGGTAGTGGCAGAGCAACTCTTTGAGGTAAAGAACATAGCTTTTGTGCTCAATGCACAACTCAATGCTATTGGGAGTTTGGAAGTATGGAACAAAAGCAAGGTAATATGAAATGGAAGCAGTGAAGCATGCTTGTTAAGAACCTTGATGACTGGCTGGTCCGGTGGCGCTGAGGGACGAGGCACTAGGTGCCACACCTCGCGTCACGCTGGCAACCCAGGTTTGGATGCGAGCCCAGGTTGTCAGGGGTTGGTAGGGGAGGATAGGATCCAGTGTCTGGAGGACTGCTCTCCTATTCTGGGGAGGGATGTGGACTTCCACCACTCTGTAGTGGCCCCTGGGGATGCCCGGAGGTACTGCTGGAGCTGGTGTCACGAAGGGAGTAGTGCAGCTGACGTCCGCACGTCAGTGTTAGACGTCATTGCACATCTGCACTACTAGGGAACAAAGGAGGAAAAACTAGCAGTATCACTCGTGGCAGCTTGATGGCTGCAGCTTCCTGAGCCCTCTGGTGGCCTGGGGGTGACTTGACATGCCAGTATTGGATCCTGGCCTGGTGCAGAGACTAAAGAGGGGTCCCTCTCACAGGTACAGCGGCATATGCCAGCCAGTGTGTGTGGGGGATGCCCCGGGGGGTTGTCAGGGGAAGCGTAGTGGTGGCTGGATGTAAGGCAGAGTGGTGGCTGCACAGGAGGGAAAAATAAAGTAGTGATAAAAAGAAAGAACCTTGATGACTAATGACTAGAAATACAAGGAACCATGTTCTTAAAGAAACAGATCATTAAATGATTCTTGCACTTTATAACATGTTAATTGATTTCTGTATATCTTTTTGCTATAAGTCTAATGGAAAGCAACACTTTAACAATGGCTAGTTTGATGGTGAATGTAAACTTGCAAAAAAAAATGCTCCTAAGAAAAAGTAAGAGTGGTTAAAAATACAGTAATACAGGCTTACTTTAAAACAATGTAACCAGGCAAAAAGGGAATATAAATTTTTTTTGTTATGCAAAAATATTCTATTGCTGGCCTGGTGGCACAAAGGGCTCAGGAACCTAGTGCCTTACCTCTCCCACATCAGCAACCTAAGTTCGAACAAGTTCAGGCTGCCGGGACAGCTGGGAGGGAGGGAGGGAGGGATAGGATCAGGACTGAGTGGCTTTCAGGCAGCTCTCCTCTCTCAGACTGGGGAGGCTGGTCTTTCCAGTGATTGCCTGCCACTGAGTGGAGGTTCAGTGGTATTGTCATGTTGAAAGGGCCAGGCACTAGGCCAGGGTGGGTGGAACAGGGCTACCAGTTCCAGCATGCATGCATGCCTCCACATGCCTGTGTGACCAAGTTTGCTGAGGCCCTGGGGAAAGTAAGGGAGAAAAGCAGAGGAAAAGGATGGAAACAGCAATGGTGTATGATGCCTGCTGGCTACACCTTCACCCACCATGTCACCAGGCCAACCTAGGGGGCAAGGAAACTAGATAATGTGCTTCAGGGTGGAGGTGGTCAGACCTCCCTCTCCTGACCCTGCCATGGGGGGAAACCTGTGAGGGTGCCCTTGCTGTCTGGATCCTGGAGAGACGGTGAATGGTGGGGGGGAGGGAGGTAGCAGACAGCAGAAGGGAGCCTCCGTTGCCGTGGCCCCAGGGGCAAAAATAGAATGTGGAAACAAAATTGTATTATGAGAAGAACTGAAACAAAATGTTGGAGGCTGTACATAAAATACATAATAGAACTTTTTTGGAGCCTAGATTCTCATGGGACTACCAACTGGCAGAACAACAGTGATGTATGTATACATCCTGAGATAGGACAACCTTATTTTCAGTCACTTGTTTAGTAAAGAAAACCTGATCATTGAAAGTTTGACACCTGGGTCTGGACGGTCACATAGTTTAGATTGCTGGAAGCCCCAGATGCACTGAAGATATGGCACACAGGGCTTGTGGCAATCATCCAGCCAGCTACCAGGATTTTCAATTCCACGCTCCAGTTGCCACAAGTTTACTCAATTTATTCAGTTTTTATTAGGCAGCAGCAGGCAGTTATAGCTCATTGGGACTGTTTTCTGCTCCTAGTGGATATAACTTTTCTTATTTGCTTTTAACGGCAAGTACTTATCTAGTTCTGTTTTAAACTTATTAAAAGAAGTAATTTCCAATGTTTGTGGTAGCATGTTCCCCTGTTTTGGTGCCTGAATAGTAAAGAAATGATCATGTTTATTAGTGTTAGCCCTTAGTACTTTCAGCAGTTTGTTAGGTGACCTGAGGCTTGCCATTCTGTCCCTGAATGAAATACCGCACAGAGTTATTAAATCTGGGTTATTCAATATTTTGAATAGTAACAGATATCACCCTTTATTCTTCTTTTTCTTGTCTAGCTTTTGGCAAACCCAGGGACCCTTTTTATGGAGCTTGTACTAAACAGTTGGCTTAAACTGCTGAAAATAGAGTAAAGTGTCATAACTGCGCCAGACCTACCAAAATCCAGACTGTGTGTTTTTTGCAGTTTTGTGGGTGCTACTCTTTTTAATGTATTTTTTGCAATTCACTGTGTTAAGTCTTTTTAATAATTAATGGCTAAATTATTGTGTCTGACAGTGTAGATTGGGTTCTCCCCTCCAACCATTTGAGCCTGCTTTTTTTCCCCTTTTTATGTTTGCTTGCACGCATGTGCAAGAAACATAGTGCCATGATCTGAGTTTTTCAGAGGTGTGTCAGCATCTTCCAATTCAGTCACTGTGTTTGCAGGCGTGGTCACAGTTCTCCAATCACTGCTGAAGCTGTCTATGACAGCAGTTGAAAATGCAGTGGCATACAGTTGAAAGAAGGAGCTATGCTTCAGTGAGCAGCTCCCCCCACACACACACACACAGATCAACTGTGTCAGTTGCCTGATAGGATGGTGTAGTCTTGTCTAGCTTAGAGAGACAAGCCACACATCATTACTTTAATAAACTATTCCCTGCCAAAGCAGGACCACCAAAATGTGTGGGTGCCTAACAGTCCTTACACACGTCAGCTATCCAAAGCACACCTTTATGGACTCCATGGGTTCTAATCCTCCAGAAAAAAAAACCTCAGCATTTGATGTGAAAACTCAGACTTCGTTGTATGTTTAATTCCAAGTGTTTTCTCTTACTAGACTCTGTCAATGTGAACTCCCTGCTGCTAAAACCTAAAAGAATGCACAAAGGAGAACATACTGCTATGCATTTCAGCAGCAGCCAGTGGGGGGAAGGGGGTCATAACTGAAGCACTTTAATGCACCTTTTAGTACTGTCCTATACACACCCCTGTGTGGTAATTCACTAAACTGCACACTTAGTCTGGTAATGCAGCTTCAAAATATTTTTTTTTTCTCTGAATTGCCGTGAGCTGGCATTTAGATAAAATCACATAGCTCTTTCTCAAATCAGATGCTCAATGAAGTCACATCACCTTGTGACCCTAAACATCTTAGGGTTCCACATGTGCCCTAACAAAACTGTGAAAACTAGGTATAGAAAAAGAAAACACACATTCAACCGTAGCTCACAATCGAATCCACCCTTTTCTCCAGTGAATGCTTAAAGGGCTCACCCTGGGTGCTCATGCACTTCTCCACCAGACAACATATGGCTGATGGGGTGCTGTTGCCTTTATTTCATAATTTCTGATCCTGTTGTTGCCACCATACTGATACAGTAATACTTTTTATGGCTTGAAAACTGCTTGACATTAGCTGAATTATAAATGGCATCCCTGTTTGACGCTGTGGTGTGGAATATGGTGGTGCTCAAATTTTAAGCCAAATATTACATGCAGATATGTTGTTATTGACTCATGTCACTTACCATTTTATACATCTATTGATTTTTTCAATTCACTTTTGTTGACAAATGTTGATCGCAGGGATTCTGGTGTCACAATTCCGTTCAGTGACGTGTAACATCTTAGTGCAGATGCTAAGTAACTGTTTTAAAATGCTGAAAAAGTTAACAGTTATGAAAATGCATGAACTTTTTTCTTCAGTGTCTGGAGCTGTAGTGGTGTTATTGGCAAGTGCATGTCCCTTTGCTCCAGATCTGTCAGTGAGATGTCTATTCTGTGCAATGGACAGTGGCTGAATGTTATCAGCTGACAGTTTTAATTTCATTATCAACAGATAAATATTCAGGGCTTTGCAAATGCAACTTTGCTGACAGCACAGTTTCATGCCCCCAAGTGTCTCATCAGTTAGTGGTTATATCTTAACCAATGATCACAAAAAGTATGAAAAAGATTTGCCGCTGAGTAATGTAAATGCCAGTCCACCTAAGCGCCTTTAGGCTGCAAACATAATTTGAACATATAGGGATTCTGGACCGGTGTATCACTCCGTGGCACAGCAATGGTTAATACATTTAAGCACATTCTCAGGACATTGTTTCACTTGCCCCCTCTCCCCACTACGATCCTGGTCACCTGAAATAAACCTGACATTTTAGTATCTGTTTTACATCTTGGCTCAGTTTGGCAATCAGCGCTGTAAGAACATAAATGGGCATATAAATGGGGGACTATAAGAACATGCCGTGGGTGCTTGTGCCTTAGTCCAGCTGTGCAACATCAGCCTGAAGCTCAGGTAGGGCTTACTGTCTACCACTTTGTTCACCCCCCCATGTGCCTGTACCATTTCACATCCTCCCTTCCCTTAGTCCAGCTGTGCTACATCAGCTTGAAGCTCTGGTAGGGCTTACTGTCTACCACTTTGTTCAACCCCCCCCATGTATCGCTCCCCCATGTATCGCTGTGCTATGTCAGCCTGAAGCTCTGGTAGGGCTTACTGCCTACCACTTTGTTCACCCCCCATGTACCTGCACCATTTCACATCCTCCCTTGATCTACAGTGAGTGGATCCCTCATTCATACATCACATATGCACGCACAAAAAAAATAAACCGGTCTTCAAAAATTAAGATGCATTTATTATGTTTGTTATGTTTGCTTGCACACACGTGCAAGAAACATAGTGCCATCATCCGAGATTTCGGAGGTGTGTCACCCGCTCTTCCAATTCAATCAGTGTGTTGGCAGGCACGGCCCCTGTAAGTCAATGCATGCTGGAGCTGTGTATGACAAGCTCCAAAGTGCAGTGGCATACACTTCAAAGGGGGAGCTATGCTTCAGTGAGCAGCGATAAGGTATTGCTTGCTCATGCGCAGCTGCCCCCCACACACACAGACACGCACATGCAGGTGTGCGCGCCCTCCTGCATGCACGCGACACACTGTATAGCCAATGGGGTGCCCAATCCCCTGTCGGCTATGCTGCATTCCCCCCAGTCCCCCAAAGCCTTCCAAATGCCATACTGGGTACCAAGCCCATCGTGGAAAGTCATGATATAGTCAGCTCCACTGTCCTCACGCCCTCCCCCCCGAGTACTTTTTTGGAATTTTTGCACCAAATTTTCAACATAGGGTTTTTGGGACCCCTTCTCATGAATGATGTCACTGTCATGGCGTTATTCGGGCCCAAAGGGTGATTTCGCAGTCACTACGCAAAATCACCTTTCAGGACTGATTAACAAAATGACACTGCCAGTGTTCATAAGGTGGTCTCTCAACAGCTTGTTTTGAAAATTCTGGTGGAAATGTTCAAACCGACTGTTTTACGAGCGGCATTGCGCAGTTCTCACGCACGCTATAAGTTTTGCAAATTTTCAGTATTTTCACCAGATTTTCAACATTGCCATTTTACCACACCTCCTTATGAGCAGCATAGCTGTCATTTTTCACATCTTACCCAAAATGTGTTTCCCAAGTAGCACAATGGTGCAGTTGATGTGCTAAATCAATGTATGGGACACATTAAGAAAATCTCAGTGACACTGTTCATGAGCAGAGGTCTTAAATGGCTATGTTGAAAATTTGGTGAAAACATTCCTAAAATGACTGTTTTACGAAAGTATGCTATGCAGTTCCTATGTAATGTTCATAAGTTTGCAAATTTAATATTTTCACTCCAGATTTTCAACATTGCCATTTTATTACACTGCCATATGAACAGTACAGCTGCCATTTTCATATGTCGCCCAAAATGTGTTTTCACACATGTAGCGCACAATGGTGCTGTTGGTGTGTGAAAGCAATGCTTGGCACAGATTAAGAGAATCACATTTACACTGTTCATGAGCAGAGGTCTTAAAATGGCCATTTACAGAAGAAAGGGTTCTGAAAGAACTCTTAAAACTGAAGGTGGACAAAGCAATGGGGCCTGATGGGATTCATCCCAGAATTCTAAAAGAACTAAGGGTAGAACTAATGACACCACTGACTACCCTCTTTAACAAATCATGGGAGGGTGGGGTGGTACCCGAGGACTGGAGGAGGGCAGATGTGATTCCCCTTCACAAAAGTGGGAGCAAGGCAGAAGCAGGAAACTACAGACCTGCTAGTTTAACCTCAGTGGTAGGGAACGTTATGGAATCACTTCTGAAGGAAAGAATTGTTGAGTATCTAGAGGCCAGAGGGGCACAGGACCCAACACAGCATGGATTCACAAAGGGAAGGTCATGCCAGACAAATCTGATAGATTTATTTGACTGGGTGACCAAAGTAGTTGATCAGGGATGGGCTGTGGACATGGCCTACCTAGACTTTAGCAAGGCATTTGACACAGTCCCACACAAAAGATTAATATACAAGTTAGCCAGCCTGGGAGTGGGTCCCAAAATGATAGCCTAGGTAAAGAATTGGCTGGAGAAAAGGACACAGAGAGTAATAGTAAATGAAGTCCACTCTGAAAAAAGGGGAGGTTAGTAGTGGGGTACCGCAGGGTTCAGTATTAGGACCGGTCCTCTTCAATGTCTTTATAAGCAACATTGCAGAGGGACTGGAAGGAAAAGAATGTCTCTTTGCAGATGACACAAAGATCTGCAACAGAGTTGATGCACAAGGTGGGGTGGAAAGAATGAGAAGGGACTTGGCAAGGTTAGAGGAATGGTCAAATGTATGGCAGCTTAGATTCAATGCTAAGAAGTGCAAGGTAATGCACCTGGGAAACAAAAACCCAGGGGAAGAGTACACAATGGGGGGTGAGATACTAACAACAACAAAAATGGAAAGGGACCTGGGGGTAGTCATATCAGATGACCTAAAGGTGGGCAAGCAATGTGAGAGGGCAGCAAGGAGGGCTGGGGGGATACTGGGATGCATAGGGAGAGGCATCACCAGTAGAAAACAGGAAGTTATTATCCCTCTGTACAGACAGCTGGTGAGACCCCATCTGGAGTACTGCGTGCAGTTCTGGAGACCCAGTCTCCACAAAGACATAGACAGGATGGAAGCTGTCCAGAGGAGGGCAACTAAAATGGTGCAGGGTCTGCACCGGAAGAACTATGAAGAGAGCCTTAAGGAGCTTTATATGTATAGCCTCGAGGAAAGGAGGGAAAGGGGGGACATGATAGAAACGTTCAAGTACCTCAAGGGAATCAACAAAGTCCAAGAGGGTAGCATCTTTCAAAAAAAGAGGTGTGCAAGAACAAGGGGGCACAATTTGAAGATAGAAGGGGGCAGCTCAGAGGTAATTTAAGGAAGTATTTTTTCACAGAGAAGGTTGTAGATGCATGGAAATGCCTTCCGGAGGAGGCTGTGGAGTCAAAAACAGTGGTGGAATTCAAGCATGCATGGGACAGTCATAAGGCAATTCTAGGGGGTTGGGGTAGGAAGAAATCGGCTGCTGGTTAACTAGGATCTGCAGCTTATCCATCAGGTAGGGAAATGGGCAGACTGGGTGGGCCAAGCGGTCCTTATCTGCCATCAAATTCTATGTTTCTATGTTGAAAATTTGGTGACAAAAGTCCATAAAATAACTGTTTCATGAGTGAGCATTGTGCAGTTTCCACGCACCCTCATAAGTTCATGACTTTGTAATATTTTAAGTCTAGATTTTCACCAGTGGCATTTTCACCAGTGGCATTTTTCCTAATGGACTGGGGTGCACATAAGGACCAAAGACCCCAAGGAACACCGTGACACTTGCCAGTGTCTGCAGGGTGGGGTGTACTGAAATGGCGTGGCCGTTATGCCTGACGGCCCAAAGGCACACCCCAATGCCTGTCACTCTCTGCAGGGTGGTGGTGGGGTTGGCTTCAGTTCAATACTTCACTGCCATTACTATTATGCAGCTCTGTAACTTCTACACTACCACTGCCAATGCCAGCAAGCAAACATTCGGCATTGACAAATGCTTGTTTACTGTTATGTTGGCTGTGTGAGGCTCCAGTTTTTGTTTCTCCTGAGCCTCTTTTTCTATTTATACCTCAGTGCTGATCAATTTTTGTACAACTTCCACTGTATGCTGATGACCTATTACTAATTCCACTAAATAAACATGGTTTATAGTCACAGTCAGACAAATTAGCCACAAATAATAAATATATTGACCTGGTCATAAATATTGATAAAAGCAAGACCACAATAGTACAGAAAAATACTAAAAATAAAAGAAATGCTGCACCTATACTATTTGAATAGATAATATAAAACTGGAAGTTGTAAACCACTATACTTATCTTGGCCTTACTTTTAATAGCTCCTTATCTTGGAAACAGCAATACTGAATGTTGACAAAAAAGCAAAGCAGTCAAATAATGCTCGATTAAGGTTTAATAATAATTTTGGTAGTAAACAGTGGAAGCAGATCTGAAAGTAATACATGCTTAGACTACAGCCTAATTATTGTATGCCTCTGAAGTACAATATGAGGAAATGAAGTAGGGGAAAATTGGAACATTCCCAGTTATGCCCTAAGGCTAGAATTAGGTCAACTACCAATGAGATCTCAAGCGACATGGAGAGTTTTAAATTACTGGTCATATTTACAAAATAATAATGGTCTTGTTAAATTATGTCTCAGTGAGAAATTGTGTATGTCATTGGACAAGAAATGAGATATTGCATGGCTTGTGTTTATAAGAGTAACATTATTTAGTATAGGTAAGGAATACCTGTGGTATTAGTCAACACAAAAAATTACTATTGCCTCAACACACTCTCCATTGTTGAAAGCCCACCTTGTGGATATTGGTAGACAAGATTCCTTGGCTATAGTGAAGAGAAATAATGTTCACCCAATATTAAAGTGAACTAAAGTCAGAATTTAAAAACAAATATGTTTTGCAGACTGTTTTGATTTGAAAGTGTACACCAAGTAAGTCATTCCCTTTGTTTGTTAAAATTATTCTTTTTTTCTAAATTTGCTTGCTGGTTTTATGGCCCCTGGGAAGCTTAATTTCCTCATGTTTTATGGCTCTTTGTTCCCACAGTGTCTCCTACCCCATGTGACAGTGATGGATCCAGGACCATTGATTCAGAGAATAACAGCTGCTGCAACAGTAATCTGCTGTTAGGCACCTGATAGGCTGGCTTCAACTATATAACTCTGTCTACTCCAAACTTTTTGCTTTCTAGGGATGTTTCTGAGTGTAGCCAGCAGAAGTGAATTTTGTTGTTTTTAAAACTTTTAGTTCCAACAAACTATACACAACCATTAAAGAAGCATACAGATCACCCAATGTCACAAATGCTATAATTAGTGAACACTCTAGCTGTTTTCTTACAGAGTAGCCCACTCAATTATCCCTCAGGTGTTTGCCATCTGTAAATGTAACCTTCATCAGAGCTCCATGACCATGAGAGTTACTTAAAGTCACATCTCTACTGCTGTAAATGTGACAAAAAAAAACTAGCTTTTGTTGAATTAATAGTCCTGGATGCATCACTGTCACATGGGACAGGAGACATTGTAGGAACAAGAACAGCCTTAAACATATGGAAATGGAGATCCCCAGTGGCCATCAAACCAGCAAGCAAATTTAGAAAAAAAAATTCCTTTCAGCAAACAAAGGAAAAGATTTACTAGGAGTACGCCTTCAGTCAAAACACACTGCACAACATCTTTTTTTTTATAGATTTTGACTTTAGTTTTCTTTTAAGCAAACTTATCTGGATGCTTTATTAGGAAAATATTTAAAACTGATCACAAACCCACGAGGCAGAATGGTGTTTAGGAAATTTTGACTCGGTAAGTTTCCTAGTAATATTCTAGAAAAAAGATATAACAAGAATCCTAACAAAACATGCACAAGACATGGAAATGGTGGCCATGAACTACCAGAAGATTATATTCATGTGGCATTAGTGTGTTCTTTTCTTAGAAAACAAAGTAGGAAATGGATAAGGAACTTGTTAGAGAAACAAAACTGGCACAGAGACTCATTGCTGATCTCGTTAGTTAAATCAGAAAAATAAATTCATAAAATGAGGCTGCCTGCTGAAAGCTATCTTAAAAAAGACAAAAGGGAACTACAACGTAACATAATCATTTACTAATATAAAAGGGGGGACTGCTACGTTTACAGTATATTTGCTACTGTTGCACAATTTCTGCTGTAATCATTGCATGATGACACATTTGAATGTATATTTTATTATATAAAAATGCTTTCCTTATATGTAAGTGATTGTAGGGCAAGCTTCTTTTTACTATCAGCTTGGTAATTTCTGGAATTCTTTGCTGCATAGTTTCAGACTTGAAACAATATATGTGCATGTTATAACCCTTCTTAGAGCCTATGTTAGTCCTATTAAACTATCTATGATTGTTAGGATTTGTAGTAACTGCTTTTGTTTTCTATTTTTGTTATCTGTATGTAATAATATTTGTTTGAATATAATAACCATGGTCGCTTATAAAACTAGGCTATTTTGTCCAAAGGCTTTCATTTTAAAATAAAAATGAAATGAAGAAATGAAATATCTAGGTGGGGAAAATGCTTAATTAATATGGGGCCCCAAATAAGGGGAAAATAGAACTATTTTAAAACAAAAACACAAAAGAATACACTGGGGTGATAAGTAGGGGGTATACAATGGTCTAGCTCAAAATTGCAATTTGATCTTCAAATGTGAAGGGATAGGACCATGTGTCACCCATGGAAGAGCCACGAGTGAGTTATAAATATTCTGTCCCTCATATGTGTTGATAAAGTGTGTATTTTGCATTAGACCATTCCATATTCAGTTTATACAATATCAGTTTTCTTGTTATAGTTTTTAAATATTCTGTTTGTATGAATATTTAAATTGTTTCTCTTTTATTTCAACACCTGGTTCAGTGCTTTAAATGGCTGCCATCAGCATCAGTATGATGACATCAGCATTGTGAAATGATTCTCTGATTGGTTCAGTATTGTATTGAGATGTATCCAACTTTGCTAGATATCAGTTGTGGCAAGTCCCGAAATTTAAGAAATCATGATATCTGGCACAGTGGGTACAAATGTGATATACATTTTATTCTGTGGAATTTCTCTTTATACCTGTTGATAAAACAGACATCCCACATTCCTAAATTTACAGTTACAGTATCTTAAACAAGCATTTGTCAATGCCTAATGTTGCTTGCTTATATGTGCTGTTTAGGTATTTGGAAGTGAAAGTACCATGCTTAAAAACTGTCATGTGCCACCCCCCCAAGACATCCACTGTGTCTTTCTGTTCAGTATTCACAGAAGAAAGGGAGGGGCAAGGGCCACAGCAGTAAAGCAGTTGCAAAGGCATGAAGAGGTGGACAATAGTCCATTCACAGGCAGAAGAATTCTGCAGAAGGTGACTAAATTGAAGGTGGAGAAAGTGATGGGACCAGATGGCATACACCCAAGGATATTAAAAGAACTGTCAAGGGAGATAGCAGTACCTCTGGCAGCCATGTTCGTTGAGTCTTTTAACACAGGGGTAGTACCAGAAAATTGGAGGCGGGCACATATGGTCCCTCTATACAAATCCAGCAGTAGGGAGGAGGTGGGGAACTATAGGCCAGTCAGCAGCACCTCAGTAGTGGGGAAGACCATAGAGACATTGCTTAAAGAAAGGATAGTGGGGCATCTAGAAGCCATCGGAGCCCAGGACCATAGGCAACACGGATTCACAGTGGGGAGGTCATGTCAGACAAATCTAGTTGATCTCTTTGACTGGGTGACAAAGGAAGTAAATCAGGGTGGGGCAGTAGACAGAGCTTACCTTGATTTAAGCAAAGCCTTTGACACCGTCCCACATAGGATGCTGATAAACTAGCTGAGTAGGCTGGGCATGGGGGAGAGAGTGGTAAACTGGGTTAGAAACTGGCTAACAGACAGGAGACAGAGAGTGGTGGTAAATGGGGTGCAGTCTGGGGAGATGGGGTGACCAGTAGGGTGCCGCAAGGATTGGTCCTGGGTCCAATCCTGTTCAATGTCTTCATTAGTGACATTGCAGAAGGGCTGAAGAGAAATGTCTGCCTGTCTGCAGATGACACCAAGATCTATAACACAGTGAATACCCCAGAGGGGGTGAAGAAAGTGAGGAGGGACCTGGGGACACTTGAAAAATGGTCTGAAGACTGGCAACTGAAGTTTAATTCAAACAAAAAAGAGCAAAATTATGCACCTGGGACACAGAAATCCTGGGGAAAGGTACAGGATGGGGGGGGGCGGAGTTGCTGACAGTCACAAAGAAGAAAAGGGGCCTGGGTTTTTTTATTTCAGATGACCTGAAAATGTCAAAGTGGTAAGGCAGCTGGGAGAGCCAGTGACATGCTGGGGTGCACAGTCAGGGGTATCACCAGCATAAGTAGGGAGGTAGTGATGCCATGATATAAAACCATGATTAGGCTTCACATGGAGTACTGTGTACAGTTCTGGAGGTCTCACCTTCATAAGGATATTAACAGGCTGGAGATGGTCCAGAGAAGGGTGAATGAGATGGTACAGAGCTTGCAACACAAGACTTATGAGGAGAGATTAAGGGACCTCAACATGTACTCACTGGAAGAGAGGAGGGGAAGAGGGGATATGATGGAAACATTCAAGTATCTCAAGGGTGTAAGTATAACTACTGAGAAGCAAGAGACAGCTGCTATAGACACATGTGCCAGCTTCTGTGTAATATTCTTTTGTTCTTATAAATCTGTAATCTTCAGTATTTCAGTAACCACATGACCATAGTGCCTTCTTTAGGCAATTTTATGCTGGTTGATGCCTGGTGTCAGACGGCAGACAGAGGGCTCACCAGATTGTGTTGCCATTTGAAAAACTTCATAGAGTGTTCTTTTACTGGTAAGCGTTTTGGAAAGCTGGTGAAGGTCTCACAATTTTTATTATGATTTTATATCCTTATGTCTGTCCCCTTTGGTTCCCCCATCCCCACATCCCAACAGTCATCAGTGGCCACAGCTGCAGCCTTCTTCTTGCCAAGATGGTGGGGGAGCAGCTACCTTCACAGTCTGTGAAGTCTGATTTCTTTCAGTGCCGCTTATTGGTCATCTTCCAACACAGGCAACGCACTGCAAGCCCCAAACTAACTCAGGACAAGCAGATTTCAAACTGGAAAAGAAATGGAGTGAGCAAAAATCAAGTACTCATTTAGATGCAGCGTCGATTTTAAGATCAGCATACTGGTGTAGACACTGCAAATAGAACCCCAGCTCTTTAAGCAGCCTTATGAAGAGTAAAGGCTTCTCAAAGCACTGGGGTTCTGTTTATTGTACTGTAAGTGGGATGCATCTAATTCAGTAATTTACTGTATCTTACATCTGGATGTATGGTAGGCCCAACTTTAAATAAACACTGCACCTGAATGAATACATGATGCCATAGAAACATAGACATAGAATTTGTCAGTAGAAATGGACCGCTCAACCCACCCAGTCTGTCCAAGTGTTCTCTACCTAATTGTAACTCCTGCATATATATGTTACTGCATGTCTTATTCTGCCTGCGTCCATCAGGACCTCCTTGTGAATAAGCTTGCTTAATGGATTTTTCCTGCAATGAGCTTGAATATACTCCACTTCCATAGCCCTATTGATCTCTGTTGACCCCCTCCTTCCCCTTTTTCTAATATACCCCTATGTTTATCCCATGCATTCTTCATGCCCCCTACCATTTCAGCTTCCACCACTTCTCCTGGCAGTCTGTTCAAGGCATCTACCACCCTTTCAGTAAAGAAATATTTCTTCACATCTATCCTGAACTCCCCCCCCCAGCTTCATTGTATGTCCCTTGGTTTGGGTGCTCATCCTCATTTGAAGGAAACTCCCCAACTGTACCCTCTTTACCCTGTGAGGTACTTTGTAGGTCTTGATCATGTCACCTCTCGCCCTCCTCTCTTTCAGAGTATACATGTTGAGATTCTTCAGCCTTTCCTTGTAGGGGATTTCTGTGAAAATTCTGAACCATTTTAGTTGCCGTCCTCTGGAGAACCTCCACCTTATGTCCTTTCTGAAGTGTGGACTCTAAAACTGGACACAGTACTCCAGCTGGGGGTATACCAGGGAGTGATACAATGGCAGCACAACATCCCTCCTCCTCCTACTGGAGATGCCACTCCTTATGCACCCCAGAATCCAATTTGCCCTGCCCATTGCCTTGTCACACTATACTGCCACCTTGAGGTCCTCTGATATAATAGCCTCAAGGACCCTTTCATGTCTAGTGAATATCAGTACCTCCCCCCATCTTATACTTGGCATCGGGGTTCCTACGCCCTAGGTACATGATTTTACACTTGTTGGCATTGAACCCCAAGTAAGTAAGAAAATGTTATTGAATTTGGATGAATTGCAGGCTTTTAAGCAGCTTTTCAGGAATTGTGTGTGTGTGTGTGGGGGCAGCTCTGCTACTATAACTATTTGCTTTTGATTTGGTATAATCTACCAACAGACTAACACTGCTCCCCACTCCATGTGCTGTATCAGAGTTAAAGAGCCCAAATAGCACTGGGCCAAGCAGTGAGCCCTGCGGCACTCCGCTTGTCACTGCTCTGGGTGCCGAGAGCTACCCCATCACCACCACCCTCTGCACCCTCCCCTCTAACCAGTTCTCTATCCATTTAGTCAGGACACCTTCCACCCGTACCCCTCCTTCTCCTCACGCTTCTCCTCCTTGGCCTGTGTCCCTCCTCCCGGTAGTCCGCACCCTTTCTCCTCCTTGTTCTAACCGGGTAGTGGTGCCTTCTGTATTACACTCAGACCACTCTGCCCGCCCACATCCAGGGTTACTATGCCTCTGCCTTTACCTATATCTAGGGCAGTGAGCTCATTAGGCTCCCCTGTCCAGACCTTTCACCCAACCTCAGTCTTTTGGCCACCCCCCCACACTAGTTTAAATCCACATTAGTAGAGATATACCCCTCTAATCCTGCCTTTTTTTTGTACATATTTTCTCCCTGGGCTACGGTTGGCTTGGTCATCCTGATCGACCCCCTCTAGCCCTGCCCCCGACATCAGGCCGATTTGCTCACCTCCATGGATTACCCCCCGTGGCGGGGTGGTGAGGAGCTTCCCAGCTCAACCTACCGGAGCAGGATCCGGTTGAGAAGGCTCCATTTCAGGCAGGCAATGGGGGTCAGAAGCTTATGCTGGCCGACCATAGCCCATTTTCCACTTTTCTCCCCTTTGTGGAGTGCGGTCATGCAAGGACACTTAGGCACAGTGTGCCAATGTCCACCACACTCTGCCCTTTTTACTACACTGCTCTAGTAGTGCCTGCTGTCATCACTAGGTGCCGCTACAGAGCGGTGGGTCCCTGGATCCTGCTCTGGGATAGGAGAGCAGTCCTCCGGATGCTCAATCCTATCCCTCCCCTGCTGACTCCTGACAGCCCGGGCTTGCGTCCGAACCCGGGTTGCCAGCAAGGTACGAGGTGTGACGTCCAGTGCCTCAACCTTCAGTGCCAGTGGGCCGGCAGTAATGCTGCCTTTAATACTCCCCTCCCCTTCCTGCTCCTGTGTACCTTGTCTCCTGCATACAAGTCACTATTCCCCCAGACCCTACCCCAGTTAGTCACTAACCCATAATGTTTGGTGTGGCACCAATCCCTCAGCCATTCGTTGAACTCCTCAAGCCTACCCTTCCTCCCCATGCTTGCATATGGGTACCGGCAGTACCTCCAAGAATGCCACTGACTTCACCACCCCCTCACACTGCCTGCCCAACTACTCGAACCTCCCCCTCACTACTTCCGCAGTGTCTCCCACCAAGTCATTTGTACCCACATGCAACAGTAAATGAGGTTTCTTCCTCCCCCCTCGCTGCATGGTTGAGCAGTGCCTGACCTGCCCCTCCTGCAGTCAACCTGGGGACAGCTTCAACCCAAATATGGCTGTGCCTTTCCCCTTTTCTGCCCCATCTCACAGTATGGAATCCCCAGGATGAGTACCCCCCTACCTTACCCCCTTTCCCTTCTAATGTCCCTTCCACCACCCCAGTATTCGTTCTTCCCTACCCTTTACCCCCACCAGCTGCACCTCTTTGATTTCTGTATCTGTACCCCTACTTCTGTCTCACCTTTTCTCTGCCTTATTCCTCCTATCCCCCTTGAACCCATTCCCAGCCTGACTATTTCCTACTGGGCTTCCCATGTCGACCTCCCCTTCCCTCCTCGCCTGCTAATTTCCAACCCCTCTCCTATCCCCGCTGTTGTCGATTTAGAGCCCCCATTCCCTTCTACCCTGATAGTGATGCCCCTCCCATCTTTCCCCCTTCCTGCAGCCTTCTCTCCTCCAGTCACCACCCCCTCCTTCCTTACTAGCTCACCTTCTACCCTTTCGTCCTCGCTATCTCTTCCCCTACATGTTGCCATGCCTCTCATGCCCCGCTTGTCCTCCCCTTCAGTGTGTTCCTGCTCCCCCTCTCTCCCATAGCAGAGGTTCAAATCTAATCCTAGTCGATACCCTCCCACATCTCTCTTCCTCCCATCGGTTCCCTCCTACTTGTTCCCTCTGTGCCAACCTGGTCCCGTCCGCAGGTCCTCCCTACCCCTCAGCCATCTGCTCTCTCCCTGGTACTCCTTGTGATCTCTTCCTCCCCATCAGGAGGCCGCCCTCGCCTTGGGCAACCCCTCCCTTCTCCTATCTTTTCTGTTAGTGCCTCTGATACTGGTGTCGGTTTCACTCCCTAGTTGTTCTTCCTCCATCCCCCTTTGCCATCCCCTATCACCCCCCGGGTGCCTACCATACTCATCTGCCCTGCCACTTAGACTCCTCCCTAACCTCCACAGTTCCTCCCTCAAACTAGCCAGTCATCTTCAGACCATACACCCCCCATCCTCCAAGCCCAGTCCAGGATCATGGCGGACCCACACCATGTACACCACACCACACCACACCACCCTTCCAAAGATGCCCTCCCTATTGACATGTAGCACCTGCCCCATTTTGGCCCCATTTATGTTATGGGTTCTTACTCCCAGGATCTGTACCCTACTACCCTTACCAAATGTGTTGCAATGGCAACACAGTGTTCTATCAATGGCAATACCTGGGTATGCCTGAAAATGTGCAATGGTACTGCCCAGTGGTAGTCTGGTAGTACAATGGTGTCAACCCAGTCAGTTTTCTGGCCTTAGTGGTAGTGCCATGGCACAGTGGCATCCCTATGGCAATTCTGGTGGGTTGCCTGGACTGGTAAATGGGTAATAGTACCCCAGTGGTATTACGTAATTTTGAGTCCACTTTCATGCGGGACTCTATATTGCCCTAGAAGTTCCCAATGATTATGCAATGGTAGTACGAAACTGTTTTCTATACAACACCAAGACTTATTTGGTACCACCATGGTATCAGTATTTTGTAATGTCACCTCAAGGGTATTACGTTAGAGGAGAAGATTGGTGCACATATAAATCCCAAGCTTATTTGGTATCACTGTAGTATCAGTGCATCTAGAAATTTGATACCACTGTGGTACCAACATGGTACACATCAAAATCAAACACAGTTTGAAAGAAATACAAAATTAAACATACACTGATAAAGAAATGTATTATGAACTGCACAGTATATGCAAATCACAATAACAACCCTCAGTTAAGTTCCCAACTTAAATGGGATATCACTGCTTCATTGAAATCCATTAAAATTCCATTAATCTTCCATTTTCTTCATGCAAACCCATAACGTTTCACCATTACATTTTGTATCACCCTTTTTAATGGCCAGTTTTTACTCCCATTACATTTATATTAACTGTTGATGTTTCATGGGCACAAACCATTAATTTACTCACCCATGCCATAAATTAACCACTACAGGTATCCATTAAGCATTTAACGTGTGTGGTATGTCCCTTAAATTGTGTATCGGGCTATTTTAATGGCATGTTTAATAACCATTGAAAGGGAGCAATGAGCCTTTCATTGCCGTGAAAATGATGATCATGTAGAGCCAATCCATTAATTGCCATTACAACTGTCCAAATGAGCTTTTATTACCATGAAAATGATGGTCATCTTGCGGCAATGTGTTAATGGCCATTAAAGATAGTTTTATTTACCATCTATCTGTCCTACTTTTCCCTAAGAACTATGGGTCCCCTTTGACTCCTGTGTAACGTTTCTTTTACAGGTACTCCCCATCCACTCTCCAGAATCAGCATCTCCAAAGAGGTTCCCTCACCTGGACCATAAAATACCCATGAATTAGTTACGTGATTGGGATGGGGAGTTTGAGCCATAATTGAATTTGCATCCATCACAGTGGGAGTCCAGATGGTTGGTGCCATGATGCTATATTGTAATGAGGGACAGTTAAGAGGTATGGGATCAGTCTCTCCAGATCTGCTTCCCTATAGCTGAACCCCCACCTTGAAGCTGGACCCCCTTCCTGCAGCTGGACCCCCACACCTGAAGAATAACATTTTGCTACAGATCCTTGACAACACCATTTACAGTAAGGGACACAGCAATGCTGAGGGATAAAATGAGGGACATGTCACTAAGGGACTGCTGAGAGGTATAGGACAGTCCCTTTCCCATGTGTGGCCACCCTGCACTGTGATGTTAGAGATTTTACAGACTATCACAGAGGTCAAAACTAACTTTTTTAGCCACTAGCCATCAGTGCTAGTGATTATAAAAATCCACTGACCCAACAGGAGTTTCACTAGCCCGGCATAAAATGACCAGGAAAAATCACCATTGAAATGAATGGTCTCATCAAAATGTATATAGGTCCATTCATTTTAATTGCATTTTGTTCTTGAAATTTGCATAGCAACAGCAAACGGTCCTCGCTCAGACCAGATACCAGGCCAATAGGAAAGGAAATCAGTGTGGGATGTAACTTCCTGCTGGAAGCTCATGAAGAGGATGGTTACTTTTGTACAAAGATCAGAAAGGAGCAGTCATCAAAATGAGGAGAGCTATGACAGCCTCTTGTTTTAGAAGTAGTTTAATTTCTGAGTATGTTTTATTGGGCAGCAAAGGCAAGTGTGTAATATACCCAAAGACTGGGTCATCAGCAAGCTCTGTTGATGCCAACAAGCCCCAGTAAGGTAACCCCAGGTACCCCTATACTTTAGGTTGCAATGGGGGGTAAACATAGTGGCCAGAGCCATATAAAAATAAAGTGCCTGTCTGCATTTAAAAAGTTTTTTTCTCCTTATTGCAGCCTGCCCAGTAAAGAAGGTACAAGCCAGTGTCACATCTAAGGTTCAGCTTGCACCGGACAGCTGGTTGTTATGGATTCAGCATCCTGGATGCCATGGAGGATACTGAGAGTGGCCAGTAATGGCCATTGAGGGAGTTTGAATTGACTGTGAAGAAATACAGTCAGGGGAGTTCAGGTGCCCTGAAGAAAAACAAAAACATGAAGAAAGTGCAGCAGAATAAAGAGGGGACACAGGGAAGTAAATTCAGAGCAAACGGCAGTACCTACAGTCCTCCTCTCATCCCTTTGTCAGTCTCAATGGTCCCAGCAGTGTCAGTGGTCCAGTAGTTGTGGCGGTCCCCAGGATCAGCAGTTGGCAGCTGCAGTGCGGGTTCTGTTTAGTCCCATTTGTGTTATTTTTTGTAAAGAAAAAGTAAATGCCAGTTCCTTGGCAGTGGCCCCCACAAGCAGGAAAGCATCATTAGATGAACGAGCATCAGGAGGAGCCAGCTACCCATCAAGGGAAGACCTCCCACCTGCCTGCAGCCAGCAGGGCATCCAGCATACACTTAACCTACCTCCTGTCTCAACTTCTCCCCAGTTTGGGGTGGTGAGTCATTGACAGTGTCATAAAGCAGGCACTGCATGTCCACCTGAACTAATACTGAAATAGAAAAAGATATTTCTTTTCACGCAGTGAGTGCAATAAAGTATAGCTATGGATGTTAGTGTGGTCAAGGCAAGGCCATGGAGCAAGGAACTGTCAAGAGTGGATCTATTCAAATGTATTTAAAATTAGTCTAGGAAGGAAGCATACAGTGAGATGGTGGCCTTAGTCAAAATTACCTAAATTTATTTAATTCACGCTCCTAAATGGAGCACAGGGGTGGGCAGCATTCAAATGAAGTAGTTATCAGAGGTGGAGCAGAGGGCAGGCAGGCCCTGAATTAGATAGTGAACAGGGTGCTAAGGAGCAAGGTTAGGGTAAAGCTCCAGTTATAGCCAAGCTAGCCAGTTGGGGTACTGAATAATTGCTAGCTGTCCCAAAGTTTTTTTTTATTCAGAAATAAGTGCTGGGGAGCTAGTTGTGGGAAGTAAGTCCCAGATTATAAAGTCAAGAATGCCCCAGGGTGATACAGGTGACTATAGTAGCCAAGTTGCTTCCAGTAGCCAGGCTAGTGGTATAGGGGTCTCTAGATCTGTTACTCAGGTCACTAGTCCTTTGCTGGGGCTGTCACAACTATGCTGCTGGGGTGGCTAACAGGTTATGGCTGTGGCAACTCTGCTGCTCGTGTGGATAACTGCCTTGTCCACCCCATTCCCCTTGCTCCTGACTGAAACAGATAACCAAGTGCACTTTAAATCAGTAAATTCTACTATTTTACAACACTAGCTTGGCTACTGTTTTCCACTTGGCTATAGTCACCTTTATCACCCTGGACACATTCACGTTACACTTTGGGTTTTACTTAACCTAAATGGCCATTGATGCTTATTTCTGAATACATTTATTTATTTTATTTATTTACTAAAAAGTTTCACCAGGAAAGGCTCACTGAACAAGTTTAAAAAACTCACTGTTCCAAGATCTGTAGCAGCTGTGAGCTCAGCCTGACTCACCACGGGATGGTAAAGAGAGTGGGAAAGAAAGCGAAGCAGCCAGCTGCTGCAGCTGTGATTTGAGTCAAGCTGCCTTGCCTACCTGCGATTCTGTGAGCGAGTCGCTTGCCGTATTCATGTTTTTTGTCAGTCCATCCATGACTCCAGACCACAACCCAACCAGATCCAATACCAACAAGAGGGACTAAAATAAATTTGAGGAGCTGCACTTCCAGCTGCTGGGCACTGGCTTGCCTTAGAGAATCCTCTTAAGACTTGGCTTGAGGTTGATTTTTGATTGGACAATCGTTGGGGGCCTGGGGGGGGTCAGTGGGACCGTGGTGGTGAGGTCTGTGGATGCCAATGTCATTGGAGCGGGAGTCCAACTCAGCATGGCCTGGAGGCGCGGGATAAAGCAGAGAGGATGGACCAGGATCTGGATGACTGATCAAGGCCTGCTAGGGGATGGGGAGTCCCTGCTGTCTTGCTGGCGGCTGCATTGCTGTGAATGCTATGACATTAATACTGCTCTGTCAAACTGTAATGCTCTTCAAAGTACATTTTTTTTAATGCTACTGAATCATGAATGAAGAATAGCCAGCCAAGTATTTCAAGGATTTAAATTAGCCAATCAAGGCTGGGTACATTACCATGCATTTCAGTTCTGCTAAGCAAGGAGACAGATAAAACAATCAGCAACACCAATGAATTTTAGAGAAGGTAAGCAATCATAAAATGTGAGTTTTTATCTAGAAATAATATGATGCAAAAAGAAGTTGGCAGTGTCCCTTTAACAGTCTATACCGAACACATCAGTGAACTAAGCCCCCCGAGTCACTTACTGTCCCTGCCCAGCCTGAGGAATTGCAGGAGCACTGACTGCCCTTACCCAAGCCGACTGCTATATTAACAGTATATTAGCATGCAGATGGCCTTCTGACTGCAAAAATAGAGTTCCTTAGTAGTATTTTAGCAGTCAATCAGTTTAGCATTCAGTTTAGTACAGTCATTCTGAGCTGATTCTAATGTTAAATATGCTAACCATGTTTACTGTTATTAATAGTAATTAGCAATCAGAAGCAGTATAAAGATTCACAGAATAACCCATACAGAACTGCAGTCACTAGTGTTTTTGGAGTGCTAATCTAGCACTCAACAAAAGCTCAACTTGTGCAGTTGAATGCTTTTGAGTATTTAAATTAGTAACTGAGTATTGGTTCAGGATTTTAGTTTATAATATGTTAATTAAAGATGCTTTGAACACAGATTGAGATCTTAAACTTTCAGAAAGCACTCAACAAAACTCAACTTGCCAGATTGCAGGCTCATATAGTCCCCATCCTCCAGCAACTGCAGTTGTATACTGATTCCACTCAGCCTTGGCTCTTAGTACCTGAAGACCCACCAAGCCAGCCATGAATCTGGTTCCCTCAGCTGCAGGCACCCAGACCCATCCCCAAGCCCATGTCGGGACTCTACACACTGCCCACTACACAGTGGTGTCAGTGTGATCACTTCTGGCTCTAACATTTACAAGAAGTTGGCCCATCATTCATCAATGTTCATCAAATACGAAAGGGCACTGCTGTGTTGCAGGACAGTAATTACCTTTAATTAATACATTATACAGCATCACACACTCTCACAGCTCATACTTCACAGAAGCCCTATGCATTTTTTCAAGATGTGATGTTGAGAATGCAAAACCCTCTATTTATAGTGCTTAATGGTAAGGCATTTAAAGGGGCAATGCGATTTCCCATCAAGATGCATATATACAGTAGGTATTGTATATATACATATACATATATATATATATATATATATATATATATATATATATATTTAGTCATATAAAGGGGCTGGACCAGTGGTGCTGAGGGACTGAGGCTCTGGGTGCCACATGTCACTCTACATTGATGACCTGAGTTTGAAGTGGATTCCAGTTGCTGGGACCAGCTTGGAAGGGAGAGACTGAGCTTGGGGCTGCTCTCCTTTCTAGGGAGGAAGGCTTGTATGCCCAACCTCTGACTGGTAATAGCACAGGCTAGGGTGGTGCAGAAAAGAGGTACAGTCGGCTGGTGATGCTTGCATACCTCACATGCATGCCTCACACTGGCTGCAGAAGGATGGGAGAAAACTGGAAAATGGAAGCTGGCATTTCAGTGAATTCCTGCATGTTTGTCTGTGGACCCATACTGCCACCCTAACCATGGTCTGAACTAGCCTGTGTCTCACGTGGGGGTGGGAGTATGGACCTTCCTCTCTTGGCCCTGCCATTGGGGAATCTGTGGTGGTGCCCCTCCATGAGGTAGTCCCAGGGCAGACAAGCACTGATCTGTAGGGAGAGGAACAGTACTGAGAAGCCTCCCAAATCATCCCGCTCAGAAGATAAAAAAACAAAGCATGCAAAATGTAATGAGCTGCAAAGTGCTTTTTTGCCATTGCCCGGTCACCATCTGTCCAACCCCGCCACCTAGCCCCCCGTCTCTAGGGATTTACCCACCCCGCTGGAATGCATCTTGACTTACCCCAGGGTGGGACTATTGGTGAGGGACTTCTCATAGAAAGATAGAAGCCAGCAGAGAAAGGACCTCTTGGCCCACATAGAGTGGCCTAAAATGCCTTCCCTATGTGGTATTGCAGACCCTACTGTCTCCCCAAATGGATGCTGCTTCGTGATCCTGGGAGGGGAGGCCTGTTGGTTGCATGGGTCTAGTGGAAGGTAGACATCCTCTTGCGTGGCTGATGTTGTCTTTTCTGAATATGCTGATCCCCAGGGGGCATGGCATGCAATGATGTAGTGGCGCAAAGAGCGCTGGATGTCTGATAAACCTCCTGAAGATCTCAAGCACCAGCTGTCAGACCCCAGTCTCCACCAGTGGTTGGTCAAAAGCTGGATGCTTCCTCACCCCTGTAGAGGAGCAGTCTATGAGTCATTCAACCTCTCTCCCCAGCTAGCCTCTGATATTCTGGGCTCACTTCCAAACCCAAATGTGAGGTCACAAGTGCAAGCTATACCGCTGCATTGGCAGGCTGGGCAAGTTGAACTGTAAAGTGCTCAGCTGTCCTCTTCATTAATTTCACCTGGCAATATTGACAAAAACACAATATTAAAATAAGGCAAATAACACAAATGATTTTTTGTAGCATTATAATGTGTGCTCCTTACACACCGTATTTTGCCATTTGTATGCATCAATATTTGGTTTTGCTCACCAGTGTTCAAAAGTGGGCAGTACCCACTCTGAATATATCTTATCAGGAGCCCTACATGGCACAGCACAATATTGGTATCACATGTGACACAGTACATTGTCTGCATTGCATGAGGCAAACTGCTGTGTCAGCATCACCATGGCACAGCATAGTGTTAAACAGTAGTATGCCACATGGCAGTGTTATGTCAGCATTGCCTGTGGCACAGTGATGTGTAAGGAGTGCAAGTGGCACAGCTTACTGATGACAATGCACAGTGTGGTTCTGGCAGTGTATGTAGTACTGCACAGTATCTGCATGTCATCTAGCAAAATGCGGTGTCTACATATAATGTGGCACTGTGATTGACAGCAGTGCACATGGCACTCTGTGGTGTTAGCAGTGCATACTGAACTACAGAATGTCAGCCCTGCAACTGACACATTGCTGTGTCAGCGCTGTCTGTGATGCACTGTGATGTCTGCACTGCATGTGGCCTAATACGGGGATGTCACTGCACGTGACCTAGCAGTGTCCGCACTTCATATTGTAGAGCACATCTTTTTTCAGTGCATGTGGCACAGGGAAGTGACAGCAGTTCTCAGGGCACAGCAAAGTATCAGTAACACATGTTGCATAGTAAAGTAACAGTACTGCACATGGTTCAGCATGGTACCGGCAGAGCATGTGCAGGGACAGTGCAGTGACACTGGTGAGGGAGGACATGTGGTACAACCACAGCAAAATACCATGTGTAGCGCCTGCCATCAGGGTGGGTTGTCTCAGAGCCTGCCATCTGTGCCGAGTGGAATCAGGGGAGGACCATTCCATATGCTGGGAGGAGTGGTTGCAGGGGGAGATAAGCCTGAGGTACATGTGTCACTGAGGATGGCTTCTACTCCCTTAAGCTACCTGTATCTGTCCCATGAGCTACTTTGCACAGTTGCTAGACACATAGCATACTCAGTCAAAGCATAGTCTGTGGGTCTGGACCCCCAGACAGCCCCCCACCCAAGCAGCACCCTTCCCAGTACACAAAGCTGAGCAGCACGTCTCTGGTGGATCTTCCACTTCCCAGGCCTCTCCCAATGGGAGAGGGAGTGGCAGCTGCAGGGGTAGCATGTCTGTGCAAGGGGTTCCTGCTGTTGGGTGGGCAGAATACAGTGTGTAGTGCTTCCAAATAGCAGTGTCCAGGAGCCCTACTAAAAGAAATGACTTGCCAGGCATCTCAGGCAGGGCATGATAGTGTGCGTGTGATTCCCTTTGGACCAATTTAGTTTGCTTGCAGGAGAGAAAAACATGTTTACTTCAGGCATATTTTGCCCAAACAAGTTGCCAGTAGCCTCAGTAGTCCCCACTAGCAACTACTGTGCCCAGTAAATTCTCCCACAGCTTGAGCATCACCTGTGGCAGATTGGTGATGGATGGCCATGACGTTTGGGTAACCATACAACATCATGTGTCCCTACCACAGCAACCTAAACTGTAGGTGGCCAGTGAGAGAAGCTGAGGGTGCAAAAGCTGCAGACAATTCATCAGTTGGATGGCATTCAGCCCCCGAGGAATATTGTGGTTGCCCTCTTCATGCCCCCATTGCCATTTTCCTTGTATTCCCAGCTTAATTTCTTTGACTCCCATCTCCATTACACTGAAGTCCTCACTTCATATTCATCACTGTAGCCTCCAACTAATATTCTCCCTCTCACTGTTGCACCCTCTCTCTTTGTCCCCCCTTTTAGCCACATTCATGTTTTTTTTTTGTGCTGCACCTCCTTTTGCCATCATCCCCTTTGTCATTTCCAGCAGCTGAAAATAACTTTTACAGCCACTAGCAGGCAGGGCTAAAAGTCCATCTGCCTGACAAGATTTTCAGTATCCCAGAACAATTCATTTCAACAATGTTGTGTTGTCTTGCACATAGCTTTCCTACCTTTTAGTTGTTCCTATTTTTGTTCTGTTGGGGGCTTATTTAGGTTTCTTCTAACAAACACAGAAAATGTAGAAAAATATCAAACAGCAAAAAACTATGAATAAAAGAAAAAATTACGAGGAATGGGTACATTTCTCAGGAAGTGTTGCACTGAAAATATGCCAGCTTGGAAACAGCAACACAAATATTAGGTTCCAGTAGAATATTACACAGAGAGCTGTGCATGTGGGACCCCTTTCATTGTGGCACAAAACCAGAAGTGCTCAAGATGGAATATGGTTGCTCAACTCTGAGCCTGTTGGAAAAGGCATGTTTCAGTGAGTAATCTGAGACCAGCTACTACAGACGGACTTCAAAGCATTCTTATACCAAGCAACAAGAAATGGTCTGCAATGCAAACAGAAGAAAAGTTGGAGCAGGCTAAGAAAAAGGTAGAATTTTTTTTTTTTGTCTTTTTTTGTCTTTTAAACAGCAATTTGATGAAAAACATCTAGGCCAAACTGTACCTACAGAGCAAGATCTGAAGGATGGGCCACAAAAGGAGGCAGTATAGGCAGTATAGTGCAGTGGTCTAAGGCTCTGAGCTGCAAATTTGGTGACATCCAGCAGGCCAGACCTGGGTTTGAATCCCACAGCTTCCACTTGCATACTGTGTGACCCTGAGCAAGTCACTTAACCTCCTTGTGCTCCCAGGTTGCTCCTGTAAAAAAGCTTTCAGCTTAGTGTGCTATACCTGGTTAAACAACTAAATACAAAAAAAAAATGTTGAAAATAATATACAAGTAAAAGTCAATGGGTCTTGCTCCACAATCCCAACCATTAGCTCTGAAGAGGCTTCTGCATCTCTGCAAATTCAAATCTGAGTGAGGGGGAAGGGAGTTGGGTATATTGGTTAATGCAGTAAATTAAACTTTGAGCTATGGAGGATAGCTTTGAGGGGTCTGTACTATAGCCTGTGATTAAGTAAGGAGAAGAAAAGACTTAGATCTTTGAGGGGGCTGCTGATCTATTAAAATTCAAACTTGAAGGAGTTGGATTTAATTACTGCAGTATTGAAATTAAACTTTGAGCTATGAATCTGTAGATCTATCTTCCCTTTTAATATCAGTGATGTGTGGGCTACAGGAGTTCACTACAGAGCTTGGGGTTGGGGTTGGAGGGAGACAGGGGGTTAAATGGTGCTGGGAGGGGTTGCATGGGCCTGTAGTTGCTGAAGGAAAGAGGGCCAAGTGAGCCTGTAGGTGCCAATGGGGAGGAAGGCCGAGGAGCCAGTAGCTGGGGGGCTTTGACCCATGCATCTGGGCAAATGATTGCAGCCACAGTCTGCAGAACATGGTTGCAATATGGACAAGACTGTAAGTTTTTCACACAGTGCATGGATTTCATGATTACCGTGAAAATCAGGTGTCTCCGTGACATATTACATAAGTCCTAACTTGTCATGTTTGTTAACTAATATACTTGTTGCAGCTAAAAGCAAGGTTATTTCTTTGTCCTGCAGCCTTGCTTTGTGCAACCGCTTAACCTCCTGTTGCCGAAAGGGTGGGTGGTGTTGATCCACGTTTCATTCTGCTGCCGACTGTGCTCAAAAAGGAATGCAGCCTTGCATCATGGAGCCACTGAACCTCAGATTGCTGGAAGGGTGTGGGATGTTGTCCAAGTCCCATTCGGCTGCCAGCTGTGCTAAAAAAGGAATGCAGTCTTGCATCATGGAACTGCTCAGCCTCCAGTTGCTGGATGGATGGGAGCACAGGCATCAGGTTGCTATAAGGCTGGGAGCTGTTGCTCCAAGTCCTGTTTGGCTGCCGACTGTGCTAAAATAGGACTACAGTTCAAATATTTGCTGTCTCACATCTGTCCTAGATGGGAAAGGGGCTAATTTCCTCCATGCACCGATTGGCTGCCAAGTGTGCATAAAATCAAAGGCAGACTTGCTTCTGTGAAAACTCATTTTTCGCTGTGTGCGCGCTGTGAAAACAGCTATTTTTAGCTTGAAAAACTTACATCCACTGTGGACATGCTCAGCACTCTTTTCTGCATAGGACCTTGGAAGTATGCACCACACTGCACCTTTTGCACTGAGCTGCAAACCTGGAGACCAGGGTGTGAATCATACAGCCCTTTGTTACATACTGCGTAACCTTGTGCAAGTCACTTAATTTCCCTGTGCTCTTAGCTCATACCTGAAAACAAGCTTTGGCTCAGTGTGCTTTTCCTGGTTAATCAGTTTCCCCTTCCCTTTCCCCATTTCATTAAAGCTGAGCCATTAGCCCATCAGAAGCTCCACTAACCCACCTGGGCTACTATTCTGAAATACTGGCCACCTGACCATCCAGTGCACTAAGAGGATTTAACTGATCCCCTTCTCAAATACCTTCTCTTTTCTTTCCTGTATTATTTGATTTCCTTTTTTTATGTGTCTTTTTTTTCCTACTTTGACCCAACTGTACCTTTAATTCTAAATTCACCCTTTTCCTTACTTCTGTGCTGTTCTATATCTGTTGCATTTCTCAGCTCTCTGTTTCTGCTCTTGCTACAGTATTTTCTCCATATTACCTGATTTTATTTTATAGGTCTGGCAGGACACAAACTGTTCTTCCACATCAGATAAGTATCATCTATCTTTAACTTGTTCTTTCCACCCTATTAATTCTCTAAGAACTGCAGATCCTTTGTGACCCTTTTTTGTGTTTTATTTTACAGGGTCCCATGTACATCATCCCTTAAAGATCTGCCTCTATCTTGCTATTTCTCAGGTTAGAGACTCAGATTCGACCTATATGTGGGTTGGCTGTAATGCTGTGGCCATGCCCATTACAGTTTGTGTCAGAGGGAGCTGAGAGTGAAAGAGTGTGAGAGAAAGTGTGTGTGTGTGTGTGTGTATGTGTGTATATGTATGTCAGGGACCTTGAAGGAAGAGGGTTAGTACTGTGGCTGTGGAGGAAACAGGGTCATTTTGGTGGACAGTGGAGGTCAGAATATTGGTGGCCATCATGGAGGGAGGGAGGGTGCTGTCTGGAGCAGTGGAGGAAGGGGGCTAGTTTAGGGTACTTTGGAGGGTGGGGCCTAGTATCTGGGCAGCTGTCTTGTGTTGTGGAGGAAGGGGGCTAGTGTTGGAGCATGGTGGTATGGAGACTATTGTCCAAAGCTGTGGAGTGAGGGGCATTTGAATTGGGGCTGTGGAGGGAAGAAGCTAGTATGGTGGGGCCATTGGAGGAGGTGGCTGGTGGGTGCTTTGGATGGAGGTGGTCTGGTGTAGGGTGCTTTGGACAGAGGTGGCCTGACATAGGGTTCTGTTGATGGAGGTGGGCTGGTGAAGAGTGCTGTAGACAGATGTCACAAAATGTCCAAGCGTGTGGGTGTGGTCAGCAGACTGGAAAGTGGAAGGGATCAGCTCGACAGTAGTTCAGCCAGAGTTACGATCCCTTCCATCTTTTACAGGACAGCATTAACATGTTTGACAAGGAGGGACTATCACTGCAGCATAGTAGTGGGCTATTAAGCCCCAAAATCTGACACCTTTACTTTGACAGACATGTGTTGTATGGTCATATTAAGCTTCAAAATACACCGCCATGCATCTGAACCCCAAGAACTCTTAACTGTTTCCTCCAGCAAAATAACTCAAGTTATCCAACAAAACTTAAGAGTTCCTTCTATTTGTTGCTGTGAGTTCTTTATTATGGGCACTCCTGGCTGTTATGCTATTTTCCTGCAGCCAATCCTTTAGAGCACCAGGGGCCAACTAATCAGCCACTGCACAAGTCTACGGTATGTGGTGCTTGCTGCTTTCATGCTCCTCTCAGGGAGTCCACTAATTTCCCCCGGCCTACTTCCCACAGCTACTTTTAAACCCATTTTGGGCACTGGCCTTTAGCCGCAATGTGGCTTTTCCATTGTGGCCCCCATCTTCTTCTTCTTTTTTTTTTTTGTAGACTCTATTTTTGCATTCCGGATGCCATGGGCATCCTTCCAGAATGCCCACTCAACTCTGCCTTCTACTCCCAGCCTGCCCCCCCAACATACACATTGGTCTCCCTTCTGATCCATGGCAAGTCCAGCTCCCAAGATCACCCCCCTGGGGAGGGCCTGCCCACTCTTGGTGGCCTGGCCTTGAACTAGAGGGATCTACCATGAGATCAGGTTGCCCGTGGGAGATCTTGATGCAAGTTGGTCTAACAGTGGGATGCTGGCAGGTCTCTGGGGTCACCTTCATTTCCGCTGGTCACCAGAGAATTTTTCCTTCATGGTTGCCCCTCAGAGTTGCAAATGTGCAATTGTGTCCAATGGCACTACATGCTGACGTACGCTGGAACTCTGCCCCTTGCATCTGCAATGCTGCTTGTTCTTTACACTGCCCCTGACCACCATCAGGGGCTGCCCAAGAGCAGCGTGTTCTCTGGATCCCTCCCTGGGATGGGAGAGCAGTCCTCCGGATGTTTGATCCCATCCTGCCCCTGCCGACTCCTGACTGCCTGAGCTTGCTCCTGAACCTGGGTCACCATTGTGGCATCCAGTGCCTCTACCCAGTTGGAGTGAAACCCAGCAGAAGGAAACAGGCAGTTGATGATAGAAGATAAGTACTTTCTCTGTACTGTTTGTTTTCCTTTAGGATTGAGCTAGCAGTTCATGAGGTGGCAATGTGTGCTGTGTGATTTCAACAGTACAAATTCCAAACAAATGATTTTGTCTTGGCTGGGAGGAGGGGAGGCATTTAACTGAGGGAGAGAGGTTGGAAATACATAGGAGGGGAGGGGTGGTCACATGACTTAGACCAGCCAATAGTGGGGCTTGGATCTACTTATATTTCAAGGGGACCAAGCGGCCCTGAAGCTTGGGAGCCATGGAGCTGGAGTGTAACATCTTGAGTAGCGTCTGCAGGGTGTCAGCAGGGAGGACAGCAGGCAGCAGAACATGTTAGTAGACAGGAAGATCCTAACTGGGAGGGCCACATATATCCATTACAGACATGGGGAGTTCAAGGTGGGGGAAGGGGTCCATGGAGAGGGGCAGGACCAGGTTAAGGGAGGAGAGGATGTGCAGTGGCCATCAATTAGGGTGGGAGATGGGAAGGACTCATTAATGGAAAGGAGATTAGCACTGCAGACAGATTCTCAGGGTTGGCTAGTCCAGAAGCCCAGGAAGCAAAGAGGAAGGAAGTTACAGTGAAGGAGCAGGGAGAGGTGACTACAGGGGAAAAGTTACATAGCAGGGAGGCAGTAGGCAGTACACCAAGAAGACACAGTAGCAGGGGGGCTCAGCGAGGAGATGCAGTCTCTCTGGAGGGAAGTATGGAGCAAGGAGACAAGAGGTCAAGGGAAGCAGCAGGTAGCCTGGGGAAGGCTAAGGATAAGAAGAGGAGGGGAGTTAGAGTGGGGGAGGGACACATTTCTGGGAAGACACAGGGAAGTAATGGCAGAGGAGGTGGTTGCATGGTGGATGGAGCAACAAAATGAATGCAAAAGGGAGGTTCCACAGAAAGAAAATAGTTCAGAGGTTGAGGTCAGTACCCCGGTCATATTTGCGAGGGGGGAGAGGACAGGCAAAGGTTAGAGGAGGCAAAAGGGAGGCTGGACAGGGGGGATGAGAGAGCCTCACAAGTTGGTGGCAGGGGTGTGATGGTCAATAAGAAGGTGAGCAGGATAAGCACCAGCGAGTCCTAATTCAAGGGGAGTCTTTACTTAAGGGTATAAGATGGGGGAAAGGGGTGCCAGAAAAAGTAACATCTGGGTAGAATATATGCCAGGCATGACAGCAAGTAGAGTGGGGCAGAATATGGTCAGATATGTGGGGAAGGTGCAGGGGAAGCCGCACATTATGGTGTACTTGGGAACGAATGATCTGGAAGGGAAAAGGATAGAGAAGGTACAAGACAGCTTCAGGGAAGTGGGGAAACTATGCAGCAAAGAGGGAGCAATGGTAGTCTTCTCAGAAGTTCTGCCAGTGCCAAGGGCTAGTGTGGCATAGACAGGCAGTTCTGAGTGCTGTATTATATTTTTTTAATATAAAATGTATTAATGTCTCTGCTAAAAATTCAAATGCTCTAGGGATGACCTCTCTCATCCCCCCCCCCAGATTTTAGCTGACAGATGAAGGCCAAGAGAACTGCTGAAAGCATTGTATCACACACTCAGTCTTTTTAGAGACAATGTGTTACTAGAAGACTTTTATTAGGGATCCTGTTTCTCTGAGCTAATTACAGAGTTGTTAAGTTAATTTTGTTAAGAGAGAAATCATAAACTAGGGTTATGACGTTAAAATAAGGGAAGCTAGGATGTTACATAGAGGTGTAAGGCTGTAAATGACCCTATGAAGCCTGTGTGAAGAGGGTACAGCATGAGATCAAAAGAGGTGACATTGAAACTTGAGTTATGCTAAGGTTGCAGAATTAATACATCCTGTATAGCTGTATAGTATAGATTAATAAAATTACATCCTGTGGTTGTATAAAAATATATTTTTGTTAGATATTTGACCAGAGGAGGGGCTAGATGACTTCATCCAAAAGGGGTTGGCCAATACTGCTTGAAAAAATTATTCTCTTTCACTATAGAGATGCATTTGTATCTGACCTGGCTAAAGAAACATCTGAGCACTGAAAACAGGTATTTAGAAAGCTAGACAAAATCTAAATATAGTTGTAGGAATTGCACTGTTTTAAACCTTGTTTTGTTTAAAGATATGTATGTCTTGTGTTATAAGAGTTCTGTATTGTATGTTTGACATTATTATTATATATATATTTTAGTAAAAACTCTAATTATAGAGCAAACCTGGTCTGTCTTTGAATTGCTTTCTTTTGCTAAGAAATATTTATGGTTCAGCAGACATATAGCTTGTATGGTGGTACCAAACTGGAAAAAGAAGCATTTTAGATCTGAGGTCTTTATTAAGTTTTAAGCGTTCATATCTGAATACCTGGTTAGGTGCCCATAGGCAAAGATATCTGGCCCCCCTGAAGACAGATATATCAGAGTCTGTGTATTGGATATGCTAGCAAGAGGTTACAGTTTGAATCCCTCCAGAACTGAGACCAAAGGTTGATCCAAACTCACAAAAACAGACAAGAGGGTTGCCTTGTCTGTTACACTATTCACAAGACTGCACTAAGAGGTTGGCACTTTGGGAGTAGAGGGCCTGATCTGCTGAGTGAATTTGTGACAGATTGGTTGGCAGCGGTGGCATAATTTTGGTATCACAAGCTTTATTGTTCTGTCACCTGAGACCGTAAGCTCTCTTACAAAGAAAGAAAAAGACAGAGTTTTATTTTAAAAAAGAAAACAGAACTATATATCACTTGGTGTACAGTCAAGTTCCTACCTATTTTATTTTTTTTTCTAAAGTGCAAAGTCAGAGTAGCCGTAGTTAGGAAAGATGGTGTCCTACTAGAGCACGCCCACCGTAGAACAGTTAAAACAGTTGTGCGAGGACAGAGGAGTCCTGTTCGAGGTGAAAGCCTGTAAGCAGAACCTCATAGAGGCCCTGATGATAGCAGATACCCAGAGCAGGGAATCACAGACCATGAATGAAAGGGACTAGACCTCAAGTGTGGCAGAACTAGTGGCCAGTGAGGGGTCCTGAGCTGATGAGGAGGACAGCAGGGCCACTGTCAGTGAAGGGCCGCAGCAGCAGGGACGAGTCGCCAGTATCCTGAATCCAGAAGTTCTCAGGTTGTAACTTGAGTTGCGCAGGATGGAGCTGGAGTCCCAGGAGAGGAGAGGAGAGAGAAGTGAGAAGCGGACCATGAAGCAGAGTGAGAACACAGAGAGGCAGAGCAACAACAGAGGGAGGCAGACCATGAGGAGCACGAGCACCAGTGAGATGCAGAAGAGAAGAGAGAATGAGAAAGCCGAGACACAGACCGTGAGGAGCAGGAGCGCCAGAGGCAACATGAGCTGGAGAAGATGCGACTCCAACCAGCGGCACCAGAGCAGGTAAGAGGCTTGGGTTTAACTGGGACTGCAGGACTGGGTTACAAACTGAACTCTAAATTAATAGCTGAGTTTAAGGATGGGGAGGATATTTTTAAAATTACTTTTTAAATTATTTTGAAAAACTTTGTATTCAGGCTAAAATTTCTAGAGAGTCCTGGAGCTTCCAGCTATCTCCACTACTTTACCGGAAAAGCTCGGGATGCGTTGGGTCACATGGACAGTAAAGACAGTGATGATTACAGCAATTTAAAAGCAGCACTACTAAAAAAGTTTTAATTAACTGCTGAATCATACAGAGCTAAATTCCATAAGCTCAGGAGAAGCCCTAATATGAGCTATGAGAAGCTAGACACGAAACAATGTCAGTTTTTAAAACGTTGGTGGGAAGGAATTGCAGCAAACACTGTTAATAAAATTGAAAATGTGATTTTATTAGAACACTTTTATTGGGCATGCCCAGCAGAGTTAAAAATCTGGCTAGAGGACCAAGATCCAAAAACAGCGCAAGAGATTGCTGAACTCTCAGACAGCTATGCCAAGAGCAGACCTGCTCTGAGAGCGAATTGGGCAGGCGTGGCAGCGCAGAAAGGGAAGAGCATGCCTTCAGGGCAGCTAAAACCCTCACTGCCTCCACCGAAACCAGTTAGCCCCAGGTTTCAAAGAAAAGATTTCTCTGAAGTAAGAAATGCTTGTTGATTATGTAAAGAAACTGCGCACATTGCCAGACAGTGTCCAAGAAGGGCAAGCAATAATACTAAAGTGGTACCAGAAAGAAGTGGGCTGTTTGTGTGTTTCTGAGAGCATGTCAGTGAACATGAGAGAACACATGCACCCAGTCATGGTAAATGGCGTACAGACACAGGGGTTAAGGGACACAGGGGCATCCCTGACATTGGTTAAAGGGGATCTAGCACATCCTGGTCAGCTTATCCCAAACAAATACATGACTGTACAGGACTTTGCTGGTGAAGTGAAAACATTGCCAGTGGCCAGTGTTTTCCTGCACCGGGGTGAAACAGGAGGAACTGTGCAACAGGTGGCTGTAACTAAAATGTTAGCAGTAGATGTGATCCTGGGTAACAATCTCCAACAGGGGATGGTATGTGCTGTTACCCATAGACAAGCGGCAGGGGAAAATAGTAGTTCCCTGAACCCCACAGAAACCAGTGTGGAAACCACGGAGAGGCTGGTTTCCCAGCCTGTGTCTCCAGATGTGGAGACTGATAAAAAGGGGGGTAGAAATTTCCCTGGTAGCGAGTGGCCACACAGCTATGGAAGGTTACTCCGAAGAGGGAGGGGTGACCAATTGTCAGAGGGTTAGAATTGACAGTGATCCCGAAGGCCCTGACGCTAGTGCTAGGGACCCAATTTAGCAACTGAAGGGGACTTGTCCCATGCCTTGGGACTGTGTGAGGGGTCTGCAGCTGCTCAGAGGAGTGATCCTAGTTTAGAGAAGCTGAGGGCTTGGGCAGACTCTGAGGGCACACAGGGAGGTGACGGCAGACATAAGGTTTATTGGGAAAATGGACTTATGTATACACAGGCAGTACAGACAGAGGGAGGTATACTAGGCAGGCAGCTTGTCATTCCTCAGGGGTATCGAGAGCAGTTGCTCAAAATTGCACATGATATTCCCTTGTCTGGTCATCTGGGAATTGCACGAACTATGCAGCGATTGGTCCAGAATTTCTACTGGACCAACTTCACCCAGCAGGTGAAGCTGTATTGCAGGTCTAGTCACCGGTGCCAAGAAATAGGGAAGGCGGGCAAGAAAACCCAAGCCGCCCTGATCCCCTTGCCCATAGTGGAGGAGCCATTCCAGAGGGTGGGAATGGATATTGTGGGACCTTTAAATACCTCCAGCTCCTCAGGGAAGAGATTCATCCTGACTGTGGTGGATTATGCCATCCGGTACCCAGAGGCAGTTGCCCTGTCCTCACTGAGGACAGACAAAGTGGCAGATGCCTTACTTGGGATTTTCTCCCTTGTTGGGTTTCCGCAGGAGGTTCTCACCAATCGAGGGGGTTCCTTCATGTTGGACCTGATGAAATGTTTATGGGAGAAGTGTGGGGTGGTGCAGTGATGCACGACACCGTATCACCCACAAACCAATGGGCTTGTGAAACGATTAAATGGTACCCTAAAGTCAATGCTCTGGGCGTTTGCTGAACAGCATGGGAGGGACTGGGAAAAATGCCTTCCCCACCTGTTGTTTGCATACAGGGAGGTGCCCCAAGAGTCTACAGGATTTTCCCCCTTCAAACTCTTATATGGACACCGGGTACGTGAGCCCCTAGACTTGATCCGGGAGGACTGGGAAGGCAAGCATGCCACCCAGGGAACTCCCGTTGTGGATTATGTCCTCAGGTTTAAGGAAAGGCTGAAGGAGCTTATGGGGACAGCACAGAGCAACCTCGCAGCTGCCCAACAGAGACAAAAGGTGTGGTACAACTGCAGAGCCAGAGCTCACGCGTACATGTGGGTCATAAAGTCATGGTCCTTATTCCGGTCCGGAAAGACAAGTTGCAAGCTGAGTGGGCAGGACCATACAAAGTGGTTAGGAAGGTAAATGACGTAAACTACATTGTGTAGTTACCTGACAGAAGACAGACTGAAAGGATGTACCATGTCAACATGATTAAGCCATATGCAAATAGGGCTGACATGGTGTTTGCAGTGTGTAGTCACAGGGAGGGGACGGACGAAGGAGACCACCTTCTGGATCTGCTGGAAGAAAGTAAGTGGGAGTCCTCTGTGGAGACAGCAAAATTGTCTCCCAGGCTGACCCTGGACCAGGTCCAGAAAGTAAGGGAGGTTTTAGCAGACTTTTCCCCCTTGTTTAGTGCCAAGCCTGGACTAACCCTCTTAGCAACACACGATGTGGAGACAGGGACACCGATGCCCATACAGCAAACAACATATCGGGTGTCAGAGGCTGTCCAAAAGGACATTAGGAGGGAAGTGGAGGAGATGCTGGATTTAGGTGTAATCCAGAGATCCCACAGCTCCTGGGCCTCACCCGTAGTCCTTGTGCTCAAGCCAGATGGCTCAACTCATTTTTGTGTGGACTATTGTGGACTGAATGCAGTCACGAAGTCCAAAGCCCACCCAATACCCTGGATGGACGAACTCCTGGGCAAGTTGGGAGGGGTGACCTACCTTTCAACTATTGACCTGACCAAGGGGTATTGGCAGGTAGAATTGACAGACAGAGCTAGGGAAAGGTCATCCTTCATCACTCCAATAGGCTTATTTGAGTTTAAAATAATGCCTTTCGGAGTGAAGAATGCCCCGGCCACTTTCCAAAGGTTGGTGAACCAGGTGTTGAATGGTGCTGAGGAGTACACCATAGCATACCTGAATGGCATTGCCATCTTCTGTACCAGCTAGGAGGAAATCTTTCACACCTTAGGGAAGTGCTGGGCAGGATATAGAGGGCTGGGCTCACTGTCAAAGCCGAGAAGTGCCAGGTGGCCATGTGGGAAGTGGCATACCTCAGGCATGTGGTAGGCCAGGGACAGCTCCATACTAACCAAATAAAGATAGAGGAGATTCAGGCATGGCCCAGACCAGAAACCCAGAAGCAGGTCAGAAGCTTTCTAGGGACAGCAGGGTACTACAGAAAGTGTGTACCTCATTACAGTGCCCTGGCTGCTCCCCTATCTGACCTGACAAAGAAAAAGATGCCAAGGAAAATTACCTGGGGCCCAGCCTGTGAGGAAGCCTTTACCAGACTGAAGGAGGCACTGTGCAGTGCTCCTGTTTTGACAAGTCTGGACTATAGCAAAACCTTTATAGTTCAGACGGATGCCTCAGACATGAGTATTGGGGCAGTACTTAGCCAGATGTCTAGCCAAGGGGACAGATCACCCAGTTTTGTACCTGAGCAGAAAGCTGCTCCCCAGGAAACAAGCGTACTCCATTGTGGAAAAGGAGTGTCTTGCCATAGTGTGGACCCTGAAGAAATTAGAGCCATACTTGTATGGACAGCATTTTGTGGTGCAGACTGACCACAACCCTCTGGTTTGGCTGACGCAGATGGGAAAGAGCAATGGGAGACTACTAAGATGGAGACTTGCTTTGCAAGGATATGATCTGACAATCATACATAGGGCAGGCATTAAGAATCAGAATGCCGATGGGCTGTCTAGGGTCTATGAGGAGTTGAATTGATTTGGGAAGCTCATCCCATGTAGGAGATAGATCCTCCAAATTCAGTCTAGGTGGGGAGAAGTGTGACGTAGACAGCCAGTTCTGAGTGCTATATTATATTTTTTTAATACAAAATATATTAATGTCTCTGCTGAAAATTCAAATGCTCTAGGAATGACCTCTCTCATCCCGCCCCCTGCCCCCCAGATTTTAGCTGACAGATGCAGGCCAAGATAATTGCTGACAGCATTGTATCACACTCAGTCTTTTTAGAGAGAATGTGTTACTGAAAGACTTTTATTAAGGATCCTGCTTCTCTGAGCTAATTACAGAGTTGTTAAGTTAATTTTGTTAAGAGAGAAATCATAAACTAGGTTAATGACTTTAAAATAATGGAAGCTAGGATGTTACATATAGGTGTAAGGTTGTAAATGACCCTATGAAGCCTGTGTGCAGAGGGTACAGCATGAGATCAAAAGAGGTGTCAATGACACTTGAGTTATGCTAAGGTTGCATAATTAATACATCCTGTATAGCTGTATCGTATAGATTAATAAAATTACATCCTGTGGTTGTATAAAAATATATTTTTGTTAGATATTTGACCAGAGGAGGGGCTGGATGACTTCATCTTTTTGTTAGATATTTGACCAGAGGAGGGGCTGGATGACTTCATCCAAAAGGGGTTGGCCAATACTGCTTGAAAAGATTATTCTCTTTCAATATAGAGATGCATTTGTATCTGACACTGACTAAGGAAACATTTGAGCACTGAAAACAGGTATTTAGAAAGCTAGACAAAATCTAAATACAGTTGTAGGAATTGCACTGTTTTAAACCTTGTTTTGTTTAAAGATATGTATGTCATGTGTTATAAGAGTTCTGTATTGTATGTTTGACATATTATTATATATTTTAGTAAAAACTCTAATTGTTGAGCAAACCTGGTCTGTCTTTGAATTGCTTTCTTTTGCTAAGAACTATTTATGGTTATAGAAGACAGCAGACATAAGCTTGTAGGGTGGTACCAAACTGGAAAGAGAAGCGTCTTAAATCTGAGGTCTTTATCAAAGTTTTAACCGGTTCATCTCTGAATACCTGGTTAGGTGCCCATAGGCAAAGATATCTGACCCCCAAAGATAGATACATCTGAGTCTGTGCATTGGGTATGCTAGCAAGAGGTTAACAGTTTGAATCCCTCCAGAACTGAGACCAACGGTTGATCCAAACTCACAAAAACAGACAAGAAGGTTACCTTGTCTGTTACACTGTTCACAAGACTGCGCTCAGAAGTTGGCTCTTTGGGAGTACAGGGCCTGACCTGCTGAGTGAATTTGTGACAGCTAGTACAGACAGGAAGAGAAGAATCAGTGATTTCAACAAGTGGCTGAGGGAATAGTGTGTGTCCAAGGGGTATGGACTGGTGGGGGACTGGGGTAGCACATGGAATAACACAGATCTTTATGCAGGGGATAGGCTACACCACAGCAGGGCAGAGTCACAGGTGTTGAAACAGAAGTTGGGGGATTTCATCAATGAGAGGTATCAATTAAACTAGGTAGGGGGCAGGCATTGGAGCTGGGAATCACCAGGAGAGGGGGTCCAATGGACCTCCCCCCACCACTGGGATAGATATGAGCTTAGATGAAACAGGGGTTGAAGTGAAGGTTAAAGAACATACGAACATATGAACAAGCCAGCAGAAGAAGGCCATTTGGTCTATCAAGTCTGCTCCTATTGCAACATCCACAGCTTGAGCTAATGTCCCTGCTTTCCCTCCCCACTCCTCCCTCCCTCCCTCCCTACCCATGATTCTTATCTTCCCCATGCCTATCACAGCCTCTCTTAAAGCTACTCACTCTCTTTAACAAGATTACCTCTTCCGGCAGCACATTTCAAGTGTCCACCACCCTTTCTGTGAAGAAGTGCTTCCTGACATTCGTCCTAAACCTCCCACCATCCAGCTTAAGACTGTGCCCCCTCATGATATGGTTGCCACTCAGCTTAAAGAGACTTTCCTTATCAACATTATTTATCCCTTTCAAGTACTTGAATATCCCAATCATGTCCCCTCTCTCTCTCTCGTCTTCCAGGGAGTACATGTTCAATGCCCTCAACCTCTCCTCTTATGCCTTGCCCTGCTGACCAGCTATCATCTTTGTAGTCCTCCTCTGTACCTTCTCCAGCAGGTTAATGTCCTTTTTGAGGTGTGGGCACCAGTACTGAACTCCGTACTCTAGATGCGGCCTTACCAGTGACCTGTACAAGGGCAGTATAACCTCCTCTCTCCTACTACTGATCCCCCTAGCTATGCATCCTAGCATCTTGTTTGCCTTTGCTGCTGCTTTCTTGCACTATGTGAAGTGCTTCAGGTCACTAGTGATCATCAATCCCAGGTTCTTCTCCTCCTCTGATGCAGCTACTCGGACTCCACCCAGGTAATACTCTGCCCTGGGATTCCTGGCTCCAATATGCCTAACTTTGCATTTCTTGGCATTAAAGCCAAGCTGGCAGATCCTGGACCGCCTCCCCAGCTTTTCCAGATCTTCCTGTAGGTCCCGTATCCCTTCAGCTGTGTCCACTGTCCCACAGAGCTTGGTGTCATCTGCAAATAGGCACTTTTGCCTTTAATGCCATTTCCAATGTCATTGATGAAGACATTGAAACACACTGGACCCAGCACGGAGCTCTGTGGGACCCCACTGGTTACATCTCTGGTGCCAGATAACTCTCCCCCACCACCACCCTCTGGGTTCTGTCCCTCAGCCAGTTTTCCACCCATCTAGCCATCTTCTCTCCAACTCCAAGATCCACCAACTTCCTGTTCAACCTTTTATGGGGCACAGAGTTAAAAGCCTTACTGAAATTAAGATAGAGGATGTCTACTGCTTGTCCCCTGTCTACTGTCTTAGTGACACAGTCAAAGAAGTCAATCAGATTTGTTTGATATGATCTCCCCCCCCAATGAATCCATGCTGCCTCTCATCCTGGAGACCAGAAGAAGCAGGAAGGATAGGAACAGTGTGGAGAATGGTTTCACTAAATGCTAGGAGCCTGGGGAATAAGTTGGCAGAGTTGCAGGCATTGATAGCAGAGGGGGAGGTGGACATGGCTGCCATTACTGAGATGTGGGCAACCAGGCACAACGACTGGGACCTAACCATCCCAGGGTACAAACTATTCTGGAGGGATAGAGATAAAGGGAATGCTGAGGAGGTTGCAATTTATGTTAGGGAAGAGATCAGATATAATTGGGAGAAAGGGGAGTAGGGCAGGTCAGAAGTAATCTGACTACAACTACACAGCCAGAAAGGGACCAAGATCTGTTTGGGGGTCGTTTATAGGCCTCCGACCCAGAAGGGCATTGACAGGGAACTGGGTGAGCAGATAAGGAGGCATAGTGGCAAAGGGAGCACAGTGGTGGTGGGAGATTTTAACCTACCGGGGGTGGATTGGAGCATTCCAGCAACCACATGCATCAGGGGAGCAGATCATCCTGGAAGCGTTCCAGGATGGCTTCCTTACCCAGAGGGTAATGGAGCCAATGAGGGAGAGAAATATTCTAGACCTGGTACTGGAGGATGGTGAACAGGTCAGGGATGTACGGGTGGAGGAACCTCTAGCAAGCAGTGACAACCGCACAGTGTGGTTCTCAATTAATCTGGGTAGAGATGTAGCCACTACAAAAACTAAGGTCCTGGCCTTCAAAAGGGTGGACTTTGACAGGATGGGACAAATACTGGAAATTCATATGGCAGGCATCTGCCTCGAAATGGACATGGAACAAAAATAGGCAGTCATCAAGGCAGGACTGGCTGAAGCCACTAAAACTTGTGTCAAGAGCCAGAGCAAGAAAGCCAGGACCAAGAAACCAAGTTGGATGAGTAGAGAGGAAGTGGAGAAGGTGAGGGAGAAGAGAAATGCATTTAGGGTCTACAAGAGATCCAACAGGGTAGAAGACAGAGAAGAGTATGTGAAGAAATCCAGAGAAGTGAGCAGAGTGGTAAGGGCAGCAAAGGGGGCTAGGGAACTGAGGTTAGCACAGAGGATCAAAGAAGGAGAAAATAATTTCTTCAGATATATCAGAGAGAAGAGGAACAGCAAAGATCAAATTGTTAGGATCAGGAGGGGAAGTGGATGGGTAGAAAATGGGGCTGAGCAGGCAGAAATACTTAATACTTCTGTTCAGTCTTCACCAAGGAGATGGATGGACCCGTACCTGAGAAGAAGGGCGAGGCAGGAGAGGGTGGAGGAGAAGCAACCATGGATGGGGAAATCACAGTGGAAATAGTGAGGGAGAGCCTAAAGTCCCTGAAGGTGGACAAGGCACCTGGCCCAGACGGAGTCCACCCCATGGTGCTGAGAGAGTTGGCAGAGGTCCTGGCAAGGCCATTGGCAGACCTTTTCAATAACTCTCTGAACTCAGGGTGCATGCCCAGGGACTGGAGGGAAGCACATGTGGTACCTCTCCATAACAGTGGGCCCAAGGATGAACCGGGGAATTACAGACCGGTAAGCCTTACTGCAATTGTGGTAAAACTGATGGAGACAATTCTCAAGGAAAGATTGGTACAATTTCTTGAGGATAACAATCTACAGGACAGCAGGCAGCATGAGTTTGTCTCAGGCAGATCCTGCCAGATGAACTTGGTTGATTTTGTACAACTTGGTTACGATAGCACTAGACAGGGGATATGCGGTGGATGTCCACTACCTGGATTTCAGCAAGGCCTTTGACTCAGTGCCACATGGTATGCTGACCTGCAAGTTGAGGAGTCTGGGAGCAGGGAGGAAGCTGGTAAGATGGGTCAAGAACTGGCTGCAGGGTAGACAGCAGAAGGTAGTAGTGGGAGGGGAGGCATCTGAACCCAGGGCAGTAACAAGTGGTGTACCACAGGGCTCAGTGCTGGGCCCAGTTCTGTTTAACATTTTCATAGTTGGCATTGCAGTGGGGATTAAGAGTAACACCAGTCTTTTTGCAGATGACACAAAGATTTGTGCTGAAGTAGATGGGGAGGGGGGAGCAAAAGTACTTCAGGAGGATTTAATGAAACTGAAGGAATGGTCTCACATTTGGCAGCTTGGTTTCAATGCCAAGAAGTGCAAAGTGCTGCATTTAGGAGGCAAGAACCCAGGACACAATTATTGGTTGGAGGGTGTCCCATTAACAAAATCCAAGGAGGAGAAGGATCTGGGAGTGCTGGTAACCGGGGAGAGGAATCATTCTGCTCAGTGCAAGAAGGCAGCAGTGAAGGCAAACAGGATGCTAGGGTGCATAGCAAGGGGGATTACTTTTAGGAGTGGGGAGGTCATCTTGCCCCTGTACAGGTCCCTGTTGAGACCGCATCTAGAGTACTGCATGTAATTCTGGTGTCCCTACTTGAAAAGGGACATCAAACTACTGGAGGGGGTACAGCGCAGGGCAATCAAAATGATCCTGGGGCAGGGGGGCAAACCATATGAGGAGAGACTGAGAGAGCTCAATATGTATACCCTGGAGGAAAGAAGGGAGAGGGGATATGATTGAGACCTTCAAATACCTGAAGGGTTTGAACAAAGTAAACACCCGGTGTATGTTCAATCTGAAAGGCAGAAGGGAAACCAGGGGACACTCTATGAAGCTGGAAGGGGGCAGGTTCAAGAGGGAACTGTGGATGTACTATTTCACAGAAAGTGTGGTGGGAGGATGGAATGCTCTTCCAGAGGAAGTTGTATCATGCAGAGTGTTGGGGGCTTCAAGAGAGATTTTGGGACAGATTCAAGGGGAGGGTACAAATTGAGAGGGGGTTGGAGATGAGGGGAGGGCATATGAGGGAGGTGGGGGCAGCTGCAGTGTAATGGACTGAAGTGCTGCACACTTGAGCAGACCAGATAGACCGAATGGCCTGTATCTGCTGGCAATTTCGTATGTTCGTAACCCCTTAGTGCCACCGGGCCAGCCTTGTGGCACCCATCTTGTGCTTTTTTTCTCACAGTTCCTTCCTACCAAGCTCCTCAGGACACTTACACTCAGCTGCCATGCAACGCTAGTGTTTTTTGCTGCTTCTTGCTGGCTTCTCTTCAGACCCTCATAGCAAGCCCCTTGGTGGTCTTCACAAAGGCACTGTGTGGCTGATTGGTACAGTGAGGCATATTTGCCTTAGCCCCCTCCACCTCCCAAAAATTCCCATCTTTTTTTCTCATCCACATGTTGCAGGCCACAGTCTGAACTCTGTGTGGGCTGAGACTTGAAAGCACCTGCCGCACTGTCACTGTAGCGAAGTAGCACCAAACTGATGGGTGCATAGCCACATCATTTTTGACTGGCAGTTTTCTGACCAACCTACCTGCCTGTTTCATATAGTCAGAGCCCACAGACCCCTCCCCCAGCTAGATGCCAGAGAAATGTTAAATATAATTAAAAATCACCATTTACCCCCAGTGTTCCCTTTTTTAAATAATATATGAGCCACTAGCCCAAAAGCATCCCTACCTGCCCATCTGGGCAACTAGTTAAATTTACTGGCTACCTGCAGATCACCTAGGGGGCACTAAGGGGCGTTATGCTGAGCTCCAAATATCACTTTATTCTCTGTTCTTAGTTGTCTGCATTTTTTTTTATCTCTAGTTTCCTTACTTTGACCTAGTTTATCTTTTCCTTTAAAACTCCCCTTCCTTTACTTCTGTACTGTACTGTACCCTTTTTGTGTATCTCTACTCTAGCTAATATAAGTTCCCCATATTGATCTCTATGTTTCCTTTATTTCTACAGGTCTGGCCAAACTGTATACCAATCGGATAGTATCTTTGTTTAATTCTAATGCCCTAATCTCTCCTCTAGCACCTCTGGCCCTTTGTGTTCCCTTTCAGGTCCTACCAGAATACCCTGAACCAAGGACATTCCAACTCTGGACTCCCCAACACTGATAGAGCAGGTAAGTCATAATTACTTAATTGCTTTAGAAACCTAGAAATCTGGTGACAGAAAAGGACCATTTTGGCCAATTGAGTCTGCCCCTTAAACCCCCTAACTCAGCTCCTTTGTCAAGAGACACCCCAGTCCTATGAGTGGTCAACTCCTGGTGTCTGTCCCATGCCCTCTTAAATCCTTTCACCATTTTTTCCCCCACCACCTCTTCTGGTAGTCTGTTCCAGGACTCCACCACCCTCTCAGTGACTTAATGCCCCCTCAAATTGCCCCTAAATCTTCCTTCTTCTAATCTTAGATTATGATCCCTAGTTCTAGCACTTACACTCCTTGTAAATAAGCTTCACACTCTCACCTTACTAGTCTTCAGTGGTTATAGATCCAGTCCCCTCCACCTCTCCTCATAGAGCTTCCTATGCATAGTATGCACAATCTTAGTTGCCTTTCTCTGAACCCTTTCAATCCTGTCTGTCCTTGTGTAGGTGAGACCTCCAGATTTAAACCCCATACTCCAGGTGAAGCCTCACCATTGATTTTAAAGGAGCATCAACATCTCCCTAGTTCTGTTTTATACTCCTCCCTGTGCAAATCAGCATTCTATTCACTTTGGTTATATTAAATGCACGCTGAAAATAGAAAATAGAGTTCAAAATCTACGTTTCGACCTTAGGTCTCCTTCAGGAAATATCTAAAAGAGAAAAAAAAACAAGTTAATGTAGAGGAGAGGTAAAATGAGAGAGATATATATGTGGAAAAAGAAGAAAGGGGAGGCTCAGGGAGAAGAAGTTATAAATGGTAAGATTAAGAGAGAATCTGTGAAACAAAAAGGTGATGATGGGAAAGATGAAGCATAATGGGAGTGAAAGAGCTGGGGAAGTTCCCAGGTGGAGACTAATTAACAGGGCCTAGTAAGAAGGCTGAAAGGTGACAAATGTGTGGGAAGGAGACAGAAATGGAGACATATGGTGAAAATGAAAAATAAATGAGTACAAAAACAAATAGACTTTAGGGGAAAAAAAAGGGATGGCTGAAAGATGTTAGTGGAAAATAAGTCTATCATTTAAACCAGAGGGCTGCTGGGAGCCACATGGATGATTAGCTTGGCTTCCATGTTTTTTCTGTGGTCAGGATCCCAGAAGCCCTGCTGAAGGACACAAACAGAAAGGTCATTGACATTGTGGTCCCTGGAGATAAAGTGGGATACAATGGGTTTAGCAGTTTCACCATTCCTGACTGCTCTGTAATGTTCCCTGAAATGGTCAGCAAGATGCCTACCAGTTTCTCCAATGTAAATAGCTGTACACTTCCTGCAAAGAATACAATACACCACATTAGTGGAGGTGCATGAGAACTCCTTGGTGATGTGAAAAACACCTGTAGGCCCCCAAATCTCAGTCACACTGGAAATAAATTTGCAGGTGTAGCAGCGAGTCCTGTTGCAAGGTTTGGTACCTGGAGGGAGGGACTGTTAGGAGTAGGTAGGCTGCTTTTAACCAGGAGATTCTGCAGGTTAGGTGGCTGGCGGTAGGAGGCAATAGGTAGTTCTGTAAAGGAAGCACCAATGTTAGGGTCAGTTTGCAAAATGGGAAAGTTACTGGTGATGATCCTGTGAAGAGAAGGTGTGCTCTGATGGAAAGTAAGAACTAGTGGAATTCGCCGTTGTTCCTGTGTCACTTTGTCCACCACTGTGCTGCACTGGTTCCCCACTTTAAGATTATTTGAAATTATATTCCCCAGATCTCTCTCTCCTGTTCAGTTTCCTTACCCTTCCCCATGTGTAAATGGTTTGTGGGTTATTACACCCCATGTGCATTATTTTACACTTTTTGGCATTGAATTTCAGCTGCCAAGTTTCCGACCACCCCTCCAGAATCTTTAGGCCCTCCCTCATTGCCTCCCTCCCCCGGGTGTCCACCCTATTGCAGATCTTTGTACCATCTACAAATAGGCACACCTTCCCCTGCAGTCCCTCCACTATATCGTTGCTATAGATATTAAAAAAGAATGGGTCCCAACACCGACCCCTGGGGCACATCACTCATCACTTCTTCCACCCTGGAATGCACCCCATTTACCACCACCCTCTGGCTTCAGTCCTTCAACCAGTTCTCCACCCACCTTGTTATTTTCTGTCCCACCCCTAAGCCTTCCAGCTCATTTCCCAGCCTTCTGTGCAGCAAGGTGTCAAAGGCCTTGCTGAAATCCAGGTAGGCCACATACACCCCCCAAATCCACCCCCCTGGTTACCCAGTCGAAAAACTCAATTAGGTTCATCTAGCACAATCTTCCTCCCATAAAACCAAGCTGCCTTGGGTCCTGGAGGCAGTATAGTGCAGTGGGTTAAGGCTCTAAGCTGCAGATCTAGAGACCTGGGTTTGAATCCCACAGCCACCTAGGTGCATACTGTGTGATCCTGAGCAAGTCACTTAACTTCCTAGTGCTCCTAGGTCACATCTGGAAACAAGCTTCAGCTTAGTGTGCTACTCCTGGTAAAACAATGTTCCCTTCCCCTGTAGACCATTGATAACCAGGTGTTCTACTGTTCTTTCCTCCAATAGTATTTTCAGGACTTTTCCCACTGTTGAGGTCAGGCTGACCAGTATGTAGTTCCCTGCACCCTCCCTGTTAACACTTTTGTATAGAGAGGGACCACATCAGCCCTCCTCTAATCCCTGGGCACATCACCCATTTACAATGACAGGTTGGGGGTAGTCGGAGGCCCTGGTAACACCTCCCTTAGCTCCATCAGTATCCTGGGGTGCACCCTATCTGGCCCCATAGCCTTATTGCTGCCAGTTCCATGAGGATCCTTTATTTTGCAAAGGGACCTGTGTCCAGTTCTGTGATCTCATTATCCTTATTACTGGCCCATTTCCTGCCACCTCCTTTGTAAAAGCCGAACAGAAATATGTGTTCAATATTTCTGCTTTTTGGTGATCATCATTTACCCTCCCTCCATCCTCCCCTTTCAGACTCACAATCCCTCTCCTTGCCTTCCTTTTCTCACTGATGTACCTGCATGTAAAAGGTTTTGTCCCTCCTTACCACTGCATCAACTGGCTGGCTTGTGCCGGGGTCCCACACAAGTGTGGGTCTGGTCCCAATGTGCACTTTGCATGTGGAGCCATTTTGGTTTGCCTGCTGTTTGCTGTAGTGTAGACTGTAGTGGATTCTGGTGAACTGGTTTTGCCTGATTCTGCACTGACAGCTTCATTTGCAGCAGATCCTGGAGTCGTCTGTGACTGGCTTTGGTGCAGTGGGCATCAGTGGGAGATTGTGTCCAACAGTGCATGTTAAGAGTTTATACAAGCTCTCAGCTTTTGTTTACTGGACCCACTGTACTCCCTGGGCTAAGTTCTGTCATTGAGGACTGAACTTAGCCCCTGGAGAAAAGCAGAAATGGAAAACATCTAATCAGAGATTGTGGAAGCTCGAATGTGCACTGCGGGCTATTGGAGCTTCTATTGCTGCCTGTTGCTCTGGTGTGAGCTGCAGGGAGTTCTGGGACTGGTTGTGGCTAGGGATGTTGGCCTAGAGATAGTCACATTTGGCCTGCTGTCATCTGCTATACTGCAATGGATGAAGGTTGGAAATTCCAAATCAAGGGGGGAAATTTAGAGGAAACATTAGGAAGTACTTCTTTACTGAGGGAGTGGTGGACAACTGAAATGGGCTGCTGATGGAAGTGGTGGGGAAGAGGATGGTTGGAGGGTTCAAAAGCGCAGGGGATAAGCACAGAGGGCAATTGGCATGGGGGAACTACAGAAAAGGCTTAGTGGATATAGGCAAACTGGGCAAACTAGATGGGCCTGCGGCCTTTTCTGCTGTCACATACCGATGTTTCCATGTATTCTACAGGCAGGTTGGGAAAAGGGAGGGGGATCCTCTGCACCACTAGGCAAGCATATATTGTGCCTGGGCAAAGTTTTTGAATATTTGTCCCTTAGTGTCTTTATCCTGCCCTGTGTTGGTTGATGTGTGGAGCAACATGGCCTCCTACCCCTAAAAGAGATCAGTTCTAGGGCCACGGGGCAATGAATCTTCCTCCTTCCCCCAACCATGACATCATCCCCTGAGTGACCGAGTCCATTCTAAAAGCCAGGTTGATGGTGTGGTGCAGGTCTGTTATCCCAACCCCCAACTCACAACCAACTTTTTTTTCTTTTTCATACTGATCCATTTTCCCTTTCATATCTACAGGTCTAACATGGCATTGACCTGGTGTAAGAGGATGCTGACCATACGTACCAGCAAGTATTATTTTTTATTTACCGTACACTGTTTGTCATAGTTCCTAAAGAGATGCAGGTCCTTTGTGAGCCCATTGCTGTTCTTGTTTTACAGGTACGAATGGCTGCTGTATGAGGCACTGGGTTGGAGCTGTACCTTGTGCTTTAGAAAGGAGACTTTGGGATGGGGTGGAGGATGGGCATTAAGATTGGCAGCTCCAAAGGAACATCATACAACCAATTTGCCAAGACTCATGAGGCTCAAACCCTGTTTTTCATTTTCTTATTTTGTGTGCTTTGCATAATACCTGCATTAATGTAGTGTTTTTGTTTCGCAACAACTACTGTATGTACTGTATGTATATATGGTGGGGACGCTATGTGCTGTTGGCACCATATGCTTGAAGACAAAGCACTGAACAGCAAACATGGAGACAGAGGTTTGACTCCCCAGCCCCCACCAAAAACAAGTAAGTTAACTTTCCCTTTTACCAGGAAATGCAGTTAAAGACTTCCAAAGATGGGGGATTGCCTCAGGGATGCCCTGGCAGGGAGTAAGACAAGGGGAGAAGTAGTGGAAAAGTGGGTGAAATTAAAACAAATTATAGTAAAAGGTGTTAGACATGCAAACAGAAGCAAGAGGAAAAAAAGACTGCTATGGTTTTCAGAGGAGGTATTGGAGAAGGTTAAAGCAAAAACATCAGCATTCAGGAGGGTCCCTATTAGTTGAGCAGTGGCTTTCATTTTCTATTAAAGGTTGCTTAAATGTCTGTAAGACCATTCTGAAAATGAGCCACATAGACTTGTATGGAGCCTTCCTCGTGCCCTTTCTCGGACACTTGTAGTGTCAGAATGTGGGGGCAGAGCAGGCAGACAGGGAAGTGGAAAGGAGTCGGCTGGACAGCAGTTCGCCAGAGTTACCATCCCTCCCCTCCCTTACAGGACAGCAGTAAATTTTATAATTTCTGCACAGACAGACTATCACCACTACAGGATGGGCTCAATGAAGCCCAATACAGAATGTCACACCTTTATTTTAAAAGGCAGTGACTGATCATGATTAAACATGACAAATTATGCAAATTAATTACAGCAGAGCAGCAAATAAGAGACAGGTACATCACTCATGATTAAAGAGCAGCTTCTATGTTCTTGACTAGCCCCCCCACTGACACATATATGGCAACTGACCTGGCCAGGAGTTGTTTTCCATAAATGATTCCTTTGTGGGTTATCACTGTAAAAAGTTATTCCACTCGTAAATTTATTCTTAGACCCGCCTGCAAAAAACAGAGTCAGTTCCGCATCCTACAGCCATGCCAGCACACGCAGCCCCATTTTGTGTTGTCAGTAAACAAATGCTGCATGTGCATGCTGCATTGACTTGAATGGGGCTGATTTTTCCTAAGGTTTCATGTACCTTTAATGTCAGGATTTTAAGAAGTCAAAGCAACCGCTTGACTAAGAGGGACCCTCTTAGTCGAGCGATCACTTTGATTTCCTAAAATCCTGACATTAAAGATACATAAAACCTTTGAAAAACTCAGCCCCGTGCAAGTCAGTGGGGTGCTCTCACACAGGCTTCATTTACTGACATCACAAAACGGGGCTGCATTTGCCAGCTTGGCAGTAGGATTCCATTTTCAGCCAGCAGGTCAGGGAACAAATTTATGAGTGGAATAACATTTTACAGTGATAGCCCACAAAGGACTCATTTATGGACAGGGCTGAATTAACAAGTTATGGGGCCCTGGGCACTTGGAGTTGTGTGGCCCCCTGTGACTTAACCAATATGCCGGGGTTTCAGTTGGCCGCGTAGGGCTCCGAAAGCTGATTGGTTTTCGATGTCTTAAAATGCATTTGGCGAGGTTTCCAGCTATTCTGCATGCCATGCTTGCGGTGGAAATACTAGTTTAATGTTGGATGGCTGGAATACATTCCCACAGTGTTTCAGCACTAAAACACAACCATGCATTACTGACCCCCTCCATGCCAGCATCCCACTGTCTGATCAGATAGTAGCCTGCCCTGTGGCTGTGAGCAATCCTGACCCCCAGAGTCTCCAACCTGGGAGTGGGCACAGACCTGTAGAGTTCAGGATGGATAAATGGAAGTGAATGAAAGAAACTGATTTGGAAGTTACAGCCACAGATGAAGGCAGTACAAGTTACCAGGGAAGAACACATTTAAGGAATTAGTTACTATGATGTGATACACACAAGACCAAACAGAACCCTAGGAGTTATAATTTTGAAAAAACATGTTTATTAGACACAACTACACACTTAACTTCTAGCATTATTACATTTTCTAGACACAACTACACACTTAGCTTCTAGCATTATTACATTTTCTAGACACAACTATACACACTTCTAGCATTATTACATTTTCTAGACACAACTACACACTATTTTCTAGACACGCCACCACCACCAACAACAAACCCCTTTGAAATTTTAATTGCAATAAGCTTCTGAACCATTTGCAACAATTTGAGAGAACAGAGTACATGTTTAGATTTTGCTGGTGTATTGATAGGGACCATATCAAATGGTAGCAGCGTATTATTTTTCCTGTACTAAAGGCACTTTCTTCTGCTTTTCAGTGCTGCAAAGTCATCAATAAGATTATTAAAATCCAACTGCTGAACAAAGTCATTCTTGATGGACATTAGTGCCAATGCATTTAGTCTTTGCTGTCCCATGGTCACTCTTAGTCTATTTTTAATCACAGCAAGTTTGGAAAAAGAGCGTTCACCTTCACAGTTTGTGACAGGGAGTGTCAGGTAGATTCTAAGAGCAATATTCACATTAGGAAAACTTGACTGTAGGCAGTTTGATCTTAAAAGTTTGCATAGATGGATCAGAGACATGACCTTCTCTTCTTTTATGAATTCACTGAACTGGACACATTCATTGATGAATTCTGACTCCAAGTCCACAGAGTACATTGCTTGTAGATTTGCTGTGGCAGCACGAATATCATGTTGTGACAACTTATTAAATTTAGAAAGGAATACAAACAAATTACTTGTTCTGTCATATGCTGACTGGCGATGCTTCAGTTCAGTAACCAGTTTGTCGACTATAACATTGTCGACCTCAACACGGAATTTAATGGGACCTCTCAGCTGTGTATCTGGTTCAGTGGAGTCATCAGCTTGTTTTTTTTTTTCTTTTCTTGATCCGAGATCCCTCAGTCCTGTAGCTTTGTGATATCATGGATCGCCTATGGTTAATGTTAAAAACACTGTAGATCTGATGTAAGAAACTGTTTCAACCCTGTTGATTCCTGCTAATTCCTGTTTTCTCCTCATATATTGCCTACTTCCTGACCTGTAACAACTATTGTCTAATGTACCCCTTTGATTATGTATGTACTCTCTGTAACTGAATTATTGTATTTCACTAGAATTCTCACCTAATGTAAAGTTGTCGTTGTAATCAACCCTGGGTCGCGCCGGAAAAAGGGATCTCTGGTCTCAGAGGGCTCACTCGGTTACCAAAATCTAAATAAATAAATAAATGTATGTTGTGGATTTAGCTTGAAGCTCAAAAGTATCAAAATTATCTCGGAGTCCAGACACAAAGCATAATAATGAATCTATCAACTTCACTGCATTAGACAGATCCAGCTCAACTGCCTGAAGTGCTACACTGGTTGCCTGGAATCTCTGTAAAATAGTGTTCCAAAAGACTGCCATGAATGCAGTCTCCAGCAAGTCCATTTTATTATACAGGGCCTGAGCCTCATTTCTACTTTGAGCCTTCTGATATGGGTCATCTGCGAAACCCTTTAATGAGTTTCCAATATTTTGGTTGTTCAGAACAAGTGCTTTTGTTGCTTGGGCATGGCAGAACCATCTTGTGCTAGACAAGTTCTTCAGTGTGTGTAGTTTGGTAGCATCCTTTGATTCCATCCAATCTATTATTATTTTCCATCTATGGGTGGAGGAAGAAAAAAACACATACAGGGCCTGTAGGAAAAAGCAAAGAAGTTGATTGCTTCAGTGCAGCAATCAATGCTATTTGTCCCAACTAAATCGAGTGAATGTGCTGCACAAGGTACCCACTCAGTCAATGGATTAAATTCTCAAATCCTTGCTTGCAGACCCTTGTACATTCCAGACATATTGCTGACATTGTCATATGTCTGACCTCAGCAGTTGGCAATGTCAGTATTCATTTCTTCCAAGACAGATTTCACATACTCAAACAGTGATTCTCCTGTATGACTATCAATTGGTTAGAACTGCATAAACCGCTCCTGGATTCTGCCCCAACAGTGATGTAGTGGACAAGAAATGTTAGTTGATCAGTGTGGGCTATATCTGGTGTAGAATCCACACTGATTGAAAAGTACTTTGCTTTTTGCACTTCTTGGGTGATTGTTAAATGAACTTTAGAGCCCATTAAACCAATGAATTCTTCACAAATGGTAGACGATAAATAGGAAGACACCCTTCTGCCTGCATTTCCATACTTCGATATATGGTTAGCCAAACTAGCCCAACAGTTCAAGGATTCCAAGGAAGTTTCCATTGTGAGGTGAGCCAAGTAGCTCATCATCACCACACAGAGCAAGACCTCTTTCAGAAATGGTAGTTTACTCACCTGGTAAAGGTGATTGTGTTACTGTATATCCATGGCACCTCCAGTCCTTACCTTAGAGTTATGTATGCCTGATAGGCAGCTTGATGCACATGTGACCTAAGTTTCAGATTTCGGTCCTCTACCAAGCCCCTTACCTCACCTAGGCTTCTTCAGTTTCGATAATTCCATAGCTGTAACATAACCTGTTAGGTGTATGCACAGACAGTAATCATTACACTAGAGAGTATGTCTGGTAATCCAGTACTACTTTAATGAAATTATTGATCTTTGGTACATTCTTGTCTTTTACGCATTTAAGGTTCCTTATTCTCACACGCCCTTATCTGCTCTATCATGCTCCCTTGGGTGGGATGAGGTGCCATGGATATACAGTAACACAATCACCTTTACCAGGTGAGTAAACTACCACTGTGTTGTCTGTATATCCATGGCACCTCCAGTCCTTACCTTAGGGTGATTCAAAAGCAGTACCCTACTAAATGGGTGGGAAGAGCATGAATTAACCTCTTGTTTGTAGTATCTTAATATATAATTGTCTTATTTGTCCTGTACTGTAGCTGTCATTTGCACTTTAACTCCAAAGGAGTTTCTTGCTGGAATTTTAGTGTCAAGTCTATAGTGTTTTGTAAACGTATGTATGTTTTGGACCAAGTAGCCATTGCACAAATCCCTTATGCTGTTGCTGAGTTTCGTTCTGCCCATGACGTGGCTATTGCTCTAGTCGAATGGGCCTTGATTCCTGTTGGAGGAACCTTGTTACTTAACTGGTAGGATTCTGTAATTGTCCTTTTTAACCAGGTTGCTATTGTGGCCTTGGCTGCCGATGCTCCTTTCTTGTGCCCTGTTGTTATGACGGATAGTCTCTCTGTCTTTCGGATGTGTGCGGTTCTGTGCAGGTATTCTGTGAGTGTTCTCTTAACATCTAATGTGTGTAGATTTTTCTCTCGGCTGTCTGTATGTTCTTCAAAGAAGGTTGGCAGTTGTATTGGTTGATTGTTGTGGAAAGTCGAGTCATTTTTGGGCACAAATGAGGGTACTGCATAACGCATCACTCCTTGTTGTGTGAATGTTGTAAATGGTTCCTTACATGACAGTGCTGTCATTTCTCCAATGCGACAAGCTGAACATATGGCTACCAGGAATGCTGCTTTTAGCCCCACCCAGTAGTCTGTGATGTCTGTAATTGGTTCAAAAGGTGGTTTAGTAATGGCATTCGGTACCAACGTCAGGTCCCATGGTCGTACACTGTTCCTTATACGTGGTCTTTTATGTTGCTTGCTGCTTTTAAGAAGCATATAATGTCTGAATGTGATCCGGGGCATGTTCCCTCGACTGTGCCCAGTGCTGCCCTCATGGCTGAGAGTTGTACTCTTAGTGAGGATGGAGCTAGGCCCTTATCTAGTTCTTGTTGTAAGTATAGTAGAATGTCTGCCATGGATAACTGCGATGTGTTTATCTCCCTGTTGTTGCACCATTTCCTGAATATGTTCTACTGTCTAGAGTATGTGGAGGTTGTTGTGTTCCTGCATGATTGTAGCATGATGTCAACTACTGTAGTGTGGTATCCTGCATTCAGCAATCTCTCCCTTTCAGGAGCCAGGTCATGAGTTGTAGATTGCCTGGGTTCAGGTGTGTTATTGGTCCCTGAATAAGAATGTCCTTTTTGTTTGGTAATGTCATGCTGTCCATTGCCATAGCTGTTATGGTTGCAAACCATGCCCTCCTCGGCCAGTATGGGGCTACTAGGATTATGATCCTGCTTGACTGACATATTTTCCCTAGTACTTGTGGTATCAGTGGGAATGGTGGGAATACATATGAGTAGTTGTGCGTCCATGGGAGTGATAGGGCATCTATCCCCTGTGACTGTGGTTCTCTGAACCTAGAAAAGAATTTGGCCGTTTGTTTGTTGTTGTTGGTGGCTATGAGAGCCATGGTTATGGCCCCCACTTGTGTTGTATCCTTTGAAATATTGTTAAATGCAACTGCCATTCCCCCAGATGTATCTATTCCCTACTCAGCCAGTCTATTGTCGTGTTCAGCTTCCCTGCCAGGTGTATCACTGTGAGATGTAGAATGTGTGTTTGTGCCCACCTCATTATAGTGTTCATTTCCCTAAGTAATCTCCTGCGCTTGGTACCTCCCTGTTTGGTTATGTAAGCTACTGTGGCTCTGTTGTCTGATCTTATCAGTACTGATTTTCCTTGTATCCAATTCTTGAATGAAGCTAGTGTGTGGCATACTGCTCTCATTTCTAAAATGTTGATCGGTAATTTCTTTTCTGAGGGGACCAAGTGCCTTGTGCTGTTCTGTGTCCCATAGCTGCTCCTGACCCCCGGAGTCTTGCATCTGTGTCTATGGCGACGTTGTGTATCCTCTCCAGTAGTGTTCCTGAGCTCAGGTTCTCCATGTGTGTCCACCATAGTAGTGATGTCCTTGTCTTGCTGTCCAGTATTACTGTATGGTGCAAGTTTTCCTCTGATGGCAAATCGTACTGTAATAGAAGTTCTGTAGTGGCCTCATGTGCCATCGTGCCCATGGTATCAGGTCGATGCATGATGACATGCATCCCAGGGCTGTTAATACTAGAGCTATTGTTGGTGTTGCATATTTTAGTAGTTTGAGTGTGAGTGCTTTGAGATTCTGTATTCTGTTTTGTGTTGGCCGTATGAGTCCTTCGTTTGTGTCTATGTCCACTCCCAGATGTTCTATGTGTTGTGATGGTGTTAGGCAGCTCTTTTTGTCATTTATCACCCATCTGTGTTCTTGAAGAGTGTGTATTGTTTGGATGGTCACCCGTCTTGCTTCCTATGGTGACCTGGCCCAAATTAGCCAGTTGTCTAGGTATGGAATGACATGGATTCCTTGTTCTCGGAGTTTTGCTGCTAGGACTATGGACACCTTCAAGAATACTCTCGGCACAGATGCTAGTCCGAATGGTACAGATCTGTACTGGAAATGTTGTCCCAAGATTTGGAATCGTAGGTATTTTCTGTGTGTAGTTCTCATGGGGATGTGTAGGTAGGCATCCTTTAGGTCTGCCAATCTTGCCTGTGAGAGTTCTGTACATCCATGTCCTGGGTGGAGTTATCTCCCTCGCATGTTTGGCAATATAATTCCTTTTTGGTGGTGTAGCATGGCTCCCTTGCAAGATGAGCATTCTCTGTTTGTGGACACCTGCAAGACGTAATGTGACTTTTAATTAATTTATTCATTTTTTTGCTGCAGTTGAGCTACTGCATTGCTAGTGTGATTGGCATCTTGACTTTATTTTGTATAAACTCTATATGTATTATGGTGGTGGTCCCATTAGCAGGGGAGATTCCTCAAGGTTTCTGATTAAAAAATATATCTATCTAAAATCTGCCTTTTATAGGGCCTGATGCTGTAAATGCCTTGTGTCCCCTTTAGGAGTGATGGTGGAATATCTATATTATGTAAATGTGCTTAGCGCTTGTCACTTTAAAATATTTGTGCTTAGCGCTTGTCACTTAAAGTATTCTGAAGGATGGGCCCTTTAAGATCGAGAGACTAGGGCTTGCCATTACCAATATGGCGTCGGTGAGGTGAATGCTCATGCATGAAGAACGTGCATGCGCAGAAGTGGAGATCAGGCCTCCTGAGACTCGCTCGCTAACAGAGCTGAGGAACAAGGGGAAGACACTTTTGTGCACAATGGTGCAGGCCGCTTAGTAGCATGGAGCATTTCCCAGGAAGGAGCAGAAGACTGGAGGAATTGGGTGGGGGAAGTGGGGGTTTGTAAATGCCATCTGGGGATGGGTCCTCCTGCCCAAACGAACATGAATGACTGCCCTACTAGGCCAGGGGACTAGCTTCTTAGGGCCTCTCAGGAGCAACAGGCGGTTCATGCAACAACAATCCCAGGTAGGAGAATTTACTAAAAAGGGATTGTGAAGTGACCGGGGAGTCTGAATTGTAGCCTGAGTGTTTCTGGATTCGGTAACAAAAGTCTGAATCATAGGGTGAACAACACTTCTTTTTGAGCAGTTAGGTACACTCCGTTACATAAGGGGAGTGGACCACTGCAAAAGAGGTCTTTGGGTTTGCTTCAGTGTGTACACTCTGCTGCACAAGGGAAGTGTACTACACTATTAATGGTAACAGAGGCTGGAAGTGGTGTGTTTCTAATGTGGGGGAGTCGCTGCATGAGGGACTCCACCTACAGAATTGCTCAATTTATAAACATAACATACAAATCCTTGTTAGAGTACAAGCTTCCCTGAAGTTCCCAGATGATGCTTCATGACGCAATTGACACAATTACTGAGCTGCATTAGGAATTTACTGTATTTTGTCTAGAATATGTTACATTCTTAACCTCCTTTAGTAAAATGTGAGTTATAACAATCAATTACACCTATTCTGTACTGTCTGTGCATCTCTTATACTATTTTTGTCAAGTAAATGAATTACCTTGATGTATTTTCTGTACTTCTTGTCACTGGAGCTTGGCGAGTGTGCTGCTAGCCTGTTTGATGCACATAAAAAACTGAAGAAGCCCAGGTGGGGTAAGGGGCTTGGTAGAGGACCGAAAACTGAAACTTAGGTCACATGTGCATCAAGTAGCCTGTCACAGATTCACTCTGTAGGTCAGGCCCTCTACTCCCAAAGTGCCAACTTCTGAGCGCAGTCTTGTGAACAGTGTAACAGTCAAGGTAACCTTCTTATCTGTTTTTGTGAGCTCAGATCAACCTTTGGTCTCAGTTATGAAGGGATTCAAACCGTTAACCTCTTGCTAGCATACCCAGCACACAGGCTCAGATGTATCTGTCTTTGGGGGGCCAGATATCTTTGCCTATGGGCACCTAACCAGGTATTCAGAGATGAACCCTTTAAAACTTTGATAAGGACCTCAGATTTAAAATGCTTCTCTTTCCAATTTGGTACCACCCTACAAGCCTATGTCTGCTGTCTTCTATAACCATAAATATTTCTTAGCAAAAGAAAGAAATTCAAAGACAGACCAGGTTTGCTCTAAAATTAGAGTTTTTTTATCAAAATATGTAATAATATGTCAAACATACAATACAGAACTCTTATAACACAAGACATACATATCTTTAAACAAAACAAGGTTTAAAACAGTGCAATTCCTACAACTATATTTAGATTTTGTCTAGCTTTCTAAATACCCGTTTTCAGTGCTCAGATGTTTTCATGGTCAGTGTCAGATAAAAAGTGTCCTCTGTAGCGAAAAAAAATAATCTTTACAAGCAGTATTTGCAAACCCCTTTTGGATGACATCATCCAGCTCCTCCTCTGTCAAAATATCTAAAAATATATATTTCTATACAACCACAGGATGTAATTTCAAAGTATTAATTCTGCAACCTTAGCATAACTCAAGTTTCAAATAACACTTTCGTTGATCTCATGCTGTACCCTCCTGACACAGGCTTAATGTGAGCATTTATGACCTCTCACCTCTATCCTAGCTTCCATTTCTAACTTCATGAACCTAGTTTATGATTTCTCTCTTAAAAAAATTAACTTAAACAAGTCTGTAATTAACTCAGAGAAACAGGATCCTTGATTAAAGTATTCCAGGTAACACAATGTCTCTCAAAACCTGTGTGTGTGTGCGAACTCACATACTGTCAGTCATTTCCCATGGCTTTCATCTCTCAGCTGGAATCTGGGGGGGGATGATGAGGTCATTCCTAGCATTTGAATTTTCAGCAGAGACATTAATACATTTTATATTAAAAAAATATATATTACAGCACTCAGAACTGGCTGTCATCATCACATAGCATATTAGGCGTACATAACCCTAAGGTAAGGACTGGAGGTGCCATGGATATACAGACAACACAATGAAATTTATAACAGCAACAACCCACTTTAGCACTTCTCTCCAACAGCCACTCTCATTTTGAAACTGTTTTTCCATTTCTGAGTCAATAAGTCCACTTGCTTTTGTTCGTGTGATCCAAGTAAACATTGCATTTTGATGTTGTGCACTGTTTTCATGTTCTACAACGTGTTTCCAATCGCTGAAGCCTTGATCAATGAACATTGGTGAACGTGACCTGTCTGTGAATAGACAGCATACAAAGCAGAAGACAGAACTGGTGGAAGGGGAGTACAGTAGCCACTCTCTTGATATGGACTCTCCATTCTGAAGTTTCTGTGTAAAGATGCCCTTTGATAAGTACCGCTTTGTGTTTTTGTATGTCCGTTCTGAATCTGTGAAGTTGATGTTTTTGTTCTGGCTGCAGGAAGGCCCCTTTCGTACCCAGTACAATTTCATGCAGTCATTTAGGTGTCCCCAAAGAGCTGGGTCTGTGCTTTTGTAACAGTCTGTCATTGTGGGATTTTCATTTCTTTTATCATTGCAGTTCAAGATGGAGTATGGCAAGCCTTCAGTAGAAGGTGCTAGTGAAGTGGCCCTATCCAATTCAGATGTAGATGCCTCGCAATATTTGGCCATTTCTCCAATGTACACTGGCAGGTGTAGATTCCTTACAGTATGTGGCAATTAATCCAAGGTCTTCAACACTGGCAGGTGAAGATGCCTCACAAGATGTGGAAATTGATCCCATGTCATCAGTACTGGCAGGCTTACAGGGAAGTTTGAAATAGGATGTCAATCGGGCATTTGTTTGTAGGCTGGCTTCTTCTTTTAGGTGTTTTTCCTGCTGTAATTTTCTCTTCTTGGCACCAGTATCATATCTTCTGGCAGATGGCATCTTTAATACCCCGCTTCTATTATGCAAACAAGTGTGGGAGTACAGGTGAGGTAGGCCATAACAACCAATAAATCTCAGCACATCCGATAGGAGTCTGAGTCCAAAAGCAAAAAGTAAAGAAGCAGTTATACTGATGAGGCTTAAAGCACAGTACTTTGTGGATGCCAAAAAAGTAATAAGTGTAGTACTAAGTGGACCAAAGTGCAAATCTGGAAACAAAATAACCCTTGTGCCAACAGTGCCATTTATCATGGCACAGGGTCAATATGTCGCATGGCAGAATGCCATGTGGTACAATTACGTTGCACGATTTCCTGGTTTCTTTTGTTCTGTGGGAGGGTTCTGCCCCCCACAACCCTGTTATAGGAGGCTGCACCCCCTTCGAACCCCCACACTAAAGATTCTAACTCTGGGGGGTCCGACTCAGAGAGTGCACAGGTCCAGGTTTCGCCATAATGCCGTATGCTATTAAGCATACGACATTATGACCCAGTGCAAGTTATCATCAGCTCCGCTGCCTGCATTACTTTTCAAAGTAATTATGTGCTTGGTGGCATTGGTGATGATCATTCAGTGTTTAGCTTTCTTCACACAACAGGATGAGCAATATCAGGAATTTGCCAACCTAAGTACAGTAACGGTTTTGATTTAATGTCAAGGCCAAGTGTATGTATATGTGTGTGTGTGTGTGTGTGTGTGTGTATATATATATATATATATATATATGATTTGTATATAAATATACAGTATACATATATATATATATATATTATGGTAGCATGATAATGCTACCATAGTTAGGTTGAGGAGCCATTTCTATATTAAACCCCAAAATTTGCACCTTAATAACTTTGCAACTGTTTAACAGATTTGGCTGAAATTTGGAATACCTGATCAAGAACCATAGGCCTTGGCATCTGCCAAGTTACGTACCCATTGGATACATGGCTGTGGAGTTATTAAGCATGATTTGCATGCGTTTACACTTTTCTGGAAATTCACGGCTTACAGGTCGCACGGTTTGCGCGACCGACCCAAAATCTTCAGGGAACATGTGGCCAGAGTCCCTGATGTGCCTTTTGAAGATTTGGTGAACAAATATTAAACAGTTCAAAAGTTATTCAAAAAACAATTTCCCATTATAAGTCAATGGGAAAAGTTAAAAGTTCAACACTTTCGCAAATGCATTTTTACTTTCACAAATGGGCCTGTTACTTTCACAAATCGGCCATTTTGTTTTCAGTTGGTGATTAGAAAAATGCTTGGCATTTAAATTTGGGACCCTCTAGCAACCTAATTATTTTTGAATTCACCTAGTCGGACCCTGAGGATGCTAGCCATGTCTTTATTTTGGGATAAAACACCCCAGAAATACATTTTTCAGATTTCTGGAAAAAGTACTTTCACAAAGTACTTTCATGCTCATGAAAGTGTCGCAAATGTTTTGAAGCTTCATAAATATACGACAGTAATTTTCTAGTCTGTGGGAAAATGACAGTAATTCTTACACTGCACTGCAAAAGAACGGTTGGGAGTTTTGGGCTGAAATTTGGAGGGAATGCAGCTGACATCTCACAGATGTGCCTTTTAGTGTTGTATTGAAAAAATATTACATGGCAGCAAAGTTATGGTACTCCAAATTTGACATTTGTTCCCATAGGATAACATTACAGCGCCCGACGCATTACAGGAATCCTTTGGCACCCTGCTGCAAAATAACGGTTTGGGCTTTTTTCCTGAAATTTGGAGGGAAGACAGCCAACAGCCCAGAGATGTGCCTTTCAGTAGTTTGGTGAAAAAATATTACAGGGAGGCAAAGTTATGGTGCTCCAAACTTCTCTTTTTTTCCCCATAGGATAACATCACGGCGTTCGCCGCGCCTTTCAGGGCCCGTATCTCGGAAACGGTGCGAGATACGGACTTTTCGTCAGTAAAATTCTTAGCCCTGTCAAGGGGGCTAAGTACAAAACTAGCCAGGACAGTCATAAATCATAAAACTTTTAAATTTTTTTTCTACGTCGTACGGTGCCTGAGATATAACCTATTTAGTATTCCAAGCCCTCATTTTCTGCTCCGATACCCATTATTATGCATACATTCTTTGTACTCACTGTCTTTCTCTATTCAGCTTTTGGGGAAAACCAGCCTGTGCGCTTGCATTACTGTTACCATTGCCCTTTCCACTTGCGGTTCCATGCCCGTTTCACTTACCGTTGACATCTACGCTACCACGTCCGTCATCCTTTGCGTTTTCATTTGCGCTTGCGTTTCTGTTATTTTTTGCCATTTATGTCTACCGTACTGTTTCTCTTTCTGTTTCACTTTGCATCACCATGCCCATTGACATTTCCATTTGCAGGCACCATGTTACTATGTGACAAGACATCACATGGCACACCGTTCCCGTTTACGCCACCGTGTTCATTAACCTTTCTGTTCTCATTCGCACTTGCGTTACCTTGTGCACCACTGTTAGTGCTTCAGTTTGCATTGCTGTTCCTGTTACTATGCCACAAGACATCATGTGGTGGGAACGCGGAGCCCTATGTGCGTTATCCTTTGCGTTTTACATTTGCGCTTGCGTTTCTGTTATTTTTTGCCATTTGTTTCTACAGCACTGTTTCTCTTTCTGTTTCACTTTGCGTTACCATGCCTATTGACATTTCCATCTGCAGGCACCATGTTACTATGTGACAACACATCACGTGGCAGACCGTTCCCGTCTATGCCACCGTGTGTTGCCCTTTCTGTCATCATTTGCGCTTGTGTTACCATGTGCGCCACTGTTAGCGCTTCTGTTTGTGTTGCTCTTCCTGTTACTACACCACAAGACATCATGTGGCGGAAGCATGGGGCCCAAAGGGCCCCGCACTCCCGCCGCTGCATTACATTCAATATTTCTTGTTATCATTCTCAAAAAGAAGGGAAATTAGAGGCAAAAAACTCTGTTTAATGCATTAGTTAGGTTTGTTCCACAGTGACAAAAGTGAGGAAATTCGCTGTTAGGGTTGAAAACCCTAACTCCGAATTCACCCCCCAAGTACCACACACACACAGACACACACACACATGCAAGTATGTGGGAGGAGGACCAAGTCAACACAACCAATGACAGACATCCAGCAGCAGGTGACAGAAATAGCAAGCAGTTGTCTAAATGTACTACGAGACATCCCCACCCACCTGACCAGGTACTGCATGCTCAGTGGAGATCAACAGCAAAACTGAGGCCATGTACACCAAATGTACACATCCCTGATTGCAGCTGCACACAACGTACCACACTTAGTAGTTGCCTTGTTGGGAAAAATGTGCCATGGTAGTAGCTTCTCCTGAACAATGGTGCACCCATAGTGTCACAGCAGGTATCCCTGAAAACTTTCAAGGGTAGAGACAAAGAGAATATCAACTTTCTTCATGGAAGGGAATGGGTGGGGTTGCCATCCAGTAATAGAGCATATATATTTTTTTGTCTACAGTATACTGAGCAATAGCCTGAGAGGTATGTACATATTTCAAACAGCAGAGTCGTTGGACCGAGTTGCTGTGGGCTCATGTGGAAATATCAGCAAGGGAGGGTCCTTAACCAGTTTGACACATCCTTATCAGTATTCCACTTAAATTGGATATACTGGCTCTATGTTTGCATTTTAAATTTATTTGCAGTGCCCAAACTACCCCGTTTAAATATACTCCACACAGTCTGAATTGAATCAGGTTCTGTTCTGTTTGAATGTCCTATGTCCTCACTCAAAATGGCAGCCCCGCCCCCCCCAATATTGGAAAGCACCTTGGAATACAAAGTATGAAAGGAACTATATAAAACCAAGTCCCATTCAACACCAAAGTCATCAACAAGTGCTAAAACTCCACCAGACAAGTACAATAAAGCCACTGTTTTCTCTTTTTGTCACAGCAATCACAGAAAGGCATTTAGCAATAACTAGTTCAGTGTTTCATTATCAGTATCTGTTTTTGCACAGACATTGGTGCCACAAGTAAAAGCTGCTTTTAGTTTATGTGTTGTAATATTCGGTGATATTATTCTTTCTGTGGGGGTGCACCCCCCCCGTGGTGCACCGATGAAGCTGCATTTCTTACCTGGGGGTGTGGAGGGTGGAGCGGACCCACTGAAAGAATGATATCACTGAATATTACAAAATATAAGAACCCTCTAACTTCAAGTGACAACAGAAAGCAACGTCACACAGAAAGCACTGCGGCACATTTAATGTTTTATTATAACATTTTCAATGTTCTGCATGCAAAACTATTAACTAGTAATACCTGGAAACCACATCAAGAGCACTGCAACACCATGTCTGCACCGTAGTATGTTTAGTTGCTAATGTGACACATACATTATTAGTGCATATGAAGATAATGAAGCTTAATATATATCTATATATCTATATATATATATATATATATATATATATATATATATATATATATATATATATACACCCTTGAGGAAAGGAGGCTGAGGGGAACATGATAGAAACTTTCAAGTACCTCAAGGGAATTGACAAAGTCCAAGAGGGTAGCATCTTTCAGAGAAAGAGATGTGCAAGAACAAGGGGCACAATGTAAAGATAGAGGTGGTACAACTCAGAGGTAATGTGAGGAAGTATTTTTTTATGGAGAGGGTTGTGGATGCATGGAATGGCCTTCCCAAGGAGGTCATAGAGTCAAAAACAGTGGGGGAATTCAAGAATGCATGGGACATACATAAGGCAACTCTAGTGGGGAGTCGGATGAAGTAGGCTGTTGGTTAAAGGATCTGCACCTTATCTATAAGGAAGGGAAATGAGCAGACTGGGTGGGCCAAGCGGTCCTTATCAGCAGTTAAATTCTATTATTCTTATTCTTGTAAATGGGTGCTCTGCCCCCACATCTGCCATCAATAATTACACTAATTGATATTTCAGTATGTTTATATGGCATGTACATTATTGTAATTATTTTTTTTAATTGAACATACTTTATAACAAATAACACAAAATAACAGAACAAGGCATAAACAAAATCTATAAAAAACATATACTGGAAGGGAAATGTTCACAAGGAAAAAAAAATGACATTCGGAGAACATAATAATTAATACTTACTTTAAAAAAACAAAACTCCTTCCCCCCTTCCCTCCCCCACCCTATTCCATGGTGCATGTATTACTAGCCTATTATGGCTATGCTAAATGAAGACCAGAATGATTAGCAATTATGTAAAATAAAGAGAACAAGGAGTGGCCAAGTGAAAACAAAAGCGGACTCCAAAACGAAAAAAAAAGGCAAGAAGAAAGAAGGGGAGTGAGAGACTCGTGAACTATCCGAGCCACCCTATCAAGTCAAGTAGAGGGCATATAATTTCCCCCAATTTTTATTAAAAGATGATTGATGGTGGTGCACATTCACAATTAAATGCTCAGCTCGGAGTGCAAAGGATATTTCATGCAGCCATTCAGTATAAGAAATAGGGGCTTGATCCATCCAGTGTCTGAGCACTAGTTTTTTGACCGCCAGTGAGATTAGAGCCATATAGTATCTTCTCTCCTTCACCGAGATTCTGGAGTAATCTCCCAGAATACATATGATGGGGAAGAAAAGACTCTGCAGCCCCAACAGTGGTTCTAAAGATGTTTCAATTTGTTTCCACAAGGGAGATATTTTTTCACGTGACCACAATATATGCAAAAGTAAACCTTCCTCTTTATTGCATCTAGAACAAATGCTAAAAGGGAGGTGCTTCATTTGAGCCAGTTTAATGGGAGTATAATACATATTATTTAAGATACAATATTGCGTTACCCTATAATGATCTTGAGTGTGATTTATATATAAATCCTTCCATAGACATTGCCAATTAATATCTTCATTAGGGAAAAAACCTTGTCAGATCTTAGAACAAGCTGCTGATTGAGGCTGTGGGTATGTAAGAAGCAATTTATACAGAGTAGAAATGCCATGTGGTTTGCTTGCTGAGATGGTAATTTGCTAAAGAAAAGCCCCAGAATTAGAGGGTTTGGGTTCTCTCCCAAATATTTTAATTAGAAGATGCTTAAGTTGAAGAATTTTAAAGGCTGCCGGTGAAGATAAGCCAATTTTGGCTAAAATCTCTTCTGTGGACAAAATAGAATCCTATGAGTAGAAGTCAGCAACAGTATGTTCAGAAGAAATTGGTAACCATCTTCCAGTTATGGGAACTCCTCCTATTTTGAGATTCAAGTTAGCACAGATTGGTTGAGAAAAATCAGAGGTTGGAGATACCTTACAATACCTGAACAATTGAGAAATAACTTTTAATGAGGTACCAGTCGGAAGAGACTGCAAGACTTTTGGTATGTTCTTCGTTGGCATGTAAAAGAGTGAGGTTGGGGCTAATTTGTGAGAAGCAAACATGTCCGATTCGATTTGCAACCATATTGGGAAGTAGTCATGATAAGTAAGAAGTTCAGGTAAGAGCAGCCATTTGCCACATTCATATAAGTGGCAGGCCCAGTAATAATGTAGGACACATAGATACATAGATACATAGACAGTGTCGGCAGATAAGGGAATATGGCCCACCCAGTCTGCCCAATTGAGCTTGTAAGTTCAGTTTGTTTTCCTAGAAGTCTGTTGCACCTTACCCCTGACCTCCAGACTTCCTTTATGTCTATCCCATGCATTCTTAAATCCCATGATTGTTATAGCCCCCACCACTTCCTCTGGCAGGATGTTCCACTTGTCCACCACCCGTTCTGTGAAGAAATTCTTTCTCATGTTTCTTTGAATCGTCCTCCCTCCAACTTCATCCCATGCCCTCTAGCACTGGAACATCTTTTTCGCTTAAAAAATAGTGCTTTCCTGCACCCTGTACCTCCCTGTAAGATACTTGTATGTCTCTATCATATCCCCTCTCTCCCTCCTCTCCTCCAGGGAGTACATGTTCAGTTCCTTCAACCTGTCTTCATAGGACTTGTGATGCAATGCATGCACCATCTTTGTTGCCCTCCTCTGAACCTTCTCTACCCTGTCTATGTCCTTACGTAGGTATGGTCTCCAGAACTGTACACTGTACTCCAGGTGGGGCCTCACTAGTGTCTTGTATAGCGGAATTATGACCTCCTTTTCCTGCTGGTAATGCCCCTGTCTACATCCCAGCATCCTATTTGCTTTACCTGCTGCCTTGTTACACTGTTTCCCTACCTTGAGGTCATCAGAGATGATAACCCCAAGATCCCTTTCCTGCTTGGTGCATGCTATATCCTCACCCCCAACTGATATATTGTGCCAGGGTTTTGTGCCCCATATGCATTATCTTGCACTTCTTTGCATTGAATTTCAACTGCCAAACCCCTGACCATTCTTCAAGTTTCTGCAGGTCGCTTCTCATTCTGTCTACACCCTCTGGTGTGTCTACTCTGTTACAGAGCTTTGTGTCATCAGCGAACAGTGAAATTCCACCTTCTAGGACCTGCGCCATGTCACTGATGAAGATGTTGAATAGGACTGGTCCCAGCACTGATCCCTGTGGTACCCCACTGGTCACTCTTCCCTCTGTGGAGTGACAGCCATTTACCACCACAGGACATTAGGGAGTCGCAGCCCTCCTAGCTCCTTAGGTTGGGACAATTTGAGATAAGATGTTCCAGTTGCCTTGTACCACCAAATAAATGAATTAACATCTGAGTGAATTTGTTGAAAGAAGGATACAGGTAACCATATGTCCAACATATTTAACGAGTAAAACAGTCTGGACAGGACATTCATCTTGACAATATTAATTCGGCCCTATAACGAAAGTGGGAGATTTTTCCATCTTATTAGGTCCTGCTGAATGTTGTGCCATAAGTCCTCCAAACTAAGCTTCCGCGATAACAATAGGTCCGAAGTTTTAGTTTAATTTAGTTTTTTTTTGTTGACTGGGTAAGTGCACTAGACAAATCCTGCCTATTTTCAGGCACGACCTGGGGGAGGGGGATACAGATGAATGCCAACTGACCTTGAACCAGATTAAGCTGTTAGTGGTATTTTTAGTGAATGAGGGAAATTTGGCCAGGACACAGGGGAAATTCCCCTACTCTTTGTAGGAGGAGCCTTTGCTACTGGCTGCAAGATGGCCAATGTGCACAATCCCTCGGAGGAGATGGACGTCGGAAGTACAGGAGAGTGGGCCTCCTCTCCTGTGCTTGTAACTCCAGAGGCCGTGATGAGGAGCTTGTTATTTCTGAGAAGTGTGCTGATACTTTCATTGAGTCTATGGCTGAGGACAATTTGAATGAATTTGGAAAAAATATGGTTACCGTTTCTTTGACTGATGCCTCTTTCCATTCCATAATGGAAAAACAACGTTTGGCTCTTATGAGGCAAATGCAACAGTTAGACTCCAGAACTGAGGCATATGATCAGGCAGCTAAGCAGACAGTACTGCCGTGTGACACCACTATTGGAAAGCCCCCTGCTGACGTCGAAAGTCCGACTAACTCTGTGCACACTTCCGCATTGCCGGCTGCTTCGGAGGAGGCTGGCAGTGTTCTGAAGGATGTCTCAGTGTGCCTACAGCCTGCGCCGGCTCTGCATCAGACTCTACACTTCTCGGACAGAAGGAAGCAAAGTTTGGAACAGAAGGCTAGCAGGATTCCTTCAAATCAGCTAGCGACGACTGAACAGCAGCATACAGACCCCGAGGTATTTTTTTTTTCTCGGCTAATAAAGTCCCTGGGAGGAGCAAGCGTGGTGGGGTTCCAACAAAAGGGAGAAAGGCTTCCTTAAAGAATTGTTCTGACTTTAGTGACACAAAGATGTTATGGTCAACTGAGAACGCTTTGGAAAGTACTGGTTGGGAAAAAGGGGAAGGGGGTGTTTGGACTCCGGATTCCCAAGACCCCTCCTATTTAAAAATGTTACAGAAGGCTGCTTCCACTGTTCCATCTGGCAATATATTGAGCTCCAACAAACCCCGGGGTACTGATTTCAATTGTGGACCTTTGCATACTACTTCCACTAAATTATGTACTGATACTAATGTGGGGAAGGTTTCTTTTAAACCTCTGTTACCTCAAACTAATGATACTGATATATTATCTTCTGTTCTACCCCATGGATCCACTATTCCTTTAAGCTCTAAACCCACCCCAGTAGTGCAAGACCTTGTAAAAACACATACAGGTCACCCTGGTAGCTTTAAGCCAGCTGATTTATTTAATTCCAAAAGAGGACCAGCTCCCAGGTGGAATGCTGTTCGCTTGCTCTATAAAGGAGGGTTAGAGGAACCTCCAGATCGAGTATATATTGCAAAGAAATTACTTAAAGGGTCTAAGAAATTTTTTTCTTAGAAATTTTTGCCTTAATTAGTATAGGTAATTCTAATTATGATATTAGTTTCAAACAGGTTTCAGGTTTAGATAGATTTTGGGCCCAATATGCAACCTGTCACACTTCTCCTATTTGGTCACCTTTTCAAGCTATTCCATTGACCAAACCCGCTGTTAGGAATATCACGATTATTTTTAAAAATGAAGGGGTTAATGTGGAACATATACTATTTTGGTTAAATAAAAAATGTGAGGTACTCAATAAGCCAATTCCCATGTTAGATAGTGAACAAATCTGGGATGGTAGCTGGAGGGTTAGAGTTAAATTATTTTCAACTAATACTGGACCTAAACATTTACCTAGTTTTTTTTTATTTAGGCAAAGATAAAGGGCTAATTTATTATGCTGGTCAACCTAAATCTTGTTTTAAGTGTGGTTCACATACTCACCTTAGTTCTGCTTGTGATAATGTGAAATGTAGCCACAGTTTTGAATTTGGCCACACTTCAAGTGCCTGCTGTAACCCTTTTAAATGTAACCTATGTGAAGGCATTGGTCACGCATATGGCCGTTGTCCATGGGCTTCCCATAATAGGGAAGACTGTCCCTCACATGATGGTCTCATTACCATAGCACAGCAAATATAAGCACAAAAGTCTGCTGCTCGAGATTTGGAAGCTGACACTCCAGTTGCGGCACAAAATGAACCTTTGGAGTTAGGGCATGATATTCTTGCTTTGCCCTCTGAAACAGCTCCCCCTTCAAAAGGAGTTCCTCCTTCTGTTTCGGATACATCACCAAAGCTTGATGTGAATAACAGGCCAGATGTTAAGATGCCCCCTCCTCCCCCTCCTTTGCAACCAGCATCTGATTTAGATTCTTCTGGGTTTATTTCAGTTACTCACAACAGGACTAGGAAAGGTCAGGCAGTAGTTAGTCGAGCCAGGTAAGGATGCAGCAGCTCGTACCTGGCAGTCACATAATAAATTTGCCATATTAGCCACAGACCTCTCAGATAAAGACTCTGGAGAGGATGATACTGATACCTCCTCCATTTGGTCCTGCCTGGATGTAGAAGGTACCAAAGATTTAGACCCTATTGCTAAACGAACCCGACAAAGTCAAAGGAGCAAATCTCCCATTGGTACTTAAATGGCCTCTTTCTCTGTTTGCTCCTTGAATGTGAATAGCATTAAAGGTCAAAGGAGATTAGGGAATTTTTTTTGACAATTAAAGATTTTAACTGTGATATTGTTTGCCTTGTGGACACCAGGCTTAAAACCCATCAGGAATTACAGCAGGCCTCTAGGACCTGGACTAGTGGTCCCTCTTTTTGGTCATCGGGTCCTGATACTTGTGACGGGATTGATATTTTATTTTTGAATCTAGCATTAAATGTTTTTAGATTGGTTGATATTTCACCAGGGAGAGCATTGTTATTAGACTTCACCTATGATTTGGAGAGGTTTCGTATCATTGTGGTTTATGCTCCACAGTCCAAAGCTCAACGGGTTTCTCTTTTTAAATCAATTAGGCCTTTTTTATATACTTCTAGGTTACTTCTCTGGGTTGATGACTTTAACTGTGGTTTGCAACAAAATGATAGAGGTTTAAAACTTCCAAAATGTTTTGTGACTCTGTTGCTTTGAAGGAGATTATAACTACAGCTCATCTTATAGACGCTTATAAGTATTGTCATGCCACTGGTGGTTTTACTTTCTTTAAAGGACCCTTACGAACGCGTATAGATTTTTTGTTTTTGTCTAAAACTTTAAAAATTCATTCTTGTCACACTGTCGGGGTAGAGTTTTCTGATCATACTGCTCTTTGTGCATCATTTTCTTGGGAAACAGCTCCCCTTTGTAAGAAAAACCGATGGCGTTTTAATGATTCCCTTTTGGAGGATCCCTCAAATTTGAAATTGTGGCAGAAAGAATGGGCAGCTAGACTATCAGTTGTGGAGTTTTATGATACTGTTGGTGACTGGTGGGAAGATACAAAAGTGCAATGGAAAAAGATTTTCCAGAAAAAGGCTGCAACTTCTCAGAATAAGAAATATTTAAAATATCTGTCATTGAGACAGCAGTTACAACATTTGATTTCTCTAGCTAATACAACTCGTCATGATTATAGTACTCAAATTGCTGTCATTAGTGATCAGATGCGAAAATTACAATACGATAGGGCTAGCTCACTGGGTCAAGAAGCTAGATTTGGGACAAAAATAGATAAAGGAGGGTTGGATCCCTTTAAGGCATGTAAAAACTGGGTAGATTCTAAACTAATTCGGTGTCTAAGGTCTCCCTCTGGTGACTTGGTCACAACACCAGAAATTTTAGTTCAAATTGTTGAACAGCATGTTTGTAACATGTTGGGTAGTGAGCTAAAATGTGAGTCTGCTGAGACTTTTCTGGATTCTTTAAATCTCCCTCAGCTCTCTTGCCAGGATCAGGAGATGTTAAAGGCTGATATTTCGGAAGAGGAAGTTGAGCAGGCTATTGCTAAATTATGTTCTCAATCTGCTCCGGGCTCTGATGGCCTTACGGCTAGATTTTTTAAAACCTTTTCGTCCAATTAAGCTCCGGCCCTAGCTTTGTTATATAAGGAGATACTGGCTTCGGGTTCTTTGACTAAAACAATGAAAGAAGCTGTTTTACGTTTAGTATTTAAAAAGGGTGATGCTACTGATTTAGATAATTGGAGACCAATTAGTTTATTAAATGTAGACTACAAAATATTGGCTAAAATTCTGTTAGCTAGATTAAATAAAGTTGCTTTTCATTTAAGTTCAGTTCAAACATGTGGTATTCCTGGGAGGTATCAATGTGATAATTTAGTTTTGTTATGGGAATTATTTGCTCTGGGTGATAGGAAAATTTTGTCTGGTTGGGTTTCAGGTCTCGATCAAAAAAAGGCATTCGATAGAGTTTGTCATAGTTTTTTGTTCTCAGTTTTACGAGCTTTCAAATTTCCTGATAAATTCATTTTCGGGATTGAGACTTTATATAAGGACGCCCTTATCATCCCCAATGTTAATGGTTGATTAGGGAACCCTGTTTCCCTTGTTTGTAGGGTCAGGCAGGGATGCCCTTTAAGCCCAAAACTTTATCATTTTTATATTGACACCTTGATACGGGCTATATTACTTTGCCCTCATATTATAGGACTAAAGGGAATTCCTTCCCTTCCTACAATTAAGTTGTTAGCTTATGCTGATGATTTGGTTCTGGTGGTGGACAAAACTACAAAGGAAGAAGTCCTGGTTCAGGTTTTACGTACCTTCTCATCAGTTTCCGGATCTAAAATTAATTTCGGGAAAAGTGTTGGTGTTCCATTAGGTCACACTTCTCTCCCGCCAAATGGCACTTATGCAGGAATCCCTGTAAAAATAGATTCTTTTAAATATTTAGGGATATTTTTTGGATCTGGTGACATGTTATCTTATAACTGGCTTATTGCTTTAAAAAAGGCTGAAGGTTTGATAGCAAGATGGAAATCAGCTTTGATTGGGAAAAAAAAGAGAGTAGTTCTAATCAAAACATTAGTTATTCCAATATTTTTGTATCTTAGTTATGTGTTTCCACCTCCCTTTGTGCTTTTTACTAAATTATATGGGGTTTTTTTTCAAGGTTTTTGGGGGTCTAGGCTTAACCCTATAAAAAGGAGTTTTACGTATAGACCGATCCGTGAGGGTGGGGTAAATATCACCCATCCCATTGCTTTCTTTTATAGTTTATTTTTTAGTTATAACTTTGGTAAGGCTTTAAAACCTGGGGATGTAATTTGGAAACCATATTTAATGTTATGGTTTTCTTCTTGTTTAGTTAATTGGAACTCAGGACAAAAGAATATTATTTCCCATTCTCTAGTTGTTCCTGTGTATGGAAAAGAAGGATATAAGATGGCCTTAATCTGGGGTCTTTCCCCTCAAGATTTTTGTATATTATCTAGAAAAATGATTTATGACAAGATCTGGAGAGGTGAGACCCAGGAATCTATTGTTTTCCCTGGTTGTCCATTAAACCGTTTTTCTTGGATTCTTCGACAGCTTTGTAATCCCCGTTTACCCCCTTATGTTTGGGACATGTTATGGTTGAGTACTTATGGTAGATTGGGTGTTAAGAGTAATCATAAGCACAAAGCTTTAAATGCATGCTTTTGCCCTAGAGAGCTTTTCCATGAGGTTTTAGAAACACAACAACATTTGTTTCTTGATTGCCCATTTTCTTTAGATCTTTGGTCCAGTTTAGCAGATTTATGGTCTGAACCTTTATTCCTCCATCTAACTTATGATCAGATTATGTTTTGTACTAATGATGTTTTAAACACTAAATATCATGTCGATAATTTGTATGTTATTTTTGTTTTTATTAGATACTATATATGGCACGCTAGATGTATTTTAGTCCTGCATCAAAAAGTGATACCTAAACAAGAAATAATTTGTAACATCTGTCATGCTTTGAATTTAGTTAAATTGCGTGATTTTCATACCTTTACAAGCTCTCAATTTCATCTCTTGTGGCATAATTGTACTTTTTCCTTTATAGAAAGTTGAATGTTTTGTATATATCATTATTTGTCTTTCTGTAATGTGAATTTAGTTTTATTTTGTTGGAGATGCTGTTTAATTTTCTGTAATGAAGTCCAATTTTCCTAATAAAATTCCCCTACTCTTTTCGATAAGTGCCATGGAATCTTTAACATCCACCTGAACTACCACCAATCCAGGCAGATGGGACCTCGGTTTAACGTCTCATCCGAAAGACCGCACCTCAGAAGTGCAGCACCCCTCTCATGCTGCACTACAGTGTCAGTATTGGGATATTTATTTATTTAGTTAAACATCAGTTTAGAAACCTTTGAGCCAGAGGCTCATTTACAAAGGTACTTCATCACAAAGAGGACATCAGAACAGTAGTACAAGGGACACAGTACTTACAAACAAAAAAGTTACAGTTCAATTACAATTTTGTTACAATAGAAAACAGTATCCAATGAAGCAAAAGATAACAAAAGGTGCAAAACCTATGGTCGGGGGAGAGCTGGTGGGGGTAGAAGGGAGGGAGATAGGGGAGGAGGAATTAGTAGGGAAAGGAAGGTGGGGAGCTGCTCAGTGAGCATTGTCAAACAGAGTATATATATATATATTTTTTTTTTGTTTGTTTGTTTACACTAGGCTAGCGGCAGTTGCATTTGTGAGAGCTAAGCAGGAAGTTTCTGAGCCTGGGCTTAAAGCAAGCTAAGGTTAGTGAGTTTGAGACATTGGCAGGGAAGGAGTTATACCAGTGGGGTGCACAGTAGAAGAATGCCCTCTGACCTTGAGAGGTCCTGGCTCTCGGAATAACTAGGGTAACTCTTGACGAGCTGCGTGTGATCAGGGTCAGTGCAGTACAGCAAATGGAGTTGGATAGGCCTATGGAGGATAGGCCACGCAGGGCTTTAAAGGTGAGCTGGCATGTCTGATACATGAGTCACTCTTCCAGGTTGAACCCAAGTGCCAGATGTGGGAACTGAACCAACAGCCCTCTGATCTCTTGGCCTTAGAGGCAAGTGTGCTACCTACAGAGCCGCTGATACTGCTAAAGTAATATAGATACCTAAATATTTAATAGACCGGGGTGTCCATTTCATACCAAATTTTTTAAAGGCCAAGCTATATGTTAAGTGATTAAGGGGAAAAATTTCAGTTTTACTAAGACTGAGTTTATAGTTTGAGAGTTTCCCAAAAGCATCAATAATATCCAGTGCCTCTTTTAAAGAAGAGGCCAGATCTGAGAGATGAAGCAATATGTCATCTGCATAGACCGAAAGCAGTGGGGATCAACTACCTATGGGTATGCCAATGATTAAAGGAGAAGATTTCAATCATCTGATAAGGGGTTCAAGATATAAGTTAAAGAGGAAGGGAGAGAGCGGACACCCTTGCCGCGTACCTGAGAAAAGAGGAAAAGCATCTGAGAGTATACCATTACAGTGTATCCTGGCCAGGGGGGAGAAATATAAAGCTTGAATCCATTTAATAAAGTCACTGTGAAAGCCCATTACCTGTAACGTTGCCCACAAACAAATTCCAGTCCCCCCTATCAAAGGCCTTTTCTGCATCTAAAGAAATGAATGCCATTGGGATAGGGGAAGTTTTTGCCGACTGAATAAGATACGACAGTTTATGGAGGTGATCTGCTGGGGTTCTACCGGACACAAATCCTATTTGTTCTGGGCTAAGAAGGTGAGTCCAGACTTGTTCAATTCTACTAGCGAGTATCTTGGCAAGAATTTTAATATCACAATTTAACAGGGAGATTGAAAGGTAGCTCGCTGGGGAATGGGGTGGTTTGTCTGGCTTAAGGAGAAGAATAATTAAGGCTTCTAATAGGGATGGGTCCTGAATTTGCCTGGAAAGCATATATTGATACAGGTGTAACAAGCTAGGTGCAAAGTCTTCAGCAAAGACTTTGTAAAAGTTTGAAGGTAGGCCATCTGGGCCTGGAGCCTTGTCCATAGCTAGATTATTAATAGCTGATATTACTTCTTGAAGGGAAATAGGAGTGGATAAAAAGGACTGCTGTGCAGGAGAAAGAGTCAGTAGTGATGAGGCATTCAAGTATTCTAATAGCTCACTTTGTGAAGGGGGCAGAAAGCGTTTATTGTAGAGGGAAGATTAAAACTGTTTAAAAATGAATGCAATGTCTCTGAGATGTGTTTTAATGATCCCATCGGGGCATTAATGGAAGAAATTAACATTGACACCTCCAATTTCCTCAGATGCAAAGCTAGAAGGTGACCTGCTTTCTCTCCTTGCTCTATATACTGTATTTTGCCCGAGTTCTTAATATAGCAAATTCCACTTTTTTTTGTAATAGGGAAGAATATTGGTTCCTTAACTGCAATAATGTTTTCAATAGATCAGATGAGGAGGATGGGGAGAGGGATTGTTCGAGTGAGCAAATTTGAGCCAAAAGTGATGTGATGGTAGCCTCTCTTTTCCGTTTGCGGGTGGAGGCGAGCCTAATAACCGCTCCTCTCAAAAAGCACTTCAAGGCGCACCATTCATGGTCTGTTCTCTCAACTGAGCCTTGGTTATTAGCAAAGAATGATTGACTCAAATTGGAGATTCTGGTGATAACATAGTCTTCCTTTAAAAGCTGCATATTTAGGTGCCATACTGGGTTTCTTTGGAAATTATGGTCTAACAAAACAGTAACCCAGGCAACAGCATGATCCGATACAACTATCAGTTCTATGGCGGAATCATTTAAGCAGTGTATAAGTGAACAACTGAGTAAAATATAGTCCAGATGGGACCAAGAGGAGTGCACTGTGGATTGAAAGGAGAAGAAGTGCACTGTGGGATTTTGTAGTCTCCAAGGGTCGCACAACCCAACAGAGTCAAGAAATTCAGATAACGCTTTCTGGGCATTGGAGAGGGGCTTGAGTGGGTAGTTGGAACAATCCAAATCCTGGGTGGGTGGTAGGTTCCAGTCCCCACCAAGTGTTAATGGGAAAAATGAAAATGTTTGCAGTTTACTCAGCAGGTCTAGGAAAAATTCAGGATTCCCCCACTGGCCCATACACACTCCCAAGGACTAGTTCAGTGTGGTCTAATAGACCATGAACCAGCACATATCTCCCTTGTGGATCTATGATTGTCATTTTTGGCTGAAAGGCTACAGAGCGGTGAATCAGGATGGCAGTTCCCCCACAAGTCGTCGACATGCCAGATGCATAGACTTGCCCAACCTCCTGCCTATGCAAACTAATAGCTTCCCCAGGGAGGAGATGGGTTTCTTGGATGAAAGAGATGTTAGCATGCAATGCTGATAAATGTTTGAGAATCTGGAATCTTTTGTTAAGTTCACGAGCCCTTCTAACATTCTAAGTTACAAATTTTTTAATGCCACTAGCCATTAGCTCTATGAGCCTTCTTATATGGCCAGTATCTTATAGAGTAAAAAATGCACCACGGACTCCCCTCTGTGAAAGTATTCCCTCAAAAAATGAGTTATAGTGTTCCCTCAGACACAACAAGCACGTAACATTAACACAAACTGGTAGACCTTTGCAGTATATTGAATACCAAAACACAAAATTTAAAGGATTGTGGAACACCATAATTATTGATTAACTGCCCCCCCATAAACCATGCCCACTTACAACTATTTACTGTTAATTCTCTACCAGACTTCAATATCCATTGGTATGCAACAATGTCCTTGATAGGTAGAGATCCCTCACGTACCCTTATATAACTACCCCCATAATCCCATCTAAACATATGTAACAAGAGTTGACTGATCCGTATATATTATAATTCGCTAAACATGAATTAACCACAAGAATATTCCACCCTAAAGCCCACAATGTGATCCCAAAAGTGGCATAAATTATAATAATATTCCAGAGGGTAGTTAGAGTACTCCCACCCACACACCAGTACATGTGGCAGGCTATTCCTAAGCTAATGCTATCCCTCTACCCCCTCCCCTCCCCCCTGAACCCAACCAGCAAGTAACAACATTGCCCTAAACATGAAAAAGAACATCATACAATTGTAAAAAAAAAAGCAATCATATAATAATTATGATAACCAACTTGTTACCGGCTTATTATCAAATGAGAAGCCTTGCAGAAGCTCTGGGTAAAGAATAGAATAGAAAAGGAAATAAAAAGCTAAGGATATGGCTATAAACGTAGTATAATTGTAGGCAGGAAACTAGTGTAGAAAGGGGCAAGAAAACTAGAAAGCAAAGGGAGGAAACAGAAGTCGTGGAGTGAAATAAAATGGAAGGACTGATTGGGTGTGTAGGACTATGGCCCCTGCCATTGTTTGCCAGTATGTCAAGACTAAAGAGATAGAAGGAGAAGGATACATAAAGCAAATACAAAATCAAAAGTAACAGTGAAGGAGAAAAATAATATTTTTAAAATTAAAATAACTCTAGCCAGATTAATGTGGCAGATGATCCAGCATGAGAGTAGTTGTTTCCCTTGGGAACCATAATGTCAGCGAGCTAGCGCCACTCAGAAAAACAAACCCCAGGGAAACAGTAGACTGGACAAAAAGGGTCCTCCTGGACTAGCAACACGGCAATGCGCGAGCTCCCCCAGAACTTCAGGTTACAGTTCGTCTCCACTTGGATCCGCCAACACCAGTCCCAAATCAGAGGCTACATCCCATAATGCTGGCTTTGTGCAAACCAGTCACATCCATGGTAGGCAACTTTAAAGCATTAAACAAAGAAATGCCAGGGCTTCTAGTAATGTAACCCACATCATGGGGATTTAAACAAAGAAGGAATCTTCTTATAGTGTATGGTAGAATGCTGTTCCGCATGGAAATCCATGCCTGGAACAGCATTGTTTTCCTGCACTCGGTGTGTCACAATCTGGTTGTGCTGCACCGATGTCGTCCTGATGCAGCACAACATGATCGAACACTTTGCACATGTGCAGTGTGAAGCGGCACCTGACAGCAGGAAGCGAAGCATGCGAGGCAGAAACAGAAGTAAGCCTTTTTTTCAAAACTTGTTCCTGTGTTCACAGAGTACTTTACGTATGGTTGTATACACTATAAGATTGTGTGGTAAACATGCACAAACAAGACAGTTGTGCGATCTCGAGGTTTCCGTGGTTACGGACCTCTCGAGCTACACTCTCAAGGTCTCTGGTTACCACTGAAACCACTCAATTGCAACTGCCTTGTTGTGTATGCTTGCACATACACAATCCTCTATGCCCAATTCAGCCTGAACTTGAGCAGCAGAATCAAAGGACAGCCATGATCCGTCTACCAACACCTGTAGACGAGCTGGGTAGGTCATCCGAAATTTAATACTGGCTGCAATCAATTTTCTGACTGTGGGATGAAAAGTGTCTCTCTTCTGGTGAGTTTCTAGAGGCAGGTCTTTGGTGATACATAGTCACTTGTCCCCCCTTTGAATGAAGTGCAGTTCTCTGACTTTTGAAAGGATGTGCTGCTTTTCTAGATAATTAAGCATCCGGATGATCATTGAGCAAGGGGAAGCAGACTCCTCTGGTTTTGGGAGTAAGGACCTGTGCGCCCTTTCAATTAGATAGGTGGGGTTATGTGGAGAGGGCTACAATCTTGCTGAAAAGCTTCTGGATGAATGCAATGGCAGAAGAGTCCTCCGCCCCTTCTGGTAATCCAAATATTAAAATATTGTTTCTTCTGCTGCATCCCTCTAGATCCTCTGCCTTGAATTGTAATTTTGTTATTTGTTGTTTGAGCTTTATTATCTCAGGATCTGCCTTGTCACACTAAGCTTCAAGGGAATGGGTGCGTGCTTCAGTATCTGCAGCTCGGATTTTAAGATCAGCCATCTTGCTGCGAATATTTTTAAGATCTGCAGCAATGTCCTGTAACGTTTCATTGAACGGTTGCAGCTCTTGTAAAAATCATTCTTCTGACAACGGTACAGAAGCTGAGAGAGCGCTCAATGTTTAGCTGAGAACTGCTGTTGAGACTTGGCTTTCTTGGCCTGCTTATCAGGCGAGACTAGGGGTGTATATCTGGGTAAGGCCATTTTCATTTCTTCCTCCATCTCGGCTTATTTACCCACAGAAATGCCAAGAAATTGGCCAGATGATCTCCTCAAGTATGCAGGAGCAATATCGATGAGGCAATCACAGCAAAGCTGATCCAGAATGGGTTGATTACAGTGGATTTCCGAAGGGAGAAAGTGGGAGTCCAAGGAACAGCAGCTAGCAAGCCAGACCCATCACGTGATTTCCATTATTATAATGCTTGCCATTGGGTAATACTGACAGGGGAAGGATACCCCCAATTACAAGAATTATAATAATGTACAAATATCATGAGTAACACACCCTTCCAATACGACACCAGAGGTTACAAGCAGCAGTAAGCCATTACCTATCCAACAACATCGCCCTTTGTGTCGAGGGATGTTGCGCTTGCATTTCATCAGGTTACCGTAAGTAACCTACTATGCACCACCAGTCCCTGCACACTCACCTCCAACACCTGCTGGATATGAGACAGCCATCCTGGTGACCTCTTTCACATCCTGTGGTCGTGTTCCATGATTGCTGAATTTTGGTCTAAAACCCACACCATACTGCAAAGTATTTTAGAAGCTCCGTTTGTGAAAAAGGAACCTCTAAAATACTTTGCAGTGTGGTGAGGTGTGGGTTTTAGACCAAAAACAAACAGGGATCAGACCTAAGTATACATACATGATTAACTCAGCCTGCAATGTTTGTGAAAACAAATTTCTCTAGGGGAAAATAACAGCAGAATTAATATTGACAATGAAAGGCAGACATAGTATAGCCTGACCTACTCTGTTTAGCTCAGAGGTACCAACCATCACTAAGAACACAAATCATTATTTAGGCCATGTCATTTGTCTCTTAAGTGCACAGTAGTATTATACTGCTGAGTAGTGAGGAGATAAATGTAGCTTAGCTATCACAGACTTGCTCAGTACAAAGGCAGCGAAAGGGCTGACGGACACATTTGAAAGAAAACAGTAAGATATATACTGTTTTATAATAAGGTTAGTCAGATGGTTTACCAATATCTTGTTATAACCTACTAATTCACAGGTTGCTGCTATATAATCAGTTGTGGCTCCAAGCCTTTTGCTGGAGTCTACAGCATCACTGACCACTCAGGCGCCCCCACCAACCTAATTAACAATGGCATACAGAGCTTGAGGTTAGGTGTGGTGAGGGTGCTTAATTTGAACAGAAAGCACCAAAATCAAGCACAGAGCATCTAAAACCTCAGACTGCTCCCCCCTCCCAGACAGACCCCCCCACTTCCCTTCCTCCCAAGCTATGTATTCAATAGTGATTCCCAGATTTTGTTACAGTCTACTGCGTCATTCAACTCAGACACTCCACCAGCATAAATAACTGGCACACTGAGAGCTGGAGGTGGTGTGTGTGTGTGTGTGTGTGTATGTGTGTGTGTATAGAGGCCCCAGGTGGGGGTACTTAACAAAAGTGTGCTTCATGTTCAAATTAAGCACCCAAGTCAAGCACAGAGCATCTAAAACCCCAGACCGACCCACCATCCCTTCCTCCCTCAATCCCTCGTTATATATTCAATAGTGACTTCCACATTTTGTTACAGCCCAGAGGGAAGTGAAGTATTCAAACAGTAACTATATGGTGTTATTTCAGTGTTATAGTAGCAGTGTACACTTATGGCACACTTCATTTCATAATGCAGTCCATCACTGTTTAATCAGTGCATCTTCAGGTCTCTTTTGGTGTACATGCAGTGATGATACAGTGTGTGCGAATTATGTTAATTAGCACTGTAATCACGCTGCAAAAGTACTGCAATTAGCAGTGTTTTCAACACTGCCTGAAGCAGTATTCTGTCAGCAACACTGCCTTAAGCAGTGTTGCACTGCTTTTTCAGTGTGTGCGAATTATGTTAATTAGCACTGTAATCACACTGCAAAAGTACTGCAATTAGCAGTGTTTTCAACACTCTCTGATGCAGTGTTTCATTGCTTTTTCAGTGTGTGCGAATTATGTTAATTACCACTGTAATCATACTACAAAAGTACTGCAATTAGCAGTGTTTTCAACACTGCCTGAAGCAGCGTTGCATTGCTTTTTCAGTGTGTGCGAATAATATTAATTAGCACTGCATCAACACCTGTTGTGCACTTCAGTGTGCAGTGTGATTTTGGTAGCACTCCTGTCAGCAGTGTTGTAGTTATGCTTCAGTGTATTAGACTGCATTAAAGATGGTGTTGCATAAAATTCAACAAAAAACAAAACAGTATTCATCTGCAAGTATCTGCAACTTCAGCAGAGGAAGCTTTGTTTAAGGGTTCTTGAGTGAGAAAGTCATCTGTGAATTCCAAAGAAGATGGAGATCTTGAGGGCTATGTCTATAGGAGGTACTAAAATCTGTTACCCCATGTTTGACTCAAAGTCACAAGGAAGGGGGTGGACATTTAGGTAAATGAATGACCAACAATCATTCTAGTTTGCAGAAAATGGTATGGTAGTCTCTCTGATATGCGGGTCCTCACCAGTATTTCCAGGTTTATCTTCAAAAGGAGAAGAGAGCCTCTTTGGACTGGGAGCACATGCACAGTGTGGAAAATTATTTTCGGTATCAAGGGGCTGTTCGAGTGAAGTGTGTGTATGTATATGTATATGTGTGTCTGTGTGTCTGTGTGTATACATCTATATATATATATATATATATATCTATAATGGGATTATCAATCGCATTGGACAAACACTATTAGGTGACTGTGTGTATATCGTAGTGCAACCACACACCTGCATTTTTACTCCCCTCCAAAACAATTTTGCCATTTTATAAGATAGATAACCCACTGTGTGGTGTGTGGAGTAAGTGATATACACACACAGCTTGGGTGGTTGATGCCCCGACCTGCAGCCCATGTGCAACAACACATACCAAGGTGCATGATATCAGAGCGTGACCACACACCCTACAGTGGGTTATTACACACACACACACACACACACACACACACACACACACACACACACAGACAGTACTTGTTGCAAAACAAAAATGCTACATTAATGCAGGCATTAGAATGCAAAGCACACAAAGCAAGAAAATGAAAAACAGGGTTTGAGCCTCACGAGTCTTGGCAAATTGATTGTGTGGTGTTCCCTGGAGTTCCCAGCCTTGATGCCCATCCCATACCCCCCACCAGCCCATAGTCTTCTTTCTAAAGCACAAGGTACAGCTCCAACCCAGTGCCTCCCACAGCAGCCATTCGTACCTGTAAAACAAGAACAGCAATGGTCTCACAAAGAATCTGCAGCTCGTTATGAACTATTATGACAAACAATGTAGGGTAAACAAAAAAACAATATTTATCCGATACATATGGTCAGTGTCCTCCTTCTCCCAGTCAATGTCCTGTCAGACCTGTAGATATAAAAGGGAAAATGGGTCAGTATGAAAAATAAAAATACTGATCAGCTGGGTCAGTTGGGAAGGCTCTGTAGAGCTTAAAATAAAAAAAGTGGGTTGGGGGATACCAGACCTGTACCACACCATCAACCTGGTTTTAGAATGGACTCGGTCACTCAGGGGATGTCATGGTTGGGGGAGGGAGGAGGAGGACTCCTTGCCTGTGCCCCTAGAACTGATATTTTTGGGGGGTAGGTCAGCATGTTGCTCCACACATCAACCAATACAGGGTAGGATAAAGACACCAAGGAACAGATATTCAAGGCACAAGGAATGCTTCCCTGGTGGTATAGTGGATCCCCCCTTCCTTTTCCCAATCTGCCTGTAGAATACATAGGAACACAGGTATGTGATGGCAGAAAGGGACTGCAAGCCCACCTAGTCTGCCCAGTTAGCCTAGATATCCACTAGGCCTTTTCTGTAGTCCCCCCATGCCAGTTGCCCTCTGTGCTTATCCCATCCCCTCGTGAACCCTTCCACCATTTTTCTCAGCAGCCCATTCCAGTTGTCCACCACCCTCTCAGTGAAGAAGTACTTCCTAATCCTTCCTATAAGTCCTGCCCCCAACCGATTTGGAATTTCCAACTACCATCCATTGCAGTATAGCACACCACAGCAGGCCAACTGTGACCATCTCTAGGCAGATATACGCAGACACAACCAGTCCCAGAATTCCCTTCAGCTGGCAACAGGCAATAGAAGTTCTACTAGCCTGCAGTGCACATTTGAGCCTACACAATCTCTTAGCAGATGTTTTCCACTTCTGCTCTTTTCCAGAGGATAAGTCAGTCTGCGACAGAACTTAGCTCAGGGAGTTCAGTGGGGCCAGTAAACCAAAGCTGAGAGCCTATATAAACTTTTAACATGCACTGTAGGACAATCTCTCACCTCAAAGAACTCCAGGATCTGCTGTAAATGAAGCTGTCAGTGCAGAATCCAGCAAAACCAGTCATCATAATCCACTACACTACAGCAAACAGCAGGCAAACCAAAATGTTTCCACATGCAAAGTGCACATTGGCACTAGACTCACACTTGTGTGGGACCCTTGACACAAGCCAGCCAGTGGATATTGTGGTAAGGAGGGACAAAACCTTTTACATGCAGGTACATCAGGGAGAAAAGGAAGGCAAGGGGAGATATTGAGTGTCTGAAAAGGGTGGATGGAGGGAGGGTAAAAGATGACCGCCAAAAAGCAGAAATACTGAACATATACTTCTGTTTGGTTTTTACAAAGGAAGGGGCAGAAAATGGGCCAGCATTAATAAGGATGGAGAGATCATAGAAAATAACACAGCTCCCTTTGCAAAAGAAAGGATCCTCATGGAATTGGCAGCAATAAGGCTATGGGCCAGACAGATGCATCCTTGGACACTGAGGGAGCTAAGGAAGGTGTTAGTAGGGCCTCCGACTACCCTGTTCACCCTATCTTTGTAAACTAGTGACATGCCCAGGGATTGGAGAAGGGCTGATGTGGTCCCACTATACAAAAGTGTTAACAGGGAGGATGCAGGAACTACACACTGGTCAGCCTGACCACAACAGTGGGAAAAGTAATGGAAATACTGCTGAAAGAAAGAATAGTGGAGCACCTGGTTGTCAATGGTCTATAGGGGAAGTGGGGGAAGAGAACATTGTTTAACCAGCAGTAGCACATTAATCTGAAGCTTGTTTCCAGATGCAACCTGGAGCACAAAGAAGTTAAGTAACTTGCTCAGAATCTCACAGTATGCATTTAGATGACTGTTGGATTCAAACCCAAGTCTCCAGATCTGTAGCTGAGAGCCTTTACCCAATGTGCTATAGTGCCTCCAGGACCCAAGGCAGTTTGGATTTATGGGAGACAGGTTGTGCCCAACAAACTTAACTGAGTTTTTTGATTGGGTAACAAGGAAGGTGGATGGAGGAGGATGTTGCCTACCCAGATTTCAGCAATGCCTTTGACACTTTGCTACACAGAAGGCTGGTAAATGAGCGGGAAGGCTTAGGGGTGGAACAGAAAATAACAAGGTGGGTGGAGAACTAGTTCAAAGACTGAAACCAGAGGGTGGTGGTAAGGCAAATGGGGTGCATTTCAGGGTGGCAGTGGTATGCCCCAGGGGTTGGTGCTGGGACTCATTCTTTTTTAATATCTATAGCAATGATTAGCCCAGTTCCAATCAGGGGAGGAGAGCTGTTCTTTCCAGACCGGGGCTTGTCGCTGGAAGTGGTCTGGGCAAGCATTCTGAGGCTACATCGGCAGTGGGAGAAGATGGGATCACATTGGTGATGGACAAGGAAGCTCTTGCTGGCAGGGGACAGGCAATGTATACCGAGTCCACATCAGCCACAACTTTGCAAGCCGGCAACTCAGGAAGGAGCGGCCAATCAGTGAATAGGGTGCAAACCTTTGACTATGTGACTGGGCCATAAAAGGCAAATAGTCCAGTCACAATCAGAGGAGGAGAGCTGTTCTTTGTTCCACAACACCTATCCTGGCCCCGACCTCTATTAAATGGTTGGTGAGGGCGGAGACTTGGAGGAGGAGGACAAGTCTAGATTGGGCGAACTGGAACACTAGGAAGCTGGATTGTTATTGATTGGGGGAAAAGGGCCCTGTACACTGTGCTACTTGGGCAACACTGACTACTACCAGGAAGGGGCATAATGAAGCAGACTGTATAAATGACTGTGTATGCCAACTACATCTGAGGGAGTAGGTAAACTGTGTGTGAATCGATTACTACTAGGGTCTGTGAGCTGGCTAGTGTTGTGATGAGCTAATTTTGCTTGTGAAACTACTGCTAGGGCTAGAAAACTGGCTACTGTCAAGAAAGAGGGAAAATTGCTGTAATCAGAGGGAGCAAACTGCTTGGGTTTTAGTACAAACCTGACTGAATTATTTCTGTTAGAGGGCTGCATTGCTCACCTAAAATGAGGGTAGACTTGGGGGTGGCCAAAGTGGGCACCTTCGGTAGAGTGATTGGGTGCACCAGGTGTGGGGGGCAATAATATTAAATTGGGCAAGGAGATTCAGAAGGTGCCCAGTGTGTTTTCAGTTGGCAGGTCTTAGGGAGGAAGTAGAGGGGAACAGAAGGCAGCTGGAAGGCAGGAGGGGTGGGAGGAAGGTGGAAAGGACCCCATGAGAGTACATGAGGCCAATATGGCATACCTAGGGAACAGGTAGACAAGGATCATATGGTTACTCATGAGGGGTGGGGCACGAAACAAGCAATGTACGGAAATCACTTCATAGGGAGGTGGCTGACCAGAAGGAGGGGGGACAGGAGAGAGCAGGTCGGGGGCAAGCATCACACTTACTAATCTGTTCACCTTGCTGTATACGGGAGGTGAGGTGGAGAGGCTGGCGGGAGGAGGGGAGCAGGCAGATAGAGAGGGTTTGGTCAGTAAGCTGGGGGAGATGGGGCAGGAGAGAGAGCCAGATCCACAGAAGGGGAGGGGGGGAGAGACATTAGCCTAGGTGGGAGGGAGGTGGGGGGTAAGGGGGAGTGTAGAGTGAAGCCAGGGTGGGAGGAGGGAGGACTAGGGTTGGGCAAGCATCCTGGTTAGGGAAGTCAAACAAAGATAAGGAATACTCTAGATAGGCCTGCTTCAGGGGCCGGAGAGATCCCATGAGGTGGTGAGGTGGGGCAAGATGGGGTAGGGAGAAACACAGCAGATGGGGTGAAGGATGCAGAACTTGGAGGGGGGAAGGAGGGAAGCAGTAGAAGGGAGCCTTGGTGGGGAATCTGAGGATACCAGCCCAGAAAGAGTCCACGGAGATCTGGGTGGGGGCACCCAGCCATCCAGGAGGTTGGGGGCTAGAGCAAGCTGGGAGCTACAGGTAGAAGAATGAGCACAGTAGGGCAAGCACAGGCTTGTGATCCCCAGGTTGAGGGGGACAAGAGAAGTAAGCTGAGGGTTGATGACAGAAGGAAGAGCTTGGATGGAATCTAACGGGCCAGTAAAGTGGGGGGGTGGAGAAAGTGATCCTGCTGGGTGACTCCATGACCTGGGGCATCCAGTGGGAGGGGGCAGAGGAGGGAAAAAGCAGCCCAGTCAAGGCTAAATGTATCCCAGGCCTAGCCGTACACAAGGCCAAATTCCAGCTATACTTAATAGCATTGGAATGCAGGTAATCCCCAGACAAAACATCTGGGAATGACTTAGAGGGGAACAGTGAACTAGAAATCCAGGCAAGATTCTGAGAACTGGCCAGGGTTTACCACTCTATAGAAGCACAATCTCCTTCTTTGAGATTCTGCCAGTACCTAGGGTGTCCAGGGAGACCAAACATAAGCTTTAGAGGTGTGAACCAGTGGCTCAGGGACTGGCACACAGGGCAAAAGGTATGGGCTGGTGAGGGACTGGGGATACATGGGAGACAAGGGTTATATGCCAGGGATAGGCTACACTCAACTTGAAGGGAGGGAGATCTTGAAACTAAATCTTGCTGAATTCATAGTCGAGAGGTGGGGTTTAAACTATGTAAAGGGAGTTAGGCAAAAGGTGACTCCAGGAGGCTGCTCGAGGGTCCAGGTCCAGGGCATGAAAAGAAGGCAGGTAACTACAATCTAAAATCCCTCAGAGCTGTGCAAGAAAGGGCATCTAGGGATTGCTCAGGGTCAAGATGACTGAAAGAAGGAGAGGGTCAGGATGAGGTCAGCCCTGATCAATACTAGAGCATGGGCAACAAAATGCCCAAGCCCAGGTGATGCTGGTTGAGGATCAGTGGATGTGGCAGCAATTACTGAGACATGCACCACTCAGAAAAATGACTGGGACCTAAATTTGGTTGGCTACAAAATATTCAGGAAGGACAGATGAGAGGGAAGAGGAGGGGGTGTAGCACTGATGGTCAAAAATGACATAGCGGTTAGTGGAGTGGAGGAGGCTGTAGGGGGAGGTGGAGGAGATCTGGGTAACCCTACTAATGAGAGGAAGAAAAGATTGAAAATAGGGGTGGTGTACAGAACTCCCAATGATGGAAGAGGCCCTGGGGGACAAACTAGTTGAGAACATCAAGAGGCACTGTGACCATGGAAAGGGAATGATGGTGATCATGGGTGACCTTAATATGCTGGGGACAGACTGGGACACTATGGCATCCTCTGTGGCCAGGGAATAGATACTGATGGATATGTTCCAATATGCCTTCCCATTCCAGCAGGTGGGGGAACCTACTAGAGAGGAGCGGATACTGGATTGTGTCCTAGCAGACAGTGACCAGATAAAAGGCCTGGAGGTGTGCAGCCCACTGGCAGGTGGTGATCACACTATAGTCTGGTTTCTGCTGTAGCTGAGGAGGATAACCATTCCTAGCAGTAGTAGTGGACTTCAGAACAGACTTCATGGGCAGAACCTACAGTGAGAGCTTGGACAAGATTAGGCTGAACATAGATGCTGGCAGCTGCAGGAGCCATTAGAGAAGAAGGTGCAGGAGACTACTAACCCTGTACAAAGGTTAAGAGTAAGCATAGTAGAGCCAACAAGCTGTGTTGGTGGACCAGGGAGGTACAGGAGGCAGTGAGGGATAAAAGGCTGCCTAATGCATGTTTAAGCACTCTGGGGATGAGGAGAGGGACGAGTTGATGGCTGGAAAGGTCACCAGCTGGTGAGGGAGCCAAGGTGAGAGGAAAAAACCTGGCTAGGGATATCCGAACGGGTGAAAGTTCAATAGATATACAAGAGAGAGAGAAGAGAAAAGGGAGGCGGATCAGCAATGATTGGTACTGAGGAGGGATCGGCGCTCGGGAGCAGAAATCAGGCAGAGGGTGCTAAATGAGTACTTTGCCTTGATATTTACAGAGGCAGGATCCTCAGCCCAATGGGAGGAAGAGCCAGCAAGTCAGGGGTCAGATGGGTGAGAGGACTGAAGAATTAGAGGTACAGGCTGTAGAAGTCTAGGGATGGGTGGTTAAATGAGGGTGAGCTGGGAGGGGGAGAAATCACAGTGGAAAGGGAGAAAGCCTTCAGACACAAAACTAATAAGGCACAGGCTGGGTGGCTGCATCCGAGATTATGAAGGGTGGCGATATAGCAACACCACAGCAACATGCTCCCTCTGCTGACAGATCGGTGCTAAAACTGGAGGAGTGGCTCATGGTGCCTATCCACTAATGGGGTCTAGAGAGGATAGAATTATAGTACATCAGCCTAATGTCTGTGGTGGCCAAAGTAATGGAGGCATTATCAAGGATAGGCTCAGGCAACTGGAAAGGTTGGGAACTAGATGACAAACAGTATGGTTTCATCCCAGGGTATTAGACCAACCCCACAGATTTTTATGACTTGGGACCTGGACCCGGCGACCGGAGGATGTCCTATACCTGGATTTCAGTAAGGCATTTGATTAAATTGCCCCAAAATAGGCTGCTATTAAAGCTGGGGGGGGACGTTGCTCCAGATTGGAGAGGTGGGGGTGAGAGGACAGTTGCTCAGATGGGTAGAAAATTGACTAGCAGGGTGAATACAGAGGTAGTGGTGGGTAGTCCACCCCCACTAAGGAGAAGATAGGGTCCCCAAAGTTAGTGCTAGGGCCTCAGTTCAGTGCTATGTCTTCAATATGGAGGGTGGTTAAGAGTAGATGAGTCTCTTTGCGGTTAAAACTGGGCATTGGCGGATGGAGGCAAGCAGAGAGAGACAGTCAGGGACCTGGATACCCTGGAGGAGTAAGGGAGGTGGGACTGAGGTTTAATGCAGAAATTTAGGTGCTGCATCTGAGTCAGAGGCCATATATACACCGAGTCATCCAAGCCACAATGAGTAGCGGGATCTAGGGGTGGTGGTAGATGTCAAAATGAAGAACAATAAAACGCAGAAGAACTGTGGCCAGCAACCTGATACTGCATAGCCAGGATTATGTCAGGAAGAGGTGATCCTCCCTCTGTATATCTGTAGTCCAACCATCTCAAGTACTGCATGCAATTCTGGAAACTCACCTCAAGGATAGCAACACTGCTGGAAGTGTCAAGGAGGGCAGGATGCTTCAGGCATGGAGAAGCCCTACAGAAGGCTGGAAGAGTTTGGGCTGTGTAAGCTGGAGGAGGAAGCGGGGGACTTGATAGGGTCTTCAAATATATTAAAGGAATAAACAGGGCAGTGCCAAAGATGTTCAGACTAAAGAGGTGGAAAACAACTACCGTTGAGTAGAAATGGGAAAAGTACAGGGGATGCAGAATGAAGAGACCTTACTTCGTGAAGGTGTGGGCCCAGGATACTGTCCTGGGTCTGGTGGTGGAGGAGGCACGTGGGCGGCTTAGAGGGGCAGGTTCAAGTTCAGGATAAACTGAAGAGGATGACCCTCTGGGGCTGGAGTGGGAAAAAAGAACCCATTGGAGGCTGGCTACGAGCAGACACAGACCATCCACCTATTCTGATGGCTTTAGTATATTAGATATAGTGGAGGAACTGCAGGAAAGGTGTGCCTATTGTAGATGATACGAATCTGCAATAGGGTAGACACCCTAATAGGGGAGGTGGAGGCAGTGAGGGAGGGCTAAAGATTCTGGAAGTCAGAAACTTGGGGCTAATTTAATGCAAAAAGTGCGTATGCACATGAAGTAATAACCCACAAACCATTTACACATGGAAGTGAAAACATGAGACAGGTCTGGGATTATAATTTCAGGTAACCTGAGGCAGAGAACAGTGCAGCACAGTGGTGGGCAAAGTGAATAGAATACTGTGTGCATACGGAGGAGGACTATAAAACAGAAAAGGAAGTGCTGATGCCTATATATATCGTGAGCTCATTGGTATAGAGTTTACTTCTGGGCCTCACCTGCCACACAAGGATATAAGACAAGTTGAAAGGAGTTCAGACAAGAACAACCAAGATGGTGCCGCATATGCATAAAACAGCCCTATGAGGGAGAGGTGGAGGAATCTGATCTACCCTGGAGACTAATAAGCTTATTTGCAGGAAAATAAATGCTAGAACTAAGATCACAAACTAAGATTAAAGAAGGAAGGTTTAGGGCAATGTAAGGGCATTACATCACTGAGGGATGGTGGGTCAGACTGACTACCAGAAGAGGTGGTGTGTGCAAAAAATGGTGAAAGTTCAGGGGCATGGGACAGACATCGGAGCTGACCAGTGGGCAAGTGGGGTGTCTTTGACAGATGATATTGGGGTGGGGGAGAGGCAGACTCGACTGGCCAAAATGATCCTTTTCTGTACCAGTTTCTATGATTCTAAGGCAGTTAAATTAGGACTTATGTTCCATCAGGTAAGAATAGAGTTGAGGCATCATGGTTTGGGTATTCTGGATCTGAAGGAAGAACAGAAAATATTGAAGACACAAGGTTCAGAGGTGCTAGAGGAGATTAAGTGTTAGAATTAAACAAGGACTTATCTGATAGTATGTTTGGCCAGACCTACAGAAATAAAGGAAAATAGATCAGTATGGGGAAGTTACAGTAGCAGTAGAGATACAAATGGTATATAGCACAGTAGTAAATAAGAAGTTTCAGGAAAAGACAAACTGGCAAGTAAGGAAACTAGGATGGAATAAAAATGCGGCAATAAAACAGAGAATAAGTAGTAGTTGGGACTGGAAAAAAAACGCTAAGCCCTAAGTGACCCAGGTAGCCAGTAAATTTAAGTAGTCAGATGGGCAGGTAGGAATCATTTGGGCTAGTAGCACTATATTATTAAAAAGGGACACTGGTGGTTCAGAGGTCAGTTGTCCCAGGAGGCCAGTGGTTTGAGGTAGCTCTGTGATATGATGGGTCACTCCTCATGGACAGTGGCAATTTCTTTTTATATTATCTCCTGGAACCTAATGTGGGGGTGATGTCCACCAGACTGCATATAGCAGGCAGAGGCTGTTCAGAAAACTGCTGACCACAAATGCTGCGGCATGTAGGCAAACAGTAGTGCCACTGAACTACAGTGACAGTAATGGCAGGCACTTTCAACTGCTAAACCAGAGGAGCAACCAGAAAAGCGAAGGGTCTGCACAGAAGCCATACAAAGAGACGAGCTGAATATCTATGCCCCTGATGAAAAGGGCTGGGAGACAGGACAGAAAATTTCAAGCACCTCAAAGAGAATCAACAAAGTCAAAAGAGTAGCATCTTTCAATAAAAGATGTGCAAGAAAAGGCAAAGTTGAAGATAGAAGATGGCTCAGGGCAACATGAGAGTATTTTCACAGAGAGGTGGTAGAACACATGAATGACGCCTTCCTAAGGAGTTGTGGGGTCAAAAATAGTGGGGACTTCAGAATACATGGGACAGACATGAATCAATTCATTGGTGGGTAGAAGAGGAAGTCAGCTGTTGGATAACTAGGATCTGCAGCATATCCACTTGGTAGAAATGGGCCGACTGAGTGGGCCAGCGAGTCCTTCTCTGCCATCAAGGTCTACATATCTGATGATTCAGCCCACAGAGCTCAGGCTGTAACCTGCTCCATGTGTGTGGGAATGAAGATGGGATATTTTGGGAGGGAAGAGACTAGAGCAAATAGAGGTAATAGATCTGCTTCCATCCGGAGAGAACAATATCTCCTCAATGAATGGTTTTAATATTACAGTACTTGATGAACATTTAAACTAGCTGTGCAGGAGTAGGAAGAAAGGGGAGTCACAAACTGCCCTCCCCCCGAGCTGAGATTGAGAGTAGGGAGATCCTGAAGGAAGACCCCAACAGGATTCAAGTTAATGAAAGAAGCAGGGGACAATCGAAGAAGGAAAAGAAAAACAAGCATATGTCTCCCTACCCGTCAGCCACAAAGTGGCGTGAAGAAACCCCCACAGGAAGAGGGTCTGGAGGGTGGGCAGCCAGCAGTAGGTGGCAGGAACCTTCAACTAAACCCGCATGGTGGCAGACTGCATGTACCCTGAGGCCCTGGTAGAAAAGGACTGGAAACAAGCGCACATGATAGGTTCCACAAGGAAAATCACAGTGCAGCTGAAGGGCAATGCCTGAATTTGACTTAAAGTAGATGTGGGTGGGAGGCAAACAGGGAAATCAGTGGGTTCCCTGACGGGACCATGAAGCAGCAAGCACTGCATACAATCAGGTTACACAGCTAATGTCAAAGTACCAGGGGCTAACAAAAGGACTTGGGAGGAAAAAAACAACATAAGGTCCGGACAGCTCTGAGGTAAAAACACAGAGCACTACAAAGAAAGAGCCCTGATGGGTTATAAATATTAAGTAAATTTATGCAATAGGAGTGGACATAAATGAGAATGTGATAAATCCATTTTATCCGAGCATGTACGTGACCTGATGGGAGCAAGGCAGATGTTGGTACATTGCTCCTGATGTCGTACACATTCGTGTTACTGAGGCAATCAAAGGGGAAAGAAATGGCTGGGCATGACCTTTCAAGCCAGCTGTGCTCTGAGCCACCAGGAGGACTTTGGTGGAGTCCTGTTGAGGAGGGTCTGGGGCTGTCCTGGCTGGTGAGGCAGGAGAGCTCTCCAGCAAGATGACATGATGGCAGTCCCTGATTCTCACGATTTTGGTTAAGCTACCCAACTCTCAGGTCTTGATAGAGCTGGTTGCTGGATGCCCAAGCGGAGAGTGTGCCAGCAGGTGAAAATATGATATATTAAAAACAGTACCTGTCTCATTAGGTCCATTCATGGACCGGAGAGCCATATTTAACTTGGACTTTCCCTTCCTGGATGGTACCACCACAGATTGTCCATGTTGTTGGTTGGTGTTGAGCCCTGGCCCTCCATGCTTCGCTGTCCTTCATTGTTAGAGGACTGTAAATGACCGCTTTGTTCCAGCTCAGTATGCGGGGTGATTGCACCATTGCATCACCTCCATGGGCCAACCTATGGCAGTTGCTACTTGTCTGTGGGTGGTTTGTACCAGTACTGGTGCCACTGTCCTTTACAGTCCCCGGCTTCAGTGTCTGTGCACCATAGGTCACATTCAGGTTCGTGTCCACAGTGTCCCGTGCCCCTATCAGCTAACAGCGCAGTGGCTATGCTCCATGGTACACTTCCCTGTTGTCCAGCATGTAGGGGATAAGGGGTCCTGTGTGTTGCACTCTACCTACAGGTCAGTGTCCACTACAAAGTTGGTCTTTTGCCCTTCATTGCATTCATGGTTCTATGAATGCTTCAGAGTCCATATCTGTCCACTGCCCCATGCATCATTTTTGATGTCTACCTGTTCTCTGTTCTCTCTTCAGCTATAGTCCCCTGACCTGAGACTTCTCCAGTAAATGATCTATTGTAGCCTCACTGTGCTCTTTCCTATGGGGTTTGCATTTTCTGCCCCTCTGCCAGTTTGTTTGTCGGAGTTTCAGTTCACCTGCTTTGTTTAGTAACCACTCTGCATCTGAAATGGCCCTACCCAGCCAACCACTTCCTCGCAGCTGAACCACCTTTGGCCCCTGGAGAAACCTTCCCAAGGAAAGCACTATCCATGGAGTATTTCACAGTTACAAGGAGGGAGTAGAGGCCCCCAGCTGGACTAGGAAGCAACTGCTGTGGGGGACTTAATTAGGGATAGGACTTGTTATAGGTGGGGTAAAGGGAGAGGGAGGTGAACACCTGAGGTACTTTTGGCTTGGTATGAGAGTGATACAGTGGATCATAGGCAGCAGGAGATGAGAGGGAGCTAGATGTCATTGCCACCTGGGGACAAATGACCCCTAGCAAGGGATAGAGATGAGGGGTAGTGCAGGGAAATTTCAGGAGGATGGGAGGGTCCTCAAGCATGCATGGTGGCTTTTGCCAAAATGGTTGCCTATAAACATCTTGGGAGAAGATAGACCTCCACACAGCTTAATAGTTGTTAAAGGGTGTCGGGTGGGGCCCAGTACCAGCAGGGCCTCTTCAGTGTCTTCATAAAATTGCAGAAGAACCAAATAAGGCATGTCTTTTTGCAGATACCAAAACCTGTTATAGGGTTGACACTCAGGAGGGTGTGGAGAAAGGTTTCACCCATGCTGGTGTGACAGCCATGTTGCTGATGCCGATTACAGCACAGGCCACATTATAGCACCAGGCAAAATGTATCACAACCTAGCAGGTTAAATCCTAGCACGGGCACTGGCACTCTTCTGGATGTGTGCTCAACAACAGGCCCAGCCGCATCCGCAACAATGTTCAAGTCCTACCAGACTGCCTTAGTGACCACTCCCAGTTTTTTTTCTGCAACCTCCCTACCCAAGCCTTTGTTCATACCACCCATCGCTGCTGTTTAGACTCAGGGCTGAAAGATTTAAACACCACCTAGCTGGTATTGATTGGTCCCCACTACTAAACACCCCTGATATTGATTTGGCGCTTGCCTCTTCTTTGTCCACACCTTCAACCTTGCGTGACACTTACGCTCCCCTTACCCCACTTAGGTCTAAAGTAAGGCACACCCCTGGATTACCTTTCTGCCACATGTTCTCAAACAGCGTGACAACTTTGGCACATTGCTATTGAAACTGGCCGACCAGCTGACAGACTGGCCTATGTAGCTGCCCGGAATAAGTGTACGTGGGCCGTCCGCAAAGCAAAGGCAGATTATTACCATGCTGCTCTTACCTCCTCCTGGGGTAACCCCAGGTCCTTCTGGGACAACATCAAGCAGCTAAATGGTGGTACATCCCCGCCCCCACCATCGCTTCTCAACATTGACGGAACCGCCTCTATGGACCCTGCCCTCATTGCAACACACCACAACAACTCCTTCACTGACCTTAGTGCAGTGCTCCCATGCAACTTCTTCGATCCCCCTCCTGCCATGACTGCCCCTCCCATCTCCCACCCCCCCCTTCCCACCTTCGCACTGTCACCACCCTTGAGGTTAGGCCCTACTTACTAAAAGCCCTAAAATGCAACTCCATTGGCAATGACTCTTGATCTCTGTCTCCTGTGTCGGGTCCTGGATCAGGTCCTTCACCCATTACTTGCCTCTTTTAATAAGTCCCTCTGCCTGGGGCAATTCCCCACCATCTGGAGGGTACCACTATTACCCCTATTCACAAAGGTGGTGATACAGGATGCTCAGAGGCAACTACGGCCTATCTCCATCCTCTCCCCTCTCTAAAGCCTTGGAGAAAATGGTTGCCAGCCATGTAGCACACTACCTCACAAACTGTAGGGTCCTCTGTCCTGAACAGCATGGGTTCAGAGATGGTCATAGCACCAATACTGCTCTCCTGGAGTTTCTAACTTCCTTCATAACTCACTTGATGCTGGCTCCCTCTCGGTGTAGTGTTTATAGACCTATCAAAAAGCCTTTGATACAGTCTCACACCCTCTACCTATTAGCTACCCTTGCCAGTGTGGGCTTTGCCTGCTGGTCCACTCTCCTGGTGCGCCAGCTGCCTGACCAACCACCCCAGCGTGGTGTGGGTTGGTGGCACTTTCCAGTACCTGCCTAATCCACTCAGGAGTTCCCAGGGCTCCATACTAGGCCATTACCTTCTCTCTCTTTCTCAATTCCCGCCTCATGCATGCACTAGGAAAGATCTTTCTCTATGCAGATAGATGCAGTTCTCTTTGCCTCTGATAGTAACCCCACCTCACTCTAAAACTCCATCCAGCGTGTTCACACTCTCAGCTGAAAACTGGTTCACTGATCATCGTTTGGTCATCAACCTTAAGAAAACTAAGACTGTGCTTTTTACTAACCCCCAAAATAAGTCCAGCAACTTTCCTCTCTCTGTTCACTCCACCCTGAATCTCCCTTTAGATCTTGTGCACCCCTATAAATACTTTGGTATAATCTTCGATTCTGGTCCTTCCTTTCATAACCACATCTCTGCTCTGACCTCTGCCTCCAATGCATGAAGTTGGGTATCCTCTACCGGCACAAAAAGCGCCTCTCTAGGTCTCCTTCGCTTGGTTGTCACCTCTTCTCGGTGCTCTCTCTAGTTGACTATGGCCTTCCTGTTTATGGCTCAGCAGACCAGACAGCTCTTCACAAGGTACGCCTAACACTTAACAAAGCATGTAGACTTATTACCAGTGCCCATAGACTGACCCATACCTATCATCTTTATTCCATGTCCTCTACTCAACCTCGATGAGCCCTCTGTTCCTAACGTGCTCTAGTTACAAGCCTCCATGGCTATCCCATCACACCTTGCCAATTCTATTCACCAATCCAACCCCACGGTGCACACCCCACTCCAGCAAAACAGCTCTGGTCATCCCTAGGGCACGGACTCACCCAGGCTAAAGGGCTTTCCCATAGAGCCCTCCTGGTACAATTTTCTCCAGCTGGTATCACTGATGCCTCATCACCAGTGGCTTCTGCAAATACTGCCTAAAAAAATCACTTGCTCTACTTCTCACTCCTGATACTGCCTCTGACCCCCATCCCTACCTCTGTGATGTAACAAAAAAAAAAAAACTAGGCCTATTGTTAAAGAGTGTTGCTGACTGTATCGCTTTGCCTGCAACTTGCCTGTGCCTTATTGCTGCACTGTATTTCTGATTGTCTCATGTATATATGTAGTTCTGTTTTCCTTTTGATGAGGTACCTTTGTAAATGAGCCTCTGGCTCAAAGGTTTTAAACTGATGTTAAAATAAATAAATAAATCCTGGGAGTTACACCACCAAAGAGCCCTCCTGGGAAACAGTCTCCATTGGGTCCCCTCCCCTAATTATGCCACAGCTCCAGGTTCTTAATTTACCTGTTCTCCAGTCCTACCCCATCCTACAATCACCCTGCAGGTATACCGTAGATTGTCACTATCCCTGATGTTCAGTGGTTTTCATTTATTCATTTATTCATTCATTTGTTTACCGAGTAGGTGCACTGGTCCGAGAACCATTTTCAGGCATGCCCTGGGCCACTGAGGATGGCACAGGAATAAAAGGAAGTACAAAGGAGGCTGGGACAAGGCATACAATAGACAGTAACAAAAATATACAGGATATTTATATGAAGATATATATACACTTGCAGCGCAATGGATAAATAACATTTTGACAAGCAGGCATAGTAGTAGCCAAGTTGTAATACAAATTAGGCATGATCTGAGATGAGTAAAGGAAAAAGTGCATCATGGCAGTGTAGGTATGGACCAAGAAGGAAAAGGAGGGAAGGGAAGTAGAGGCATGTTAATAAGTTGGGAGGGCAGGAGCAAGGAGTGGAGGACAGAAGGTGAGATCCAAGGAGAGAGTGGAAGAGTCCTGGAAGGTCAGTGGTGCTAAGTGGAGTGGGCAGGTTGTTCCAAAGGAAAGGGGCTGCAGATGAGAATGCACATTTATCCATATGGTGGAGACTAGGGGGTACACAAGCATGGGGCCAGCAGTGAGGCAGAGCTCTAGAACAAACACTTTTGGCCAAAGAAGGTGGGATTGCGGAGAGGTAGCTCAGTTTTGGATGGCCTTATTGACTGTGCTGGCCAGGAGATAGGTCTGTTGGGCTGATGGCAGAAGTCAGCCCAGGGTCTGATAGAGTGAGCAGTGGTGTGTTGAGTGAAAGTCCTTGCCCTCTGTATATCCAAAGTCCCTACCATGACCCAGTTAGTTCTTACAGCAAATACTACCCCTTGGTCCCCAGCCTTACTATATATTTGACACCCTTCCACATTTGGCACAGACCATCCTCTCAGCTCCTTGATCAGGCACAAAATGGATGATAGTTCACAATCATGTGCTAATTGTACACAGCTGTTTATACAATAGGCACATGAGAGCAAAACTGGCATTCTGTCCTCCAGTTGGTCACAGAGGGTTGGCAGAGTGTCAGTGCCAATTGCCACTGTGGGGAGAGTGCGTAAACATATGGTGGGGCCATGAATGGAAGTGAGTAGTGTGGACTGGGTGGGCAGGTAGTTATTGGCAGTTTCCAATGTATGGAATGGCCAGCAGCACCACTGAACACCAAGGGAAGTGTGATATTACTGATGGTAGGAGCTCAAAAGGGCAGTGGTAGGAGGCAGAGGTGATACTACCTGGTTTAGGGAGGCAACATATTTTAGATCCATTTACCAACTGGTCAGAGACTCACTAATTATGTTAGTCAAGATATCATTTTGTGATCCTACCCTGTTTTGGGGGTGCAAAGTGTTGTTTGAGAGTCACTTACCCATTTAGCGATCGCAAATGCTCTTTGAATGTTCTGGTCTATGTGAACAATAACAGTCCATTACCAGTAAGATAAAGACAAGTGAACAAATACAAATATGGAATTGTGAGCTGTTCTCCATGAGGTTGCTAATGTAATTTATCTTAACAATGCGTTAGAGTACAGAGTATGATGAGATTAATACTGGTACCACTGTGCTACCACATGATTCTAGGGTTGCTGTGAGAGGTATCAAATACTGAAATGTCATAATAACGCAGTACCATTGTGCTACCAGTGTACTTGTATTTGTGGGAGCCGACAAAAATCTCAAAATTTCATACCGTTGTATTACCAGTGTATGTGTGAGAGACAGAGAAAATGCTAAAAAATGCCATAAGGATACCATTCTGCCAGTGCACTACCAATGCACAGAGGAAAATCTATATATCACGGTCCACTGTGATACCCGAGTACCACTGGGTAGTACTATTGTGGATATTTCAGCTGACCACAGTATTGCCATTGCTAAACCACTGTAATGCCATTGTGACAAATTCAGTAACGTTAACCAGATTGCTGAGACAATGCAGTGCTAAAGAAGTGTGATAAAAATTATAAAGTGTTGCCAGTACTACTGCAGTATGCAACAAAAATTTGTGAAGGAAATACAGTGCTAAAGAAGTGTGCATGAAAATCTAAGAATTCTTTGCAGTGCTCTTACAGTCTGCATCAAAAAATAAGAAAGATTGAGCAGTGCTACTGCAGTGTGCAGCAAAAATTAGTGAAGGAAATACAGTGCTAAAGAAGTGTGCATGAAAATCGAATAATTATTTGCAGTGCTCTTACAGTGTGAATCAAAACATAAGAAAGATTGAGCAGTGGTACAACAGTATAGCAGAAAGTCAGTGCAATGTATTAACAGTGCACTGATGAAAAGCAGTGCTTTGTCAGTCTGGACTGAAATAACACTGAAATAAGACTGAAGATGGAAGTGTACACTCCACTTCCCTCTGGAAGTCTACTATGCCACTCATCTCAGACACTCCACCAGCATAAATAACTAGCACACTGAGAGCTGGAGGTAGTGTGTGTAGAGAGGCCCAGGGGGGTACTTAACAAGTGTGATTTATATTCACCGTAAGCACCAAAATCTAGCACAGTGCATCTAAAACCCCAGCCCCCCCCAGCTATATAATCAGTAGTGGTTCCCACATTTTGTTAGCCTACTGCACCACTCAGACACCCCACCAGCATAAATAACTAGCATATCGAGGGCTATAATGTGTGTGTGTGTGTGTGTGTGTGTGAGAGAAGGGGCCCCCAGGGGCAGTGAGTACTTAACAGAAGTGTGCTTTATGTTAAAATTAAGCACCAAAACTGAGCATGGAGCATCTAAAACCCCAGACTGACACAGTCCTCCTCCTCAGGCTATATAATCAGTAGTGGCCCCCACATTTTGTCACAGTTTACACCCATCCCCACAAGCATACAGTATCTAACTATGATATACTGTGCTGAGCAGTGAGTGTGTGTGTGTGTCTGTGTGTGACAGAAAAGGGGCCCCTTAACAGAAGGCATGTTTAAATTAAGAACCAATATCAGCATCTAAAAACCCAACCAGACCCAATGACCACAATTTAACTACAGCAAAACAAAAACAAAAAAATACAGCACAATGACCAAGATTATGAACTTAATCAAAGTTTTCATATACTGTAGGTCACCTCACCAAGTTATGCTGTAAGCCTGTAAAATATAAATCCTCTTCCAGACCTTACCTCAAGCAAAGGAGTTATAACTGGATGCCATTTTCTTTCTCTCTGTTGGTTTATTTTGTCTGTCAGTGATTGCTGGCACTCACTTGTTGCTGCTGCTCCCAGACTCCGTTGTGTTGCTGTACTGCTGGCAAGACAGTTTATTTTTTCAATAAATAAATGAATTACAGTTCTTGTCTTGCACAGCTGGCAGCAGCAAATGGCAGATACGCTCATGATGAGTGACATCCTGGTCGGCGACTCCGGCGAGGGAACTGGAGAGGCAGTTGATCTGCAGCGGATGGCAGAATAACTCTAGCTGGCTAGTCAGCAGCTTCTCTGGTGATTTTCTCTCTGGTGCTCTGGAGCTCTCCTAGGCAGTAGTTGTTCCAGAGCACTGGAGAGGCCCCATTTAAATACTAGCCATGGACCTAAGGGGGGGGAACAGAAAAGTTAAGGGTAGACATGGGCAGAGGTGCCAAAAACAGGAACGGACCCAGCAGGCAGCTCTAATTGGTGGCTAGGTCTTACATAATCACGTCTGATGATGTATGCATGGCCAACAGTCTGCAAGTGCAATTGTCCACAAAGAAACAAAGTATGGTGTGGGCACCACTGAAATGAATTGTGCTTTGCGTGTGCAGTGTTGAGCCACGTTTGTTGCTGAATGCCGAACGTCACCATCTGTTCTCACTGTGGTTGTGGATCCTTCTTGCAGACTTGGATGGAGCCGGACTTGGGACAGGAAACTGGAGGCTAACTTAAGGTACTAGTTATGGGCAGGGCTGGTGGGCACATACTTTTTATTGAATTTGGAAGGAAATGAATAATAGAGGCCCCTCAGAGAGGTACAAGTTGGGACATGGGTAGTGTGGTGGCATAGCGGCATGGAGACGTGGGCCCCACCTCACCCGCAGGTTGCATACATTGCAAAGAGCTGGTAGTGCAGAAAAAAATACAAATGAGTTTGAACAAAAAAAAACAAGCATTTGTCAATGCCGAATGTTGTCTCACTGACATTGGCATTGGTAGTGCAGGAGTTAGAGATGTATAATAGGAATGGCAGTGAAGTACTGAAGTGACGCCAACCTCATCCCCACCCTACAGAGACCGACAGGCATTGGGGTGTGCCTTTGGGTCATCATCTATAATGTTCATGCCATTTTACCTCACCCTACACTGTAGACACTAAGTGTTGTGGTGGTGTGCTTTGGGTCTTTGGGCATTATACTTATCCCATTCCATGAGGAAATACACTGAGGTGGGTGCAGTATAGGAAAATGGGGTGAACTTTGTGGCCGAATACTGCAAGGCACACCACGATGCCTGTCACTGGCTGTAGGCTGGGGGTAGAATGGCATGAGCATTACAGCAGATGATCCCAAGTCACACCCGACACCTGTCAGTCTCTACAGGGTGAGGTGCTACAGTTGGAAACCCTAACACCGTAGGTGTGTGTTGGTATTTTCACTCCAAATTTTCAACATGGGCTTTTTGTGAGCCCACTGCATGAAGAGCGGCACTATCAGTTTGTTAGCTGAAAGGCAGTTTTGCACAGCAGCTATGCCATTTGGCGACACAGAGATGAAAACACATTTTAGGCAGAATGTGGAAAATGACATCTGCATTGTTCATGAGGAGGCATAAAAAATGGCAACCTTGAAAATCTGGAGTGAAAATATGAAAAATTGGTGAAGTCATGAGCATACGTAGAAACTGTGCAACACACATCCGTAACCCAATTATTTTGGGAATTTTTTTAACCACATTTTTAACATAGTCATTTTGGGACCTCCCCTCATGAACAGTGACACTGTGATTTTGTTAATTTGCTCCTAACGTTGATTTCCCACAGTGACCATGACATTGTGCGCCACAGGTGTAAAAACACATTTGGGGCAGGATGTGAAAAATGACAGCTGTACTGTTCATAAGGAGGTGTGAAAAAATGCCAGTGTTGAAAATCTGGCATGAAAATAGTGCAAATTTGTTAAGTTACAAGGGTGCGTGGAAACCGCGCAATGCACACTTGTAAGTTGTAACACAGTCATTTTATGGAATTTCATCACCAGATTTTCAACATAGGCATTTTAGGACCTGTGCTCATGAACAGTGTCACTGTCATTTCCTCAAACTGTCCTGAAAACTGATTTTGCACAGTGACCATGCTATTCTGCACCAGACGTGTGAAACCACATTCCGGCCAGGATATGTAAAATGACAGCTATACTGTTCATAAGAAGGTGTGGAAAAATTCCCATTTTGAAAATCTGGAGTGAAAATATTACAAATTCACAAAGTTATGAGCGTGCGTGGAAACTGCGCAACACACTCTTGTGAAACAGCCATTTTTTGGATTTTCACCAAATTTGCAACATAGGTTTTTTGAGAGCCCCTCATGAACAGTGGCACTGTTGTTTTGTTATTCAGTCCCAAAAGGTGATTCTGCACAATGACCGTGAAATCACCTTTTGGGATGGAATAACGCTATGACAGTGGCTGAATTCACAACGAGGGGTCCCAATAACCCCATGTTGAAAATTTGGTGTCAAATTCCCAAAAATGCCTGAGATATGCACCAAAGTTGAAAAAAAAAACCAATTTATGCCATTATATAGCTTACCAGCATTTCTTCAGTTTGCGGTCAGCTTTGAAGAGTGCAGATGTGTTCCTGGTCCACCAAAAATCGTTGCACCGTGCTCCGGAGGTAAGTATGGGATAAGGGGGCTGTGGGGAGGTGGGGTGCGCAGAGGGTGGGCCCAGGTAGGGGATGGAGCAGGAGATCAGGGACAGTTTTCTGTTTTACAGGTAAAAGAAAGAAGAAAAAAACATTGTGTGACAGTTTTTTTTAGGTACTGTGGCACACTGGGGTAGGATCCCAGCATGCCACTTGAGTTTTATTTTGGGGCTGTAGCTGATGGGGGATTGGGCACCCCCCTGTTGGCAAACACCAGTGGAAGCGGGAGAGCCGAGGGGGATTGGGCAACCCCTCGGCACACAACAAATGGGGGAGGAACATTATGCTGAAGAGGAGTGGGCTCCCCCATCAGCAGATTAAACTGGGAAAGGGGGAACAGACACTGATAGGGATTGGGCCCCCCGTCGACAAAGAAAGACTTTTTGGGGGGGTGCATGATGCAAAGGGGGATTGGGCACCCCCTCGGCACACAGCAGAAATGGGAGGGGGGACATTATGCCGACAGGGAGTGGGCTCCCCCATTGGCATTGTGACAGGAGGTAGCGGCAGTCACTACCGCCATGTTGCTTGCATGTCGGGAGGCATGTTGTGGTCCCGATGCATATGAACTTCCCACTCATTGCAGTGGACCTTTTCTTAGATGTGGTGGCCACATTAGGGATGCATGATATCAGCTCCTGCTGCTGGCTTATTGGGGAATGAGGGACACACCTACTGATGCATGCCCTGCATTCGTCCAACAATGACTGTGCCTCCAAATCTGCCACTACAGCAAGATGCTGGCTACGCAGGCATGAGCCAACATAAAAAGGGAACTCCAGGGGCCCGCTCAGAAATCCTGGGGACTCGTGGCCCAGGGCAACTGTCCAGTCTGTCCAGTGGTTAATCCGGGCATGTTTATGGAAAAGACTCCTGGCCAGGTCAGTTGCCATATACTTGTCAGTGGGGGGCTAGTTGAGAGCTGCTCTTAAATCATGGCCAAATATTACAAGCCTATTTTTCTATTTTTTGTTTATTTTATTTTACTGAATTTTGTTGACCCAGTATGCCCATCAAGACTAGAAGTCCCTTTTTCATGAGTGACCAGGAAGGGGGGGGATACAGATGGTAACCAATTGAAACTGAACCAGATTAAGCTGTTGGTGGTATTTGTTTCAGTGAATGCCTATGACTAAGCATGATCTGTGAAGCAGACACTGATTAGCTGCCAATAACCTGCATCAGGTATTGATTGACTATGATGATAAAAGAAAACACCTTCAGCAGTGAAAGAAATTGTATGGTTTATGGTGGCTTTGGGTATTGATCGATAATGACAGATAATGATTTAGCATCACCAAAAGTACTGATTAAAAATTATTACAACTGTGCAAAACTGTTGCACGTGTGATCCTTATTGTGCAGCTGCAGATCTAAGTTGTGTGAGAACTGGTGAGGGTGGAAACAGGCATGGGGAGCCAAAGTGGAGGGTTTGAGAGGCATGCGGGGGGGGCACTAGGGAGAGGATCTGATGTCAATCTGAAGGAGGGGGACCAGCAGGTGGACCTGGAGTGGTCGGTGTCATACCATATGAGAACCACTGTACTAACATGCACTACCCCCATGGGATTACCAATAGCAGTGGTAGTGCAATGTCATCATTGAGCTACCAGCATCCCCTCAGTGCACCATGGCACTACCATTGCACACACAGATGGTACCACAATGTCCACAGTGGTATGGCATTGGAAGAAATCCATTGTGAGATCAATTTCAATGGTGTTGCAATGGCAGTTCACTGTGTTACCATTCTAAATGGAAATCACCCCTGTGTTACCACCATGGTACGTGGTACCATAGTGGCAGCAGTGGTAATACATTGGAATTGAAACAAATCCATTGTGTTACCAAAACAGCAGTGGGAATACAGTGGTGTGTGTTTGAGCCATTGTGGTACCATCCATGCACACATTCTCATTGCGATACCACTGTCCATGTGGTACCACAATGGCAATATGGTTTCACAATGGAACTGAAACAAATCCAATGTGTCACCGGTCAAGGGGATACAGTGGTACTGCAGTAGAATTTACAATGGTATGGAAATGGACAAATGGTAATGCTACGGTTTTCCGATGATATTTTGGTAAGGGTACAACTGTTATGCCCCTATTTACTCAAATTCCTGTCCCCCCCACACTAGTCCCCCTACTGCCCCTTTGCTGACTGGGTTAATTCAGTCTCAAATCTCATCCATTAGATACTGTATTACTGTAACAATCCTAAAGCCTCCTTGTTCACTTTTCATCCCTCAGCTACCATACTTTTTTGTTCTCAGCTCTCATATAGTTTCAATTAGCCCAGTTAGAAATCCTATTGCACTCCAAGTATTTCTCAGCTCAGTTAGAGAAATAAATAGAATAAATAAATACGTATTAGTACAGCAATCATAACAGTATAGCTCAGTACTTGGCTCAGTTAGAGAAATAAACAGAATAACTAAATCTGTATAATTGTAGCAATTCTAAAAGTATCCAATCATTGCTTTGTCTCTACTCCAGGGACCCTGCTTTAATATAGGACCACGGAGGACCCTGGGTGGGAGGGTAGGCAACTCTAAAGTCCCGCAGAGCTCCATTGAGCTTGCTCACTCCTCCTCTCTCACTTGCTCATTCTATTTCTCCTGATGCTGTAGGCTGCCCTTTTGTACTGGGCCCCTGCTTGCATTGGTGCCTTGTTCTGCCACAAAGAAATCCACAACAGTCCCGACAGAGCTCCATTGAGCTTACTCACTACCCCCTCTCACTCGCTCATTCTGTTTCTCCCAGCACTGCAGGCTGCCCTTTAGTACTGGGCTCCTGCCTGCATTTGGTGCCTTTTTCTGCCACAAAGAAGTTTACAGCTGTCCCGACAGAGCTCCGTTGAGGTCGCTCACTCCCCCTCTCTTACTCGCTCATTCCATTTCTCCTGGTGCTGCAGGCTGCCCTTTTGTACTGGGCTTCTGCCTCCATTGGTGCCTTTTTCTGCCCACAAGGAAATCCGCAGCAGTCCCAACAGAGCTCCGCTGAGCTTGCTCACTCCTCCTCTCTTACTTGCTCATTCTGTTTCTCTCAGTGCTGCAGGCTGCCCTTTTGTACTGGGCTCCTGCCAGCACTGGTGCATTTTTCTGTGCACAAAGCTATCTGTAGCAGTCCTGATAGAGCTCCGTTGAGCTCGCTCACTCCCCCTCTTTCAATCGCTTGATCTTAATCTGTCCCAAACACCAATTTCCCAAAGTGACCATGCTATTTTGTTCCAGAAGCATGAAAACACATTTTGGGCAGGATGTGATAAATGACAGCTGTACTGTTTATGAGGAGGTGTGAAAAAATGCCAGTGTTGAAAATTTGCAAAGTTACAAGGGTGCGTGGAAATTGCACAATGCAAGCTCATAACACGGTCATTTTATGGACTTTCATCACAAAATTTTCAACATAGACATTTTAGGACCTCTGCTCATGAACAGTGTTATTGTGATTTTCTTAATGTGTCCCAAACACTGATTTCCCACAGCGACCGCACTATTCAGTGCCAGAAGTGTGAAAACACATTTCAGCCAGGTTGAGAAAAATGACAGCTGTACTGTTCATAAAGAGGTGCATAAAAATGCCAATATTGAAAATCTGGAGTGAAAATATTGCAAATTTGCGAAGTTACAAGTGTGTGTAGCAACTGCACAATGCATGCTCGTTAAACAGTCATTTTTTTTTATTTTTTCCACCAAATTTGCAACATAAGCTTTTTGAGAGACCATCTCATGAACACTGGCACTGTCATTTCATTAATCAGTCCCGAAAGGTGATTCCGTACAGTGACTGTGACATCACCTTTCGGGACTGAATAATGCCATGACAGTGGCTGAATTCATGAGGAGGGGTACCACTAATCCCATGTTGAAATATTGGTGCCGCAATTCCCTAAAATGCCTGCGATATGCACCAAAGTTGAAATAAGCCCTGTTTATGCCATTATACAGCTTACCGGCATTTCTTCAGTTCACGATCGGCTTTGAAGGGTGCAGACATGTTCCCTGTCCACCAAAGATCATTGAACTGGGCTCTGGAGGTAAGTATGGGGTGAGGGGAGGTCTGGGGAGGCAGGATGCGAAGATGGTGGGTGTGGGTTGGGGCGGGGCCTCGGACTCACCAAGGGACCGTTTTCTGGTTTACAGGGTTAAAAAACATTGTGGGACTGTTTTTTTTTAAGGACATTTGGCACACTGGGGTGGGCTCCCAGTGTGCCACCTGAATGGTTTTGGGGCGGCTGCAGCTAGCAGGGGATTGGGCACCCCTGTCGGCACATTCCAAGGGGGGGAAGCCAAGGGGAATTGGGCACCCCCCTCGACAGACAACAAATTGGGGTTGGGAGACATTATGCTGGTGGGGATTGGGCTCCCCCTTTGGCAATTTGAACTGGGAAGGGGGAACTGAAACCATGGGGATTGCACACCCCACTGGCAAAGAAAGGGGATGGGGCATGATGCTGAGGGGGATTGGGCACCCCCTTGGCATACAGCAGAAACTTGAATGTGGGGACATTATGCCGATGGGGACTGGGTTCTCTATTGGCAACTGGGTCAAGGGCATGCAGTGGTACCGCTCTGCACGATTGGCAGCGCCCCTCATTGCAGCGGAATGGATTGATGCTGCACTGATGAGGTGGCCCCTGATTGCAGTGGCTAAAATGTTTCAAGGTGGTGGCACACTGGCTGAACTAGTGTCAGCAGCAGCATGCTACCCCATTAGGGAAAGCAGGCCAAGCCTCAAAATGCAGTGGGGGCACTGGCCACAACAGTGCCACACCTCCACAACCTACTTCTGCAGCAAGCTGCCGCAACATGTTTCTTGTGCATGCACGCAAGCAGCACAGAAAATGTAAACAACACTGTTATGTTCCATTTAATTAACTGAAAGAGGGAACAGGGATGATAAAATAAAAGCTATGGCTTGTAATGCAACATCTGCACCCATCATAATTCAACATCTGCATCCATTATAATGGAACATCTCCACCCATCATAATGCAACATCTGCATCCATCATAATGCAACATCTGCATCTATCATAATAAAACATCTGCATCCATTATACCCTCATCTTCAAATGTCAGCATACATTAGTTGGTGGTTCTCCATGCCATTTTCATGGCTAGTACTAGTGACTGCCCCGGTAAAGAAACTAACAGGTACTTCTATACAGAAAACATGGTTCATATACAGTTGCATGGTTCAATGGTGGACCTGCCCCCTTGTATTTAAATCCTCCGCTGTTATGGCTTGCCTTGTCTTCCTTCTATCATTTGACTCCCCTATTACTGCACCATTGTGTTTGTGTTTATATACTTATTTACATGTCTTTATATGTTTTTTATGATGGCTGTTACCCGACCCTGTTCTAACCAGGTCCATCTTATAAACGAGCTCTGATCAATGATGTTCGCCTGAATAAATAAAGATTTTGATTGATTGATTGATTAATACTGGGTACATGCCAACAGATATATATGTGTGTGTGTGTGTGTAGATGTGGTGTGTGCATGTGTGTGGGTGTTTGTTGATGTGTGTGAGAGTGTGCATCCATGTGTTTGTAGATGTGATGTGGTGCTTGTGTGTGTGCGTGTGTGTGTGTGTGTGTGTGTTTGTAAGTAGGGGTGAGAGAGCTGAAGTAAGGGCCAATGAAGTTGGTATGAGGGCTAAGGACATGAGGGCTATATGTGCTTGAAAAATCATGTTAGATAGCAGTGCTGCCTTTTAGGGAATATTCTCTGGGGCAGAGTGAGGGAGATGGGACCACTGAATTCCAGATAATCCTGCGTGGAGATGAATAATCAAGGGGAGGGGACCACTGAACTTATGAGAATACAACTTCGAGCTGCTTTGGGCAGGGTAAGAGGGTACCACTGGATGCCATTGAATGCTGCTTCAAGCTGCTTTGGGTAGGATGAGTGGGTACCAGTGTATGACAGAGAATGCTGCATGACTGAGGATTAGAATGGGGTGCCACTGGATGCCAGGAAATGCTGCTTGGAGCAGGGTGAGTGGGGGGGGTACCACTGGACACAAAGGAATGCTGCTTGTGGTAGGACAAGGGAGGGGATACCATTGGATGCCAGAGAATCCTGTTTGGGGCAGTGTGAGGGAAAAGGCTCAGCTGAATGTGTCAGCATGGCTTAGTTCACAGCACAGCCACCTATAGGCCAGAAGGTTGTGGGTTCTAGTCCAGCATTGGGATTGGGCTCACACCATAAATGCTGTCACCCGACTACAGGTGGAGTATGCTATTCTTTGCATGAGATATTAAACCGAGGTCCCACTTGCCCATCTCTCATGCTGTCTTGGTGAGTGTTCAGGTTGAAGTAAAAGCACCCAAGGCACTTTTTTGCAAGAGTAGGGGAATATTATTGAAAACAAGTAACCACACAACAAAGTGCATCATATTTACAGTGAATCACAACAGAACCTGTTCACCATAAGCAACACATTCAAACAAAAAAACAGAATAGAAATGTACAGCAAACTCAATATGTATGGAAAAGGAAAAGAGCAGGGTTTTCACCGCTGTCCAGGCCAACGGTCCCCTTCCCATTTAAAACTGGTTTATGTGTATATAAAGCATTATATAAATGCCAATTATTATTCTTCGTCATCTTCTCCTCCTCTTCCTACTCTGCCTTCTCCTCTTCCGCCTCCTCATCCTCCTCTTCCTCCCAGGGAATACTGCTTGGGACAGGGTGAAGGAGGGCCTGGTACTGGACACCAGGGATTACTGCATGACGGAGAGTGCATGAGCGGTTATTAGAGGAGTTGAACCTGTATGTGAGGTGGGGCAGGGGCTAATAGTGTGTTTGAACTTGGTGCAGGGGGTGAAACCAGTGTGTCCATCACTTGAGGGAGCCTATAAGTGAGTCTGGTGTTTTTAGTATGGAGGGACAGTACTTTTGGCTGAAAAACAGAGAATAGTTCTAACCTCTCCTCAGTTTACCAATAAAAAGCATTTGTTCCAGTAGTTCACGCAAAAAATGCTTTATTGCCATACAGACTATGCCAAAAAGTGCCTAATACTGCTTGTAGGAGTCCACAGAACACAAAGGTAACAGACTTGTACGTTGTTGTTAGCTGACCTAATGTTTCATGCCCAGTACAAAAGTGCTGTATCAGGGTGGGGTGCTGGGGGGTTAGGGAGAAGAATATGGTGCTTATGTGTTGGGAATGGTGTTGGGTGAGGTGAGTGGTGGCAGCAACATTTATGCAGGTACTTTGCCAGCAATTTGCAGTGTGAAATAATTATTATTTTAATTTTCTCTTTAAAAAAAAGTTCCCTTCCCCCCACCCTCTTAAAGTATCTCATACTACACTCTTTCACCCCCCAGGCCCACCCAGTTTCAGTATAACATTACCTCCTCCCGCCCCACTGACAGCATCCACCTACACATCACCACCCTTCTCTCGCCCTGCCCCAGGGAAAAAAAAACTTTCCCCATCATCTTGGGCCATCCAAGCCCAACATCCTTCTTTTCCAGCAGTTTTGACCAAATTGAAATTGCTGCTTATAACCAGGAGTCCCATCCGCGTGACATGAGGGGAGGTAAAGTGGAATCACTGGTTGGTACATGCAATGGCAGTACTATGGGTATGTGAGCATGAGGGATCAGCAAACAGCAGAAGTTGGAGGCAATCCAGCATCTGGCTGGAGTAGAATCACTCAGGGTCACTGCAAGGAGTTGGAGACAACCAAAAGGCTGGGGAAGGATAGGAAAGCAATGTTAGAATTACAGGGAGGCTTGCCAGGGCTCCGCTCCTATAGGGCTGATGTGAGCCCCAGTAGCTCTCACATCAGTGCCATTGACTTTTAAAGGGAAGGGGGGCATTGTTTCAGACATGGATGCCCATACTGTTGCTCCAACGGCTCATAAAGTGTAATTCCAACATGGGAGGAGGGTGAACCCTCATGAGCCATGGACAGATGGTTCAACATTTAGCAACTAGTGAGCTCCATACACTTCAAGCCTCTTAGCAGCAGTGGCAGATAGGAAGATGGGTAGTATTGCTTGGGTAGTGCTTTTGTGGATCCAACTATGCTCTGCTGGATAGTGTTGGCATCTGGTCTAGGATATGGTCAGTGGATCTGAGGTCAGATCCATCAGATCTAACCTGGATAGTTGGATGTGCTGGTTAAACACCTGGATCCAATGGTCAGATTATTGGATCCATCCTCGGACTTTTGGATCCAGTGATCTGATCCACCTTGGATAATTGGATCCAATGGCTGGATACCTGGATCCGATGGTCAGATCCACTGGATCCAGGTCAGATCTGTTGGATACCTCAGATACTTACAGTGGAGCCTATGAAGTCAGATCCTTGGTCTGATGTTCATGTCATCTGAGCCTATCTGATATCTGACCAAAATGATGGTATCCAGTGGTATCTTATCTGGTAGGATACTGTTCAAGCAACACTAAAGAAGAAGGCCAGGAAACTGAAGTGATGACTTGCTTGCTTGCACTTAGTTTTCGAGAACTGAAGGTGGAATTCCAGAATAACAACAGGACCAGGCCCATAAGAATGGCAGCGTCTCATCCAGGACCAAGCAAACTGCAACAGAGCATAAGCATTCCAAGTAGCACCCGAGAAAGACAGAGGACTGCAAACCAAGGAGGAACTACAGTGGCAATGGATTGATTCAGCAGCCATGGTCACAGTTAGTCACTTGGCACAGTATCACATAAAACAGAAAAAACAGAGAAAAAAAGAAGAGTAAATGGCAAGGTAAGCTGGCAGCACAGAGAATGAATCAGCACAGAGAGACAAACAGAAAAGCAACAAGGACAGACACATTGGGGACCACAGTCAAATGTTGAACAGCACAGACAGATTAACAAATGAAGTAGCACAGATAGGTGGAGGAGCAGAGAAAAATAACAACAAGCTAAATGCAGTGCAGAAAGGTATTAAAATAGGGGAGCACAGCGAGATAAAAGCAACTCAGAAATGTATTTATTTATTTAGTTATGTATTCATTTATTTCAAAAGTTTAACCAGGAAAGATATACTGAACTGGCATCAGCTTGTTTCCACATGTGTCCTGTTGGGAGGGGACAGGAAGAGAACAGAGCAGATCAAAGGCACAATGTACAAACAAATGGGGAAGCAGACTAGGCATGTTCAAATATTAAGAGACCTGCTTATATGTTTTTGCTGGCATCTGTTATGGCATTGGTATGTCTAGTTGTTGTTCAGGGTGTGGTGTAATTCAGATAGAGGACAGTGAGATCTGACACAGGAATAGACTCCCACCACCCCTTCACAGTCACACATGCACACCTACAAATCATTTACAGATGTACACATCTCCACCTCAGATACACACACATACACATACACACACATGGACCCCACCACAGCACCACCCACTGGCAGACCTGCTGTTTGTTCCTTCAAGTGCCAGCACAGACCAGGACTGCTGTAGTAGTTTCTTGGGTCAGCGGGCCCTAGTTGCCAGGGTGAGCCAGGGGAATGGGGAGGGGATAACACCAGCAAAGAAACACAGAACAACCTGTCTCCCTCCAAAACAAACACAGAGCAAGCCACCTTCCCCCTACACACAGTCAGTACCATCCACCAGCAGATCTGCTACCTGTCCCTCCCTGCAGCAGCTGCCACTGGAGAGAAATGACTTTGTGCGCAGACAAAGCTAACTCAGTCAGGCTGACTATAGTAGCTTACTGGCTGACCCTGTGGCTCAGTCCATGACCTGGGAGAGGGTTCAATCAAATCCCACCACACACTCATGCATGCAAACACCCCCTCCCCACACACACAGATCTCATCACAGTGCCACTTATTGGCATACCCACTGACAGTCCCTGTGGGAGCCACCTCCTGGATGGGAGGGCCTTGTAGGCATGCAGCAATTGCTCAGACAGGTCAAATGTAGCATTTTCCATCACCATGCCCTATCTCTTGTGGTAATTAATGGAACTAAGTGTGTGTGTGTGTGTGTGTGTGTGTGTGTGTGTGTGTGTGTGTGTGTGTATATGTGTGTGTGTGTAGGTGGGATAGCATAGTAGCTCACAGTATGCCATGACTGCTACCACTGCTGTAGCCTGCTAAATATGACAATGCCAAGAATGCAAAGTTATGCATATTGGAAACAAGAATGCCAGGACAGAATACTACCTGACTGGAGTCCAAGTTTCTGCATCAGAGGAGGAAAAGGACCTGGGATTGACAATCACTAGTGATTGGTGTTGGATACTTGAAACACACTGCTGGAAGAGGTGGTCTCATTGAAGACAGTGTGCAGCTTCAAGAGAGGCTGGGAGGCATGGGGAAGGTAAGGATCATGGGTAGGGAGGGAGGGAGGAAGGTAAGGATCATGGGTAGGGAGGATGGGAGGAAGGTAAGGATCATGGGTAGGGAGGATGGAGGAAGGTAAGGATCATGGGTAGGGAGGATGGAGGAAGGTAGGATCATGGGTAGGGAGGAGGGAGGAGGTAAGGATCATGGGTAGGGAGGAGGGAGGAGGAAGGTAAGGATCATGGGTAGGGAGGGAGGGAGGAAGGTAAGGATCATGGGTAGGGAGGGAGGAGGAAGGTAAGGATCATGGGTAGGGAGGGAGGGAGAAGGTAAGGATCATGGGTAGGGAGGGAGGGAGGGAGGAGTGGGGACTTGGGGCACAGACAGTAGCTCAAGCTGTGGACCCTGCAATGTGAGCCGGCCAGATAGACCAAATGGCATTCTTCTGCTGGCTTCTTCATATGTTCGTATGCTTTGTTAAATAAGCAAGTAATAAACCATAACAGGGTGTGCATTATAGGATTTTAATGCACTTCTCAAAGGTGTAAGGACACCCAGCCTTTGACATCGTGCCTTACTACACCCCTAGAATGTGCACTAAAATCCTATAATGCACACCCTGTTATGGCTTATTACTTGCTTATTTAACAAAGCATACGAACATATGAAGAAGCCAGCAGAAGAATGCCATTTGGTCTATCTGGCCGGCTCACATTGCAGGGTCCACAGCTTGAGCTACTGTCCTTGCCCCAAGTCCCCACTCCTCATATCTTCCCTACCCATGATCCTTACCTCTCCCTCCTCCCTACCCATGATCCTACCTCCCTCCCTCCCACCCATGATCCCACCTTCCCTCCCTCCCTACCCATGATCCTTACCTTCCCTCCCTCCCTACCCATGATCCTTACCTTCCCTCCCTCCCTACCCATGATCCTTACCTTCCTCCATCCTCCCTACCCATGATCCTTACCTCCCTCCCTCCCCACCCATGATCCTTTCCTTCCCCATGCCTCCCAGCCTCTCTTGAAGCTGCACACTGACTTCAATGAGACCACCTCTTCCAGCAGTGTGTTTCTAGTATCCAACACCATCTCCATGAAGAAATACTTCCTGATCTACTTCCTAAACCTCCTTCCCTCCAGCTTAAGACTGTGCCCCCTCCTGCTATGGTTGCCGCTCAGCTTAAAGAGACAATACTTTTCCACCTTATTTATCTTTTTCAAGTACTTGCAGGTCCCAATCATGCCCCCCCCTCCTCTCCTGCAGGGATACCATACCTTTTAAGGGGGTAGTGCAGTATCATATTGAAAGTTTATTAGCACAAGCCAAAAATGAAAGGTTGCCAGCTCTGATGTGTAAAGTTAGTATAAACAAATTAAAGGGGACTCATCAGCTCCCCTGCCTTAATACTATGGGACCTAGAGGTCCTGATTAAGCAAACAACCTAAAGAAATATTTTTTAAACCACTGCCAGGTTAGATATCTTACTTTTACCTGATTGATCCTGCCTCACTCCACCCACCATGCTGCCAAACTAACCATCCCCCTTCCCGCAGCCAGCCCTGTGAAGACGTGAGGGATAGGTTAGGCTGCAATGGACATCTTTGTGCTGGCATGTAGTAATGCATGCTAATACCCTTTAACAGTAAAGTTTTGCACTTAGTCTAGTGGTACTGATTATGCAGCCCTAGCCCCATTGGTACTGGTATACTAAGCCTGAAAATGCAGTGTTCCAGAGTATTAGAGTACACTATGTAATCCCCCCCCTTGGGTGGAGCTTACCTGGAGCCCTGTGTGCTGACCCCAAACTTGGCCACCTGTCTCTCCTGCTTGCTGCAGCCCCAGGACTGCAGCTGGGAAGGGAACCAGAGGAGCCATTACCAAAGATCACTGCACTTGCACACAGTGTGTGCATATTAGAGCAGCAGCCACTCAAACATGCTAGTTGTCTCGGCAGCTCGAATATTTTCTGCTCTGGAAGCACCCAACAGCAAGCTGTCTTAAGAGCCACATCGGTGGCCAGCCAGCACATCCCCATGTATGCTCCAGCTCCAGGGACACCAGTGGGCATCACGGGCCTTGGAGGCACTAGAAGAGGGAGCAGAAAGAAGGACAGGATTTGGATATTTGGTGTGCTGTGCATTTAAGGGGAAAATGAGATGCAGCAGCACAGAGACTGTCTTCATAGGGAGGAGGAGCAGAGAACTGAGCTCTAGATGTGCAGCACTGGGTCAGAATCCCTCCACACCACCACTGGATTGTTTGGCACAGTTCTGACCACCAAACCTAAGGACCAGCACACTTAAGGGGCAGAAGATAAATAAAATAAAAGAAAGACTTTGGAGCACTGTGCTACATTTAAGTGTAAGGCAGCCATCTTTGTGACCCCTGAGCCAGAAAGCTAACCAATCAGAGAGAAGCAACTCAGAGTGATGTATTGTGGGAGGATGATGCTACATGATCCTCCCAAATAGACTAGAAGGCTTTTTTGAGCCAGCCAGAGGGTAGGACAGGGCAAAATGACTGGTGGACAGCCCTGCCTGCCCAATTAGAGACTCAGTGGAAGGAAAGAAAAGGATGAGCACTTCAGAAGCACAGGGCAGTTCGACTGGAACACCGAGCAATGCAGAGCTGCAGTGCTGCTAGGGAGCTGGGCCCCCCCCAGGAATGCTCCATGTGGGTCCTCCCCAGGACCCATGCCTTAGAAATTCTATGAGCTCTCTCCTGGGCTCAAATATCAGAAACAAGAAATGAGAAGAGATTGCACTAGAAGGGCAGTACCTGTGAAAGTTTGCAGAACTGTGCCAGAAGGACACCGTCCGAGATAGAAGAACAGAGTGCCAGAAGGGCACAGTGATTGATAGACAGAGGCCTAGCCAGGTCAAACATCCTTCCAGTCCTCTCCAGAGCTCCTCAAGATGATCTACTGTGAACCTACACATGGGTTCACCTGTTTCATGAGAATGTTCCAGATCAGCCCTGTGTGGAAGAGAACCTGCTGAGAGCATAAGGCAAGGAGCCACATATGCATAATAAGCTGCTGAGTTGGCCATGTGGAGATGGAGAACTGCATCCTCTTTAGACTGCCTCAGAGCCAGGTAAGGGGCCAGCTAGCCCTTATCTAGTGGGGTGATTAGTGAAAAGGGAGCTACAGGTGACACAAACCCACTCCTGGGGGACCAGGTCCACTGAGCTCACAGTGCTTATCCCTAAGTGCAATCCATGACAAGGGGAACAGAAATACCCTCCAAGTGTCCATCTAGAGTGCTCACTGAGTTTACAACTGAACACCCAGCATGAGGTCCCAGGGCTTCCTGTCTCTCTAATCTGGGTAAGGAGACAGTACAGTCTCAAGTCTGTAACCAGGTGAGGTCCCTCCTCAGTTGTTGAACTGGGGGGGGGATGAAAACCAAGGCTTTACGAGCTCTTCTGGGTTTGCCCTCATAAACCTAATTGTGTCCCTCTCCCACGTGATGTGCACCACCTAGTGCCCCCTTTACAGACTCCTCCTGAGACCTGTGTATCTCCCTTACTTAAGACATCCAGATACTCACTTTTTGGATCCTAGTCTTGGCAGCAAATGATAGCACTTTAACACTTACAGGCTGATCTAAGAATTAAAACATAGAAACATAGAATTTAATGGCAGATAAGGACCACTTGGCCCACCTACTCTGCCCATTTCCCTACCTAACAGATAAGCTGCAGATCCTAGTCAACCAATAGCCTACTTCCTCCTACCCCCGCTAGAACTGCCTTATGTCTGTCCCATACATTCTTGAATTCCACCACTGTTTTTGACTCTACAACCTCCTCAGGAAGGCTGTTCCATGCATCTACAACCCTCTCTGTGAAGAAATATTTCCTCACATTACCTCTGAGCCATCATCCCTCTATCTTCACCGTGTGCTCCCTTGTTCTTCCACATCTCTTTTTCTAAAAGATGCCTCTTGAACTTTGTTGATTCCCTTGAGGTATTTGAACATTTCTATCATGTCCTCCATCTTCCTCCGGTATTTAAAATGCTCTAAATGTTTGGACTAGACCTTCTTAATCTTGTAGCTCTGGTGGTGGCTGTGGTGTTTTGCTTTTTAAGCTGTTTGGTTGTCATCACTGACAGCTTTTGTGGACCTTGCTGTAATATTGTCTGTTTCTTTTGGTAGATGGGTGGTCATTTAAACCAAGGTCTGTTGGATGTACAGTACTCCAGACAGTCCTGCTGCCTGCCTCATAGATGGCCCAAGGTACAAGGGAAGAATATATACCAAAGTAGAATTGTGATTCATTGTTGCTGGCTTCACTAGCTGCAAAGTTTGAGTGTACAGTGGGGGAAGGGTGCTAATAGTCTGACCAGAGGCCTCAGCTACCTGATTGTTTCTGGAAGACTTGGGCTGGTCCCACCCTTGGTCCATTATTTCCTTCATACCAGGGGTTCTGACATCACTTCCTCAAACAGGCAAAGGATATGCACCTGTCATAGCAGAAGCAGACATCCAGGAAAGGAACAGCAGCAAGTGAAGAGGTGACTGCTATCTCAGTGGAAGGGAAGTAAATTCAAATCTAGGAGCTTTCATTATTACTTCTTCGCATTGATATTGCATTGGGAAAAGGAGGATTAGGAGTTTGAAGAAGGTTATGCAATGGCTACTTAAAGTCTCTTTTTGAGTGTGGATAGGAAGGATAGGAATATAAAAAGCAGTTGCTCAATGTATCTAAATGTGTGCGACAAAGGAGGTAAGGGGAATAAAGAAAATGTTTTGCACTGATAGAGGGGGAGAGGGAGACTGGGGGAGTGTTGGTATCCTGCATCTGAAGGGTGGGGGGTCACAGGCAACGACAGCAATTTGTAGGTGGTGGTAGGTTGCAACAACTGCGGTGCACCAATCTTTCTAAAATTGCCTGGAGTGTGGGAGGATGTTTATGTGCAACCACATAGAAAACTTAGAAAGGAGATTGAGGGTCTGCAGGAGGAACTAAGACAGGCAAGGCAGATTGGGGGTGGGTTTAGCCCAATACTGGAGGGAGGAAGAATGGGAGATGAGGAGGGCAATTTGCCAACAGTGGTGAGGAGAGGGTCAGAAGAAGGAAGCAGGGACAAAGGGGCCCAGGCCAGGAAGAACAATTGCCAAGGAAACCAGGTCAGGAGACAAAAGACAAAAGGAAGGAGGAGATAGGGACTTGTGAGGGGAGGCAAAGAAGTGGCAAAAGTCATGGAGTGGAAAGGAGAGAACAGGTTACTATGAAGAGAAAGGGAGCGGGCATTTGTGAAGGGTCTTCAGAAAACAGCTTTGCACTGCTAGAGAGGAAGAAAGTGGAGGAGGGAAATGATGAAATTAGAGGAGTAATTGATAAATGCCTGGACCAAACTGGAGCAGGGGGAATTTCTGCTGGGAGAATTGCAACAGGGGTAAAAGGGGGAAATAATGTGCAGGAGGAAGAAGAGGAGTTGGAAATGAGAGAGGGAGATGAATGGAAGCAAGCAGGGAGTAAGAAGGGTGGAATCTTAGTGCTGGGGGACTCAATACTAAGAGGAGTTAGGTGGGGTAGCAAGGGGGAGAGGCATAGTCGCATTGGGTGAAGGCCATGCCAGGAATGACAGCAGAAAGGGTGGGACAGTCTGTTCTGAAATATGCTAGAAGGGGTAGGGACAAGCCTCATTTAATTATACATCTTGGACAGACGACTGGCTGGACAAGACAGTAGATATAGTCCAGAGGAGGGTTGAGGAACTAGCACAATTATGTGAGGGGCAGGAAGATCAGTAACTTTTCCAAGATACTCCGTGCCAAAGACAAGCACAACAAGAAAGCTGAGAATAGAGGAATTTAACGGATGGCTAAGAACCTGGTGTTGTGCTAAAGGGTATGGGCTATTGGGGGGGTGGGGAGGGACCTGGGAGGACAGAAGTTTCTATGCCAAGGACAGGCTACACTTGAGTGAGGAGGGAAAGAAAGTGTTGAAACAGAGGATGGAAGAGTATATCGAGGAAGTTGGGAATTTAAACTAGGAGTGGGGGGTGGCAGTTGTGGAAGAGATATGCAGAGACCACAGGTTGGGAAATCATATGAGCGTACCCTCCATAAAAGTGACAAAGGACAAATGGCAAGTACTATTGGTGATGTTAGGAAAGGAGGGCAGAATAGGGGGGGAGGGTGGAAGGTGGTTACCCTTAATGCTAGGAGTCTTGGGAGGAAAACTGCAGAGTTACAGGTTCTCATGGCAGAGGGAGAGGTGGACATTGCAGCCATCATGGAAACATGGGCCACACAATATAATGACTGGGACCTGTCTGTACCAGGGTACAGGTTATTTTATAGGGACAGGGTTATTGGAAAAGGAGGGGGGGTGGCACTATATGTGAAGGAAGGACTGAAGTGTGTAAGGGAGGAAGGGGAGGAGGGTAGTACGGAGTCACTTTGGGTGCAAATCCAGGATTCCAAGAATAGGATTCTTAGAATGGGAGTGGTGTACAGGCCACCATCTCAGACGGAGGAGTTAGACAGAGAACTAGTGGGACAGATCAGGAGGACCTGTGAGAAGGGTAGTGTGGTGATTGTGGGGACTTCAACTGCAGGAGTGGACTGGAGCACCCCAAACCAGGAACAGAAGGAAGCAGGTACTGCTGGATGCCTTCCAGGACAGCTTCCTGCTGCAATGGTCAGTGAACCAACCAGGTTAGGGAATACCCAGACCTTGTGCTGGCAAATGTGGACTTTGTGAGAGAACTTACAGTGGAGGAACTGCTGTCAGGGAGTGACCACAACTCAGTATGGCTCACTTTGGATATGGGCAAGGAAGGAGTGGAATCTGGCACAAGAGTGCTCGACTTCAGGAGGGCCAACTTTGGGAGGATGGGGGAAGTGGTAAAAGTGTACCTGGCCAGAATTCAATCTAGTATGGACACTAACCAGAGGTGGGAGCTCATAAAGTTGGGGATAGTGGAGGCAACCAAAACCTGCTGCAAAGCCCAGAGCAAGAAGGCTAGGGCTAAGAAACTGAGCTGGTTGAGCAAGAAGGTCATGGAAAAGGTAAGGAGGAAATAGCTGCCTTTAGGAAGTACAAGAAAACAGGAGGGGAGGACAGAGGAGTACTGACAGAATCGAAGGAGATGACAAGGAAGTAAGGGAGCCAAAGCATCTACAGAACTCAGGCTGGCACAAGGCATTAAGAAGGGGGAGAAGGACTTATTTAAGTACATCAGGGAGAAAAGGAGCTGTAAGGACCAAATAGTAAGGATTAGGAAGGAGGGGGGTTGGATGGAAGCTGGGTACGATAAGGCGGAAGCACTAAATGAGTACTTCTGTGCAGTATTTACTCAAGAGAAGAGGGGGGTGACACCCAAGATGGGAGAAATGGCAGAAGCGGGGGGGAGTGCTGACAGATGGGGAAATCATGGAAGGCAGAGTTTGAGAGGGTTTGAAGAAACTGAGGGTGGACAAGGTGCCAGGCCCAGATGGCATCCACCACAGGGTACTGAAGGAGCTGGCAGAGGTCCTTGCAGGACCTTTGGCAGACCTATTTAATGCCTCACTACATTCGGGGTGTGTACCTCAGGACTGGAGGATGGCTCATGTGGTGCCTCTGCACAAAAGTGGCCCCAAGGATGACCCGGGAAACTACAGACCAGTGAGCCTCACATCCATTGTGGGTAAGCTAATGGAGACTATCCTGAAGGAGAGGATGGTGGCCCTCCTAGAGGCCAAAGGACTACAGGACAGCAGACAGCATGGTTTCATACGTGGCAGATCCTGCCAAACCAACCTGATCGAGTTCTATGACTGCGTAACTAGGCAACAGGACAGGGGCCATGCAGTGGATGTCCTGTATCTAGACTTCAGTAAGGCATTTGACTCGGTGCCACATGGAAGGCTGGGAAGGAAATTAGTAGGCACAGGGGCAGGTGCAAAGCTGGCGAGATGGGTAGAAAACTGGCTGCAGGGAAGGCAACAGAGGGTGGTGGTGGGTAGGGAGCTCTCACACCCAAGGGCAGTGACGAGCGGTGTCCCACAGGGCTCGGTGTTGGGACCAGTGTTGTTTGGGATATTTATTGCAGACATATCATGGGACATCAAGGGCAAGATCAGTCTGTTTGCTGATGATACCAAGGTTGGCATGGTGGTGGATGACCTAGGGCGATGGCAGGGGTTGCAGGATGATCTGGCAAAGCTTGAAACCTGGTTAGACACCTGGCAACTGGGGTTTAATGCCAAAAAGTGCAAGGTGCTGCATTTTGGGATGAAGAACCTAAGGAGGAGTTACCAGCTAGGAGGAGTGCAGCTAGCCCAGACAGAGGAGGAGAAGGATCTGGGTGTGCTCATTACAGGGTCAATGAACAACTCAGCACAATGTAGGAAGGCAGCTGCAAAGGCCAACAAAATGCTGGGTTGTATTGCAAGAGGTATATCCTTGAGGAGGGAGGAGGTGATTATGTCACTGTATAGGTCATTAGTTAGACCACACCTGGAGTACTGCGTGCAGTACTGGCGTCCGTATCTGAAAGGACATTAAGTTACTGGAGGGTGCAGCGCGGGGTGACAAAGATGATCAAGGGCTGGGGACTTATCATACAAGAGGAGGTTGAAGGAGTTGAACATGTACTCACTGGAGGAGAGGAGAGCGGGTGACATGATTGAAACCTTTAAATACATGAAAAGAATAAACAAGATGGGTACAGAGGGCTGTTCAAAGAAAGGAGGGAGGCACCAGGGGCCATGATATGAGACTGGAGTGAGGAAGGTTCAGGAGGAGATGAGGAGAACTTTTTACAGAGAGGGTGGTGGCTGGGTGGAATGATTACCTGCAGAAGTGGTATGCAGTAGAACAGTGGACTGCTTCAAACGAGGATGGGACAGGGTAAGGGGGAGGGTTAATGAAGGGGGCGGGTGGAAGGGAGGGGCAGCTGCAGAATAGGGGGTGCTAGCTGCACATTCGAGCAGACTTGATAGACCTCTAGGCCTTTATCTGCTGGCAAATTTCGTATGTTCGTAAAGGCTCTAAATGCTGTTCACTGCTTGCCATGGTTCATGGTTAATAAGAAATATCATTTTTAAATTGTTAACCCTGTGTAGTCATTGTTTTCAGCATGTCTGGCTTTGTTTGGCTGTAGTATATGTGTTACATTATGCTTTGAAAGCAAGGGCCGAGGTGCAGGATGGGTGGGTTAGAATTTTTTTCACGCTGTCTACTGCATAGCTGTTCTGGTCATGGATTGCATGTTATATGACCTACAGTCAGTGATGGCTGGCTTTTGGTGCTTTGTTTGGCTGCCGTGTATGGAAGTTGCACTGTGCTTTCAGACAACAACTGGCACATATGTGATACCGCCTCCAATGAAGATATGATTCATAGTACATCAGTTATGGATATTGATGAGCTACTAAAGACATCTTGCAACATTTGTTAACTGCACAGGTAAGTAACAGGGCTTACAGAATGAAGAGATCTGCACTGACTGCATCTTCCAAAGATAAGAGACTCTGTAAGTGGCAAGATGTGTGGAAGACAGGGTTCAACTGGGTCGAGAAGTGCAGTGACATTAAAGCCTCCTGCAGATATTGTAGACAAGAAATCCTGGTATCACAAAGTGGCCGAAATGACTTAGCAAGACATGAGAGCACTGAGCAACACAAGACCGCCATCCAGCAAGCCAAACACATGTAACCCCTAGATGGCGCTATCCCAGGGGCTACTACCCCTGCCTGATTTGCCACTAACAGGTTGAGGGGCCTGGATCCAATGGCGGGTGCCTCCACCCAGAGGTCAGGGTTTGCAATAGTTAAACTAACTTGGTCACAGCCCTCTGGGACACTGCAACCCCCCTTTCTTCCCACTAGTGGCCCACACAATATATCAGAATTACCTTCACGGTATACACTTACCCCCAGGTCTGGTTCCGGCACTGGGACCTCCTGTGAAATGAGATACAGTGCAACAATCACAGTACAGTACTTTAACATAGACAAACACCTCAGGCAGTATAACTTTGCTGAAACAAGCAGCTCTGATTTATTTAGGGGATATAACAAGGACAGGGGAAATCAGGTTAATTAGCTTATCACTCTAATAATCTACTTTATGGCTCTGTGCACAGGCCTATCCCTATCAGTTACTGTCCCTGGGTACCCAAGCCCTAGTGGCTAGTCCAAACCGTGGCAGCTGGTAGGGGCCCTTTTCACACAGAGAAAAGGAGAATTAAACAGTCAGCAGTACAGTAATTCCATTTGGATTTAATGTGGCAATCCAACAGGAGCAACCCTGAATTAGTACTCACGACCTCCAAATAAGATAGGGTCCTTCAATGTCAGCAGGGCTCACTTGAGGTACACAAACCTCTTCACACATCCATATAAAAGAAAGTACTATACCAGGCAGGCTGCATCTGTATCCCGATCGCAATTACTGCACAATACCCGGGAGAACACACAGCAGATTCAGTTCCTGACAGACCGAGTGCAATTTTCAGCAATTCTTCCAGTCTTCTACAGGGTGAGCCTGGTTTCTACTCTTCAGAGATCCTTTGATTCTTTTCACAGGACGGATTCAGTCCTAACAAGCTGTTACACAAGCTGCAGACCGGAACTCTGGGCCTTACACACGTTTTTTGACTAAAACTGCACACTGAAAAAGCACAGGGCTCCTTCCTTCTTCACTGCCAAAGCTCAACTGAACTCCAACTGACGAAACTGGCACTCCTTGAGTTCCTCCCAGTTCTTGACTGGATTGGCTGTCACTCACAATAGACTGCTGCTGTTGGTCCAAAAGGCACTGAAGTCTAAACTACATCTCCCAGAGTCACTGCCCATACAATCCTCTGTGGCTGGCTCAGATTATGAGTCCAAGTTCTGATTCGTCCAAGGCATCATTTTAGAGCTAGCTTACCCCACACTGATTGGTCCAGTTCAGCAGTTCAAAACTAGAATGGGGAACTAGCAGACACAGTTCTGACTGCAAAGAAAGCAGGTTAGACAAACTGTAATTTCATTATTACTCTAAATAATTTCGGCAAACAGTTACATCTTTCAGATAGGTTCCTTTGCACTCTAGTGACTGCAAAATGAAGTGAATTGCAGCAGCTCGAGTGGTACTCAGAGAAGCACACAGTCCCCTATACAACTAATTATGTCTGCAAGCAGACAGCCTTAAAGAGACAGTACCAGAGGCTCTAAAACACTCACTGATAAATGGCTTAAATGCAAACACCATTCAGGCTTGGAGCATTCAAGCAAGCTCCTGGAAGTCTTTTGGGAACCCCCATTTGCAGGGGGTTACACCCTTCCTGGCCTGGAAGAAGCTGGCGTCCGCGTCAAGCAAGTACCCCATAAGTTTCAACTGCAACCATATACATTTGCATTAGGCTGCACATGTAATCATCAGTCAATATATCATTTTACCAAGAACACATTTCTGAAACATTGCAGTACGTCTCTTTACACAGTATTACATACACATTGTACCATAACTCAGTTATTACCTCTTGTACATGAAACCTGAAGAGAGGGGCCTTCCTCATCAGTTACCTTGGGGCTGGATGGGGCACCATACTTAGAGGGCAACACAAGTAACTTGGAGTTAGCACTGATGCTCAGTTTGGGCAATGAGCTCGGGGACACATACACTCCTTTATGGACAACATTGAGAGGCAAGTCCACAGGCCTCCCAAGTGAATCATAACTGAGGTGCACCACAGGCTTTACAGCTCGACCAGTCTTTCTAGGGGGAACTGTTATAGTCTCTGCACTCTGAGCCTCATTTTCAGCATTGTCCTCACTTGTCAGGGGAGTCTCCATGGGGGTAGAGAGGCTAGAACTTGGGGCACTTTCAGCTCCAGGGTTACAGTTTCTGAGTCCACAACATTTGGCTCGCATGGAGAGCTTCGGACACTGGCAGTGGACTGTCAGGGCACTCAAAATACTCTTCTTGTTCGGTGTATCACCAGTCTGCCCCAATCTATCATTTCTCCCTGAAAGCTCAAACAGTTCAACCATGCACAATGATTCCATTTCATCTGATCTGATGCTTTGCACTTCACTTTCTGGGAGCATTGGCTCCAGGGATGAAGCTGGGAGCTTAGACAGTCCAGAAGGCCCAGCTTTGTCTCCAGTATTGACTAGGGATTGCCCGAAACAATTGACTCAGTTCGTAAGAAGGATAGTATTCAAAGTCACCTCACTTTCTTCCGATATGGACTGACAGTCATGCTCAACTGGGACTTGTGGAGGGAACACTTTAACTTTGCTTCTGTAGGTGCAGACTTTCTTGATCTTTTCTTAGCAGCAGCTCTAGTCACTGGTCCAGAGGGGCATCTTCTAGGGCTCAGACTCAATTAAGATTTGTCCAATGGGCAGTAAATGATTTCATGCATTGTTTTACATCTTTGAATTATTCTCAGGCCTTACTTTGTACACTGGCAGATCATCTAGTTTGCCCACTACAATGTGAGGAGATGGTGCCATCTGTCAGCAATCTTGTGCTTGCCATGCAATCCCAGATTTCTTAACTCTCTGATCTCCCTCCTGGAGTTCCTGTGCTTTCACCTTTTTATCATACCTTTCTTTGTTGGCCAGATTTCTTTTGGCAGCCATGGTTTGAGCCAGTTGGTACGCATGAGTTAGCTGGGCCTTTAACTTTGCACATACTGTAAATAGTTGTCAGCTTGAACCCCATCAGGAGACCCCAAAACACACATCTACTGGTAGTCGAGCTTTCTTCCAAACATCAGGCGGTAGGGGAGAATCCAGTGGCATCACTTTTGGTGCAGTTATAAGCATGTACCAAGGTGCTAATTTGTTGGCTCCATCTAGGCTTGTCCTTTGGGTGCAGGGTGCCTAGCATATCTAGCAAAGTGCGGGTTGAAACGCTCAGGCTGTGGGTCCCCCTGTGGGGTGGTAAGGAGTGGTTCTGGACTTTCGCACTCCCACAGAGAAAGCATCTCTTTGATCAGACGACTCTCAAAGTCTCTCCCTTGATCAGAATGGATTCTTTGGGAGCCCATAGTGAACAAAAAGTTTTCTACAAAGTACTTTGGCTACAGTGGATGCTTTCTGGTCTTTGGTGGGAAAGCTTGGGCATATCTCGTGAAATGGTCAGTGACCACCAGCACATTACTGATATTTCTTTGATCTGACTCCAAACTTAGAAAATCAATACAGACCAGCTCCATGGGTGCACTGGTGGTTATGTTAACAAGGGGCAGCCCTCTGGGGCAAAGCTTTCCTCTGTAAGCAGCGACTACAAGTTCGAATGTGTTGCTCCACATCAGCCCCATCTTAGGCCAATAGAATCTGGATCTCACCAAGTCAAGTGTTCTGTCTATACCAAGGTGCCCCATGTGGTTGTGCAAGGACCTCAATACTGAGTCTCGAAGGCAGTGGGCAGCACTAGTTGTTGTTTGTCTACTTGTCCCCTCTGTCTACTGTTTCTCTGTATAACAGTTTATTGATCAGTTTCAACTTAGGACCTTCTTTGTATAAAAGTGCAGTTCTCAAATCAGTGGGGCGTAATTTGGACACATCTTTTCCCTGCATAGGGGCTTCTAAAGCTGCTTTGATCATGGGATAGCGAGGATTGAGCCCGCGAATACTGTCATTGTCCAGCTGAGGCAGTGCACCAATGTCTATTGCAGAAAAGTGGCAATAAGCAGCAGGTATGCAATTCTCAGAGGCTCCCAAGCAATCCACCATGCAGTCCACTGCGTCCGTGGACATTGTTCCTCCTGTCAAACTTCCGGCAGAGTGCCCGAATGTCAGGTTCTGCCAGTCGGACCCAATCATTCTGGGAACAGGCCTCCGGGAGAGAGCATCAGCATCTATGTGGTTCAGACCTGCTCGGTATTCGAGCATAGTCATATGTAGATAATGCAGAAAGCCACCTATGGCCAGTGGCATCCAACTTAGCTGAGGTCTGCACATAGGTCAAAGGATTATTGTCAGTTTTTACTAGTATTTTAGCCCCATACAAGTACTCATGGAATTGGTCAACAATAGCCCACTTCAAAGCTAGGAACTCTAACTTATGTACAGGATAGTTCTTTTCGGATGGGGTCAGGCTTCTACTGGCAAAGGCCACTGGTCTCAGGCCATTCTCGTGCTCTTGGTACAACACAGCCCCCAACCCTTGCAAGCTAGCATCAGTGTGCAGGACGTAAGGTTTTCTTGGATCGGCATAGGCCAGCACTGGAGCATGGGTAAGTTGATATATGATCTCATGAAAAGCAGTCTCACAATCAGGAGTCCAGCGGCCCCAAATACTTCACTCGGATGAAAATACACTCTTTCAGTCTTGAGGGATGCTGACTTTTGGTATTTTTGTGGGTTGGGGATACCCTTGAGTAAGTTAAGTAAAGGGCGGATCACTCTTGAATAGTCCTTGATGAAGCGCCGATAATAACCACAGAATCCCAGGAATCTTTGCAGTTCTTTAGATTTTTGGGCTGTGGCCAGGTGGTCAAGGCCTCAACTTACACTGGTCGGTCTCTATTCCCTCGGTGGATACTATGTGTCCCACATACTTTACTGATGTTTGAAAAATTGACACTTATCAATGGACAGTTTAAGGCCAAAGTCCTCCAGTCGGTCCAATACCTTAAATAATCTGCTCTCATGTTCCTCCAGTGAGCTGCCAAACACAATAACATCATCTAGGTATACCAGGCACTCTAGTAAGTTCATGTCCCCCACTGCACGCTCCATCAATCGTTGAAAAGTGGCTGGGGCACCTGAAATCCCTTGAGGCATCCTCATGAATTCATAGAAGCCAAGCGGACAGATAAAGGCTGTCTTTTCACGGTCCTCTGGGGCCATCGGGATCTGATAGTACCCACTGCGGAGATCCAGCACAGAGAACCACTTGCTCCCGTTTAGGCAGTCCAAAGCATCCTGAATGCGGGGCATTGTGTACTGATCAGGGATAGTCCACCAGTTTAAGGTGCGATAATCCACACACATCCTTACTGTTCCATTCTTTTTCCTCACTACCACAATGGGGGAAGCATAAGGGCTTCTGGATTCTTGTATTACACCAGCAGCTAACATCTCTTGCAGATGCCGCTCTCACATCATCTATGTCAGCAGGTGCCAGGCGTGAGACCTCTCAAAATGGTCTTTCGTCATGCAGCGGATATTGTGCTCAGCTCCTTGCACGCATCCTACATCCCATTCCTTTAAAGAAAACACCTGGTCTCTCTGGGCAAGCTTCTCACTGATCTTCACTTTCCATTCAGCTGGCAGCAGTGCGAAATCAAACAAGTCAGGCGTTACTCTGTCATTCTTCCTTGAACTCTTGCTGCTGGGTAGCACTGCAGTGTCTGCACAATGCACATTAGCCAGGATGCAACCTCTGTTTACTCGAATGTCTCTTTCAGACACATTATGAACTTGGACCATTACCCTTCTGGCATAAGCATGGGCTCTAGCGGGCAAAATACTAGGCTTGACCAGCAGTCCCTCTGGCAATTTTCCATCGCCTGGTGCATCCAACATTAATATTTTATTCTTAACATCCTTTCTGATATGGACCTCTCCTGTAAGGTACACTGGGCATTTGGCGCCAGGATCAGAGACTCAGGATCCTTCTTCCATACAATTCCGACCGGTTCCTCTGGTTCTGTTTTTCAGCATCTCTCTGTGCCTCATAGGCCTTCTTAATTAAAGCGGAACTCTTAAAGCTCTACTAGTCTTTGACCCTGTTTTTCATAACACAACTGTGCAGCCTTCCGAACATATGAGCATTTGTTCCAATCAACAAAGGGACACCATTATACAGTCCAGTGGGGGACACACTAAGGCTAGGGTCTCTACTTGTTCGGCCACTCAGCCACGGAGGTGGGAAAGACAGCCAAATTGGATATTACCGGAATAGGGGTAGGCCTTCTCACTTAACCCCCATACATGCAGTCCTTCTAATGGTTGTAAGGGTACGTCTGACAAATGCTTCTGATACCAATCTTGGAACATAATTGTCACTTGGGAGCCACTGTCTAATATAGCTCTTTGTAGACACTCCGTTCACCTTTACAGTGGTCTCCATGGAGGACCCACTATTCTGGACCAGTCTGAGAGGCGGTAGTAGGGGCCTGGGCAACTGACCTTGCCACAAAGGGCGTGAATTAGCATTTTGGTGCCCTCACTGGGATCATGTCGTGCACCTCTTAACCACTGATTTCTTCTCCGAAGCTCTCTTGTAGCCTATATGCAACTTTGTCAGTGTCTTTTGGGGACTGGCATTCCCTTTCATGTGCCCATCTTTCCCACAATTATAGCAAAACATACTTTCTGGAGTTTGAGCTGGCCGGGCGCCACACTGGGAGCCAGGGCGGGGTATTACTAACTGGAAACCTTGGTGCCATCTCTCTCATGCCGTGATAAGCATTTGGAGACATCTCGTCAGTTTCTCCACTTCCATGGTCAAGGAATCGAGTTTGGAGCTGTTATCAGCAGGAGATACATGGTGGAGTACCCCCACCCATGTGAGATGCAGTCGGATATAGGTCAGGGCCCGTACTTGCAGGCGTGGCCTTCATAAAGGACTGTTTTTGAATTCCGGATCTCTCTCAACAGTTCTTCCATTGTGACATATCTTTTTCCTTGTCAGAGCACTCATTGACTGCCAACCTCTGCCCTGAACTTCACTTGATAGGTCACCCTCAGTCACTCGAAGCAGTAGCCGCAGCTATTGGTGCAGGTCCCCCGAGGTCGTCTTTTCTCAACTCCTCGAATTTCTCTCATTAACTCATCATAGGAGGGTGGGATTCCAGTCGATCTGCCAGGTGTAACTGAAGCAACAGCAGTTCTGAGAAGGGGCAGACTTGAGGATCCTGTCCAGCCTGGTTCGGTCCAGTTCAATCGCTGGCAAACTACCTTTTCTGAGGCATTCTTGCAACAATTTTTCCAGCCGAGATACATACACAGACAACAACTCCCCTTGGTACTGTTGTGCATCTCTTACTCTCCACCATAGGTCCTCATCAGAATCTGGGCTCCCATACACATTCTCCAAGGCCTCAAGATAGGCCTGTGCAGTCACTTCAGGGTTACTGGCCCGTTTAGCACGGATGGTAGCCAGGGCAGGACCTCGGAGGCTCTCACTAACCCTCTTTCGCTTTCACCTTCCGAGCATTGCCATTCTAGCACTTGGGGCAACATAGTCTATCCAGGTCTCCCAGTCATCCTCCCCTTGGGGGTGGGAGGAGTGCCAGAGAAGATCCTCAACCTTGGTAAGAGTCGTGACTAATGGCAGGTGCAGAAATAGGAGTCTGCATTGGTTCAGCCACCATTCACGGGCACTGGAGCAGGAGAGGGTGTTGGGGAGGAACACCCCAGGTGGCAAGAATAGTTTCTTCAAGTCCTCCACAGTTTTCCCTCTCCCAGCAACCATTCAGCAAATTTCTCCTCAAAAGTTTCAGATAGTGGTGGGGCTGATTCCCCCGGTCTTACTGTCCTTAGTTATCACTCTCAAGCAGTGAGGGCTCCCTCTGGGGTAATGGTCTGTGGCACTTTGGAGCTATCTATGGGATCCTTAAACTCTACTAGGGCCAGGAAAGTGTGGGTGAGCAGATTAGCATGCCGACCCACCACCACAGGGTTTTGTAAACCTTCCACCTTGGAAAGTACTCCTGCACAGTGTCCGTATTGATACCCAGAGGGATGTCCAGGATAAGCATAGCATTTTGGGGTCGATCTCCTCCAGTACACCACTCCACCAGCCGGTGCACAGCCACTTCTGTCGGGTACCCATTTTTCTTAACAGTGGTTCGTGAATATGGCCACTAGAGGACACACAATCCCAGCGGTGAGCCTCCAAGATGTAACCCCTAGATGGCGCTATCCCAGGGGCTACTACCCCTGCCTGATTTGCCACTAACAGGTTGAGGGGCCTGGATCCAATGGCGGGTGCCTCCACCCAGAGGTCAGGGTTTGCAATAGTTAAACTAACTTGGTCACAGCCCTCTGGGACACTGCAACCCCTTTCTTCCCACTAGTGGCCCACAATATATCAGAATTACCTTCACGGTATACACTTACCCCAGGTCTGGTTCCGCACTGGGACCTCCTGTGAAATGAGATACAGTGCAACAATCACAGTACAGTACTTTAACATAGACAAATACCTCAGGCAGTATAACTTTGCTGAAACAAGCAGCTCTGATTTATTTAGGGGATATAACAAGGACAGGGGAAATCAGGTTAATTAGCTTATCACTCTAATAATCTACCCATGGCTCTGCTGTACAGGCCTATCCCTATCAGTTACTGTCCCTGGTACCCAAGCCCTAGTGGCTAGTCCAAACCGTGGCAGCTGGTAGGGGCCCTTTCACACAGAGAAAGGAGAATTAAACAGTCAGCAGTACAGTAATTCCATTTGGATTTAATGTGGCAATTCAACAGGGAGCAACCCTGAATTAGTACTCACGACCTCCAAATAAGATAGGGTCCTTCAATGTCAGCAGGGCTCACTTGAGGTACACAAACCTCTTCACACATCCATATAAAAGAAAGTACTATACCAGGCAGGCTGCATCTGTATCCCGATCGCAATTACTGCACAATACCGGAGAACACACAGCAGATTCAGTTCCTGACAGACCGAGTGCAATTTTCAGCAATTCTCAGTCTTCTACAGGGTGAGCCTGGTTTCTACTCTTCAGAGATCCTTTGATTCTTTTCACAGGACGGATTCAGTCCTAACAAGCTGTTACACAAGCTGCAGACGGAACTCTGGGCCTTACACCGTTTTTGACTAAAACTGCACACTGAAAAAGCACAGGGCTCCTTCCTTCTTCACTGCCAAAGCTCAACTGAACTCCAACTGACGAAACGGGCACTTCCTTTGAGTTCCTCCCAGTTCTTGACTGGATTGGCTGTCACTCACAATAGACTGCTGCTGTTGGTCCAAAAGGCACTGAAGTCTAAACTACATCTCCCAGAGTCACTGCCCATACAATCCTCTTGTGGCTGGCTCAGATTATGAGTCCAAGTTCTGATTCGTCCAAGGCATCATTTTAGAGCTAGCTTACCCCACACTGATTGGTCCAGTTCAGCAGTTCAAAACTAGAATGGGGAACTAGCAGACACAGTTCTGACTGCAAAGAAAGCAGGTTAGACAAACTGTAATTTCATTATTACTCTAAATAATTTCTGGCAAACAGTTACATCTTTCAGATAGGTTCCTTTGCACTCCTAGTGACTGCAAAATGAAGTGAATTGGCAGCAGCTCGAGTGGTACTCAGAGAAGCACACAGTCCCCCCATACAAACTAATTATGTCTGCAAGCAGACAGCTCTTAAAGAGACAGTACCAGAGGCTCTAAAAACACTCACTGATAAATGGCTTAAATGCCAAACACCATTCAGGCTTGGAGCATTCAAGCAAGCTCCTGGAAGTCTTTTGGGAACCCCCATTTGCAGGGGGGTTACACACAGCCAACTGATGACAAAGTGAACCAGAACTAACAATCTGGATGGAGCAGAGCTGAAGGTTACTGCAGCAAGAAGCAGCTGAGGTGTTCACAGTAATGCAGCACAACATTTCTTACAATTCATTGGGCTGTGGGCTGAAGCTGGCCAGGCAGCTGTATGGGGACTCTGAGACTGCCCAAAAACTTGCTTGTGGCAGAACAAAGGCTAAAGTCATTGTAGAGAATATTGTAGGACAACATTAACATAGAAACATAGACTTTGATGGCAGATAAGGACTGCTTGGCCCACCTAATCTGCCCATTTCTCTATCTAAAGGATAAGTTGCAGATCATATTTAACCAATAGCCTCTTTCTTCCTGCCCCTCACAAAAAATTGCCTTATATCTGTCCCATGCATTCTTGAATTCTCCCATAGCTTTAAACCCCACAACCTCCTCAGGAAGGCTATTCCATACGTCCACCACCCTCTCTGTGAAAAAATACTTCCTCACATTGCCCCTGAGCCATTCCCCCTCTATCAAATTGAGTCCCCTTGTTCTTGCACTTCTCTTTTTCTGAAAGAGGCTACCCTCTTGGACTTTGTTGATTCCACTGAGGTACTTAAATGTTTTGATCATGTCCCCCCTCTCCTCCCTCCTTTCCTCAAGGGTATACATATTAAGCTCCTTTAGTCTCTCCTCGTATGGGATCTCTTGCAGACCCTGCACCATTTTAGTTGCCCTCCTCTGAACTGCCTCCATCCTGTCTATGTCCTTGCAGAGGTGAGGTCTCCAGAACTGGACACAGTACTCCAGATGGGGTCTCACCAACTGTCTGTACAGAGGAATAACAACTTCCTGTTTTCTGCTGGTGATGCCTCTCTAGAATGCCTTCTGAAAGACTTATAAAGTCCAGGGGTGTCATTTTCAATAACATCATATGCTTCCAACAAGGGCAGCATAACATTATTCCCACTGGTAGTAAGATATTTCAAAATAGAAGAAGGTGTTGTTAATGCTGTCTTGGACTTCTATGAAGACCCAGATGAATCTGCTCAAGCCATAACAGACCAGATTTCATCTATTTTGCAATGGCATTCCTTGCCGTGGGCCTCTGTGTCTGCATATGGTGCCAACAATGCCAGTGTGAACTATGGCAAGTGATCAGGTGTCTATACTAGACTGAAAGAGAACTGTCCACCACTTCAAAAAAGCAAACTGCCATGCTCACATCCTTCATAATGCTGCAAAGAAGGCATCAGCAAAACGGACATATGACGTGGAAATGTTCGTCCTAAACATTTTTAGCTATTTTTTAAGCTCTGCCACAAGAACAAGAGATTTAAAAGAGTTTTTTGATTTTTGTGGCATGGAATATGAGTCTCTTCTGAGGCATGTGCCAATCAGGTGGCTGTCATTGCTGCCAGCAATTGACAGAATAGTAAAACATCTTGCTGCACTGCAGTCCTATTTCCTGTCACAAGGAGAGGACACACCTAGACAAATCTGGCAATACTTTTCTGACAATGAACATGGAGAGGACATACTTCTGACACTGCCACAGTGCTACCTATATTTCCTTAGTGCAGTTCTGGTTGATTTCAATGAACACATAGCCACCCTAGAAAGATCACAACTGACAGCTATGGAAACGTTTGCTGTGATGGCCTCACTTAGACAAAAACCTGAAGCCCAAGCAGCAGACAACTTTTTTGGGGAAAGCTTTGGACATTCATGAGGGATATGGACACTCTCTCCTATAAAAAAGTGGAGATAGATTTTATCCTCTTCCTTGAAACTGCTGTCAAATACTTAGAGCAGTGGTTTGACTTCAGTGACAACTACCTAAAGAAAATGTCCATGCTGTCTTTGAAGGAACCCTTTAACTTTGATGATTTGTTGAATGTTGTTGCTGTCTTCTCTCTGCAGGAATCCATAGATACAGACAAACTGTTTCAAGACTATTCAGTCATCAGGCCCCTTATGCCAGACTTGTGTAGAATGGACCTGCCCAAGGGGAAAAGTGGCAGAAGATTTGTATGGATGCACCAGAGCTGCCTGCTCTGTATCCAGTAATTGCACGCATCTTGAGCATCCCACCTTCACGTGCTTTTGCTAAGAGGGTTTTTTCTCTCCTAAAGAACAAGTGGACTGATACAAGAAACTGTTTGCAGGGTGAAATTAATAAATGCTGAACTGATGGTCACAATAAACTACCGAATGAAATGTGGCAAATTCCATTCAGACATTATGTGGAACAAATCCCTTTTGCAGGCTGTTTAATCAAACGCTAAGTGTAATTTCAAAGCTAAGAAATGAGGTATAGAGCTGTTTTGAGAGGGAGAGGTATAGATCTGTTCTGAGTGAGAAAGAGGTGGAGTAGTTCTGAGAGAGGTGAATGGCAGTTGTTTTTTGCTTGAAAATGTACAGTACTTGTTGCTTGAAAATGTACTTGTTGCTTTACTTGGTATTTTCTTTTTTTTTTAGTAAAATCCATTTCTTGCAGTATTGCATTATCTGGTTCCTGATTTCAACTGACCAAAGGTTATGAACATAGACAATTTTACGGTTATTCCATGGGTGGACATGCAAAGAATGCTGAGTTAAGGTATACATGAGGTGGGCAGTGGCACATGACACAGCATCCCAAATATCCTGATCGGTACCCTGTGTTGTAAGTCTGCCACAGACCCGCAGCACTCGTGTTGGGCTGCCAAAAGCCACGTCATGCACTTTTGTCCCACTTTGGGCTTCTGAAAAGGTGGTAACTCTATTCTGTATGGCCCTAAAGAAGTCCAGTGCCCATTGCTAACTATTGTTAATAGGAAAGTAAAATGAGAAGTTAGGCTACCCTGGGCAAATACTTTATTTAAACAAAAATGTTGTGCCACTGCCACCACATCATGAGGAAAAGGTTAAGGCGAAGGAGCACAGAAGAGGCACTGAATTAATTAGTCCTCTTGTCCTGCTATTTTTCTTATATTTAAACATGTTAGACTCTTTCACCTTGTTTATGACCTTAAGGTGTTTGAATGCCTCAATCATATCACCTCTCTCCCTCCTTTGCTCAAGGGTATACATATTGAGCTCTGTTAATCTGTCCTCATATGTCTTCTGATGCAGTCCCTGCACCATTTTGGTTGCCCTTCTCTGGACTGCCTCAATTTGGTTAATGTCCTTTGAAGGTGTGGCCTCCAATACTGCACGAGTACTCCAGATGGGGCCTAACCAATGTCTTGTACAGAGGGATTATTACCTCCCTCTACCTACTTTGTGATACCCCCACTAATACACCCCAACACCCCCTAGCCTTACCTACTGCTTTAGAGGTCTGCTTGGATGATTTCAGGTCATCAGTGATGATGATGCCCAAGTCCCTTTCTTCCTTTGTGACTGCTAGCAACTCCCCTCCCAGCCTATAAGTGGCTTCAGGGTTTCTCTTCCCTATGTGCATGATTTTGCACTTCTTTGCATTAAATCCCAGTTGCCACTCTTCTGACCATTCTGCTAGTTTATCCAGATCTCTTCTCATTCTGCCCACCCCATCTGGATAATCTCAGTCTCAGAACACATCCACGTGAGTCCATGGGCTACTTAGGTCATGGGCCCCCCCCCCAGGATACAGTACCTTCTGTACCTTCAAAGAGGTTTTTGCTTGGGCTGCCACTGCAGCCACATTCTTTCATTATCAATATTACTAACCACCCCTATGCTTAGATCTATGGGATTCCTAGGCCTGGTTCCCCCTTATGAATACTAATGAGGACTTTCCCCAGTCCTACCCACTAATCAATATGCCTGAGGGCCTGTACGCTGGACCCTCACAGTCTGCCCCTCCCTTGCGTGCCTTTGGTTGCTGGTCATGCCCAGCACTTCTGGTGTGAATTTTAATAGGGGTCTGTAGCCCCCAACACACACCAGGATTCAAGGAATGGGTACAAGGTGCATTAAAGTCACAGTGCCCTGTCGACCATCATTTTGTTTAGGGGGCCTCCACCCTTTCTGGGATCATCTGGTGCTCCCTGGGGACCCTCAGCCCTCATCCCCTAATCCCACTTCTCCTTGGGGCTTTCTGCCCCCTTCACGAGCCCACTCTACCCTCTTGTGCCTATTTTGGGCTGTTGCCCTTAAATTCTGTCCCTTGGTCACTCAGCCCACCCCTGTCTTTCCTCCCCACACCCCCAGCACTTCTGGCGCAACTAAAATTTACTTTGTGCACACAGCCCACTCACCCCACGGGCTAGGGATTATTACTGCTACTGGGGATCCAGGGATGTGGCCGGAGAGCTTCACTCTCACCCGGTGGCTTTTTTATGCTGCTGCTGGGGAAAGTAATCAGCCTGGGGTGCTCTTTCTGCCCTGGACCAATTTTTGGCTGCACATTTTTATCCGCCCTGAAAACTGCTCCCACTAATAATTGGGGCTCAGGGAAGATGGGCAAATCATGTTGGGGAGCTGCACTTCCACCCGACCATCCATGCTGCTGCTACTGCCACTACTGTCCAACTTGTGCTGGAGATGAGTAATGCCAGAGGAGCCATGGACTGACCCCAAAGTAACTTTCCATTGTCTGTGCTCCCTGTATCCTCAACTCTCCATGCTCAGCCACCTAGTCCTCATTGTAGGCTCTTTTGTAGGCAAGGGAGGTCCCACTAGGCAGCCCCAAGGATCAGGCACCATGATTTGAGAGGGAGGGTGTCTTGCCTACAGACCCCTTTTCAGTGCTGAATGATGTGAAATTGAACAAAGAGACAGGGGAGGGGCTCTGTGGAACTACAGGCAATGGATGGAAGGTAGAGGGAAAAGGAAGAAGGAAAATCCCATGTCGGGGAGAGAGTCCCCATTTTGTTATCATGCCTAACATTGGGGTATTACATTGGCAGGCAGTGGGTGGGTGGGAGGGTGGTCGTGTCATGAATATAGGAACAAAAGCCCCCCTCTGTGCTTGTGGGGCTGGGGTACTGGGCAATGGGGAAACAACCAGACTGAAGAAAGAACAGCAGCTTCTCGGTTCCCCGAGTTCAGAGCCCAGGACAACAGTCTTGGTTGTGCCCCCATGATGGTGAGCGTGGAGTAAGGAGATAGCAGTGAGAGTGGAAAAGGCTGGACCGATGAGGGTAGGGACTAGTGGGGTGGCAAGGGGGGCAGAGGACGTCAGCCAGACTGATCGGGGCAAAAAGGAAAAGCTGTGGAATGCTTTGTGTGGCTTTTTCTTTTCAAGTACAAAACATTTCAGGGAAGACACTGTCATGATCAGCCGGGCTGATGATCGGTGCAGCACTGTCATACCCCTTGCAGAGCACTCTGCATTGGACAGTGTCACACCCACTCAAAAGCAACTCATATCAAGAGGTTTGCTGCATGTGCACACACAGCAAACTTAAACAGTGTTCATCGATGACAGGAGCTGAGCCTTTTGTTCTGTTAGTTAGGAATCCTGGTTACGCCACCTTACTGTCCTTGGTTACCCAAGGGGACAAGAGTCAGTGCAAGGTGGGACACAGTGTCGGGGATGTCACTGAGGCATCCAGACTGCTGGCGTGCCATCCCTAAGTGCCCCCACTTCACAGTGGAGTTAATAGTAAGAAAGTCAAGGAGTGGACGAGATTGTTGATGCAGCCTAATTATGTCTCCTACCACCACCTGGGATATGCTGAACTTTCAGGACCCTACCCTTTCTTCTGCTCATTACATTCTATTTCATGGGGCTAAAGAGAGAATTTCCCCCACCCCACCTATTCGAGAGGTTACCTCCCAGGAGTGGAGGGGAGTCAGGGGTTGGCTACAATGAGGCAAGCTGCAATTTCTTTAGAGATGAGGGGCCAGGTACAGGGATCAACCAACGGAAGGCCTAACCAGCTGTGCCAGGTAAGAAATGAAAAGCTGCAAATAAAAAAGTAAATACTGGTAAATAGGTTGCAGGGAACTGAATAATTGAATAATGTAGACAGTCTCCATGACCTCTGGCATCAGACAGAGATTCACTATGCTTCATAGTCTGCCCACTTTCCACACCCTGGATGGGGCTACTCTAGAGGACATTTCGTCCTTCAAATACCTTGGATTTGGCTGAACGAACACCTCAACTTTTCTGGACATATTGATGCCATCCTGAAAAAACAGCCCCCTAAGCTAGGCACCCTGTTCAGGAACAGTAGCTGTAACCCTCCTGTGGCCAAGCATGAACTTGTCCAGAAGATGATCCTCCCTATATTAGACTACTGTGACGTAGTCTACGGTGCCGCTCCCAAATAATCCCTGGCCAGATTTGACACCCAATTCCACTCTTTCTGCTATTTTGCCCTTGATGCTCCCTTTCACATTCATTATTGCGACCTCTAGCATGCCTTATCCTTTCCCCTCTCTCATAAACGAACGCCTCTTTCACTGTGCTAAGTTCACCTCTAAATACTGTTTGGGTGAACTCCCTGCCTACCTCTCCCCATTACCACTCCTCCCCCTCCTTTGCACTCCCTTAGCTCTACCAACTCTCACACTTTGGTGATCCCTCATAACTCCACCCTCTTTTGCCAGTCAGGCTATTCTTACTGTTTCCCTAAAATTTTGAATTCCCTGCCTCCTCAAGTTCGCCACTCCTCCTCCTACTCCATCAGCTCTGCCCTTCACAACTCTTTCTCATCCAACTGCTCCTGCCATGACCCCCCCTTAAACCATGTCCTTACATCTGATGTGGCTCACCTTAACTTAATTCCCTACTCTAACCCACCCTTTCCCCCTTCCATCTATCCCGTGCCTTCCCTGCCCTCTTGCAGGGTTTCTAGCATCCTGAAGGGGTCCCTAAGGCTTCACTCTCCTTTCTCACCTCCATACTCCTTACTAAACCTTCCCTTTCCTCTTTCTTGCCTCCCCAGCCCCTTGCAGGGTTCATCAGTATCCTGAAGGGTACCCTCAGGCACAGCTCCCCTTCCACCCTTCCCCCTTTTCTAAACCCTCTCCTCCTTTAGCACTTGTCAACTACCTGCTCCCTCCATTGACATTTCCCTTCTTTCCTCTCCTAGTCTTCCCTGCCCCATACAGGGTTCTCAGCATCTTAGAGGGCTTCTCTCATATATCCTGTCAAGGGCCTTCCTTCCCCCATCTCTTCCAGCCTTTCCTACCCCTCGCAGGGTTCTCAGCATCCTGGAGGGGCCCCAGGGTTTTGGCTCCCCTTTCCTCCTCCCTGCACCCTGTCAGGGCCCCCTCCTTCTCTTCCTGCCTTGCCTAGCCCTTGCAGGGTTCTCAACATCCAGGGTCCGACTCCCCCACCAGAACAGGCACACGGTCCTTGGTTTAATGTCTCAGCTGAAAGACATCGCCTCAGAAATGCATCACCCATCTCACACTGCACTGCAGTGTTACTGGGATTGAACACTAACTTCCTAATGTTGGGATCAAACCCACGACCTATCTTCTGGCCTCCAATGCAAATGTGCAAACTTGGTGAGACACTGACAGCAATTTTTTTTTCCAGCATGTCTGTCTTCTTTTTGGCCATGACCAGTGCCCAAGGGGGAGGACCTTGTCGTGGTGGCACTGCTTATCACCAACGCTCCTCCAGGTCTTACATCTGCAAAATGTGATTCATATTATTGCATGAACTCCCTGTGTTTTTGTGCAAGCAAAGCATTGCTGCAGGACAAAGCATGAGTTTTGAGAGATTTACAGTTTCCAGTACTCTTGGCAGCACTGGGTTCCAAGATCCTCTGCCAGTGACAACCAAGTTTCTGGATATTTTGTAGTGCCCATTTCCAAATCATATGCAACACCATCTTCAAGGTCAGGGTCACTGCTACCCTTCAGAAGCCGACACCATGTTGAAAACACAATGACTTTCTTCAAAGGAGATGGGAGACCCTTGTAAAGCATGCATATGGGAAAAAAAAATACAATCACTGCAGGAAGCACACAACCAGGCTTTGGATTTCACTTCAATTGAAGGATTAGCTGGCAATTAGCACCTCTCATGGCAGGCTCTGTCAGTTGGAGACTGCTATTGTCACCAACTGTGCTGTAACTGCTTGATAATGTGTGCGCGTTATCAGATAGTTACACAGAACATTTCGTGACAATAGTCTCCAACAGACCCTTCTTGCCATGAGAGGTGCTAATTGCCACCTATTAGGTTATAAGCAGCTACTTCATGTGTCTTGAATAGACTTCTTGCTTAGTCACATTTTGTCACACATTGTTTTTTTGTGACCATACTAATTTCTCAGAAGCAAGTTTTTTTTTTTTATTTATGTTTTTGTTGCAAGGCCCAGAACACCTCACTGTCGGGATCCTCATCTTCTTCACACAGCCAACTCAAACTGATCGTGTATCCTAATTTCTTTTTGCTATTTAGGGGGTCCCTGTTCTGACTGTTTGGGATATTCTGTTCTTTGAGTCAGGGCAGAGGCCTGGGACCCCTAAATAACCTATCTAGTGGTCCCTGCCCTCACTCAAAGAACAGGGAATCCCAATGAGTCAGGGCAGGGACCCCTAAATGGCAAAAATAAATTAAGATATATTTAACCATAGCCCTTGGCACCTCACATTTTCCAAGATGCAGTTGTCTAGTACAGTGCACAGTCAGGATTCACCTGTCTGCTGTCCAACAAAGATGCTGACTCTGAAAGTGAAGGGAAAGCAGAGCTTTGCAGGACAGCATCCATATTTTACTTGATTATGCTTCTGCAAAGCCCACCCCACACACTCCCAGAATCAGCAGGTTTGCTAGACTACAGTCATCCACTCCACATTTTATGTTGCCGAGTACACTGTGTGCTCGTTAGACTGGACCCATTGCCTTGTTGGGAAAAATGTGCCATGGTAGCAGCTTCTTCTGAACAATGGTGCTCCCACAGTGTCACGGCAGGTATCCCTGAAGACTTTCAAGGGTAGAGACAAAGAGAATATCAACTTTCTTCATGGAAGGGAAAAGGTGGGGTTGCTATCCAGTAATAGAGCATATATATATATATATATATATATATATTTTTTTTGTCTACAGTATACTGAACAATAGCCTGAGAGGTATGTACATATTTCAAACAGCAGGGTCGTTGGACTGAGTTCCTGTGGGCTCATGTGGAAATAGCAAGGGAGGGCCCCTGACCAGTGTGACACATCCTTATCAGTATTCCAATTAGATTGGATATACTGGCTCTATGTTTGCATTTTAAATTTATTTGCAGTGCCCAAACTACCCCATTTAAATGTTTAAGGCAATTCTAGTGGGGAGTCGGATGAAGTTGGTAACATAGAAACATAGACTTTGACGGCAGATAAGGACCGCTAGGCCCATCTAGTCTGCCCATTTCCCTACCTACAGGATAGGCCTCAGATCCTAGTTAACCAACAGCCTATATCTTCCTGCCCCCCACAAGAATTGCCTTATGTCTGTCCCATGCATTCTTGAATTCTCCCACAGTTTTAGACCCCACAACTTTCTCAGAAAGGCTGTTCCATGCATCCACTACCCTCTCTGTGAAATAATACTTCATCACATTGCCCCTGAACTGCCCTCCTTCTATCTTTTAATCGTGTCCCCTTGTTCTTGCAAGTCTCTTTTTCTGAAAGATGCTACCCTCTTGGACTTTGTTGATTCCCTTGAGGTAGTTGAAAGTTTCTATCATGTCCCCCCTCCCTTCTTTCCTCAAGGGTATACATATTAAGCTCCTTTAGTCTCTCTTCATACGGCTTCTCTTGCAGACCCTGCACCATTTTAGTTGCTCTCCTCTGACTGCTTCTATCCTGTCTATGTCCTTGTGGAGATGGGGTCTCCAGAACTGGACACAGTATTCAAGATGGGGTCTCACCAACTGTCTGTACAGAGGGATAACAACTTCCTGTTTTCTGCTGCTGATGCCTCTCCCTATACATCCCAGTATACCCCAGGCCCTCCCTACTGCCTTCTCTGGTAGTTGGTTAACTAGGATCTGCACCTTATCCATTGGGAAGGGAAATGGGCAGACTAGGTGGGAAAAGTGGTCCTTATCAGCCGTCAAATTCTATTATTGTGATTCTTGTAAATGGGTGCTCTGCCCCCACACCCGCCATCAATAATTACACTAATTGATATTTCGGTATGTTTATATGGCATGTACATTATTGTAATTCTTGTCATTGGGTAATACTGACAGGGGGGATACCCCCCAATTGCAAGAATTATAATAATTTACAAATATCATGAGTAACACACCCATCCAATGTGACACCAGAGGTTACAAGCAGCAGTAAGTCATTACCTATCCAACAACATCGCCCTTTGTGTCGAGGGATGTTGCGCTTGCATTTCATCAGGTTACCGTAAGTAACCTACTATGCACCACTAGTCCCTACACACTCACCTCCAACACCTACTGGATAAATTGCTAGCTGTATGTTCTTTGTAATGGAACTGTTTGTCATATGTACTGTGATGTATTCCAATTACCAGCTGTATGTTCACTGAATGTAACTGATGTCTTATTGCACCCTGTATGTATTTTTGTTTATCCTCTGTACTCCCCCACCCCAGGTCACACTGGGAGACGAGCAACCTGTTGCTCAGTGTGCTTTCCTGGTGAAACATTTCAGTAACTAAATAAATAAATAAATTAGAATAGCATAGTGGATTGGTAGTGGGTCAAGGAAGTTTTGCCTCTAAGTCACTGGTTCAAAATGCAGCTCATACCATGACAGCCAGTATCACATGAAGGCTGTTAAAAAAATAGAAAACTTGCATAGATGGCTGTGTGTTATGAAGTTTTTTTAAACACCTGAGGTGTGTGATGACCCATAAACCTTGATAGCGAAGCTTGAGCGGTTTATATGGTCATCACACAGCAAAGTCATTTAAAAAACCTTCATAAGCACACACATATATATATTTTTTAAATAACTAGTGCAGGGACATGAGAATAAAAATCAAGTTTCCCAACAGGGAAAGTGAAGTGTGAGCACTCCAAATGTCATAATAACTGGGTATGATGTCATACCTAGTCAGTATGTCACTTGATCACAGTAATAATCATTGTGATAAAAGGGGTCACCAGTTACTATGAGTTGTGGTGGGTTTCAGGCCAGTTACCAATGGACAGGGCACAACATCACAAAAAAAACAACAACACAACTGCCATTAGTTGACACTCTTGTAAAATGTAAGGAGGTAATTTAATAGACTACACTGAACTGAATTATTAATTTTTGGGCCTGTGTAAGTAAGTAGTTTTGATTCTCTGTTTTGGGAGTTTAATTTTCTTAGTTTAACTTTTACTTGCCAGGGAGGAACTCTAGCTGGGAGACATTTGCAGTCATTTGTGACTAGACCTGTTACTTAACCTCTGTGAAATAGGTGTCTGAAAGGAAGGAAGGCACTCCCAGGGGTGAAGGGTCAGAGTTGTAGTTGATTGTTTCTGAGGATACAGGTTTACCCCCACCCACCCTGCCCCTCACCCCACCCACTCCAAGTGCATACCTCCCTTTATATCAAGGGTTCTGACATCACTTCCCCAAAATTGTTAACAACATACAACTGTTCATATCCTTAAAGGCACAGAACACTGAATAGGGAGTCGAGACACTCACAAGCTTACACACACTAAAACATGAACAAAACAAAAAAAAAGGAAAACATCTGAAACAGGCATGTGGGGAGTGGTACAATGCACTGGCTGTGGAGCAGCAGTCTTCTGGGAGACATTCTGGAGACTGCATTGCTGTCCTATTTGCAGGCACCTCTCTGGTCTGAGGGAGGAGGTTGCTCATCTCCATGCTGACCTGGCAAGGATTTGTGAAACCTGCTGTCCCACCCAGGGACCATGCAGGCCACTACTGCTACCTCAGAGGTTGCCAAAAAAGAGTAGTGGTTGGACCACGGTGGGCTCAGAGAGGGTGAGGGTGGTAGAACAGAGACACATCCCTCCAGTTGTGCCTCTCCACACTTCATTTGTCACTCTGGCAGAGCATGATTCCTCTATGGAGGCACCTGCAGTGGAGACCAAGGAGGATGCTGGGAACCTCCACAATGGAGACCCACAGGATGGTGGCACAGGACCCCACAGGGAAAGGAAACAACTCCTGGTGGGGGACTCAATTGTTAGGGGGCAGAACTGTGGGGGAGAGAGGGGAAAGGGAGGTAAGGTGCCTGCCAGGTGCCATGGCTTGGAGGGACAGGAAACTCATCCTCAGAATCATGAGAGCAGCTGCAAGGGGGAGTGAGCTGGATGTCATTATCCATCTAGGGACAAATGACCTGGCTGAGAATGGGATCAGAGCAGTGCAACAGGAGTTTGGGGAGTTGGGAAGGGGCTATACACAAGTAGCACACACAGTAACTTTCTCGGAAGTGCTACCTGTCTATGGCATGGATGAGGCTAGGGTACTCTGCACCATGGGATTCAATGACTGGTTGAAAAACTGGTGCAGAGCTCAGGGATTTGGCTTCACTGAGGACTGGGGCTCCACCTGGAAGGATACAGGCCTGTACTGGTGTGATGGTCTGCATCTGTCCAGGAAGGGAACCAGAATCCTAAGTGATAGGTTTAAAAGCTTCATTGGCAAGCATTTAAACTAGCCAAGGGGGGGGGCACTGGAAAGGAGAAGGGAAATCCTAGCCCCTCCAAAATCAGGGTAATTAGTGAGGTAAAAACCAAGATAGAGAAGTCGATAGGGAGAAGAGCAGGGGCAAATGGAGAAAAGGACTAAGTCAGTAAGTACAGGGATGGGGCAAAAATAAATAAGTTCATAAGAAAATGGAGGGTAATGAGTACCAATGCCCATAATCTAGGTAAAAAGCTCCCTGAAATGGTCGCCTTGATGGAAGAGGGATGCCTGGATATTGTGGCAGTCACAGAAACACAGTACACAGAGAACCATGACTCAGATGTCAGCATACCGGGGTACACAATCTACAGGAGGGACAGGGAGGGTAGAAGAACAGCAGGAGTAGTTCTCAATGTAAGGGAAGGGATCAAAGCAACAGAACTAAAGGGTAAACAGGGAGGACAGGAGGCTCTATGGGTCCCCCTTTGAGACTGGAAATGGCATCACAGTCCGCACAAGGGTTGTATACTGATGCCCATCTCAGGAGGAGGAAATAGACAAGGAAATGATAGAAAGCATCCTTAGGATGGCAGAGAAAGGGAAGATATTGCTGATGGAGGACCTGAGTATGCCAGATGTTAACTGGAGCACCTTTGCTGCAGCCACATCCAAGAGCAGGGCCATTCTCGATGCCCTACAGTAGGCATGCCTCAGGCAGCAAGTTTTGGAACCCACCCGGGAGGGAGTAATCTTAAACCTGGACTCTCAAATGGAGACAGAGAGAGGATCTCAGATCTAGAAGTATGTAGCCATCTGGGAACAAATGACCACCAAAGAGTGTGGTTCATGATAAACTTAGCTGTAGAGTCAAGCCATACAAAAGTTAAGGTACTGGACTTCAGGAGGGCTGATTTTATCAAAATGGGAGAGTGCCTCAGAAAAGCACTAGCAAACAGGCAAGAAAGTGGGGTGGAGCAACAATGGGAAAACATCAAAACCGCCATCACAGAGGCAACAAGCCTTTTTGTGAAGCAAATAAACAAATCAAAATGAAAGAAAAAAAAATTATGATCTCAAAAGAGGTGGCAGGGAAGGTTAGGGAGAAAAAGATGGCATTCAGGAAGTATAAGGAAACACAAAAGGAGCAGGACAGAGAACTTTACCAGTTAAAGCAGAAGGAAGTGGGGAAGACAGTCAGAAAAGCAAAGGCCCAAACTGAGGAAAAGATAGCCAACTCAATTAAGCAGGGGGATAAATCCTTTTATAGGTACATTAGGGAACAAAGAAAGACTAAGGCAGGGATACTGAGGTTGAATAAAGAGGGGAAGCAGCTCAAAGGTAATTTAAGGAAGTATTTTTTCACAGAGAGGGTTCCGGATGCATGGAACGGCCTTCCAGAGGAGGTTGTGGAGTCAAAATCTGTGGTGGAATTCAAGCATGCATGGGACAGTCATAAGGCAATTCTAGGGGTTGGGGGTAGGAAGAAGTAGTCTGCTGGTTAACTAGGATCTGCAGCTTATCCAGTAGGTAGGGAAATGGGCAGACTGGTTGGGCCAAGCAGTCCTTATCTGCCATCAAATTCTATGTTTCTATGTTTCTATGATGGTTTGGCAGAGAGCAACAGTGAAAAAGCAGGGATACTGAATGAATACTTCTGCTCAGGACTCACAATGGAATAGCAGGAAGAGATGCCTAATCCAGTCGATAGATGCACTCTTTATAGGGGGGTTGATATTAGTCCTTTCACAGAAGAAAGGGTTCTGAAAAAACTCCTAAAACTGGAGGTGGATAAAGCAATGAGGCCTGATGGGATTCACCTCAGAATTCTAAAAGAACTAAGGGAAGAACTAGTAACACCACTGACTACCCCCTTTTAATAAATCATGGGAGGATGGTGTGGTACCTGAGGACTGGAGGAGGGCAGATGTGATTTCCCTTCACAAAAGTGGAAGCAAGATAGAGGCAGGACACTACAGACCTGTCAGTTTGACCTCAGTGGTAGCGAAAGTGATGGAATTACTTCTGAAGAAAAGAATTATTGAGTACCTGGACACCAGTGGGGCACAGGACCCAAGGCAGCATGGATTCACAGCAGGAACATCATGTCAGACAAATCTAATCAATTTCTTTGACTGGGTGACCAAAGTGGTAGACCAGGGAGGAGCTGTGGACATGGTCTACCTAGACTTTAGCAAGGCATTTGACACAGTCCCACGTGAAAGATTAATAAACAAACTAGCCAGCCTTGGAGTGGATCTCAGGGTGGTAGCCTTGGTGAAACACTGGCTGGACAACTGGACACAGAGGGCAATAGTAAATGGAGTACACAGTGAAGAAAGGGTGGTTACTAGTGGGCTACCGCAGGGTTCAGTTCTGGGGCCGGTCCTTTTTAATGTCTTTATAAATGCCATTGCAGAAGGGCTGGAAGGGAAAGTAGTCTCTTTGCAGATGACACAGAGATCTGCAACAGGGTTGATACACAAGGTGGGGTGGAAAGGATGAAAAGTTACTTGGCAAAGTTGGAGGAATGGTCAAATGTATGGCAGCTTAGATTCAATGCAAAGAAGTGCAGAGCAATGCACCTGGGAAGCAAAAACCCAGGGGAACAGTACACAGTGAGTGGTGAGATACTAACAACAACAAAAATGGAAAGGGACCTGGGGGTGGTCATATCAGCTGACCTAAAGGTGGGCAACCAATGTGAAAATGCAGTAAGGAGTGCTGGAGTATACTGGGACACTGGGAGAGGCATCACCAGTAGAAAACAGGAAGTTGTTATCCCTCTGTACAGACAGTTGCTAAGACCACAGCTGGAGTACTGTATACAGTTCTGGAGACCCCATCTCCACAAAGAGATAGACAGGGTGGAGGCTGTTCAGAGGAGGGCAACCAAAATAGTACAGGGTCTGCACCAGAAGACTTATGAAGAAACACTAAAGGAGCTTAAGATGTATAGCCTTGAGGAAAGGGGGGGACATGATAGAAACTTTCAAATACCTCAAGGGAATCAACAAAGTCCAAAAGGGTAGCATCTTTCAGAAAAAGAGATGTGCAAGAACAAGGGGGCAAAAGTTGAAGATAGAGGTGGATGACTCAGAGGTAATGTGAGGAAGTATTTCTTCTCAGAAAGGTTTGTAGATGCATGGAATGGCCTTCCTGAGGAGGTCGTAGAGTCAAAAACAGTGGGGGAATTCAAGAATGCATGGGACAGACATAAGGAAATTCTAGTGTTGGGTAGGAGGAAGTAGGCTGTTGGTTAACTAGGTTCTGCAACTTATCCGTTAGGTAGGGAAATGGGCAGACTAGGTGGGTCAAGTGGTCCTTATCTGCCATTAAATTCTATGTTTCTGTTTCTATTGCATTACTGAACCACTCCAGCATGCAGTAGTGGTTTGTAAAGCTGCAAAAGGTGAATCTCAAAATTTGGGACTTTGTGAAGTGACTCTAGAAATGGACCATCAATAGAAGTCTACCCTCACAGATGCACACATATATGCAGTCATGTTCTGACAGCTGCTGTTACGCATCCTTAGGGCACTATAGGAGATACTGGGAGTCACTTCTGGTACGATTGCTGTATACTGGATCTGGGTATTTTTCATTTCATATGGGTTTTTGTACTCCTCAGAGGGGCTGGATTAGCCTCACTTCATTTCCGTTCCCACTGTCACAACTGTCTGCTACCTCTCCAGGCTTACCCACAGCCTGGGTTACCCCCACGGATTTCCCCCATGGCAGGGTCAGAAGGAGAAGGGTGGTCTTCCCCTCCCCCCTAGAAAGACACATCCAATTTCCTTTTCACAGGGTAGTGGCAGTGGAGTGGATGGGGGCTAGTGCAGGGCTTTATATGTACCTGCCTCACTGCTATTTTCACCTGATCCCGCCACCCCGATACTGGAGCACGTACATGAATGCACATATGTGAAGGCATACTTGCACTACAGGGTCCCACAGCTCCCTCCTATCTTTGTTGCTCCTGGCCCTGATTGCTACCCGGGCTCCACCTGATGGCAGTCATTCAGCAAGGCAACCATCCCACCCTACTCAGGAGAAGAGCGCAGTCCTTTCAATGCCCAGTCCTTTCCCTTACCTCAGCTGGCATCAAACAACCCAAGAACACTCCTGATTCTGGATCACTCATGTGGTGGGCAGTAAGCTACTGCCATGCTACTGGGTCAGCTGTGTAGCTAGGTACTTTAACAACTAAAAACCAATATAGCTGAAAATTCCAGTGCTTACTGTCGGGTCCAAAGAGAAGACCAAAGAGGAGTTGAGGTGCTGATCTGAACAGAACTTGCATTCTTAATCTCTTCGAGTTCCTGAGTCAGACTGGACTGTTCACATATTGGGTGCAGTATCAGGACAGCCAACAGGGAAATCAAGCCCACCAGTGCAAGCAGGAGCAGGACCCTTGGAAAACACTTTTTGCGGGGATCCGTTTGCTCCTGGACACTGTTCATTTCATAAATGTCAACAGAGTTAAAGCCACTGTAGTTATGGATACTATCCTTTTATGATCGCAACAGTGCTCAGCTGTAAGGGAAGGGGATTAACTAATTTCATCAGCATACTTCTTAACTTTGAAGCCTTGTAAATCAAGGTTTAAATAAAACTACGACAAATCTTAAAAATTGGCACGATTCCCTCAGAAACTAGAAAAATAAGCAGCTTAGTGTAAAATATAGTTTCTAAATAAGAACTCTATGTAACTCTAACAGTATTTTGTGCCTACAATCCCTATTGTTCAGACATGGAAACTTGAATTTTAGGAGAGGCCGAGGCACAATCAAGGGCATGATCATCTCTGGAAATCATGGACAGTTGAGAGGTATGTATTCAGAAAAATCATCTGTGACTCTCAATGCTTCTGATGAGTACAGCAGATACATTCATGCTTGAAAGTGATACACGTTTAAGACAGAATCCAGAACATCAGTCCATATGCAGTTCTTTTTTCACCTTGATCAGCAGCAAAGTCCTCTCTAGAGTCAAGATGGGAGTGCATTGTATTAAGATTTCATTTTCTATGTGCAGTAATTGATTTTTTCTTAATTTACACAGCCAGTTGTTCCTGATTTATATGGTAGTGAACTGTCCACATGCATGACTAACTTACCTCTGACTAGCAGGAGGGGTTTGCTGGAGATATAATCAGACTTGGTCTTAAACTCATTTTGTTGCATGTCAGCAGGTCTCTATGTGTTTCTAATCTGGAACAGCTTCCAGTGTAAATCAAAAGAAAAAATCAGTATGCACACATAGAAAATGAAATATTGTACATCTGTGAATAAAGAGGGCAGAAGTTTCCGTCACAGTATTCAATGCAACACATGTTGAATTCAGACTGACTGCAGACTTTAAATACCTGAACCACATGAGTGTTGACTGCATAAGGAGTCGAGTATCAATCAATTCAATTTTATTGTGTGTAGCAAGAAAGCTATTACAATCATACATGTCCTAATAATTTAGACAATTAAACACCCAATGGTGTTCTAAATATAATATTTACATTATTGCACAGTAAATTCAGCCATTAAATTTCTAATCTACTGTAAATATAGTACTTATTAAACTAATCAGAGCCAGGGCTCTATTATTAACTTTCCCTAGCAGACATTACATAATTTAAGATCAGAATGGAATTATCTTGATCAACTTTCATAACAATATGATGAGCTTACTTCAGGATTTTAACTTATTATACAATATAAAATCTGACACATATAGTAAAATCATGTTCAAATCAAATAGCGAACATAGTCTTCAATATTTAAAAGCAATCCAGTTTTATTTCAGTTAGCTGTACTAAGTACAACTTTGGGTTATATTACAACTTATCTTAAGTTCATATTATATATTTAATCAACCCAATTTGAACTATCAAATTTCTTTTTCTTGTTTGGTCAGTATCATTTGAGTATTTAATAAACTTTTCAACTGACCATACATCCATAAATGAAAGAAACTTATTATAGGGGTCAGATTATTAGATATTATTTTGACCAACCCAGTTTATACTATCTGAATTCTTTTCTTTATTTGATTAATAGCATTGAGATATTTAGCAAGTCTTTCAACAGTCCATACATCCATATTATGGAAAAAAAATACTGCGAGAGTCATATTATCAAACTGGTAGAGGTTAGTTTTAAAAGGTCTCAACCAGTAATCTCGTATATTATTAAACCAAGAACATTCCCAGATAATATGCATTAAGTTATCTTCACCTCCTACGTTACAATCACAATCAGGTGTATTTACACCTTTTTGTTTATATTGGCAAAGAAGCATATCACTTGGGCATTGTTCAAACTTGTAGTTTGAAACTATGGATTTTAATTTGGGATCTATCAGGATTTCAATATATGGTTTAAAGCTGAAATAGTAGTTATTTTGAGCAAACCATTTTGAATAGTGCGAACTCTTGATTCATTCCAGATCTTTACAGTTCCAATTAGTGATTATTTTTTTTTGTTATATACTTCCTGTATTTTCCACTAATTACAATACCCCATCTACTGCCATTTTAAGGTTCATTATTTTATGTTTCTGTAGAATATTAATTAATGATGTATACCATAAACCAGATTTATACCCCATTTAAACCAGAATTCTTTCTCCTTAAGTGCTTTCTTTACTAAATTAGAACCTTGTCTGGTTATTCTGGTCCAATAAGTTACTTTTCTGATTTCGATTTTTGCCCTGATATTTTCTATGCCCAGCACAGATCTTAGATATGAAGCTGGGCATGAATGTCCCACCTTCAAAATTGGATGTAGGAACTTATATAACGGGGACACTAATCTATTAAAATTCTGACACTCCCAAATATCAGATCCACATAGCAACTGAGTTTCAAAGTTAGATCTAATAGCTATTATTAATGGTTTTATAGTCATACCCCATAGTTTGCATTAAAGCGAATCAGTCCAGCTACAGTTTTCTTTAGTTTTTCTAAAAGGAAATCAATTTGCAGTGTCCATTTATCATTCTCCTGGAATAATACACCCAGATATTGATAGCTAGTTAATCTCTCTATCCTATCTTTCCCTGTAAGCCAGAATGTAGAGCCCTTTTCCCCCCTTATTGAATATAACAACCTTGGACTTATTCATATTAATTTTTAGTTTTAATTCAGAAGATTTATCATAGATGTAATCAGGCTTCTTCTGTAGTCCAGATTTTGTAAGAGATAGAAGTACAACATTGTCTGCATATGTGAGAAGTGGGCATGAGATTGTATCAATTTCTGGCGAATCAGAGGTGGCGATATCAGATTGTGATATCATATTATTAATATAAAGGGAGAATAATAATGCAGCCAAAACACACCCTTGTCTAACTCCCTTATTACCAGTAGAGGTGACAGATAAACCCCCTTGTTTACCAAGTCTGATTTTTGCCCAATTATTCTTATATAGCTGTGATATTAAAGCTACTAAATTTATATCTATCTTCCTTTTTTCTAGAATCACTCACAATATTTCTCTAGAAATATGATCAAATGCAGAGAAATAGTCAATAAACACTGCATATAGTTTCTGTTGTCTAATTATGGTGTATTTTTCAATCAGATGTTCCATAACAAATATATTATCTAATGTGGAATAATTAGCTCTAAAGCCTGCTTGATATTCTGCTATGCCCCCCATTCTCATTACTTCATTCTCCAGCCTTTCTAATAGAATTCTAGAGAATATTTTCAAATCTACATCCAGAAGGCTAATAGGCCTAAACATACTTGGATCAAAAAGGCTACACTTTTTGTGTATGGGAATAATATTTGCTCCCTTCCAGGAATCCAGGAAGGTATTTGAATTAATGCATTTATTAAAATAAATAACTAAAAATGTAGCCCATTTTAAAGGTAGGCATTGATATACTTCTGAAGGTATACCGTTAGGCCCAGCCGTTTTATGTTTTTTTAATCCTGCAATTGCTTGAAGAAGCCCCATAGTAGTAATTATAATAGAGCCACTTTGTACAGTCCGATTGTTATCCCGGGTCAGCTCTAAATCTGGGTTGTAAAAATACTTGTGAAATATCTGATCCACTCTTCTTCAGATATATAGGAATCAATTTCATATTTGGAGTTCAAACATCCCCTGGTAACCAGATTCCAAAAAGACTTTATGTCTCTTTGTTCAACTGCGGATAACATTTTTTGCCATAATTTATTATGATATATAATCTTGTTTTGTTTAATAATTTTTTTTATAATTCTTTTTTTCTTGATTTAGTTATATCAATACTGATTTAGTTCTAAGATTCCTATAATCCTTATTTAACCTTCTAACACAAGCTTTTTTATTTTTACATACTTTGTCAAACCAATTGCTTGGAGTGGCTGGTTGATATCTTGTGCTACATTCAAAATGGCTGTGTATCTCTGCATACAACTGACTTTGCATCAGTGTTAGGGACTGTAAGTCCTTTTTCCAGAGATCTACAGTACTATCAGAAATGCAAGAATCAAGTAACAAAGAGGCTAGAATTTCTTCTGTTCCCCATTGCCAGATAATAATTTTATTCCTTCTAATCTCAGTGTAAAGTAGGGTAGGGCTATGCTGGTAATTTAAAAGCTGTACTGGAGCACTAAGATCCAAAAGTAAGGGAAAATGATCACTCTCTGCACGCATGGGTATATTTAAAGATTTCCAACAGTTCTGATTTCCTGACCAGATAGCAAAATCTACTACTGAGGCTCCCCTAGCAGACAAAATTGTAACATCTCCTGCTATATCTCCCTTTAATCTACCATTTAAGGGATAAAGCATATTATCTGTCATAAGTTCTATTAATTTCTTCCCATTATTATTTAACTTATTATATCTTGTATTCTGGATAGGCAGATTAATATTGGCTAATGTATGTGTAAATAGCAAATTATCTATTATTTATTTATTTGTGTCTAGGATTACAAAGTACCTTTGAGCCAAGGCTCTTTTACAAAGGTTCCATGTCATGCTGGTTACAGGGTGACATACACTAAAACATAAAACAGTTACAGGTACATGGGTTTATACAGTAACTTTGCTTGACAAAATCAGACTGAGTGATGAGTAACTCAAGAAACAATAGGAGGAAGAGGGCAAGAAGGGGAGAGGGCTGAGGGTAGGGGAAGGCATAGGCATAGAGGGTGAGGGTGAAGCAGCTAAGGGGCCTTGTCATGACAAACAGAGGGCAAGTGCATTAGAAGTTGCATTGGACAGGTAAGTGCAAGAATAGAGGGCAGAAACTGACACCTATAAGGTCAGAAGTAGCATAGGGAATGAAGATGTTTTGGGGTGCAAGCACAGGTGAAGGTACCAGTTATGGAGTGGGATTAAACCATCATATTTATCAATCCTTGCATTAAAATCTCCCAATAAGAGAATATTTATTGCAGGTAATTCCTGATAGACTTTTAAGACTATGTTCGCTATGTCATTCCATAAATCGTTACAATAAAACACAGAATTCTCCGGTGGGACATAACAGTTAAGCACACAAATATTCAAGTCCCCAATCTTAATATCCACTCCAAGTATATTATTATTTGAAAAGATTTTCTGTACTTGTCCGAACTTGCCTATTTTAACAGACAATTAAACCAGCTAAATTTATTTCAAATTTAGAGTGTTTAATTCCAGGGACCTGGAAACATTCATAGCCATTTAACATAATGACATCATTATTATTGTGTCATGTTTCCTGTAAACAAATAAAATCTGATTCCATAAGAACATTTCTAAAGTCTATATCTACTATATGTGGGACCCAACCCGCAATATTCCATGACATAAATGTTATTCCAAACTTCCCAGTTATTTTTTTTTTGCCATTCACTTTTTATTAGTTTTTAACAAATTAGTACAGAGACAATGAAGGAGTAAAAAAAAATAGGTGTACAGATACATACAGTACAGCAAAACCAAGAAAGCCATCACCATTAACGTCGGTCTCTGTACCTCCCCTACCCCCACCCCTCCCCAGCCCCCCTTGCAAGGCACTGTGCTATATTTCATCTAATATGGGAGGAAATGCCTATTTGGTTATGAATAAGCTACCAGTAATGGAGACCAAATTTTCTCAAAAAGGGGCAACTGATTACGAAGAATAGCAATCCTTCTTTCCACCCTAAGACTTGCTAACAGTTCAGACAGCCATTCCGAATACGGAATAACTATGGAGTCCTTCCAATGTTTAAGGACTAGTCTTTTCACAGTAATTGAAATCAGAGACATATGATACTTCCTCAATCAAACTTCCCAGTTATAACCTGAGCAGTGTCAGTAGCTCAGTAGGTAGCACACTCACCTCTGAGGCCAGGAGATCAGAGGGCTGTGGGTTCAGTTCCCACATCTGGCACTTGGGTTAATATCCCAGTACTGACACTGTAGTGCAGCATGAGAGGGGTGCTGCATTTCTGAGGTGCCGTCTTTCAAATGAGACGTTAAACCAAGGTCCCATCTGCCTGGATTGGTGGTAGTTCAGATGGGTGTTAAAGATCCCATGGCACTTATCGAAAAGAGTAGGGGAACTTCCCCGGTGTCCTGTACAAATTTCCCTCATTCACTAAAAATACCACCAACAACTTAATCTGGTTCAAAGCCAGTTGGCATTCATCTGTATCTCAATCCCCCAGATCGTGCCTGAAAATAGGCAGGATTTGTCTAGTGCACTTACCCAGTCAACAAAAGCTAAATAAATAAATAAATAAACCTCAGGGGAGGGTGAATAGGTTGGTAATAGTCAATCTTCTCCATAACCTGCTAGATGTAAGAACCTATTTTTTAATGGTGCTTCAGTAAATCCAGCAATATCAGTATTCCTATTTATTGGATTCTTTGTTGTATTAAAACAATCCATAGTCACCAAATTAAGTCCCATACTATCTAAAATTGAAGCCTTTTCCAAAATGATTTCAGCCAGTTTCAGGTTTGAGACTTTTATACCCACTTGACTCCCTCGCCCTTTCTATTTGCTGATATATCTCCCAGATCTTCCATTGGTTTACTTAGAAAGTTTATCAGCAGATCTTTTATAGAGTTAGTTAATCTAACTTCATTTTCTTGTTTGAATTTAGACATTCCAAACATGCTAAAAATAGCCTGTTTTTCGTTATGTACTGTCTCTTTGTTAAATAATGTGTGGTTGGGAAAGGTAATAATTAAATCTTTATCTTGGAACAATCAATTGTTCATCCAGATGTAGTTTGCTACTCTAGGGGACAGAAACAGAATATATATCATGGTAGCTTCTGAGATAGGTAAGTTCTTGATTTCCAAGATATCTTTCTCTGAAAAACTGGTGTCAAGATTTTTATTTAGATACTGTAGGACCTCAAATTCATACTGGGATGGGTTAAAATTCCCCCAGTTAACTGGCCTATATAATCTTATTAGCGGGTAAGTTTCCACCCAGATAGGTTGTCTAGTAGAAACCTTCTTTTCTACACTAGCTTCCATACACTCTGTTAATCCTTTATTAATGTGTTGTAGTCCTTTACTTTTTCTTTTGGATTAATCAAGGCCCCACATTGCTTATTGAGTTTTAAGATTTATTTTTCCAGAGTTCCCAACTTAACTAATAGGTCAGAGTTACCTTATGTATCATGCAATAACAGAGGCTTACCCTCCAAAGATTTGTCATACTGTGTTTCTTGTACATTATTATAGCTATGGTAACTATCTTGAAACCTAGTTATCTGATTCCCTATCTTTCTCCCATTTTTTCCCCCACTAAAATCTCTTTTTTCTTTTTTTGATTTCTTTTTTTATTTGATCTTTTAACAGCAATTTCCTTACTGTTGTTTCTGGTATTTCAATTAGACTAAAATCTGGCCTTTGTTTATCCTGTTTTATCAGCATCTGTGAAGAATCACCCTTTACACTCTCGGCATCAATTGTGTCCACCCTTTTATTTTCTTGAGTGGTGATTATATCTATTTTAGCCCTATTAACTACTACATCTACTTTTAAACGTTCCAGTACAGTCCTAATAATAACTAATTGTTCCATTCGCAAAAGATGTGCATTTTGAAAATTTTTTGACATCTCTATGAGGGAGTCACTTAAGTTAGAAAGATTATACTGATTAACTATTTTCGCTTCTTGCTGCATTGCTCTCCCACATCCTCTACAAACTACAGATCCCGTTGTTACATCATTCAGCTGTTTTAGCCCAACAATGGTCTTTTGAAGTTCCATCATTACCTCCCCCAACTTGGAGTTCATACCTTCTTTATCCATCTCCTCGGTTGATTTTAATGACTCACAGTAAGTGGATCTGCACACTTTTGGTGTGTTTTCCATACCAGGATATGTCATATGAAGGTCATTTTGTATTATACCCTCTTTAACAATATTAAACTCCTTTTTTCCTAAGTCTTCTAATTCTGTAATAGAATTTGTTGACTTATTTCTCAGGGAGATGTCATGTACGTCATCTACCTCATAGTTGTGGTCATGGTTGTTATCAAAAATAACTGAACCACCCCCAGCTAAGCTAGCTGTAGTGTTAGAAGTTCCATGGATAGAGCACTGCAGGAGATCTGATTCACTGTTCGATATTTGAGGTACTGACAATAAATCTTTGGAGCTATCCTCCTGCTGCGAGGGGGAGAGTAGCTAGACTCATTCTTGGGGTTGAGGTTTAGTATTATTATATATCATATGTTCTGTTATTTTCGACTGTCTACTATTAAATTTTTTAGTAGATTTACCAACCGTCACCTGCAAGGGTGACACAGTATCACACTTCATTCTTTGCTGTCTAGTATGCACCATTTGTTTGCCCCCAGTTGAGTCTAGCAATGCTGCTGGTAGGATATCAAAGATTCAATGAACATCCAATAAATAATTTTCTAGGCAGGCACTTCAGCACTTCAGAACTTAAGCACTCCAACAAATTAACACATTTTAGCGATATAAAATAAAATAATCAATTATTTCTATCAGAAGTAGAAATGATTAAATGTCCAAATGTCCAGAGTTTTCTGATCTTCTTCCTTATTCCTTCTCATGATGCTATAAACAATTTATAAACTGCATAATCAGAATCCAAATCCACAGGAATTTCCTAGACCAGATACAAGTGCAGATGTAAAGTCAACTCATATAACTTAGCTCTTGCAGTGAGTGCCTATGGATAAGTGTCTCAAGTGATATCCAAAAAGAATACTTAATCAGGTCTTATACCCAACAAATCCTTGAGAGACAAGTACGTTGATATCTGGGCCTGAATAGGACTGGAGTAAGTCTAAAAAAAAAAAAAAACACTCCCAGAGTAAAAGTCTGACTCAAGGGTCTGATAGATTATAAGGCACTTTGTCCAACTAGCTCCTGGATGTAGCACTGTGAAGAAACAAAGGGCATTTAAAAATAGTAAAGTAGAAAAATAAAAATATTTCTTCAAACTTTATCTATTACACTAAGATAAATCTAATAAATCTAGTAAAGACAAATAAATGTACTCTTATGTCATAAAAATTCAGAAAATTCAGAATCTCAGGATGGTCTGGTTGGCAGTAAAATGTGTCGAAATATAACAATAAACACATCAGAAGGTGCTAAGCACTAAGCCATAGGAAAAAGCCAGAAAGCTGAAGAAAAACATCATACCCCAGTTCCAATGAAAACCAGAGCACCAAGTCTTGCTTAAAAAGCTTCAAAGCGTAAGCATATGCAGTAAGGCCTTAAAAATAAATATCACTACTCGAGTTACTCGACGTGACTTCCTATTCTATAAGGTGCAGAGCAAGTGTTGAATGTGGAGTAAGTGCCTGTGCACTGGCAAGAAAAAGGCTATGTTAGGTGACCCAGTGACTCATTTGGCATGAAATTTAAGTTAAAACACAAATGTTAAAAGAAGAAACCTAACAAACACAGAGAAACACATAAAAGGAGTATATAAAGATACATAAAAAATACATAAAAATGCAATACATAATGCAATCCATAAACATTCATTTAACGTACTTATGATTCTTATCAAGTCTTATCAGCCCGTATTGACTCATATAGCTTAAATTAGAAAGTAAAAATAAAGAAATAAAAACATAATCATCTGATTAAATGGGCAATTGTTAAAAGTCCCGAAATTTCAGAGTCCACAGAAAGTCCCACAGAATAGCTGCTCTGATATTTCTGCTATCTTCCTGTTGCAGATACTATTATATCCAGGTGCTCGTCCTGTCCTATTCTTTCCTTCTTTTTCCCCAAATCCCTCCTGTAGCCCTTCTGCGAGTCCTTCTGAACTTAGATCTCATCCAGAGCTGCTCAATCTCTATCACAATCTCCACCTCGTCGCACTCGGAAAGAAGAGTCAGGTGCTGGAAAAGGGCTCCAGTCAGCCACAGGGGCCTGCATTACCTGAGGAAAGCAGAACAGAAGGAGAACAGGAAGCAGCACCTCATAGACGTCGTTGCAATAAGATGTACTGGTAAGGATAAGCGCTTACAGGCAGGCACTAGATATCATACCTTTTCAAAATGAGAAAAACGCTGTGAATCCCTGCATCCTGTGCCTAACTCCACAAACACAGAAGCGCGTAGCACCTTACATCCTCCTCAGGTCGATCCAGCACAAGGGGTCAAGTAGCCTGGCTTGCTCTAGGTCTGTTTGCTGAAAGCAATTTAGATTACCAAAAAAAAAAAAAAATAACTTGATATGGTTTGTATTCACCATCAGATACTGAAAGGGAGACAGCTGCACTGAACTGAAATGCTTCCAGTGACCATGGTTATATTTTATTTTTATTTTGTTATTTATTTGGAACTCAGAGTATCATCTTTAAGCCAGAGACTCTTTTACATAGGTTCCACATCGAAATTACAAAGATAGATAACATTGGATTAAGTTAACAAGGTAAAAGGATTATTTAACAAAAGATCGGTATGGATAGACATAATAGCTAGGGTAGATACAATGGCAAAACAGGAAATACGTTTACAAACAGTGGGGTACACAGGCATAATTAAACAAAAAAAACTATAATGCAGCCAGATTAAGCCTTGTCAACAGAATAGAAGAACTACATAAATAGCAAAGGTTGAAAATACCAAGGCAAGGATAGGCCTTCAAGAGTGGGAGAGCGTGGGTGTAGGGAGGTAGTTATACCAGAGCAGGGTGAAGAGGCACCTAGGCAGTAACATGGGCAGGTGAGGATGGTTTAGGGGTGGAGGGAAGGGCTGTATAGTAGAGGAGGGAGTGGCAAGGTAGGAGGAGGAGGAGGAGATGATGATGATAATAATAGGGTGGGAAGCATCGGGGAGGAGACAAGGTCTTGAGACATCTAGGAACCTGGGACTAGTGGATGGAGGGAGGGGTTGCAGTGGAGTAAGAGAGCTTGGGAAGGGACAGATCAATGAAGGGGAAAGGGGGAAAGGAAAAAAGGAAAAAATATGAGGGGGGATTATTAACGGTGGGTAGAAACACAGAAAGACAGAGAAATGGGGATGAAGGGAAAAAAGGAGCGCCAGCATGGAATTTTAAGTGAAACAGTCACATGAGGCCCGAGTCACATGAAGTTCAAAATTAACTGATTCAAGGGTGTTCACTACTGCCTGGCTCACTGCGACTTCACATTGTGGAAGGGGACTGTGTCTGTCACAGTTGCTCCCTTGCACAGACAGAGCAGAGGAGACTGCAGGACTGCTGAACTCCATGTTCTGCAGGCTGTGGACTACACTGCAAGTAGGGCTCACCCTGGAGTGTGTATAATATGGAGGAATGGGGGTCCAGACTCCAGGGAGGGAAATGGAAGGAGAAGAAGAGACTAGCTGGAGATGGTTTGGGCAAGCACAACGTGCTAAGGGGGCAGGAGCCCCAGAAGTGGCAGGCATCAAAGAGCAGAAGGCACAGTAAAGAACGAGATGCTGCATCTCACTTGGGTTGTTGCAAAAAAATGTCCTTTCTCTCTCCTCCTTTTTCTTTTGTCTTTCTCTTTTGCTTTTTCTCACTCTCTTATTTTCCTTTGCTTTTCACAGCTACCTGGATTCCTTCTACATAGTCAAAGTTGTGCAGACATAGGAGCCTTTGCAGAATCCTCAGAAAGATCACTGCTTAGAATTGATCTTATTCCCTTCATCTCCTGTCCTCACCCTTGCATGCCTCTGGATGTTTCTTTTTGATAGAAACATGATATTGCACTTTTACTAGCTTCTGCCTTTGGGAAAAGTTTGAAAAGGTGACCGTGTATGTAACTACCCCCCCCCCACTCAGCCTTAGGCATTCCTAGCAGCAGAAACAAGCCTCCTCTTCTTCTTTTTGAAGGAGAAATAGGTGAAGACACCAGAGAAGTGAGGCCTGCAACAACCGCTATAGTCATGGTATAGTGGTTTCTGTGCTGGTTCTAGCACCATCGGCAGTCCTCTTTAGTCTTTCCTCTACTTCCTGGTTGGGGGCTGTTAGTTTATGGACTTCAGTCAGGAGGATTATAGTGGGCTGCAGTTGCAGATAGTCCTGCTAGTGCGATTGTGCTTAAGTGAAACTGTCTTCAGGCACTGTAAACTCCCAGCCCATATGGAGCTTAGGCTGTGGCCTACTCCTCATGGGTGGGAGATGAGGAGTAAAAGGAGTCAGTGGGAAGCTGAGGAGGCAGGGGAGGGAAGTGCCTCCTACCACCTTCCAGAATTGCCGCTCCGGTGGCACTATTATAAATTAATTTATGCCCTATGGAATTTAAGGTGTCAGCCAGGGGTGCAAGAGGTTGGAGTAGGAACAGCAAGGAGCTGCCATTTAGTCAAGCCGATCCTACGGCAGTGAAGGCAGGGAGGGAGAGAGGGTGAGTGAGCAGGGTGGAAGGATTCAAGTGCATAAAAGCTTCAGTGTTGTGGGGGGTCAGAGCACCGAGACAAAAGCAGAGTGGTGGGTGCAGAGAGAGGGTAATCCCAACCCAACAGCGACTTTTTGACAGCGAGGTCCCCTACAGTGACTACAGCACCACGTCACTGTAGGGAACCTACTGGAACCTGGCACTGTCTGTCAGGGGTCCTGCACCCCCCCCAAATCAGCTCAAACTCTGAGTTGATAATCCTAAAATGGGGGGATTCAGGGGGCAAAGCCCCTGAAGAAAACACTTAGTTCCACTGGAAACTGTCAGCCGACTGAAAAATGCAGTTGACCTGCTGGTTTCTCTGTCAGGGCATTTGACAAAAAAGTTGTCAAACACCCATCATGGATCCCGGAGAGAAAGAGGAGTGAGAGGTCATTTGCGGATCCCACCGGTGATGGTAGGGGTATAATTTCTTGAAAAAAAACACTGACTTCTCAGGCGGATCCCCCAGAGCTTGGGGCCTGGGACAAAAGCCTGGTTGTCCCCCCATGATGGTGAAAGCGGAGTAAGGAGGCAGCAGCAAGAGAGGAAAAGGTCAGAACGGTTAGGGAAAGGACTGATGGGGTGGTGGTGGTGGGGGAACGTCATCCATGCTGATCAGGACTCAAACAACTGTTTGCTGGGTGGTGACCTGCAGATGAAAGGAAAAAGTCTCCACATGATTGGTGCATTTTTTTCTTTTCAAGTACAAACTGTCTCAAACAAAACGTGGTCACGATCAGCCTGGCTGATGATTGGTGTGGCATGGTTGAGCCCCTTGCAGAACACTCTGCATTGGACAGACAGTGTCACACCAACTCAAAAGCAACTCATTTCAAGAAGTTTGCTGCATGTGCACACAAGGCGACTTAAAAAGAGGGAAACTTTCCAGAAGGAGTAGACTGAATCCCCCAAGTGTCATGGAGAAGGGGCTGCCGTGCAAAGTGTTTTGCAAGGAGTTTTGTCACAGTTCTTTAGATTTATTTGGGAGCCAGATACTATAGCAGATGCCTACTGTTACAAACGCACTCAGCAGGTCAGGCCTTCTGCTCCCACAGTGCCAACCTCCGAGCGCAATAGTGTGAACAGGTAACAGACAGTGTAACTGTCTTGTCTGCTTTTGGGTCCGAATCACCTTTAGTCTTAAGTTCTGGGGGGGATTCAAACTGTGAGCCTTATGCTAGCGTACCCAATGTACAGGCTCAGATACATACCCTCTTCAGGGATTGCAGTACAATCTTTTGCCAGGGGCACCAAGCCAGGCTTCCAAAATGAACCCTTAAAACTCTATAAGAGACCTTAGGTATAGTCTTCTCTTTTTACTCTAGCTCAGTAACACCATCAAGCTGTTGAACAGTTTCATCAGACTTAACCACCTATACATCACATGCAAAAAGAATGGAGGAGACCCAGGCAAAATCTTAAAGAATATGTTTACTAAAAATGGATAAAAACAGTAAGATAAAATATAGAACAGATATCAAAGAGCATCGCAATCACATAAAAGAAAAACAAGGAAAACTACAGAACAAACTCCTACCAAAATACATTCTGATATTTTCTAGCTAATGTATTACCTCTGTAAGTGCAGCTAAATTAGAGATCTTATTTCTTAAGAGCCCCAAAAGATATGACAAAGTCTCCAGTTACAAGGATACATTTCAACTCCATCTCCCCACCCCCTTGGGGAGTCATCTAGTTCCTCCTTTTAGAATATAAAAAAATACAAACATGCTGTCCTATCAGGAGGTATATTAAATAAGGTGACATCAGCAAAAACTCATTTGCCAAATTATAAGTCTTAGATCCACCAGTTCCTTTGAGGTTTACAACCCTGCAATCCATCACTTACATGTGATATAGCCAACAGGAATCAGCTAAATTATGTCCTCTCCTGTAATACAATGTATATTTAGCTTCCCGACTTCAAAGCAGCAACAGGTCATAAAAAAGGCCATAAAATGCAATTTCTCAAGGAAGTTAATTACATTACAGAGGTCTCCTGGTCACTTAACATATCCTGTAGCTTCACTGAAACCTGGGGGGGGGGACCCATGGCAGCACAGGCTCACATACTATATTTTTATATACAAATATCATGCAACAATCATAACCAGCTGGCCAAGCATCACACCCACCACATAAAAGATGAGTACTGGACCTTTGGAATTCAAGGTCTGTGTGGCCCAAATCTGTGACTCGCCAGAAGGCTTGTGGGTATCTGTACATCTTTTTTTTTTAATTGTTTATTTGTTACATTTCCTAGTGTTGTATGACTTCTATAGTTTTCTATATATCGTGTGCAAGTTTAGTGTCAAAAATAGTTTGCATTTTATATATATCTGTGACTGCTGTGTTTCAGTAAGCACAGATGATCCATGTGAAATTAAGAAAAGTTCATGTCCCACATCTGAAGAGAACCCTACCAAACATGATAAAACAAACCCGAATCCTATACAGAGCAAGGGAGAGGTTATCTGAAGAGACTAAGGGGGTTCCTATGTCCAAAGGGCCTTGTGCTGTGTGAGCAAGTACCTGGGCTTGTGCTATGTGAGTAGGAGCCAATGGTGGAATTCAAAATGAACAGCCTTGAGAAAGTTATGACCAGGCTGGTAGTAACGTGATTAAGTGAAGCAGACTGCCCTTGTCACACCACCCAGGGTACATAGGAGCGTGTTGACTGTGTGTGACAAGCTGGTGTGAGAGCAATGGAGTTAGCACTTGCTTACAGATGCAGCGAAATAAAATTTTGGTGGTGAAATTGCTGCGAAATTGGCAATGATGCCTCTGGTCATTGTCTTTTTACCTTTGATAAAGGACAAGCGTCCGAAACGCGTCAGGTGTGGTGTTGGATAATAAATATTTAATTCAGAAGAGTTGGCTCCGAAAAGTTATTAAGGTGTATGTGTGCGGCAGCTTTTTGTTTGGTGTGAAATTGGCAATTTCACTGGACAAAATGTTTCGTGAAATTGCGGCAAAATTTCACAACTTAGCCTGTCACCGCTGGCCACAAGTTTATAAATTGAGCCCCCCCTCCACACACACACACACAAGTTGTTGTGCATCCCCCCATTTGTTTTAAAAAAAACAAAATTCACCCACATCTCCCTGGTGTCTAGTGGTCCCCAGCCGTCACTGGCCGTAAACATAAAATAAGCACTCCCCACAACTTTGCCCTGGCTGCCGCCTTCGTTTGTTAAAAAAAAAAATTCACCCTCATCTCCTGGTGTCTAGTGGACCCCACCCCCACCCGATCAGTAGATGCAGCACCCCAGCTCCCCAGTACCCGATCGGACCACCAGCACAGCCCTCCACTCCACCTCCATGGCCTGCAGCCTGACTGAACACCACTGAGCACTTGAATGAATGAATAAATGAGTGCGGTACACGCTCATTCATTCAAGTGCTCAGTGGCACTCACTCAGGCTGCTGGCTGTGGAGGTAAGTGGAGGCCTCTGCCAGTGGACTGATCGGGGTACTGGGGGGGAGCTGGGTGGGTGCTGCTATCTACTGATGGGGTGGGGAGTCCACTTGACACCAGGGAGATGAGGGTGAATTTTGTTTTTTTAAAACAAATGGAGTCAGCAGCCAGGGTAACTTTGAGGGGGATTGCTTATTTTATGTTTACGGCCAGTGATCGGCCACGTGGGGGGGACCATTAGACACCAGGGAGATGAGGGTGAATTTTTTTAATTAAACAAATAGAGGGGCAGGGTAGCTTGGGGCTTATTTTATGCAATTTCAGCTGGGGACCACTGACACCAGGGAGAACTTTGGCCAGTGGTCACTGGCCAAGGGCCAAATAAAATTCCACAGCGGAGGCGAACATCTCACAGAGGAGCAGAGAAATTTCACCACGCAGTGGTGAAATTTTGCTCATGGAAAGCTAATTTCATCCGCAGCAAAATTTCGCCAGCTTGGGGGTGGAATTTCACACCCAACCATGGGCGAAATTTCACATTTCACCCAGCAAAATATTTCGCGAAATGTGCTAATTACACAAAATATTTTTCTGGGCAAAATTTTCCAGTTTCGCACATCTCTACTCATGCTATCAAAGCAAGGAGGCAGCTGACTGTGGCAGTTAGAACATTTCTGCTAGAACATTTCTAACTAGAGATAAGTGGACAAATACTATATTAGAAATGTAAGGAATCTGCAAGGTAAATTGGGACCTTCAGTCACAGTATAAAAAAACACAGTAGTTAGCAGCATGCTGATTTGAGTTGGGGTAAGACAGCTGACAATCATCCCTGCAGCTAGCTGGTGGGGATAGCTGTTAACTGGGCTGTAAGGCTTAGGCAGAAGTGAAGCAGTTGTTAGCATTCAGACTTCCCTTAGCCTTCTAACAAGGGCACTATAAAAAGCTTCTTCACCTAGCATGTCCCATCACACTCATGTCACATCATGCTCATGGAAAAGAGTAGGAGTGCAACAGGTATCCTAAGGCAACTAAGTTGTTGGCAGGTGATGCAGATCAGCTGCAGTGAGCAGGAGGCTCTGCTGGGGAGATACAAGACCAGGTAGGATAAAAACATAGCACTTTGTGCACATATCGTATAGAGGGTGGGTAAATATCTATAGATACAGCAGAATTAACAGGAAATGATTAACAGCAAAGGGGAGAAATATAACAGGATGTAGGCATAAGTAGATACTGGTAGAGGAAAATCAGGAGACACCCTATCTAGGGTAAGGTGATAAATCAATGTTAAGGAGTGGGAGGAAGGGAAGAAGGTAGCCAGGCATACTGAGGAGGCAACAGAGCACTGGGAAAGTGCAGCTGACATGAACACTGGTTGAAAGAAAAATAGGAAACACCCTATCTAGCATAATGTGATAAATCCATTTTGGGTACAGTAAGGAACGAGAAATAGGTAAACATGCATAGCTAGGAGGCAAGAGGGCACAAGGTACAGTAGGTGTTAGAGAAAAAAGGATAAACAGGTAAAAACATGGGAGTGATACAATGTAACAGGTGTGGAGCTGCTGTCTTTCAGGACACCTGCTGGAGACTAAGGTGCTTCCCCATTTAGACTCATCTCCTGGATTGAGGGCAGAGATCTCTGGACTCCTGGCTGAGCTGCCAAAAATGCAGAGGACCCTTTTTCCCCACCCAGAGACCACCAACATTGCTGCTGCTACCGCAGAGGATGTCTAGACAGAGGTGAAACAGCTGGACCTTGGTGGGCTCTGGGAGGGTGGAAGTGGTAGGCAAGGTACACACTCCTCATATTGAGACACTACAAAATTTGTTCACTGTACTGGTGGGATGGGATAGCTTGGAAGTAGGATCCAAAGTAGTATCTTGGAAGGATGTGGAGTTTCTCAGAAGATGAGTCCCCAAGATGGGAAAAAGAGACCCCAGCTGAGGAGGAAGCAGCTGCTGGTGGGGGACTCTATAGTTAGGGGGATAGACCTGGTAGACGGAGGTGGAGGGGAGAGAAAGGTAAGGTGCCTCCCTGGTGCTTCAGCTCAGAGGGACGGTGAGTGGATCCATCGGCATGCTAGGGCGGCAGGTCTTTGGAGGGAGCTAGATTTCATTGTCTACCTGGGGTCAAAGCGATAGAGTAGTGGTAATGCAGAGTAATTTCAGGGAGCTGGGGATGGGCCTTAAGCAGACAGTGTATATGGCGGTGTTCGCTGAGGTCCTACCTATGTATGGCCAAGGGCAGGATAGGGCACTCAACACAAGAACTTTCAGTGATTGGTTGAACTCATGGTGCAAGGAGGAAGGCTTCGGCTGTACTGGGAATGGGGGCTGGCCTGGAAGGATGTAGACCTCTACAGGGGTGATGGCTTTTATCCTTCCAAGAAAGGGACCTCAGTCTTTAGTAAGAGGTTTAAATGTTACTTGGATGAGCATTTAAACTAGCATAGGGGGAGTCTGTAGTAAAAAGGGAGGTAAAAACTGCCCCCAGCATGATGAAGAAACAGGGAGGAAGGGTCTAGAAACATAGAAAAATAGAATGTGATGGCAGAAGGGGACCTTGAGGTCCATCTAGTCTGCCTATGGTGTTTACTTACTTACCATCCCCTCATTTGTATTATAGCTTCTGCTTATTCCATGCATTCTTGTACCCTACCACTGTATTGGCCCCTACGATTTCTGCTGGTAGGCTGTTCCAGGGGTCCAACACCCTCTCTGTGAAGAAGAATTTTCTGATGTTGGTCCTGAATTTGCCCCCTTTTAGTTTAAGATTGTGACTCCTTGTTCTGCCTCCCTCATTGGCCTTGAAAAGTTCTTGAACCTGGACCTTATTTGTTCCCTTAATGTACTTGACAGTCTGGATCATGCCCCCCCCTTTGTTCCAGAGAGTACATGTTTAATGTCTTCAAACTGTCCTCATATGGAATTGTGTGCATTCCATATACCATTTTGGTTGCCCTCCTTTGTACCATCTCTACTCTGTCAATGTCACTTTTAAGGGCTGGTCTCCAGAACTGGACACAGTACTCCAGGTGGGGGTGGACCAGTGCCTGGTACAGTGTCAATACGACCTCCCTTTTCTGACTTGTGAATCGCTGTCCAATGTATCCCAGCATGCCACTGGCCTTGAGCGCAGCCTTCTCACATTGTCTACTCACTTTTAAATCATCCGATATAATGACTCCTAGGTCACGCTCTTGCCTGGTCTTTGCTAGCTTTTCTCCCCCAAGAAGTACTCCTTATTTGGGTTTCCCTTCCCTATGTGCATGACTTTGCACTTTTTGGCATTAAAGTTCATCTGCCATGCTGCAGACAACTCCTCCAGCTTCTTAAGGTCTGCCTCCATGTCCATTTGCCCTGCCGGGGATTCTACCCGATTGCTTATCTGGGTGTCATCTGCGAATAGACACACCTTCCCCTTGAGCTCCCCTGCAAAGTCTGCTATGAATATGTTGAAAAGCAGAGGCCCTAGTATGGAGCCCTGGGGAACCCCCACTGGTTACCCTCTGTTCTGTTGACAGAGTTCCATTTAGCTGCACCCTCCGTGTTGTACATTGCAGCCAATTTTTCACCCATGCCACCACTTTCAGTCCCACCCCTATACTGTCTAACTTTTTTATCAGCCTTCTGTGTGGGACACAGTCAAAGACTTTGCTAAAGTGGTAGACTACATCCACTGCCCCCCCATTATCTGCTGTCTTCGTAACCTAGTCAAAGAATTTGATTAGGTTTGTTTGGCAGGATCTCCCTGCCGTGAACCCATGCTGGGATTCTGTTGTTCTTTGGCTTCAAGGAATGCTAAGATTCTCTGTTTTTTTTTTTCCGCCTCCCGTGCTCGCTGGTCCCCCACTCCTTCGGGCCCCACAGGTTCCCCCATGCCCCACTGTCCTTATCCAGCCCTTCTCTGGTCCTCATATGGCAGCCGATCCCTGGGATATCCTGGCGTATCCCTTCACCGGGCGGATCCCCCTCCTCTGAGGGGGAAGGCACCGGGAAGAGGGGATGACCCCAGTACACACTACTAGGGCCCGGGGATGCTGCTGAGGAGCAGGAGGCCCTGGAGGCACTCAGGGAATGGAGAGCCATCATCCAGCAGCCAGCAAGCAGTTTTCCCTGTTTCTGTTGGGGGCAGCATAGTGACATCACGGCATATGCCGACGTCCGCTCCTCCCCCAGTTTGTATTTGGGCCGTGCATCCTGTGATACTCCCAGCTTCCGATAGGTGCCAGCAGGCACCAGACCAGTCCCCTACCCTCCCTCGGGAGAAGGAGAGCTGTCTCTGAGATGCTCAATCCTTCTCCCCTTGGCAGGCCCTCCAGTGACCCGGGCTCATTCCCAAACCCGGGTAGCTGGTGTCGCAAGCGGAAATCCAACCACTGCGCCGTCGGGCCAGTTGAAGATCTTCTGTTTGACTAATGATTCCATTAATTTTTGCACCACAGAAGTGAGGCTCACTGGGTGGTAATTTCCTGCCTCCTCCCTGCTACCAGACTTGTGGAGTGGGACCACTGTTGCCGTCCTCCAGTCTATTGGTACCTGCCCTGTCTTTAGTGATTTGGTGAAGAGATTTGCCAGTGGTGCCGCTAGTTCCTTCCCTAGTTCTTTTAAGATTCTGGGGTGCATGTTATCAGGCCCCATGGCCTTATCTATTTTTAGGCTATTTAGTGCCTTCAGGACTTAGTCAGCCATGAAGGGGTTTGCATCTAGGGTGCTGATCCTTTTTAGGGCTGGACCATTTCCCTCCTTCTCCTCCTCCTCTGTAAATACAGAGCAGAAGTACTTATTTAGGGTTGCAGCTTTTTCCCTAGCCCCCTCGTCTAGGTTCCCCCTTCTGCTTTCAGTCTTACTCTTCCCTCCTTTGTCTTCCCTTCTTCCCCCCATGTACCTAAAAAAGGTCTTGTCCCCTGTTTTTACACCTTCTGCTATCTTCATCTTAGTTTGTGCTTTTGCTATCCTTATTACTTTGCCTTCCTCCTTTCGTTTCTCCCTGTGTGATTCTTGGTCTTCCTCTTTCTTTGTTGCTTTGAATTTTTTGTAGGCTGACTTTTTCCCTTGACTATGGTTTCCACCTCCTTGGAGTACCATAGTGGATTTCTTTTCTTCTTAGCTTTGCTTATTTTCCTGGTGTATTGGTCTGTCACCTTCCTGATAGCACCTTTTTTGCTTCCCCAGATTTCTTTGTCCCCTCCCCCTGTCCTTCCATTAAGATTTCAGCTACGGTATTTCTCATTTTCTGAAAATCAGTCTTTCTAAAATCTAGGATCCTTATGGTGGAGTGACTAGTGTCCTTTGTGGTGAGGATATTGAATCTAACCATACGATGGTTGCTATTCCCTAGGTAGCACCCTACTGCTGTCTCTGTTACTCTCTCCCCATTTGTTTGACCAGGCCTAGTATGGCTTCACCTCTTGTTGGAGAGTTCATCAGCTGCCTCAGACGTGCACCCTGGCAGGCAGTCAAAAAGTCTTTACTCTTTGTTGATGCTGCGGTTGATGTTTTCCACTCTATATCACATAGGTTTAGATCCCCTACCAGTATCACCTCACCTTTGCCTGCCATTTGGTGCATTGCTTTGAGTAGGTCCTTGTCTGCAGTTTCCCCTTGTGATGGGGGCCTGTAAACTGCACCTATTCTGATGGTTGCCCCATTGCCAGTGTCACCTGCCAGCCACAGTGGTTCGGCTTCACTGGGAGGCCCCTGTATTTCATTTTTTTATGTTTTCTCATACATATATTTCCACCCCACCTCCCTTTTTTCCCTTTCTATCCTTTCAGTACAGAATGCACCCTGGGATCACTGTGCCCCAGGTGTGGTTTTCTGTATACCAGGTTTCAGTCACAGCCACCTAGTACAGGTCCTCCTGTGCCATAGTTGACATGAGTTTGTTTGTTAGACTCCTAGTATTTGTAAGTATTGCTCTCCATATTCGTTCACCCCCCTTGGTGTTACTTTTTTCCTGTTTTTTATGTTGGCTTGTGTTTGCGCGCCAACCAACATATTGCATGAGTAGCAGATTTGGAGGCACTGTCGCTGTTGGGCGAATGCAGGGCATGCATCAGTAGGTGCATCCCTCATTCTCCAATAAGCCAGCATGCAGGTGCCACACCAGGAATACATAATGTGTGAGCACATCTAAGGAAAGGTCTGCTGCAATGAGCACAAAGCTCATCATACGCAGCGGCACCTCCTGTCATGACTTCCCTGGTGAAACATTAAACATGGCTTGCCTGCCACAATGCCGACTTTGGGAGTGCCCAGTCCCCCTGTCGACATGCCCTTACCCAGTTTATGTGCCAACGGGGTAGCCCACTCCCAATCAGCATAATGCACCCCCCATTTATTATGTGCCGAGGGGGGTGCCCAATCCTCCTAGGCTCTTGCCCCTCCCTCGGTATGTGCCAACGGGGGTGCCCAATCCCCATTGACTAGCCCCCCCAAACACTCAGGTGGCACACTGGGAGCCCACCCTAGCATGCCAAATGCCCCAAAAAAAAAAAAAAACTCCGGCAATTTTTTTTTTAACCTGTAAAAGAAGAAAATGGTCCCTCGCGGTCTGTCCAGCTCCCTGTCCCAACCTGCATCCACCCTCAGTGCACCCTACCTCCTCACACCCCCCTTCACCCCATACTTACCTCCGGAGTCCGGCGCGACGATCTTCGGAGGACCGGGAACACGTCTTTATTCTTCAAAGTCGACCGCAAACTGAAGAAATGCCGGTAAGCTTTATAATGGCATAAATAGGGTTTTTTCAACTTTGGTGCATATCTCGGGCATTCTTTGGAATTTTTGCACCAAATTTTCAACATGGGGTTATTGGGGCCTCTCCTCATGAATCCAGTCACTGTCATGGCATTATTAGGTCCCAAAAGGTGATTTTGTGGTCACTGCACGGAATCACCTTTCGGGACCAAGTAACGAAATGACAGTGCCACTGTTCATGAGGGGGGCTCTCAAAAAGCCTATGTTGCAAATTTGGTGACAATAATCCCCCAAATGGCTGTTTTATGAGCATGTGTTGCGCTGTTTCCATGTACGCTCTTAACTTCGTGAATTTGTAACATTTTCACTCTAGATTTTCAAAATTGCCATTTTTCTATACCTCCTTATGAACAGTATAGCTGTCATTTTACATATCCTGGCCAAAATGTGTTTTCATACGTCCAGCGCAGAATAGCTCAATCACTGTGCGAAATCAGTTTTTGGGACAGTTTGAGAAAATGTCGGTGACACTGTTTATGAGCAGAGGTCCTAAAATGCATATGTTGAAAATGTGGTGACAAAAGTCCATAAAATGACTGTGTTACAAGCGTGCATTACGCAGTTTCCATGCACCCTTGTAACTTCACAGATTTGCAATATTTTCATGCCAGATTTTCAACGCTGCCATTTTTTCACACCTCCTTATGAACAGTTCAGCTGTCATTTTTCACAGCCTTCCCAAAATGTGTTTCCGTACCTGTGAAGCACAATGGCATGGTCACTGTGGGAAATCAACTTTTGGGACTGGTTAACAAAATCACAGCGACACTGTTCATGAGGGGAGGTCCCAAAATGCCTATGTTGAAATGTGGCTAAAAAAATCCCAAAAATAGTTGGGTTAGGGATGTGTGTTGCGCAGTTTCTATGCATGCTCATGACTTCACTACTTTTTCATATTTTCACTCCAGATTTTCAGTGTTGCAATTTTTTTATGCCTCCTCATGAACAATACAGTTGTCATTTTCCACATCCTGCCCAAAATGTGTTTTCATCCCTGTGTCGCCAAATGGCATAGCCACTGTGCAAAACCACCTTTCAGCTAACAAACTGATTATGCCACTCTTCATGAGGTGGAGTCACAAAAAGCCCATGTTGAAAATTTTGAGTGAAAATACCAACAAACTCCTACAACGCTAGGGTTTCCAACTGTTACACCCCACCCTGTAGAGACTGCCAGGCATCAGGGGTGTGACTTGGGATCATTGGCTGTAATACTCATGCCATTCCACCCCAACCCCCACCCTGCAGCCAGTGACAGGCATCGAGGTGTGCCTTGGAGTGTTCGGCCCTAAAGTTCACCCCATTCTCCTTTACTGCACCCCTCTTAGCATATTTCCTTATGGAATGGGGTAAGTATAAGGCCCAAAGACCCCAAAGCACACCACAACACTTATCAGTGTCTACAGAGTAGGGTGAGGCCCATTCTCCTATACTTCAGCCGTCTCAGTGTATTTCCTTATGGAATGGGGTAAGTATAAGGCCCAAAGACCCCAAAACACACCACGACACTTGTCAGTGTCTACAGGGTAGGGTGAGGTAAAATGGCATGAGCATTATAGCTGATGCCCCAGTCTCTGCAGGGTGAAGGGTGGGGTTGGTGTCAGTTCCATACTTCACTGCCATTCCTATTATGCATCTCTAACTCCTGCACTACCGTACCAATGCCAATGCCAGCGGACAACATTTGTCATTGACAAATGTTTGTTTTTTGTTCTGGGCTAGTGTTGTAATTTAATGCTGTTTTTATGCTCATTTTGGTTTTGGATTTTTTTGGGGTGGAGTTCTGTGCATTGGTCTCCATGGCATATGTAGTCTCTATCCCCCAGATAAGGTGCTGATTTTATGTTTGTTTTAGTTTTAAGGGTAGTGGAATCCTGCACATTGGTCTCCATGGTGTGTGCAGTCCCCATCTCCCCATTTTTTAGTTTAAATGACTCACGTAGACATCAAATTTCTGTCCAAGTGCCATCGCCCCTTCTTTGTTGAAGAATTGACCATCATACCTGAAAAAATGTCTTCCCCAAAAGCTTTGCCAGTTCCCTATAATGTTTTTCCCTTTTTTCCTGGCATAGCTCATATAACCAGGTGTTGAGGTCCTGTATTTCTTCTGCCCAGACATATGCTTTATGCTATTGCCTTTCTCCCAGACTGGTAGGACTTTTGAGAAGGCAAGGGTGGTTGAAGGAGAAGATACCTTGTTTGCTATCTCCTTTAGGTGTTTTTTGGCATTGCCCAGCAACTGATTTTTTAAGTTGTTTGTTCCAAGGTGGATTACTAAATGTTCGTTTTCTCCTTCTTTAAGCACAAGCTTTTGTATGCGGTCCATGTCCCTTTACTCGAATGCTCCTGGGAGACACTTAACCACAGTCTCCACTTGGGTGTTGGAATTTAGGTGGGGTTCCACACCACTTATCATGGAATCCCCAATTATAAGTATTTTTTTTCAACTTTGTGGGTGTAGTCCTTTGTTTGCCATTAGCATTTGCTGCAGTGTGATGTTTTTGTGAGGTATCTCTGGGTTTTGACTGAGGTACCGCAGGTACCGCAGGGTTCAGTACTGGGTCCAGTCCTTTTTAATGTCTTTATAAGTGACATTGCAGAGGGACTGGAAGGAAAAGTATGCCGCTTTGCAGATGACACAAAGATCTGCAACAAGGTTGATACAAAAGGAGGCGTGGAAAGGATGAGAAGGGACTTGGCAAGGTTGGAGGAATGGTCAGAAGTATGGCAGCTAGGATTCAATGCAAAGGAGTGCAAAGTAATGCACCTGGGAAACAAAAACCCTGGGGAAGATTACACAATGGGGGGGTAGTAACGGCGACAAAAATGGAAAGGGACCTGGGGGTAATCATATCAAATGACCTTAAGTTTGGCAAGCAATGTGAGAAGGCAGTAGGGAGGGCTGGGGGATACTGGGATGTATAGGGAGAGGCACCAGCAGCAGAAAACAGGAAGTTGTTATCCCCCTGTACAGACAGTTGGTGAGACCCCATCTGGAGTACTGCATTCAGTTCTGGAGACCCCAACTCCGCAAGGACATAGACAGGATGGAGGCAGTTCAGAGGAGGGCAACTAAAATGGTGCAGGGTCTGCAACAGAAGCCATATGAGAAGAGGCTAAAGGAGCTTAATATGTATACCCTTGAGGAAAGGAGGGAGAGGGGGGACATGATAGAAATGTTTAAGTACCTCAGTGAAATCAACAAAGTCCAAGAGGGTAGCATCTTTCAGAAAAAGAGATGTGCAAGAACAAGGGGACACAATTTGAAGATAGAGGGGGGAGCTCAGGGCAATGTGAGGAAGTATTTTTTCACAGAAAGGGTGGTGAACGCATGGAACAGACTTCCTGAGGAGGTTGTGGGGTCTAAAACTGTGGGAGAATTCAAGAATGCATGGGACAGACATAAGGCAATTTTTGTGAGGGGTAGGAAGAAATAGGCTGTTGGTTAACTAGGATCTGCAGCTTATCCTCTAGGTAGGGAAATGGGCAGACTAGGTGGGCCAAGCGGTCCTTATTTACCATCAAAGTCTATGTTTCTATGGAACCACTTTCAGCAGTGAGTACCTGTTTTGTGTGGGGATGATGTCTTCACCTTATAGGTTTAGTTTGTTTACTTTTCCTGATTTCCCCCTCTTGACCACTTGCCAACCTACTGACCCTGACCACTTTATGGGATACTAGTTGGCACTTTGGTTCTGGTGGCCAGGAAGCAGAGGTTGCAATCACTTTATGTCTTGTATCTCACCCTGCAGTTCGGATATCTGGTTCCAGGCTGCTCAAAGCTGGGACCTAAGGTCAGTGATGGTCCAGCATGTGGAACAGTGAGTAAGATGCCTGTGATGAGACTTGGTGAAGAGAGCCCCACAATGTTCACAACTTGTAATGTCCATTATGTTCATATCAGGCACCTCCCCACTAGTTTATTGCTTAAACATGGGGAAGTATATTGCACTAGTGCTAGACTTAATATAACATGAGGATTTCTTGCCTGGACAGTTGGCAGACTTCCTCTGTTGGATAGAAAGTAATTTAATAAACTCTTCAGAGGTTTTTCTTTTTTTGTTATTACTTTTAGTTTCTCAGTAGAATCTGCCTCTTCCTGTGACAGTGCTGGAAATAGGTGCAGGAGGCTGGGCCTATATAAGGAGATGAGCATGGGGTGGGCAGGGATGGGGCAGGGTGGGTGGGTGTTCCCCTGTGGTAAAAGAGAGAAAGGACCTGTAACAAGGTGAGAAGAACAACAAACTAAAAGGACAAAAAAACCCCAAAAAACTAGCAGCTGCAGTAGCTATATGTCAGGTACGACCTTGGCTGTTTAACTGTATAAACACAATCCTTCCTATTTACGTAAGCCTGCTCCTGACTATGTACCTAAAAACCACTCCCCAGCTGTGAGAAACAGCCACCAGAAATGCCAAATAAAACTGCTTTCAGACCTGTTTGTAATGTCCTCCGGAATACAGACCCCCCCATGCTGCAAGCACAAGCTTTGGATTTTCCCTTCGCTCGGCAGCTTTGCCTCAGGAAATCCTTTGAACGACAATGGATTCTCGCTGTGCTAACACTTGGGTACCCTTCCCTTTTATGCTGCATGCCATAGTCAAGCAGTGAGGCACTGAATAGCAAGGAGTCTTGAGGAAAGGAAGTCCCCTCAGGGCAGGGGTGCAGAATGAAAGTAGTACAAACAAGGCAGAGGACGGGGGGGGGGATAAACCAAAGATGCAGGGGAGTAAAAAAGACAAGAAGCAGGAAAGGTAATATGGGAAGAGAGGGGTCAAGGGAGAGGTGGGGAGCAGCATAGGCAGTAAGAATGAGGTAAAGTGGGGTTGTAGACAGGGAGAGACCAAGGTATGGAAAGCTGTGCACACCAACACATGGAGTCTGGAAAATAAAATTCCAGACCCAGATGCCATCATGGGGGAGGCTAACCTGGAGTTGGTGGCCAGAACCGAGTTATGGTGAACTGAAAATCATGACTAGGACATTGCCATACCAGGCTACTCTCTGTTCAGGATGGATAGGAAGGGGAGGAGGGGTTGTTCTATGTGTTAGGGAGGTAATCAAGGCTATGGAAATACAGGGGAACCCAGATGCAAAGAAAGGTCTGGAAGTGCTGTGGGTCACCCTAGAGACAGGTACTTGGGCCACTACCCACAGAGGGGTTGTATGCAGGCCTCTAACACAGGGAGTGGAGTTGGATAAGACACTAGGGGAACCCATCATCAGGATGGCAAATAAGGGGGTGGTACTGCTAGTTGGTGACTTCAGTCTGCCAGATGTGGATTGAAACCTTCCAGCTGCAGTCTTGTCAAGGAGCATAATCATCCTTGACTCCTTACAGGGAGCATTTCTCAGGCAGCTAGTCAGTAAACCCCTTTAGGAATGGGGCAGTGCTGGACCTTGTGCTTTCTAATGGGGACAACACTGCAGACATCATGGTAGGCAGTCCCCTGAGGCCTGTGATCACCATATGGTGTTGTTCAACATTAAGATGGGAGCTGAGGTAAACCACACATGAAGATGAGGTCCTGGACTTTAGGAGGGTGGATTCTGAAGAAATTGGGGATTGCCTCAGAAGCTGCCTAGGAGGGAAGGATTGCCAGGGAGGGTAGAGAAACACGGGGGAAAAATAAAGGAGGAAATAATTAAGACAACCAGCCTCTGTGTGAAGGAGGTGAGCAAAGGTAAAAGGAAGACATTTATGGTACCCTAAGGAAGAGGAAAAAGGGCTGCTTTCAGAGGTACAAAGAAAGACAGAGGGAGGTAGACCGAGAGATGTACCAAGTAAAACAGAGAAGCAGGTAAGGCAGCAAGGAGAGCAAAGTTGCACACAGAGGAAAGGATAGCCCATGGGGTAGCTAAAGGGGATACGACTTTCCTCAGGTACATAAGCAAGAAGAGGAAAACAAAAGGAGGGATAGTAAAGATGGGGAAGCTGATTGAGGGAGACTGTGTAGAAAAGGAAAAGGAAAAGGCAAACATCCCAAACAGGTACTTCTACTCCATCTTCACAATAGAAGGAGGGGGGATGGACCACAAGGGAGAAGCAGGAAAATTGGGAGGGGGGCGGACACAAGTTTTTTTTCAAAGGAAAGAGTCCTGAAGGGACTTGCAGATCTGAAAAAGGACAAGGCCATAGGACCAGACAGGATCCAAGCCAGGGTACTAAAAGAACTCAGGGAGATGGCTGCTGTACCACTGACAGCCTTATTGAACAGGTCACTGGAAACAGGCAATGTTCCCAGGACTTGAGGAGAGCAGGTGTGGTCCTGTGCCATATGAGCGTCAGTAGGGAGAAGGCAAACAACTATAGGCCAGTCAGTCTCACATCAGTGGTAGGAAAACTAATAGAAACCCTGTTAAAGTAGAGGATGTAAAAGTATTTTGACTCTAATGGGCTACAAGTCCAAAGGCAGCATGGATTCATGGAGGAAGTCATGCCAGACGAATTTGATTGATTTCTTTGACTGAGTGATTAAGGAATTAGATCAGTGAAGGGCAGTGAACATGGCCTAGCTGGTCCTCCACAAGGCCTTCAACACTGTGCCGCACAGGAGACAAAAGAAGAAATTGAACATGCTAGGTGTGGGACCCAAAGCGGTAAATTGGGCAAGTAATTGGTCAATGGATAGTGGGTGGTGGTAAATGGCACTTACTCTAAGGAGGGAAGAGTGACTAGTGGAGTGCTGCAGGGATCAATACTGGGTCTGCCCTCTTCAATATCTTCATAAGTGATATTGCAAAAGGACTGGAATGGAAGGTATGCCTTTTTACAGATGACATCAAAATCTGTAGTGGGGTGGATACTCAGAAGGGGCAGAGAGAATGAGTAAGAACTCTGAGAAACTTGAGGAGTGGTCAAGGGCACGGGATCTGGGGTTCAATACCAAAAAGTGCAAAATCATTCACCTAGAGTATAGAAACCCAGAAGCTGAGCATGGAATGGGGGAGGTACTGACAATCACAAAGCAAGAATGGGAGTTTTTGGTAATCAAATCTAATCACCTCAAAGTGGCAGGGCAGTGTGACAAAGCAGTGGGTAGGGCCAGTGAGATGTTGGGATGCATAGGGAGAGGTATCACTAGCAGGAGAGGGAGGTAGTGTTACTACTCTATCGGTTGCAGGTGAGACCCCACCTGAAGAATTGTCTCTAGTTCTGGAGGCCACACCTCTGAAGGGACATAGACAGGTTTGAGGCTGTCCAGAGGAGGGCAACTAAAATGATACAGGGGTTGCACCAAAAGCCCTATGAGGACAGACAGAGGGATCTCAGCATGTATTTATTTATTTATTTAGCATTTGTTTACCGGGTAAGTACACTAGACAAGTATTATGCCTATTTTCAGGAACGACCCGGGAGAGTACAACATGAGGAACAACAGTCAAGGAGACATGGCAAAGAGAGTACAGTTTTTTGTCACAGTAAACAAACACGTGGAAAATACATCATTTGACACTAGGGGAAACATACAGTAGTAAGCACATTTCAGATTATATACTCTAGACTAGCTAGTTCAACTGACAGATATATACAGGTCATCATACATAGGAGTGGAGCATAGCTCAAGGACTGGATTGGTCATAATATAACTTATAACATTGTCGTATACACCCGCCTAGTTGGATCGCGGACAGGTATATACAGCTCATCACATTTTTCTAAATATGCACATGTTAGACAGAAACAGAAACACTTGGTAGTACAAGTTTCTACCAAGTGACCACGGTGCAATATGTCATGGTTAGCCTATGACCATGGAGCAATAATGGGTGTAAAAATGCCCAAGGCTTTTTAGGCAGGAGTAGTCAGAAGTCATTGATACAGTGGGGAAAATATCTCCAGGAATTCAATGGAGACACCCTGGGGAGGTTCAGACAAAACAATTTGACACTTTAATGTTCCCATGTGGCTGTAAACCCTGGAAGAAAGGAGAGTGAGATGGGACATGATAGAGATCTACAAGTACCTCACGGAGATGCTCAAATTGCAAGAGAATAGTCTCTTTCAAATGCGAAAGAGCAGCAGGACCAGAGGGCATGCGATGCAGCTTGGGGAGTAGGGGAGTTCAGGTGGGATATGAGGAAGTACTTATTCACTGAAAGAGTAGTAGACACCTGGAACATACTGCCAGTAGATGTAGTGGAAGTGAAAAGAGTGACAGGCTTCAAGTATTCATGGGATGGCCATATGGGAACATTAATAAATAAGCAGGGAGGAGGGATGGTTACCAGAGACCAGTTAGGGTCTATGGAGATAGACTAGGCAGCCACCATCTGGCAGGCTGAGTGGGTCAAGCGGTCCTTATCTGCCAACAAATTCTGTGTTTCTGTGTTTCTATGTGTTTGTTTTCCTGGCAATGGGAAGCATTGTGTGTGACCATGGAAAAGGTAAGCAGTTATCTAGTGCATGAAGAAACAGATTGCCAATATAATTTATCAGTCCAGTCAAATAGCAAGCTATACAGACTGAGATACTTTACACTCTTGTAGCGCCCCAGAGTTAGGGGCTCTACAAAAACAGTCATGGAGCGCAGAGAAGCAGTATTGTATGCCAGGGACCCCTAGGGAAGGTGTTGGGAAAGCAAGTAGTTGTTCCTGGCATTCTGCCATCACCAAATACTCCCAGCTGCATTCCTGTACCCCTGTAGTCAGTTAAGCCCCTGTAGCTTCAGGGTCCTCAGCGTGTTCTCTGGCAGCCAGGGTACCAGAAATGCAAACCCAGCATCTCCTGGTAACCGCTGCAACCAGATACCCCTCCCTGCAGCATCTGTTAATAGTCTCATCAGCATTTCTCTGCAGCCTAGTGCCCCTGTCACATTAGCAATTCCTCCCTGCAGCAGTCAGTGATAGCCTTATCAGTGTTCCCCTCCAGCCTACTGCCCCTGTCATATCAGCAATCCCGTCCTGCAGCAGCCAGCGATAGCCTCATTAGTTCCCCTGCAGCCAGTAGTCCCTGTCTCATCTGCAATCCCTTCCTGCAGCAGCCAGTGATAGCCTCAGCAGAGTTTCCCTACAGCCAGTATCTCCTGTCACACCAGCAATCCCTTCCTGCAGCAACCAGTGATAGCCTCAGCAGAGATCCCCTGCAGCCTGCTGCCCCGTCATATCAGCAATCCCTTCCTGCAGCACACAAAACATCCCTAGCAGCCCAACTCAGAGCTACATTTAACACAACATATATGTAATTTTTTTTTTCCTTCCTGTTGCACTGCCTGCACTCAGAATCCTAGTCCTAGCAGGCAGCATTTAGGTAGGAGCAGGCCACATGCTGGGACTGCTGTCCCTGTCCAGCGTGTTGGCATTATCAAACTGTAGAGGCAGTTACACCTTGAGTTCAGGGTTTGGAGTGCTAGAACCCAGAGTTATGAGTGGAAGCACTCGACCAAACATTGAGGTCAGTTCCACCAAGCCAAGGACAGAGAAGGATGCAGAGAGAGCAACAGGAACCTGCGGCCTAACTGAGTATTGAAGCTGGTTCCATCAGGTCTTCTGATACCTCTCCTCCAGTCAGACCTCATGTGGTGTAGTCGCAGTAGTGAGAGTCTTTGGTCAGCAAACGCAGTCTCTTCTCAATTCAGCAGTGTCCTCCTCAGTCCCCTTTACAGCTGCAGCAGCAGAACCAAGGGATCAGCATCCCTCTCCTTCAGGCCTTCCTTAGTCACATCATTCTTTGGTAGTAGCATTAGGTTTAGACAAGCCCAGTCCCTCCTGATCCCTGAGTGCGGTGACAGCACAGTTAGGCAGTGCCAACTGCCCTAAGCTGAACAAAAGTTTTATTTTAAATAAGTAAATCCCACCGAGTGACACTTGGCATAGTGGCTAAGACAATGTGGGTGAGTGTTCCTCGATCTCTGTACTGCCCACGGAGATGTCACAGGAGACAGCTCCACCAGAACTGGATGACTTGAGCAAGGCTCTTGAAAAAACTGCCCACAGGGTGGGATTACTGAAAAGGCTTCATAGAGAGCAGAGCCTAGGAGTGCGCCTGACCAAGCACCAGTCTCACCCACAGAATGGATAATTAAGACTCCATAGAAGTCAGTATTGTGGGCAGCAGCAGCCCCTACCACCCACAGGCACAGTAATTACAGCTCCATAGGAGTAGAAATAGTGGGTTTGGGGCAAGTTAGGAGCCAATATTGATAGGCAAGTGAATAAATGACTACTGAATATTTACAAGAATGACCTTAACTTGTTTGCATTCCATTTGTCTGAAGTTAACTGTCTGAAGCCTATGGTACCCCTGAATTTACTGCCTTAAGGTTATGGTACCCTGGCCAAGAGACTGCCTAACTTTCTCTGTCACCCTGCTAGAAGCCTGAATATCTAAATATGTGAACACATGGCCATGTTGGCTCTTGAGGATATAGTCATTTTTGATATTACAGAAACCTGCTGGACAGAATCTGATACATGACCAATTAAGCAATAATGCATGACAGCAGGGATTTATTTAACTCTAAAAATTGATTAGCGTTTTGCTCATAAAAGAGCCAAATCTTTGTGAAAATACATAGCTCTTGTCTCACTGTGTTTAACAAACACAGCACTTCTAGAAAATCTATATAAATACTTTCTGTACAGTTAGTATAGTCCCAAGAAAAAAACTGCTAATCAATTATTTAAAACCCTGTGACAGGGTGTGTATACAATCACACCTCGGGTGGCTTTGCATAAGGCTGCAGGGCAAGTGCATCCAGCACCCAAGAAGTGATATTATCCCAGATGACACACACCCTTGAGTGCATTTTTTCTACTATACAATGGTTAGTTTTATACATAAAAAAAATAAATAAATAAAAAAGGCATTTTTTAAAAACAGTTTTTGGGTTGATTTTCTGACTGTGGAAACATAAAAAAGCCAGCAAGTTTTCCGTTTTGTGTTTGTCCAGTAGGTGGTGCTGTTGTGCACTGGCACTGAATCTGTCTGCTACACCCCTCCAACTACAGCTCTCTTCTTCTCTGTTCCCTGCCCCAACATCTTGGACAGTTTGTCAGTTTCACTCCCCCTCCTCCTGCCCCATTCTGTCTCCTGGTACAGTACATAGCTTCATTTGTTGTAGGGAGAATGATCAACTGAAACTGACTGAATAAGAACAGTCAAATGGAAGGCACCATTCGTGCAACACATGTGTGATGTTCGAGTGGGATACTGAGTAGGGACTGCACATAGGACAGCAGGGGAAATGGAAGTCTTTCACATTTTACTGGCCAAAATGCCTGTATATGAAGCTGCTTTCTGTGATACTTTTTTTTTTAATTAAAGTCTATTCTAGGATATGGAGAAGGGGAGAAGAAAAGAGTGCTCACTTATCTGAAGTGAGAGGGGGAACCCTAAAGCCGCCTGCAGCGAATTGGTGGACTGTGAGTGAATGGTCACAATGCTTGTTTACTGGCAGTTTAAAACAAAATTTAGTGCTTTCTGATTCAAGTTTAGGCTGCTGTAGGGTTCTGTGTAGTACTGCTGTGTTTAGTACTACACAGTTCAGAAAGAGGGGCACAGTGATTTGTTATTCACTTTTGGTGCGGTCATGTGTGCTGGACCTTTACAAAGTGATGTTATACTCAGATAGCATCAATGTTCCAGACACACACTGACCAATCAGATCATTAGAAATTTTCTTGCCATTGTAGAGTTATAATTAATGGGCACAATATATTCAGAAGAGACAGGACAGACAAAGAGGGCAGGAACATACAAACATACATACAAACATATGAACAAGCCAGCAGAAGAAGGCCATTTGGTCTATCAAGTCTGCTCATATTGCAGGGTCCACAGCTTGAGCTAATGTTCCTGCCCTCCCTCCCCACTCCTCCCATCCTCCCTACCCATGATTCTTATCTTCCCCCATGCCTATCCCAGCCTCTTTTAAAGCTGCTCACTGTCTTTAATGAGATGACCTCTTCCGGCAGTGCATTCCAAGTGTCCACCACCCTTTCTGTGAAGAAGTGCGTCAGTTTCCATAAAAGATACAATACAAGCTGAGAAGCTAACTGATCTGGTGGGAAGGAAGAGGAGACAATATGGTTCAGAATAAAGGATAGTTAAAACAAACTCTTATAACAGAGATGTGTTACAGATCACCACGTCAGTCTAGAATATCTGATGAACTGTTTTTGGATGATATTCTAAGACTCTGTGCAAGAGGGAATATGGTCTTTATGGGGAATTTAAACTTCCCAGGGCTTAACTGGGACACCAAACAGGCTGAATCAAGAATAAAAATGGAAGCCAGCCTGCTGGCATAGCAGTAGCATTACTACTTGTGGCACCAACGACCTGGGTTTGGGAGTGAACCTAGGGTGTTGGACAGTCAGCTGGGGGGGGGGAGGCTCGAGCATCCGATGGACAGCTCATTTCCTCCAGAGGTGGGTGGGAGAAGGGCTCCAGCAATAGGATGTCTCCTGGTGGCTGTGAGGGGGTATTGAGCCAACAGAACTCAGACAAAGGGAAAAGATGGGATGTGGTAGATGTCAGCGTGGTGTGCACCGGAGCACTACTCCTGGACCTCATTGCATGTCCGCTTCTAGTGGGGACAAAGCAAGTAATCGGAAAAACTCCACTGGCTGGATAGGCGATGTCTCTCCACAGTCACCATGTCCAATGCTGGATCCTGCCCTCCTGCCCTCCTGACCCCTGACTTCCCTCCAGTCTTCACCTCCATCTGTTGGGCCTTGAATTCATGTAAGGACATGCCAAGGAGCTGTAGGCAGCCCTACCTTGGGGAGTGCAAGCTAGGGGATTGCCCCTACAGGTGAGTTGTGGGTGGATCGGTGGGGGGACCGAGGTCACAGGCAGGGAGAATCTCAGGAAGGAAGAGACCAGGGTGGGAGATGACCCAGAAAGGTCAAGACCATCTGTGACAGGAGGGAAAATGAGTAAAAAAAAAAAGAATAGAAATGGATTTTGTACAACTACTCAATGATAATAATCTAAAACAGCATATGACATCAGCAACTAGAGGAGGAGGAGGAAGAAGGACTATGGATATTGTGGTAACTAATAAATCAGAGAAAATTAAGGAATGTTATATCAGGGAACCATATGATAATAGAGACCACAACATGGTTCAGTATTTGGTGTCCAGGAAGATGGTTACAGAGAAGGGAGTTATGGAATGAAGAAACTTATGGAAAGCAAATGTCACAGGTATGCAAGCAGAGTTATGCAGCAACAAAAAGCTTGCACTTGAAGTCACTTGACTGAAGGTTGGTACATCATAAAAAGGAAAAAAAGACCTGACAAGGAGGGTGACTGCAAAATCATGATTTATTTAAAATAGCCAGTAGCCTACTGCTGGCCCCCCCCGACCCGACAAAGCATCACACCATAGACACAAAGTGCCATTTTGTCTGTTTTTGCCACTAGACTCACTATGTATGCTACTGGCCATTTTAAATAAATCATGATTTTTCAGTCACCATTCTTCTCAGGCCTTTTTTTGCCTACTATGATGTGTCAACTTTGTTTCAAATGACCTTGAGGGCAAGCTTTTGTTTTGCTGCATTGCTACCTCAGTTTCATTGTTTTGCACCTCAGACAAGTCTGAGAGCACTCAGTTTCTGTGCTTTTGTTATGGAAGCAGAGTTATCAGGGTGGAACTAGTAAACCAAGCTTTTAGGTAGAAGAGCGGAGGGCATGTGGGCAATACTTAAGAACAAACTACAGAGTTTAGAGGACAAATGTACCCCCAGGTAACTAAATACAATAATAGGGAAAGAATACCTGTACTGTTGAGTGCCAGGACTATAAGGAAGATCAACAAAATGAGAAAAGCATATTGGTTGGCAAAAAAATTCAAACAATTTACAGTGTTGGGATAAGATTAAGAGGTTAACAAGGGAATTACAGCTTAATCTGGTTCAAGGTCAGTTGGCATTCATCTGTATCCCCCTCCCCTGGGTCATGCCTGAAAATAGGCAGGATTTGTCTAGTGCACTTACCAGGTCAACACAAAACTAAAATAAAAAAAAATAAATATATATATATAAATTAGAAATCAGAAAGTCAAAAAGACGTTCAGAAAATCAGACTGCAGGGAAATCTAAGATTAACGCAAAACTGTTTTTCAATTATTTCAGGTCAAAGAAGGCAGCTACTAGGAATGGGGGGGCTGTAAAGGAGGGGAGTACTGTAAAACTGTTTAATTGCGCGCTTTGTTAATTTTGCGATGTCTCCCGCCCGCACTGCTAGGTGTTAAATTAAGATCGCGGTTTTCCCTCGGTCCCTCTAATCATTCCATTCAATCAGCATCCTGTAAGTAACAGTTCATTTAAAAAACACTTCTCGCCTGGTTCTCTAATCACTAGGTAAATGATTAGGTTTGTTTCTCATCTGTTTCTCATCTTGTCAATTAAGGTGAACACTTAAGAACAGGTTCACTGTGGTTCACTGTGGTTGCCCTGTCTTTGAGCTGTGTAACAGTAGCTGCGTTCTGTTCTGTGCATTGCAATAATGTCTCTTTACTCCTGGCTACAGTGTCCAAAGCAGTTAAAAAGGGAACTGGCTATACTAAATGAAGTGACACCAGATGATTTAAGTGATTGTGCCGGAGTGTCACTTAAGGTAGTGGAGAGTGTTGTGCAAGAACATCAAATTGCCACCCCACCTGCTAAATGTAGATGCACGGAATACAACACATACACAGCAGAAGTTCGTTTTGAAGTTGGACGTTATGCCGTTGTGCATGGTGTAATGAACGCTGTGCGATTTTATTCTGGCAAGTACAGCAAACCAATTAATGAGAGTACTGTTCGCAAATTTAAAAGGGATTACTATGACAAACTAAAGAATGAGCCTGATCCTTCCAGCATGTCACCCTCCCTTCCCACAAAACCGAAGGGACGACCTACTCTACTTCTGGAGGAGGTAGAGAATGAACTTAAGTCCATTATCAAAAGTTTATGCTGTGAGGGTGCAGTGATCAATGCGGGAGTAGTTGTGGCTGTGGCAGTTGGGGTAGTGAAAGCTACAAACCCTCAATTGCTGGTTGAGTATGGGGGCCACTTGAGCTTCACCAGACAGTGGGCATGGCAGCTACTAAATCGACTGGGGTACTGTAAGAGGAAGGGGACCAAAGTGGAAAGAAAAGCCCCTACTGATTTCCCCGTGTTAAAAAATGCCTTTTTAGAGAGGATTTCAAATGCTTCCATGCAGGAATTGATTCCAGCTGAACTAGTTATAAATATGGATGAAATGGGGGTTAATTTAATACCATGTACTTCCTGGACAATGGAAGTGAGTGGATCGAGGCAGGTAGAAGTTACTGGCATAAATGATAAATGGCAAGTCACTATGATACTGGCAGTAACACTCGCAGGGCATTATCTGCCACCGCAAGTCATTTATGCAGGCAAGACAAGTAACTGCCACCTAAATTTTGAGTTTCCGACTGATTGGCACATCACACATAGTGAAAACCATTGGGCCAATGAAGCCACTATGATTCAATTTATAAACTGCATCCTGATACCCTGTATCTCCGTGGTTAAAGAGATCAAGTCAGCTTCCCGACGAACAGCGGTCCATGCTAATTTTAGACCTTTATAGAGCCCACACAACTCGACCAGTGCTGGACAGGTTATAGGAATGTAAGATTATTCCAATATTTGTCCCGGCATCCTGCACTGACCAACTACAACCCCTCGATTTAAGCATAAATAAATTGTACAAAGATGAGCTGAAATGTCTTTTCACTGAATGGTATGCAACGTTCATCACAGACCAGCTTAACCAAGGAACCCCCTTCACCCAGCATCTCTGTGGACTTTAGGATGACTACACTGAAAGTAAAACACTCACAGTGGCTCGTGACTGCATTTCAGAAATTGAGGGGGAGAAATGAAGATGCCATCCATATATTTGACCAGGCTGGGATATCTCTAGCTCACGATGAATCCCTAAATATGGCAAGTAATCTACTGCACTGCTGGATACTGTATATGCTTACTGTAAGGTAAAAAAACAAATTCTTATTGTTTTTATTTATTTTTACAGCCAATGCTTCTTCTGCCTGCAACAATGTAAGCTGATCCTAATCCTGACACTGCTATGATGTTGAACTGTGCTGTCTGTGTGTGCCGCATTTGGAGGGGGGGTGTTGAAGCTGTTAAGAACAACAGTGTTTTTTGAGGTTTTAGCAACACTAAAAAAATTCAACAGTACATTAATTCACTGGAACATATGTTTTATTTTGTGCGCGGTATTATCGATTCCGTGAATATAGCGAGACTTACTTGTCTGTGATATTTACCTCTTCTACAGTACTTTAGAAAGCAGTGCACGGGATATGGCCAATACCTTTAAAGGAACACTGTCAACCTCCTTAGCCCTCAGAGTGTCTTTAGTTTAAGAAACACATTAAATACCCATTGGTTTTGAACTGTTTATAGGCCCACCAGCATCCAGTTGGATAATTTCCTCCAGTCTATCTATTGTTTTTGATTTGGCCTTTGTTATTCTATATGCTGGGAGTTATCCACCAATATGTATACATGTTTTTGGGTTGTTGTGTTTGTTGTGGACATAATTGAAAATGTAATAAAGTATAGTAAATTGAAAAAAAAGAAACACATTTAATGATTATCACATTCTGCAGAGATTGCTGATGTAGCTGGTAGTTTCATTCTGATTCTGTTTCTTGCTTTTTAAAAGTGAAAAATAGACTGCCCACCATGCTGGTGTTACCACACAAAACAGTGATTGTTTACATTCCTTGATTAAGTCCCACTGAAGTTTTCCTGTACTTAGTAACACTCCCAACAGAAGCTAGCCACTTATGATGCAGTGGGAGAAGAAATAACTATTGTGGAACTGTTTGGGCCTGGTGATGATGTTGATGAAGTATGCAAGAAGAGTAGGTCAAGGATTTGAAACAAAATAGAGTTGGGTATAATGGCACCGTTAGTATGCATTTTAGATCTACTAGGAAAGGAGACAGATAAAACAACCAGCAACATCAATGAATTTTAGAGAAGGTAAGCGATCATAAAATATGGGGTTTTCACTAGAAAAAATACGATGCAAAAGCACCCAAGAACAACCAACCACATGCAGAACCTCATGTGGGTATTTAAATTTAGTAGGGAAACTGTAAAGGAATAGGTTTCAATCACTAGAAGACTCAAATAGGTTAGCTAGTACTGATGATATTGAACCCCGCATTACGAAGGAGTTGACGGAGGTGTTAACAGGCCCAATCAGGTACTGCACATTTTCAATACCAGTGTTAGTGAGGGAGTCTTCCCTATGGATTGGATGGATGCAGCTGTAATCCCTATACTGATGAACAAGGAAGCAAAAAACAATAATGTTAATTACAGACAGGTGAGCCTCACATAAGTGGTGGGGAAAATTTTGGAGGCAATACTGAAAGACTTGATAGAGACCCATCTCAACAATTAAGACTTGGGGCCAGATTTTCAGCCCTTTTTGGGACTAAGTCCCACTCCACAGCTGTAGTTGTGGAAAAAAAATATCCACACTAGCACCAAGTCTTAATTGCCTCACAGGTAGCAGGAGCAGCTATAAAGGATGCTATGCCTGGTCCAATCAGGTATGACATTTTAGCACAGTCACACATAAAAAAATGTGTCTGCAAGCTGCCGTAAGTTGTTGACCTGATCATAAACAGGTCCATGATTGAAAATATGACACAAGCAGAAAAACCTTGCAGACCAGCAAGATTTTTCTGCATGGGCACCAAAAATGTCCATCTTTGAAAATTTGGCCCCTGAGAGATAGTACACAACATCAGGGGTGTAGCCAAGCATTTCAGATTTGTACACTAAGCTGCCACACTGCTACCCCCCCACCACTCCATCCATCCAGCCCCCCCCCGACACAAGCACCTGTGGGGTTTAATAAATATTAAATGCAAGTTATGCAGCACACATAATTGCATTCTCATATAGTGAAAAAAGCCTTTCAACCATTAGCAATGTCAGACTAGACAACTGGCTTTTAGTTAGTGCTGCACTGTGCTAAGCCTTTGTACCACATCAAGGTAGCTAGTCCCATAGAGGTCCTTTCACTCATGAACAGACTGACTTTTAGTTACAATGTTGCATTGTGACAAGCCTCTGTACCACATCAAAGTAGCCAGTCCCACAGAGGTCCATTCACACTAGTATCTAATCCTACACTTTGTTCACTCACACAGAAGCTCTAAATCCAAGCACCCATGCCAGCCAACAATCATTCACGTACTCATACCACAATAACCAAAAACTGCCCACTCATCTGCTAACCCTCTCATAACACTGTAGCATTACTAATTACTGAGTAATTATTTACATCACAGTATAAGAGAGCTGGGGTAAGCTTGATTGTGCTCTGGTTTTTGTTCCGTTACTTTAACTACCTAAACCATTCACACCAAAAAGCCCCATAGTAGCCTGCTCAGTGGTGTGGAGGGCTGAGGCAGTGATGCCTTACCTCCTGCCACACCGGCAACCTGTGTTCGTGGTGCAAGAAGGTCATTGGGGGTCAGCCGGGGAAGGGAGAGGATCAAGCATCTGGAGAACAGCTCTCCTCTCTCGGGAAGGGTGGGTAACAGAGACCGGCACCTGCCAGACATCTAGTGGAGGCTAGGTGTTTGCATGCCAGGTCCCTTACAATGGGGGATGGAGGAGGAGCAGCTGACTGGTGTGCTGCATGCGGACGCATGCGCAGCTCTGCCTTTGTCGGCACTGCATGCTCCCCTCCACAAGGAAAAGCAAAAAAGCTGGTCCCAGTCGTGTGGCATGAATGGCCTTCCTCCGCAGGTGCCGCCCCCAAGAAGCCACCTCCCCGACGCTGTATCCAGTCTTGCTGGGATGAGTTTGGGGCTGCCTGCCACCCTACCATAGAGGCTAAGCCATGGGAGAACATGACAGGGGGTCTGAAGTTCAGGGACAGGGCTGGGAGGATGGCAATGAGATAAGGCCAACTGGGACTGGGGAGGAGAAGAACAGCAAAAATAAAAAGCCCATACCACCAAAAACATGACGCACTACCAATTTACAATTCAAACAAAACATACCTCAATGTGCTGCAGCCCACTCATACCTAATGTAATCAAAATCACCCACTCAACAAAATGGGAACCTACACACAGCAGTGAACAATTACTGGGCAATGTAATTCTACCAGTTGCTTACATTACAGTATTATAGCCATGGGATTAGCTAAATGGTGCTCTGGTTTAGGCTAATTTACTTTAACCACCTAAACCATACACACCAAAAAGCCCCATTCCATCCAAAACTTTGTAAGTTAAAAAACAGTTTGCAGGTTCCAAACTGACTACAGATCAAATACCTACATGCAAAAACAAAGACACAACAGCTGAGCTCACAACCAAACATTCATGTGCTGCTGCCCACTCACACCCAAAGCAACTATAAATCACCCACTGCAAGTGGTCAAGTTCAAGTTCAAGTTTATTGCAGGAAATCTCCGTTGAGCAAGCTCATTCACAAGGAGGTCCTGGGACAGGTATACAGACAAGTACACAATACATAAAGAAAATTACATAACAATACATAGCATACACAAAGAGTTCCACCGGATACAAAATGTTCATGATGAAAAGTTACACTAATTATATAACAATACATGGCATGCATACAGAGTCACATACCCACAGCAGTGTGACAAGTACCCTATGTAATGTATATCAATTACCTTAACATTACGCTCACTACAGTATATGGAGGGCCCGGGTAAGCTAGCTGGTGCACTGGTTTTGGTTTTGTTACCTTAATCACCTAAACCATTCAGACCAAATAGCCCCCTACCAGACAATATTTTGTCAAGGTAATCCATTTATCTTTGGTGAGCCAGCCCGGTGGCACTGAAAGTTGAGGGGCTGGATACCACACCTCGCGCCATGCCGGTGGCCCGAGTTCAGCAGCGAGCTCAGGTGCCAGAGGTCAGCAGGGATGGGGAGAGGATTGAGGGTCCACAGGACCGCTCTCTTTCCCCGGGGGGAGGGCAGGGGATAGCCCAGTGCACCAGCAGTCCCTGGTGGGGATTGGGAGTGCTGCAGTGCAAGGGCTGCACATTGAACAGTGTGGTTCATGCAGGCAGGGTTGCCATGCAGCGCAGCATCAGGTGTGCACACACAAAGGAGGGTGGAAAGCCACCAGAACAGGGAAACAAACGGCTTCAAGCAGTAGGTGACAGCACCTGTCCCCCATGCCCTCTGCTGGGGCCATGTCACCTGGCCTTCCAGTTCCTCCACCTAGGTCCTCACCTGCAGCCAGAGACTGACTTGTAAGTGCACCCAACAAGAAGGGGCGGCCCCACCCTGGAGGGGTTAAGCTGGGGATGCTGGCTGCTGGGAGGGGGGGAAAGAGGAGAAACATAGAAACATAGAAACATAGACTTTGACGGCAGATAAGGACCGCTTGGACCATCTAGTCTGCCCATTTCCCTACCTACAGGATAGGCCGCAGATCCTAGTTAACCAACAGCCTATTTCTTCCTACCCCCCACAAGAATTGCCTTATGTCTGTCCCATGCATTCTTGAATTCTCCCAGTTTTAGACCCCACAACCTCCTCAGGAAGGCTGTTCCATGCATCCACTACCTCTCTGTGAAATAATACTTCCTCACATTGCCCCTGAACCGCCCTCCTTCTATCTTTAAATTGTGTCCCTTGTTCTTGCAAGTCTCTTTTCTGAAAGATACTACCCTCTTGGACTTTGTTGATTCCACTGAGGTACTTAAAAGTTTCTATCATGTCCCCCCTCTCCCTTCTTTCCTCAAGGGTATACATATTAAGCTCCTTTAGTCTCTCCTCATACGGCTTCTCTTGCAGACCCTGCACCATTTTAGTTGCCCTCCTCTGGACTACCTCTATCCTGTCTATGTCCTTGCGGAGATGGGGTCTCCAGAACTGGACACAGTACTCCAGATGGGGTCTCACCAACTGTCTGTACAGAGGGATAACAACTTCCTGTTTTCTGCTGCCTCTCCCTATACATCCCAGTATACCCCCAGCCCTCCCTACTGCCTTCTCACATTGCTTGCTAACCTTAAGGTCATCTGATATGATTACCCCAAGTCCCTTTCCTTTTTTGTTGTTGTTACTACCTCCCCACCCATTGTGTATTCTTCCCCTGGGTTCTTGTTTCCCAGGTGCATTATTTTGCACTTCTTTGCACTGAATCCTAGCTGCCATACTTCTGACCATTCCTCCAACCTTGCCAAGTCCCTTTTCATCCTTTCCACGCCTCCTTGTGTATCAACCCTGTTGCAGATCTTTGTGTCATCTGCAAAAGGCATACTTTTCCTTCCAGTCCCTCTGCAATGTCACTGATGAAGACATTAAAAGGACTGGACCCATACTGAACCCTGCGGTACCCCACTAGTAACCCCTCTTTCTTCAGAGTGCACTCCATTTACAATTACCTTCTGTGTCCTGTTGTGCAGCCAATGTTTTACCAGGCTACCACCCTGGGACCCACTCCCAGGCTGGTTAATTTGACTATTAATCTTTTGTGTGGGACTGTGTCAAATGCCTTGCTAAAGTCTAGGTAGGCCATGTCCACAGCCCCTCCCTGGTCTACTACTTAGGTCACCCAGTCAAAGAAATCTATTAGATTCATCTGACATGACCTTCCCTGAACCCATGCTGCCTTGGGTCCTGTGCTCCACTGGCCTCTAGGTACTCAACTATTCTTTCCTTCAGAAGTGACTCCATCACTTTCCCTACCACAGAGGTCAAACTGACAGGTCTGTAGTTTCCTGCCTCTGTCTTGGTCCCACTTTTGTGAAGGGGAATCACATCCACCTTCCTCCAGTCCTCGGATACCACACCATCCTCCCATGATTTATTAAAAAGAGTAGCCAGTGGTTTCACTAGTTTCTCCCTTAATTCTTTTAGAATTCTGGGGTGAATTCCATCAGGACCCATTGCTTTGTCCACCTTCAGTTTTAGGAGTTCTTGCAGAACCCTTTCTTCTGTGAAAGGACTGGGATTTACCCCCCCTATCAAGAGTGCTTCTGTTAATTGGATTAGGCACTCCCTTCCTCTTTGTGAATACTGGGCAGAAATATTCGTTCAGTATCCCTGCTTTTTCACTGTCCCCCTCTGCCCACCCACCGTTCATTCTATTCAGCCTCACTATCCCTCCCTTTGTCTTTCTACGCTCGCTGATGTACCTATAAAAGGTTTTATCCCCCTTCTTAACTGAAGGAGGCACAGGTCAAGGGGGCCTCAGGCAGGCAGGATACAGGCAGGATGCCTGAGAGATGCTCCGCAGGGCCGTGACCGGAAGGAAATAAAGTTGAAAAAAAAAAAGGTAATACATTTACTTATTTGAGAAGCATCTGTCCTGGCATGGGTCAACGTTTCTGAGCACCTGTTCCACATCTATTTCCATGTCTCTGTGTATATGTAAAAGAGCCAGTGCTGTTTCTAAGCCACGTTTTCAGCTTTCTCAAGGCACTGAAGGATCTCTCCGCAGTTGACATGCTGGCTGGCATGGTTGCCAAGGCCTATAAAACTGCATCTACATTTGGGTAGAGATCTACATTCAGATCATGTAATGTCATTTTAATAGAATCTGGACGATCTGCCATAGGAGCACTGACCCATTTTGCCTTCCATCTTTGCAGCTCCACATTAAGGTCCTCTAGGCTACCCAGGTCAGTCTTACAGGCACCAAACAAGTCTGCTAGTTTTTCCTCCTGTAGCAAATGCAGTTTGTGTGGCAGAAGATATTGGACAAGGAACTGTGGCAGGCACTCAGTGAGTTTATCCTGCAGTTCAGAAATCACATGGTCCAAAAAATGAATGAAAATTTTCAGTCTGAAGCAGTCTTGAGGGTTTGCAGCACTGATGTTGTTTCAATGAGTTTGCCTACCACATATGCATGGTACCTCCTCCCGAATGAATACAGCCTCCACTGAAGTCAGGATACTCTGATACAGATCTGCAAAGTGGCTTTCTGACCTCTCCCTCATGTCCTTTAATACTTGCACAAAGGTGGAGGCCTCTTGTGTTGCTTGTAGGAGGTCAATATTGACATGTTGCGGATATAGGTGAAGAGGTTTTATTTGAGCCGCAGCACAATCCACACAAAAAACAGTCACAAAGAAGTCAAATCGTTGGATGCACAGCAGCAATCTGCTTGCTTCAGTGTCAAACTCCGTTATTTTTTTCAGCGTACTTGTGACTAGCAAAATTTGGCTTTGAACTGTGAAAGATAATCTGCCTGACTCATTCATCTGGTGTTTCCAGCTGCAGGAATAGTTAATGTCTGGTCTGCTGGCTCATCATCATAGTCAGAAGGTAAGTTGTTGAATTTTTTGAGTTCCGCTAGAAAGCTGTTACTGCTCTAAAAGGACGAATTCAGCGATAATTTTTTTTGTGGTATTGAACATATTTGATACTTGTCACAAGTACATTTTTACTTACTTACTTAGAAGGCACACGAATGGACGGTAGCTGTGTTGAGGCCATGATCCTTGCAAACTGTAAACACTGCTTCTGGAATAACTGCTTTAAAGTGTGCTTGAAAGCCATTGAATTTTTTGTTCATGTTGCTCCCTTTGTCATAGCTTTGTCCACCTGTTAATTTTGTTCCGATGCCCCAAGCTGTTAAATGCCACAGGAATAATTCTGCTAGGTCATGTCCTGTTGTATTCATACCTTCAGTGAACTTGACAAAATTTTCATGAATTTCAACTGTGCTAGAAAGGTAGCGATGCACATAATGAACCAATAATGAAATCTGCTCCTTAGTAAACACATTCGTTGTTCCATCTGCTATTAAGCTGAACCATATTGCTTCCCTTACATTGCTTAAGATTTTTTGCTATATTTGATGGACCACCAATTGAATTAGTTCATTCTGAATTTGTGATGGTATGTACATTGCATTCCTTAGAGCTGCTTGCAGGTGTTCTTGTAGACTGGTATCTATTCCTGCAGTGTACTGCAACAAGCCATGGAAATTTCCAGTATCATCGAATTTACCCCAGAGAATAATGTTGTGCCTCCAACAATAAAGAACGATCTTTATGATTCTGTGTAGAAAATGGATGGTGTTCTCTGCCACCTTCTTGTTACATAGAAACATAGAATTTGACGGCAGATAAGGACCGCTTGGCCCACCCAGTCTGCCCATTTCCCTACCTAATGGATAAGCTGCAGATTCTAGTTAATCAACAGCTTACTTCCTCCTGCCCCCCCCACTAGAATTGCTTTATGCCTGTCCCATGCATTCTTGAATTCTCCCACTGTTCCTGACCCCACAACCTCCTCAGGAAGGCTGTTCCATGCATCCACAACTCTCTGTGAAAAATACTTTCTAACATTACCTCTGAGCCGTCCCCTCTTATCTTCAAATTGTGCCCTTGTTCTTGCACATCTCTTCTTCGAAAGATGCTACCTCTTGTACCTTGTTAATTCCTTGAGATACTTGAAAGTTTCTATCATGTCCCCCCTCTCCTCCTTTCTCAAGGTATACATGTTAAGCTTTTTAGTCTCTCCTCATATGTCTTCTGGTGCAGACCTTGCACCATTTTGTTGTCCCTCCTCTGAACAGCCTCCACTCTGTCTATGTCTTTGCAGAGATGGGGTCTCCAGAATTGCATGCAGTACTCCAGATGGGGTCTCACTAACTGTCTGTAGAGAGGGATAACAATTTCCTGGTTTCTACTGTTGATGCCTCTCCCTATGCATCCCAGTATCCCCCCAGCCCTCCTTACTGCCTTCTCACATTGCTTGCTCACCTTCAGGTCATCTGATATAATTACTCCTAGGTCTCTTTCGATTTTTGTTGTTGTTATTAACTCACCCCCCATTGTGTTCTCTTCCCCTGGGTTTTTGTTTCCCAGATGTATTACCTTGCACTTCTTTGCATTGAATCTGAGCTGCCACATATTTGACCATTCCTCCAACCTTGTCAAGTCCCTTTTCATTCTTTCCACCCCACCTTGTGTATCAACCCTGTTGCAGATCTTTACATCATCTGCAAAGAGTCATACCTTTCCTTCCAGGTGCTGTCCAATGTCACTCATAAAGATATTAAAGAGGACCAGTGCCAGTACCGAACCCTGCGGTACCTCACTAGTTACAATCCTTTCTTCACTGTGGACTCCGTTTACTATTACCTTTTGCGTCCTGTTGTCCAGCTAGTTTTTTATCCAGGCTACCACCTTGGGACCCACTCCAAGGCTGGCTAACTGGTACATTAATCTTTTGTGTGAGACTGTGTCAAATGCCTTGCTAAAATCTAGGTAGGCCATATCCACTGCCCCTCCCTGGTCTACTACTTTGGTCACCCAGTCAAAGAAATCTATTAGGTTCATCTGACATGACCTTCCTGCTGTGAAACCATGCTGCCTTGGGTCCTGTGCCCCACTGGCCTCTAGGTACTCAACAATTCTTTCTTTCAGAAGTGATTCCATCATTTTCCCTATCACTGAAGTCAAACTAACCAGTCTGTAGTTTCTTGCCTCTGCCCTGCTCCCACTTTTGTGAAGTGGAATCACATTTGCCCTCCTCCAGTCCTCAGGTACCACTCCATCCTCCCATGATTTGTTAAAGAGAGTAGTCAGTGGTGTTACTAGTTCTACCCTTAGTTCTTTTAGTATTCTTGGGTGAATTCCATCAGGCCCCATTGCTTTGTCCACCCTCAGTTTCAAGAATTCTTTCAAAACCCTTTCTTCTGTGAATGGACTGGTATTGACCCCCCTATTCAGAGTCTCTCCCTTGTTTGGTTTAGGCACCTCCCCCTCCTCATCTGTTGTGAATACTGAGCAGAAATATTCGTTCAGTATCTCTGCTTTTTCACTGTCACCCTCTGCCCACATTCCCTCCCCTTTATTAAGTCTCTGTATCCCTCCCTTGGTCTTTCTTCACTCCCTAATGTACCTATAAAAGGTTTTATCCCCCATCTTAACAGAGTTGGCTATCTTTTCCTCAGTTTGTGCCTTTGATATTCTGACTGCCTTCCCTGCCTCCTTCTACTTTAACTGATAAAGTTCACTGTCCTACTCCTTCTGTGTTTCCTTATATTTCCTGAATGCTATCCTTTTCTCCTTAACCGTCCCTGCCACCTCTTTTGAGAACCATAGTGGGTTTTTCCTTCATTTTGTTTTATTGATTTGCTTCACACAAAGGCTTGTTGCCTCTGTGATGGCTGTTTTGATTATTCCCCATTGTTCCTCCACCCCTCCTTCTTGCCCATTTGCTAGTGCTTTTCTAAGGCACTCTCACTTTCCCAAAGTCAGCCTTCCTAAAGTCCAATACTTTGTTTTTGTAAGGCTTGACTCTATGGCTGTGTTTATAGAACCACACTGTTTGGTGGTCACTTGTTCCCAGATGGCTACCCACCTCTAAATCTGAGATCCTTTCTCCTTCCCATTTGAGAGTACCAGGTCAAGACTGCTCCTCCGGGTGGGTTCCAACACTAGCTGTCTGAGGCATGCCCTCTGTAGGGCATCAAGAATGACCCTGCTCTTGGATGTGCCTGCAGCAAAGGTACTCCAGTTAACATCTGGCATATTCAGGTCCCCCATCAACAATATCTCCCCTTTTTCTGCCATTTTAAGGATGCCTTCTATCATTTCCTTGTCCATTTCCTCCTTCTGAGATGGGGGGGTGCTGTACACAACCCCCATGTGGATTGTGGTGCCATTTCCTGTCTCCAGGGTGACCCATAGTGACTCATCAAATTCCTGTTTACTCTTTAGTTCTGTTGCTTTAATCTCTTCCCTTAAATAGAGAGCTACTCCTCCTCCTCTTTTACCCACCCTGTCCCTCTTGTAGACTGTGTATCCTGGTATGTTGACTTCCCACTCATGGTTCTTTGTGTACCATGTTTCAGTGACTGCCACACTATCCAGACATCCCTCTTCCATTAAGACCACTAGTTCAGGGAGCTTGTTGCACAGACTACAGGCATTGGTACTCATCACCTTCCATTTATTTTTTATGGCCTTACCCCTTTTAGCCCCATCCCTGTCCTTAACACCTTTTTCTGCATTTATCCCAGTCCTGCTCCCTACTGACTTCTCTGCCTTGGTGTTTACTTCTCTAACTGCTGTGCTTTGTGGGGGGAGGCTGGGATTTCCCTGCTCCTTTTCAGTGCCTCACCCCTTGGCTAGTTTAAATGCTTGCCAATGAAGCATTTAAACCTGTCACCTAGGATCCTGGATCCCCCCCCCGGACAGATGGAGACCATTGCGCCAGTATCCTGCCGGAGCCAGGCAAGCACCTTACCTCCCTATCCCCTTCCTTCCCCACGTCTACCCCCCTAATGATTGCTCCACAAGAGATTGGCTTGCTATTTTTAACTTCCCAGGATAAACTGAGAGAACCCCATCAGCTCTCACAACAGAATTTCCGTGTTCCTTTTATTTGCCGTGCCTCACCAGAATCTTCTTTGCATTAGACCAATCCCTCATTGGTGCTGATACTAGAATGGTGCAGCTAGAACTGTTGAACACAAAGCACAGACCACAGAATATGCCATCCAAAACCTTTGAGTACCTGGCAAATTTGAACTCCTGCAACAGATGAGCATTGGAACACCAGTAACGCTGGCTCGGACCATCTGGACCCATCAGACGACCTGGAAACTGAAATCTTGATGGTGGTTGCCACTGATTTTCAATAATTTCCTTCCTGAGAGCATCCATGAGATGGAACCGATTAGTACTGACAATGTCTTCTGTATTGAGAGTATGCATGTTTGGTTCCAGGGAACTGCTCGGAGTCTGGACTGCTTTGACAGTAGTTGCTTCTTCCATGGTTCCCAATAAATGGAAGTTGACATCAGCTTCCTACACATCTTCCATGGTCTCCATTAACTGGGAGTTGACATCAGCTTCCTGCAGATCTTCCATGGTCTCCACTAACTGGAAGTTGACAGCTTCCTGGAGAACTGCCTGTGAGGCTGTGTCTTCTAGAACTTCGCCAGCAACATGTTCATGTACAATCACCTGTGCAGGGTTATTGGATGTATGAGTCTCCTCCATGGCACTTCCATGCTGTATCTCTGTGTTGGCAACCCTGCAAACACAAAGGTCTGCAGTTACCATTTAATGCTAAGCATTTATTTTTCTCATTGTTCATTTTACTATGTATTTTACATCTGCATTTCTTATCCAGAGCTAGATGAAGGCCGAGCGAAGAAGGATTGCATCAGTTTGGACATTTTTGCGGTTTCCTCCATTCTGGCCCATTTTGCCTTTTACACCTGTGCTCCAGATGGCTGTTTTCTTTTCTCTGCCTCCATTCTGCAATGGTAAAAATGTGTTAAAACCCCTGCACCATAAGAGGAAGAGAGAACAATATGGCAGGAGGATAAAGGAATGAAGGAATGGAGATGCATGATGTAAGTTAACAAATACAGATACAGTACCTTAATGCAGTTGGTTGGTGCAGTCAACAAAACTGGGATATCCAGCTGTTGCCTGAAAACCAACACTGAGGCTTCTGCCCAAGAATCAATGCTGTGACTGTTGCTTTCGGTAACTGTTGCAGGCCAGTGCTGCTGCCACCTGTCCCGAGTAACCATGCTGTTTACCTGTCATGGCTGCCAACCCTCAATAATTGAAAACAAAACAAAAAAAAACACATCATTTGACAGCTCATGGATTGGGTGGTACAAATGTCACATAAAAAAATTATGCCATACACCTCATTTGACAGCTCATGGATTGGGTGGTGCAAAAGTCTCAAAAAAAAAATTATGTCATACACCTCATTTGACAGCTCGTGGATTGGGTGCAACAAAATTCATATGAAACATTATGCCATTTCAATGTATGCAATACACATCTGTCTAGGGGTAAAGCACACAATCTGAATATCCACCTAGCACCTTATCACAAGTAAGACTGCCCCAATTGTCAGACAAGTGTGGAACCAGGTAGCATTCAGAAGAAGCGTTCAGAAGCATACAGTAGGAGTAACTTCAAGTCTGAAGCAGCTTGACACTGAAATGTACAGCACCAGACTACTTTCAAACATTAAATAATTACCTGTGCTAGCAGGATTGGTACAAATTAAAGGTTATTCACTTAAGTGTAGAATGCACTGAAAAGTGAAAAGGTGTGTGTGTGCTCAGGAGCAGACCCCTTGCAATCATAATAGGGGGAACAGTACCAAATGAATGCTGTGAACCTTATACGTGAAGATTACAGTATGACTTACTGAATGAAAGAGTTTGGTTTGCAGATTATCACAATACAAGAAGTCCTAAGCTGCAGTAAATAAACATGCGTAGGAACATGTTACAACCACACAGGAGTGCTGTATGCATATTATGGAACACACAAACAAGGGAGGGAAAGAAGTGCCTCAACTGGGACTTGAACCCAGGCTGCCCAGAATACTGTTCCAATTGCACTAACCAGCTGCACCACTGAGACAACTGGAATCTGGGCTGTCCCTGAGAACATTACTCTTTCTCAAATGCACAACCTAGTGGCTACACAAATATTTACTTGTTGCAGTCACAGTCGTGGATTGGGTGTAGGGCCAGATTAAGGCAACCTGGGGCCCTAGACCCAAGAGAAATGTGGGCCCCCCCCTCCCTGTAACCATGCCCCTTAACCATGACTACACCTCTTGGGTATTGCATATCAGCTACTGAAACATTAAAACAATGCTCTTACTGTCCCTAAAAAGTGGCACAAAATGCTTCAAAAATAATGAAACTGGCCGGCCCAGTGGCACTGAGAGTTGAGGTGCTAGACATCACACCTCACACCATGCCAGCGACCCGGGTTCGCTGATGGACTCGGGTTGCTGGGAGTTGGCGGGGGGTAGAAGGATTGAGGCCCAATGGCTGCTCTCCTTTTCCAGGGAGGGGAGGGATGCTGGCCCCGCCACTATACCACCACTGCCTGGGTGACCACAGGCGGTGCTGGTGTGGTTGGAAATGCAGATAGGGAGGGGACGATGTCAGCCGAAGACCAGGGCAGAGGCACGTCTCTGCATGCCTCTGTCTCATTGGTCCTCCTCCAGTGCTGATGTTGGCAGGGGGTGGACCAGAATAAGGAAAAACACCCCGCGGCCAATCTAGGCAAAAGGATCCCGCACTGCTGTAACTATGGAGGAACCAGGAAGGAGCTTCAGTTGCACATTCCACTGAGGATTGGAGGAGGTAGGATGGACTCTTCCACTCCACCCGGGGGGGGTCAAACCAGGTCTCTAGAGTTGTATAGGAGTGGGACACCTATGGAAGCATCCTCCCGGTCCTCATGGAGCAGACTGGGTGCATTGGAATGCCTGGAGAGAGGGACTGGTCATGGTACAAGGGGGAGTGTAAAGAGAGTTAAAAAAAAATTATGAAACTAATACTATCAGTATAGAAAAATAACAATAGCCTGAGTTTTGATAATTAGAAAAAATAATTAATAATAGACATGGTGAAAACAATTTTTTGTATGCGAAATATCATGATTTGCATTTCTCCAAAGCCCCCCACCCCAAACACACATGTGTCCACTCACAGTCTGGGTGTTATCATACTGTCCTGTCAGGTAGTATGAACCAGGATGTAGGGGTTTTGTTGGGTTGGGTAGTGACCGATCTCTAAAAGAGGCTAGGTCCTGGGTGGTGTAGGAATTAAGTTTGTGGTTTAGTAGGGGGGTTATGAACTTTAGAGATTATTCTGCAAAGTGAGTGATTATTGGAAGAATTTGAAATCATTCCCAGGATCAAACATTTCTTTTATTGATAAGTAAGCCAGCCAGCCAGGATCCATAAATGGCAAGATTTACTGATGGGACTCTTGAAATACATTAATTTGTTCACCCTGAAAACAGAGCTGTATCAAGGTCAGAACTTCAGTATGAGTGAGATGATAGAATAAAAAAAAAAAAAAAAATATATGATTTTTTTTTGTACCACTGAAACTTATTGTAGATTTCTTAATTTTAGGAATGAGATTAAATCTTTATTTTTTGTTTACTGAGATATCGGAATTACAAACCTTTGAGTCAGAGACTTCTTTGCAAAGGCTCCATGTCATGAAGTAGAAAACAAGAGAAATTGACAAAACAAGGAAAGGTATCACAAATGAATGCAGAGGGTAAAACAACCCAGAGTCAAACATGGTACAAAGGTTTCAAGCAAATTAAGCTATTGTTTTTATTCAAATTTCAAAGGATGATACAAGGTTTCCTAAGCCAATAAAACAGATACTTAAGGTAAAATATAAAGCATACACACTGAATTACACTGTTAATCTTTTATAGTTAAGAGTAAAATTCTAAACTGAGATTCTAAATGGGTGTGGGAGACAAAGGAAAGGAAATGGGCTTGTTCACACCTAAAAGGTCATCCTGTGCTGAGGCTCCTGAAGCAGTCAGCTGCACTTAACACCTAATCAGGAAGGTGAGAATCATGTCACAGTTCAGCCCCTGACTTACTCAGTGGCTGAGTCCTTTACAAAAAACATGCAGCTCGGGCAGAAAGAAAAGGATATATAGTAAATATATGTTGGGGCTTGCTGTGGGGCCCCTCTGGCAGGTAGGGGGCCCTAGGCCTGTGCCTATGTTGCCTATGCCTTAATCCAGCCCTGACTGGGTGCAACAAAATTCACATGAAACATTATGCCATTTCAATGTATGCAATGCACATCTACAAAACCCGAATATCCACCTAGCACCTTATCACAAGCGCTGCCCACCCTCCCTTTAAAGTTGGATTTCTGGACTAGGATCTCCGCTGTCACTGACCAGCAGTGCATAGTGGCTTAGAGCAGAGTTGGGGCCAAAACAGTTTTCCACTAGTTTACATGGGCAGCAGCCATTTTAAAGGTTCATGCTTTAGTGAGCTGGGGGAGAGTCAATGCTGGGTGTGACGTGGCATACAGGAGATTACAGTGGTGCTTCCATTCATGTACCCCTGGCACCATTGTACCAAGGGCTACTACCCCTCCCTGATGCATAGGATGCAGGTTAAGGGCCTAGGTTCCTAATACTGACAATTAACTGGTTCTTTCCCAAAGATAACAAATGCAGAGTACTTCCAGGTAGTGTATACCTTTACGTGGGCTAGATTAAAGCCTGGTGCAACCCCCTGGAACGCTGCAGCCACCCACAGTACAATAGTACCACCCCAAACATGTCCCATTAACCAGAACCCCCACATTTCACACACTTTGTAATTATTGACCATTTTTAATAATATGCTCATGACAACAGATATTTGCAAAATCAGCAACAACAAGTTGCAGTATTTACAAGGGGTTGAGGGTTAGGAAAAGGGGAATGGGTTGCAGAGGTTAGCTATTTACAATTGGTTTTATTTGGACTGGCATTTGATTAGACTGATATGGCACATAGAATTTAATGGGAGGGCTTACCCGAGGTTAATGTGTCGAATAGCTCCCCACAACCTCTACATAAGCCCTCCTCCAGCACACCTCCCTTGCTTAGTGAGTGTTTTTCCAGGCTCCCTATGTGGCTTGTGCGGCTGTGCTTCTCTGTTCTCCTGCTGCAGCTCCTCTTCTCCTTCTCCTCCCTTCTTCCCCTTCTTGTGTTTGTGCCTCCTGGTGCTGTGGTGCTTCTTTTCTTCAGACCCCTCCCCACTCCTTTCTGCTCCCTCCTCATTATTTGTTCTTTTTGTTCACTTGTTTTATATGCCCGGTGGACGCTTCTAGGCAACCCGCTATTTTCCTGTCCCTGCCTAGCTCAATTTTGCCTATTTTGACCAGTGTTGCACTCGACTTAAGTTCCTGCCATGAATACCGAGTACTTGATTGTCATTGCTATCCTGAACGGGGCCTCCTATGCTTACGGAACTACCTCCAGACTTTCTGCCTGCCCAGACTATCCTCCCCTGCTTCAGTACAGCATTGGACCCTGGGCCCTTTGTGCACCACAACCCTTTCTGCTTCAGCCCACTTCCTCGGCTGCTCCGTCTCGGTTCACTCCTCCAGATACACCAGCTTCACTTCCTCCTGCAATTTTACCTGCTCCCCGGAGACACGGGATCTTCTGGCAGTATTTATCGCCACCCTCCCGTACGTACATACCCTGCCTTGCGATTTTCATCTCCACTTTGGCGGTTCTTTGGCTCACTAATTTCCCTCACATCTGACTCGCTACCTGCCTGTTGCTATTTCTTCTGCTGTGTTATCGGCTACCCATTCTCCTTACCTGATGAGCTCCTCTATTCCCTTCAGGCTTCCATTAATTCAGTTCTCTATGACTTCTGACCTGATAATATGTTCCAACAACAACCAAAGTTTGGCAACCAACCCAGCAGTAGCACCAATTTTGTCCGTCCCTGTCTAGGCTGAGCTGCTTCTGCAGCTAATCACTATCCTGTTGTACGATATAGAGTTCTACCCCTTCAGACTCCAGGACACTTCAACATGAGGATTTGCCTTATTGCAGCGCCATTCTAATTTATTGCATTGTTGCTTCTCCAGTCCACTAATCTTCAGAAGTATGGCTCTCGCCTAGCTGCATTCTTCATGGCCATGCTCCACTTGCCTATTCCAGTACCTTACTACGCATATGTTGTGCTGTCTCAGTCCTCCCTCATTCTACAGTACCCGTCCACTCCAGCATACTTTACTCATCTACTACTGTTTTCTGCGTGTACCATTCACCACCATGAGTGCATCTGCTCTTCCTAACCTGTGTTGCTTTACCTACAATTTCATTTGCTATCCACTAGCCCATAGTCCTTTACTTGCTTCACACATTCATTCATTCTCTCTCTTGCAGCAGGGTCATGCTTTAGCCAGCCCATACCAGCAGTACCCCTGTCTCCATCCTTAACTTGCACCTTTTGAGGTGCTGAGCTAAGGTAATCTTCCCCTGTCTACTGGAGTTGGGAGTTTGTTTCACTCATTACATCCTACTGCTACCAGCATGGCATCCTCTGTTCCTAACTCTGCTAGTCAATATCAAGTGAAGGTTTGCTTGCCCTGATGACCGGGGATGGGAGTCATGTCTACCATCTACAAATTGTTATTGTACCTTCTCTAACCATACCAGTTGCCACTTCCATTTGGGAATGGAACTTCATCCTACTAACCACTTCGACATTCTCCATCCCTAACTCTGCTGGATAGCATAAAGTGAAGGCTAGCCCACTCCGACTACCAGGGATGGGAGCTATGTCTCCAGTCTATAAATTTCTACTATACATTCTCTACATTATGCTAGTTGCTGCTTCCCATCGGGAACAGAACTCTCTTGCTTTGCATACCATAATAATGCTCCGTACTCTGCTTCAGATCACTACTGTCCACCTCTGCCATCTCTGATGGTTGTTTGAGTCCACAGTCTTCCTCTTCATTTTATATGTTCTTGGCCCAATGCCCAGCTGCCACTCCCTTCATGAACAGGACTTTGCCTGGCTTGCTTCTCCGTTCCATCTTGTCTGCAGCCTAGACTTTCTGTCTCATCTGCTGAATTCCCTGGCCAGGATCCTGACTCTACCATGGACCGTCTTCACTGTTTATATCTCTACCTCCACTTATAGCATCAGGGAAAGTTCCTACTGTTCTGACATGGAGTTTGTCATTGGTTAGTATCCAGTCGAGCAGACTGTGTCTATCCGACTTCATGTTAAGGCACGTGGGGAGGTCAAGGATTTGCTCTAGGTTGGCATCTGGGAGTGCAGCTAGGTACTGGGTTTTGTTGCCACCAAACCAGTCAAGACTGGTCACCACAGCGGATGACATCACTATGAGGAAGTATATCTAAGTTTGAGAATAGTTCAGGGTAGAAGGAGGAAGTAATGCAAGGGGTAGCTAGACATACCCTATCAGTAGCTTTTTAACCTTCCCTAGGGTGACCGTAAGAAACAGGGGTTCAATAGTAGAGGAGAATTTAATATCCTGTAGCTCGCAGGCTGCCAACTCTGCCCTGGTATAGATTACTCCTCTTCCCTTTTTAAGGAGCCAGTCTCTCCTGAAGGAGGAGAAGCCAGGGAGGGCTATTTAGTGGGGCTGAAAAGAGGCCTTTAACCATGTTTTGGTAATGCAGAGGATGTCCAGGTTATATAGTTGGACCCACGCATCGAGCTCTGCCATTTTTTTCCTGATGCTTTGGATATTCATGTGGACTATCTTGATGCCATAACACAGGATCATGTGGGGCATGTTGTTGGGGGGGAGGAGTCTCGGCCCCCTTTAAGGGGCCTGGGTTTATTTCTATGTCTCCTGATAGGAGCAGGAGGCATGTAAGTGAGTGAGTGAGTGGAGGGTGGGGGGTGGAAAGCCCTCTTGGAGACTTTTCTACACCTGTTAAGGGGAAGGATGGTTTTATTGTATTGAGCTAGAGGTAAAATGAACCAGTGGGAGGCTTGAATTCAGTGGGGTACTCAGACATACTGAGGGTTTGCCTTTTATACTCTCAGGAATTTTTTTTTCTATTTTTGTAACTGCTCCTCTCTCCGACCAGTGCTCACTATTTTGCATAGAAACGTAGAATTTGACAGCAAATAAGGATCACTAGGCCTGCCCAGTTTGCCAATTTTTCCTACCTACTACAAAAAGCACAGATCCTACTTAATCTCCAACTTGTTCTCCTACATATTACTAGGGTACCCCTATGCCTATCCCACACATTTCTGATTTCCCTTAGTGAATTAGCCCCAACCACCTCCCCTGGAGGCTATTCCATGCATTCACCACCCTTTCCATAAAAAAAAAAACCTCCTCATGTCACTCCTTACTCTACCCCCTTTCAGCCACATGTCACAACCCCTTGTTCTAGAACATCTTTTTTTATGAAAGACGCTATCCTCCTGTACCTTATTTATGCCCATGAGATATTTGAAGGTCTCTATCATATCCCCCTTCTCCTCCATGGCACACACATTGAGGTCCTCCGATCTCTCCTCATATGACTTTTAGTGCAGGCCCTGCACCATTTTGTTGCCTTTTTCTGAACTGCCTCTTCCCTGTCTATGTCTTTATGGAGATGTGGCCTCCAGAACTGGACACAGTACTCCAGATGAGGTTTCACTAATGACTGATATAAAGGTAACACCACTTCCTTTCTTGTGCTGTGATATCTCTCCCTGTGCACCCCAGTACCCCACTGGCTCTCCCCACAGCCTTGGCACATTGTTTGGCCACCTTTAGATCATCTAATATGATTACCCCCAGAACCCTTTCCTGTTTGGCGTCCATCAGTATTTCTCCCCCCCCCATCATGTAAGCCTCCCTTGGGTTTCTGTTCCCCAAATGCATAATTTTGCACTTTTTTACATTGAATCTCAACTGCTACACTCTTGACCATTTCTTCCATTTGCCTCTGTCCCTTCTCATTTTTTCCACCCCTCTCAGAGTGTTTACACTTTTGCACACCTTGGTGTCATCTGAAAAGAGGCACACCTTTTCTTCCAGCCCCTTCACAGTGTCATTTATGAATTTATGAAGACATTAAATAGAACTGGCCCAAAAACTGACCTTTGTGGCACCTCGCTGGTTATCTTCCATTCCTTGGAATGAGCTCCATTTACCACTACCCTCTGTGTTCTGTTCCCTCAACCAGTTTCTAATCCAGTTTACCACCTTGGGGCTTATACCCATACTGCTTAACTTGTTTACAAGCCTTTCATGAGGAACAGTGTTGAAGGCCTTGCTGAAATCCAGGTAGGCCATATCCACTGCTCCCCCCGATCAACTTTCCTGTTCACTCAGTCAAGGAAATCCATCAGATTTGTTTGACATGACCTTCCCACTATGAATCCATGCTGCCTCAGATCCCATGCTATGCTGGAATTGAGATGCTCAACAATCCTTTCTTTTAGAAGTGATTCCATTATTTTCCCCATCTCTGAAGTCAGGCTGACTGGTCTGTGGCTTCCAGCCTCCTCCCTGCTCCCACTTTTGTGTAGAGGGGCAACATCAGCTCTCCTCCAGTTCTCTGGAGCCATTCCTGTTTCCAGCAATTCATTGAACAGAGCTGCCAGTGATGCTGCCAGCACCTCTCTAAGTTCCTTTAATATTCTAGGATGTATCCCATCTAGTCCCATTGCTTTGTCCACTTTCACTTTTGTGAGTTCCTTTAAACCTCTCTCCCCCATAAAAGAACTGGTGTTCACCTCCCTGCCCTTATTGCTCCTCCCACTTAATTGTGATCCCTCACCTTCCCCCTCTTTTGTGAACACTGAAGAAAAATATATTTTCAGGATTGATGCTTTTTCCAAGTCCCCTTCCACAAACTTCCAGTCTTCCCCCTTAAGCCTTACAGTCCCACCCCTTGTCTTCCTCATTTCACTAATGTACCTATACAACATCTTGTCACCTTCTTTTACTATCTGGGCTATTTTTTTCCTCTGTTTGAGCCTTTGCACTCCTAACTGTTTTCCTTCCCTCCCTTTGTTTTTCCAGATACACTGCCCTGTCCTCCTCCTTCTGTGTTTTCTTGTACTCCCTGAAAGCCAACTTTTTTGCTCTTACATTCCCAGCTACTTCCCTCTGAGAACCACAGTGGTCTTCTTTTTGTCTTACCTTTGTTTATTTGCCTAATACAAAGGTTTTTTGCCTCCACTATGACTCCTTTCAAACTGGCCCACTGTTCCTCAACTTCCTCTGGTCCTCCCTCCCTCCCTGCTAAGGCCTTCCTGAGACATGAACCAACTTTGTAAAGTCTGCTCTCCTGAAGTTCAAGACCCTCACTTTTGTGTGGCTCGATTCTGCCACTGCACTCATTTTGAACCACACCATGTGATGATCACTGTACCCCAGGTGCCCCCCCCCACCATGACATCTGCAATTCTGTCCCTGTTGGTGAGTACCAGGTCCAAAATCACACCCTTATGGATGAGCTCTAGCACTAGCTGCGTGAGGCATGCCCCTTACAGGACATCCAGTATGTCCCTGCTTCTGGCTGAGGCTGCGGCTGGGATGTTCCAATCAACATCTGGCAGATTAAAGTCACCTACTAGCACCAGTTCCCCTTTAGTCACCATCTTATGGATGGCTTCCACTAGAAGCTTATCCATCTCCTCCCCTTGTGATGGAGGTCTGTAGATCACGCCCATGTGAACTGTGGCCTAAGGGATCAAAATGTTGCATGCTTAATAGCATATAACAAAACCCCAACACTGCAACAGTGCAGTATAATACAGTAAGAGGGTGCAATACCACTAATGGAGTGAGCCACTGGTAGCAAGGAAACCAGGCAATGCATTTGGGACCGGGTTCGACTCCCAGTCCCAGGCGCTTGGTATTTTTCATTTTTTTGCACTTTCTGCAATATTTCTGTTAAGTCCCCCCCCCCCCGGAGTTAGTTATTTTAAGTGGGGGGGGGGTTTGAGGGGCACAGCCCTCCATAACAGGAAGTTCTGGGGCAGAGCTCCCTGCAAAAAAAAAAGCCTTATGCTGCATGGCATATATCATGCTGTATTGGCAGCATAGTACATGTATGTGGCATAATGTCTTGTGACATTATGACCCTGTGCCAAACAGCTGTGCCATTGCTAGTCTCTAAGGTGACCCACAGGGTCTCCAACCCCGACAATTCCTGTACCTCATTGCTTTTTAACCCTCCCTGACATAGAGAGCTACCGCTCCTCCCTTTTAACCCTCCATGTCTTTCCTGAATAGACTATAACCTGGTATAGCTACATCCCAGTCACGATTCCCATTATAACATTCCTCTGTAACAGCAACAATATCCAGGCCATCCTCTGCCATCTAGGCCATCAGATCCAGGAGTTTGTTTCCCAGGCTGTGAACACTCACTCACATGGCCTTCTGTATTTTGTTGCTTCCCCTCCTGTCATCCCCTCTTTCATCTTAATGCCTACCCTCGTTATCCCCCCTGCCATTAATCCCTTCTGTACTTTTTTCCACCATTCTATCTTTTCCTAGTTTAGTTACCATTGGCAATTTCCCAACCTTGGGGTCCTCCCTGCAGATTACATTAACCTGTGGGGGTGGGCAATTTGATTCTCCTTGCCTCCTTCCACCACCCCACTTGGCTAGTTTAAATGTTTGCCAGTGAAACACTTAAACTGCTCATTTCTGTTTCTCCTCTCTCCTCTACTGAGGCAATTGTGACCTTGTCACAAAAGGCAGTGGGTTAGTTGGAGGGGGCAGTAGGCTGGACCTCTACAAGTAGGAATGTTGATGGCACTGGTTTAAGACACTGGGCTACTACCTTATCTGAGCTGTCTGGGCTAGTTTCAGTGGCTGAGGACTCCCAGACATCCAATTCCATCTCACTTCTTTGCCCTGATGACAGAAATAGCATGTCAGGCCACCATGCAGCTGCCTTCTCTTCCACTGCAACTAATCGCCCAGCTGCTCCACAAATCAGGATCCCTCCTCCCTCTCCTGCAATACGTTAACCTTGAGTCTCCCTGCCATCCTTTCTTTCTGTTAGTCACTTGCCTCTACCATCTGTTTGTCACATCAAATAGGGTGGTGAGCCTGTCGTGAGGGGCACTGCGATAGCCCCTTGTTTATCAGGACTGCAGTGAAAGAACTTTACATGGCTGCAACAACAGGAGTACCATTTCACCTGCCACATTGCAGGACATAGTCTCAGGATCTGCCATCCCAACCCTCATGATACCTGATCTTGCGCACTGATCTATACTGCAAGACTTCAGCTTTCTGATTTCCAGCTGTTGAATGGCTTCTCACCCACTGGACACATGGACCTGTTCACTGATATCCGTTTGTTTAATTGACCTGTTGGGACTCTGGTTTATAATATACTCATTGCTGTGAAGTTAAAGTGTTATGATTCAGTAGTAATGCTGGTTTATAATTGCTTGTTTTTCTGTTACCCCAGGGAACCTCTGCCTTTCAGATGGTGCTCAACTCACACAGAGCCCCTCAATTCTCATTGGACCATGCCCTGATTGTAGTGACCAACTCCTGGGGCCCTGCAGCTCCAAATTCTGCCTCCTGGCAGCTGGATCCACTGCTGCTCCAAGACAAGGACTTTCTTCCATGATTCTGAAAAGAGGCAACTACCTACTTTGAGCTAAATAACACTGGGGGCATCACCAAAGCCACCCTCTGGGAGTCTTTTAAGACTTTCCTGCATGGTCCCATCATGAGCTTTGGAGATGTACGTCATAGAACAAAGGAGAGTGGTTCAGAAAGCTCTGCCACTGTGTACTTAGCATTTTAGAATAGGGCCTCAGCTGATGGAAGGTCCACCTTGCCGACTGGTGGCTGAGCTTAATTTCACACCACAGCACTGATATGAAAGACCAAGAGACCCCCACTTGGGATAAAATAAGTAAGTAACCATTTGAGGTAAAAAGCGCATTAATGATTTGTCAATTTTGGGGGAAGGGTGTTTATTGGATCTTTTGTTTTCTGTTGACTAATGCCCTAACCAGTAGCACCCCAATGAAAAAAGTGGTTTAATGTATGTGTAATACCACATGGGTTGAGTGGCTAATTTTGGTTTCCTTTATGTTTAGATTTATGGTTATCTCCATTAGCTGGATCCCTATTGACCACCAGTATAATGGCTGGGTTCTGCACCTTATTGAAAGTGAGCCATTTAGGCAGTGCATCAATGACCAGTACATTGGCTGGAGCCTGCTTCAAGTTCAAGTTCAAGTTCAAGTTCAAAGTTTATTTGATCAGCCAAAGCTTTTACAAAATCTAAAATCTGGGGCTTGCACTTTATTTAACGTGAGCCAGTCAGGCAGTGTACCATATTTTAAAAGGCAGCCAACTATGGCAGTTAACATTTTAGAACAGGGCCTCATCCAATGCAAGGTCCACCTTGCTGACTGGTGGCTGAGCTTAATTTCACACCCGAGCTCTGCTATGAAAGACTAAAAGACCCCCGCTCCTCATTTAGGATAAAATAAGTAAGTAGCCATTTGAGGCAGAAAGCACATTTAATGATTTGTCAATTGGGGGTGTGTGCATTGGATCTTTTGTTTTGCAGTCTGCCTAGAAGCTACAGACACATCTTACCCCTCAATGCATATGCTAAGATCTTCACCAAAGCATTAGCTTCCAGGTTGGGGGGGGAGGGGGTTCCTTCCTTATTCTTATCCACCCTTCTCAGGTGAGTTTTGAGAAGTGGCAGCTCAGCTCTGACCACCAAACCGCAGCTGCAGGACCTGGGGTTGGACTGGACATTGTCATTTGTTCTGTGGGCTTGATCAGTACCCTTCTCACCATGATTGGTGCTCTGCCACCTCTCTTCATTCAGCTGGCTTGTAGACTGCCTTCAAGGTCAGAGGAGTGCCTGAGGCACCATGCTCCTTAAAGGAGAACTGCACTGAACTTGTAAGTCATTTTTCCCAGTAGAAGTTGTTTTGTAAGTTCTGGTTAACTTTCTGTTATTGTTCCATGTATACAGGCATTTTAGTAACCTCAGTGGGTGTTACTGCCTTACACCCTGGTATTAAGTGCCATTTTAGAACTGCATGATATAGTTTATGTCCCACTGAGCCACAGGGTTCTGTGACAGAACATGAATGCATTGTCCCAACAATAGAAGAGTAGACCAAGGACATAAACTACATCATACAGTTCTAAAATGGTTCTTACCAGCTGCATGTAAATCAGAAATGCCCACTAAGAGAGCTAAAAAGCCTGGATAGCTAGAGTAATAACAGAATTTGAGTCAGTATTTAAATAACGCTTCTACCATGAAAAATGACTTACAGATTCAGCGCAGTTCTCCATCAATCCAGCTGTTGTCCTGTCCAGATTTTAACAACTCTGAAACATCACCTGAATTAGGTTCCTTATTCCCCCCCACCAATGATCTGGCTATGCTGGTGCATGCTTTCATCACCTTGAGGCCTGACTACTGTAACGCATACTACCTTAGGGTCTAAGGAGGTGCACTGCGATACCTGCAGCTTCTGCAGAATGCAGCAGCATGGTTATTGACTGGACACTCAAGGTTTAGTCATATTATACCAGTGCTGCTCAAACTGCATTGGCTGCCCGTGCACTAGTGCATCACCTTTAAAGTAGGTCCTTTGACTTACAAGGCCCTACGTGAGTGGGTCCAGGCTACCTTAAGGAGCTCCTGCATCCCTACACACCATCTTGCTGTCTCAGATCAGCTGGAGACACCCTCCTGGAGGTCCCCAGGGCTAGGTTGAAATCTTCCATGGACTGAGCATTTGAAATAGCAGCCACGGTCCTCTGCAACTCATCGCCAGGATGCCTCCGGGAGATGCCATCCATGGAGCTGTTCAAAAACATCTTAAGACCTTTCCTTTTGAGCAGGCTTTCAGGACCTGAAGAATCCATTATGGAACCTTAGACAGCATGGGAATTAGTCTGTTTTTAGATTTTTAAGCAGGTTTGTGGAATCGTATGTATTTATGCTGTTCGTTCCTTACTGCTGTATGTGTATTGTATCTTATACTTTGTTGGAAGGGCACCCAAAAGAAATAAACTCTGCTAATACTACTACTATTACTACTACCCCCTCTCCAGCCACTGCTGTGGCTATTGACTTTAGAAAAGCTTTTGACTCAGTGGAGTGGGGGGTTTCTACAGGCAATATGCATGAAATGAGGTCTGGTCCTCAGCTTGGTGGCTGGAGACAAACATTCTATGTGCAGCCCATGACCAGCATACTCACAAACTCAGCACTCTCCTCTCCCTTCCAGTTACACGGGGTAAGCACCAAGGCTGCTCCCTCTTCCCTATGCTTGTTGTACTGGCCAGAGAGCCCCTGGCTACAGTCCTGTGGCACCACCTAGGGCTGCCAGGTATCCAGGAACGTCAGCTGGACACCCAATACCCTCTTAATATATAGATGACTGTCTAGTGTTGTTGAGGGATGCCCCTGCTAGCCTTTCCATTCTCATGGAGGTCCTTGGCACTTTCCAGGGTATATCTGGTTTTATGACTAATCCTAGCAAGACAGAGATGTTTCCCTTCCATGTTCTGTGCTCCCAGGACTCTCCAGCCCCTTTTGGACTGCAGTAGTCTCCTAACGGTATTAAATTTCAAGGCATTGGGGTTCACCTTGACACTGCTGGAATGGTGTTGTAATTCCCCCTTGCCCCCCTTTTTTATGTTTAGTGGTTCTGATTGTAATTCGGGGGGGGGGGGAGAGATTACAAACTGGAAAATTTCCAGGTATAAGGCCTACAGCTCAGAGAAATACAAGGCCTTAACTCACCTGTAGATCTAAACCAGCATAATGCAGAATGCTGTTTCATATAATAGGGTTTAGCTTATCCACCGCTGCAACCTCAGGCTGAGCCGGGAGGGATAGAGGCTGGATAGTCTTCTGTAGGTGGAGAATATAGTTAGTTCATTCAATAATCCCAGCATATACAAAGAAAAAGAACAAAGAAAGAAATTTAATTCGGTTTCTGTTTCAAAATTAATACATGAATAAACTGGGTGCACAGATCCATGGAGCCAAGAGACAAGACAGGCAAGAGGGCATTCAAAGGAGGTATAAACAGTACCAGGCTGATAAAGGTGCTTCTAACAGGCCCAACATAATAGACCAAGTACAGGCTCCACACAGATAACATGAGCTAGAGTAAAGCTCAAATCTTAGAGGGTGCAATGCATGACCTAAACCATTACTTGGAGAGTGAAACATAGAAACATAGACTTTGACTGCAAGTAAGGACCTCTTGGCCCACCCAGTCTGCCCATTTCCTTACCTATTGGATAAGCTGCAAATCCCAGTTAACTAACCACCTACTTCCTCCTACCCCCCCCCCCAGTAGAATTGCCTTATGTCTGCTCCATGTATTCTTGAATCCCCCCACTGTTTTTGACCCCATCTCTTACTCCCCAACCCGAAGTAACCAGTACTGGGGATGCAGCCTGTAAACACACCGTGTCTACCCTGAAAATCTTTCCAGAGAACCAACCAGTTTGTAACCCTCTTCCAACAGAGACAGGATGCTAGCTTAAACTTTAGTATGTGCAGCTCGGCTCCTTCCATGCAGTTACTCCTGCACTGCATTTCTTTAGCGAGCCTAACACGGGGACCTTCCCCAGATTTGGGCATGGCAGACCCAATGAAACAAGATCCTGAAATGCAATCTACCCAACTAGCCTAGGCAGCATGCCACACCTGGAAAATGACCACCTCAGAGATGCCATCTCCAGGGGGCCCTGCCACAGCCCTGCCACTGTTGCGACAGCCCCACTTCCATGTTGACTGGCTTACCTCTAGGTTGCTATCCAACCAGCCGCTGTCCTTACCTGGACTGCAGTTCTCAATGGTCACCATACTCCTACCACAGTCCTCATTGGAGTTGAAATCTCATAGCCTTCTATGTTAGAAGCAGCAGGTACTTCCCAGGCCAGGAAGTTGAAACCCCAGCCTGACATGCCCTACATACAAAAGTAAAATATTTCAAAAGTGTGCTCCGGGACAGATGTGCTCAGTACACCACAGTTCAGTTTCAAAGGAGAAATAAGAACATCGTCCACCATCAGTTCCTTTTAAAGGTCCCCCTTTTGGCCCAAGCGCGAAACTGGTTGAGGCCACAGGGGAAGTGTTCTACACTAATGAGCTGTACATGATAGCATTATTGCTTTTCTTGGATTCACTGGAAGCAAATAAATACTTTTAAAAGAAACTGACAGTGGACAGTGCTCTTATTTCTCCTTTGAAAATGCCTTACATACAGCCTCTGGCGCTCTCGCTCCCCTCTTAGAACCCCATCCTTTTTAAACCCAGGTAAGGAGAAACACCCCCTTGGGGTGGAACATGGAAATGCCCATGAAAGGGAACCTAACAAAAAGGGGATAATATGGCTTAGTAAGTCAGCCCCAAGAGGAGTGGCTTACAGTGTCTAGCAACCTCAACCCTTTGTTAAAAGTGTAGAAAAGGGACTGTGACCTATAGTATAGGACGATGGGTTTTGAATATTAATGTAATGGAAGGATCGGCACTGTGTGCATGCGCGCCATATTCTATATAAACCTGTGTTTTAGATGGGCAGTAGCCTGCACATTTGTCACTGTATTTGGTACACTGTCCTATTAGTAAAGGTTTAGCTGCATCTGCCTTTTTTTTTTTGATGAAATGACTCCAGCGTGTGGGTGCTTCAGTCATTGAGAGTTTTGACCTAGCTGTTGTTTTTCCTAGGATAAATATTTCCCAGTACTCCGCTCCAGCAGGTGCTCTCTTGCACTTCTGAACATCATTGTGATTTCATCTAACCTGACTCAATGCCAAATTATTAAATCAAATTTTGATGAAAAATAGACCAAATCTGTAAATATTTATCAGATTTATCTTCTAGGATATAATAGACTTATCAATCCTGGAATGATCTAACATTTTATTTATCCACTCCAGGTAGAAGGGGGACTCAACATTCTTCCAGTGTTGCAGGATTATTTTCTTGGCTACCAAAACCCCTGTATTTAATACCATTTGAACATCCCGCAAATCCAGAAATCCAGCCGTGAAGTCAAATATGGCAATTCCTGGGTCGAATGGAATATCAAGTCCCAGTATCTTTTTCAACATGGCCCATATATCCTCCCAATACTTTTCCATTTTTTCACTTGTGACCAGCATATGTGCTAGGGTCCCTTTGGATTTCCTACACCTTCAACAGAGGTCAGAGATAGCAGCATCAAACTTGTGTAACCTAGAGGGTGTTAAGTATGTTTCATGTATTGTATTGAAATAAATTTGAAATAATTTGTTGTTTTTAACTTGAGTGAGATCCAAATTAGAATATTCTTCCCAGTATTCCATATCTACTGGAAGCTCTAGATCCCTATCCCAGGCTAATTTAACTGTTCCCATTGAAGAGCCTGACTGTTTGGTCTAAAACTCATGTAGTTTGGAAATAAGATGTTTGTTGGAATCCACACCTTCAAATAGTAGTTCCAGTGGGAGTGTTCCAATCTTACATGAGTTTTTATTTTCCTAAATATATAATTGGGTAAATATATAATTTTTAATTTGAAGATATTGCCATCTTTCTTCAGGAAGCAACCCAAATTTAGACTGCAATTGTTCAAAAGTCATTATTCTATCCCCTTCATAAAGGTTACTCACTGAGCAGATATGCTTTTGTTTATACCATTCTTCAAAAACTTTATCTGATGAAGGTGGAAAATTTCCATTCCTATATATAGAAGTCCAACCTGAGATTTGATTCGCCATAAGATTTTTCCTTTCTTTTTTATTTGCCTGACTCCAGGCTTGAACCATAGTTTTAGTTATATCTAAAGGTTTGATAGTTCCAGTTCCTGATTTAATATATATGAACCCAATATATTTATAAGACACAGTCCTATTATTTATTCCTCTATATGCATCCCTGCCCCTCTCTCTCTCTTGATCTGAATGAAACCAATAATACAGAATTTCCATTTGAGCCACCAAATAGTAATTCAAAACATTGGGATAGCCCAGTCCCCCTCTTTCCCTACTTAATTTAAGTTTGTCCAATGAAATTCTGGCTCTCCCCCCTTCCACAGGAAATTTATGATCATCTTATCCAGTTTCTGAAAAAAATATTCTATTCAAGGTAATTGATATTGACTCAAACAAGAACAGCAATCTTGGTAACACATTCATTTTACAGATATTTATTCTTTATCAGGGCCAGTGGTAGATATTGCCTTTTATCTAGATCTTTATTTATTTTATCCATCAATGGATCATAGTTCAATTGCAGAACTCTATTCAAACTATTGGTCAAAAAGATCCCCAAATAGGGTTTTTGTCCAGGCAAAGTGAGGTTATCTTGCCCATCTACAGGTCACTGGTAAGGCCGCACTTAGAGTATTGTGTGCAGTTTTGGAGGCCATACCTAAAGCGTGATATCAGGCTGCTGCAGGGGGTGCAGAGGAGGGCAATAAAGATGATATGTGGAATGGAGGGGAGATACTATGACAGCAGGCTGGGAGACCTAAATATGTATACCCTGAAGTATGGAAGGGATGGGGGGGGACATGATAGAGACATTCAAGTGTCTGAGGGGAATCAATAAGGATGGGCAGATGGGGTCTTTAAGTTAAGGAGGGGGAGGGTCACCAGGGGTATGGACTAAGAATAGAGAGGAGAAGATTTAGGAAAGAAATGAGGAGACACTATTTCACAGAGAGGGTGGTAGCAAAATGGAGTGTCCTACCAGGATGGGTGGCATCATGTAAATCTGTGAACAGCTTCAAAAAGGGAATGGGACAGGGAACAGGGGAGAGTGAGGTTGGGGGGCAGTGGGATGACAAAGGGGAGGTGGGTTGGGGCAGCTACAAACTAGGGGTGTTGGCTGCACACTCTAGCAGACTTAAATAGACTGGGTGGTCTGTTTCTGCCGGCACATTCATATGTAATTTTCTCCTGTTTTATGTCTTTAAGGACTGGGTCTGTTATTTTATTAACATCTCCAAGATAGAGCATTTAACTTTTTGCCCAGTTCACCTTGTATCCAGAGAGTTCACTATAAACCTCCAGAACCCCCTCTATTATCTGATATGAATGATTTGGGTCTCTTACCATTAGTAGGATATCATATGCATATAACAGTATTGGTGAGTTCACTAATTTTCCGTTATTTAGAATTATCCCTATTTGATTTACTAATCGTGAAGAGTATAGGAGACAGGAGACAACCCTGCCTTGTTCCTCTCAGCAACTTTAGTGGGCTGGAAAGAGAGCCATTTGTTTTCACCCTTGACTGAGGAGCTTTGTACTGTATATTAATTTTATCCAGTCCATAAATTTCCTTTTTATTCCGTAGGTCCTCATGACTTCAAACAAGAATGGCCACTGCACCCCCTATCAAAGGTTTTTTCAGCATCTAATGAAATGAGTGCAGTGTCTGTTCCTTCCATGGCCTGTATAATGGCAAAAGCCCTACCAGTATTATATTGTAATCATTTATCCTTTATAAATCCCACCTGATCATAATGTATCAATTCTGAGATTATTTTTGCAAGTCTATCCGTCAGTATTTTCATGAAAATCTTATAGTCACTATTTAATAGCAATATTGGCCTGCATGATCCACAACACTCTGGATCCTTGTCCTTCTTTAAAATAAGTGTGATGATTACCTCATTAAAGGACACAGGAATCTGAGTTTCTGTTGAAAAGGAATTAAAGAGTTCCACTAAAATGGGGATAAAGACATCTAGCATATTTTTATATAGCTCGAAGTTTAGCCCTTCTGGCCCTGGACTTTTCCCATTGGGCAGTCTTCTTATAACCTCTTCTCTTTCTCTTCCAGTTATATCTATATTTATCTGCTCTAGCTCCTGGTTTGATATATTTGGTAATATTATTTTTGAAACAAATTTCTTAATTTGAAATACATCTACTGTCTTTTCTGGTGTATATAGTTTCTCACAGAAAGAAAGGAAGGTTTCATTAATTTCATTTTCATCCGTAGAAATAGTCCTGTCTTCTTTCCTAATTTTTGAGATTCTATTATTATTTCTTTCACATTTTAATTGGTATGCCAAGGTTTTACCAGGCAGTCTCCGTAGTAATAGTATTTGGCTCTACTTTTATAGATTTCCCTGTCTGCTTTCTCCTGCATAAGCTTTTCTACACTGCTCTGTGCCAATAGGACCCCCCTTTTCAGATTGTTCTGTCCCTTCCTGGACATGTTTTTCCTCAGCCACCATTAATTCCCTTTCCAGCTCTTCCAGCTGTTTGCTAGATTTCCTATTCCTAACCCCTTGTTGGGCCATGCATCACCCCCTTATATATATCTTGAAAGTATCCCAGAAGTTGTGTATCCCTACTCCTTGGTTTATATTAAAGACCCAAAACCAACAAATGTCATGTATTTTTTCCTTGAATCCTGATAATATCTAAAGTGAATTATCCAATCTCAATGATGTTTGTACTTTACTCCTCCCTTCCTTTCTTACCTCTGTAATCATAACTACTGGTAAGTGATCTGAGATTCTTATTGGCTCATAGTTGATTTTTGTAACTCCTTTCCCCATACCCCTGAGATACAAGGGAAAAATCCAGCATTGAGAAATGTTTGTGAGTCTTGGAGTAATATGAAAACTTTTTAAAGTCTGGATGCAACTCTCTAAATGGATCTATTAAATTTCGGTCCCTAATCATATTTTTTAATACTGTTATAGCTCCCTTCTTTTTCTCCAACATAGGTGGTATTCTATCCAGAATTCCATATTCATGTCATACTGTGATTTTTCCAAAAAATAGTTGGAGAAAAAGACTGGGTTGTCTTGCTTTGGACCATATATTGGGGCAACTAACCAATTTTCTTCTTTTATTAAAATATATAAAATAACATATCGACCATCTGAGTCAGTAATTACATTCACTATTTAATAAGGTATATAATTTCTTAGAAAAATTGCTACTCTGCCATTGCCTGGGTAAAACTAACAGAAACCCTCCAAATTAAGCTGCATCTTCCTTTCTAGAATGTGTCTCTTGCAGAAACAGACAATCTGTATTCCTTTTTTTTTTTTACTACTCTAACTACTAATCTAATTTTCCCTCTTTACCTCCATGGAGGTTCCAGGTCATGGATTTCAATTCATCCATCTTTTATTTGAACCCCTTTATCCATGTGTCCATACTGATGTTGCTTCTCTGAGCTCCTTCTTGGCTTATACCCCTTTTTTACTAAAATCATAGTCTGCACTGATTTGGAAAGTCATCCAGCACCCACGCCGCTTAAACCTTTAGTTTCCATTTATATTTTTTCTCCATTCACCCCCTTGTTCTTCCCCTCTTCCCTTCCCCTGCCCTTAAGCTTTTTTGTTAAACCATCCCTTTTCCCCTAGTCTACCTGCTCACCTAAGTGTTGTTTCAATTTTTGTTTTGTTAATAAATTATATCCAACGTATTTTGGGATACTATATCTTAAAGAAATAGGTGGAGTGTCTTTTTTCCTTCCTCGTATCCATCCCTGTGTCCTAAAATTGAATGGACACTTGCCCTCCCCCCTTTGAGGTTGTTGAGATCTATTGTGCATGAAAGACAGTGCCAGGAAATAGCTGCTGAAATGGAGCCCCCCCCACACACACACAGCTAATACTTTAGAACTGTCCCTAAATGTGTCAGATGTTTTATTTAACTTATTTTTCCCTTATTCTCCCCAGACCAAACCCATCTCCCCCTTTTCATCTATGTGTATTCTTTCAACTAGCCCCCCCCACCACACACACACACACACACACCTGGCTATGCTGAGTCTTCTGCATCTCTATAAAAGTGCTTCTACTTCCATTGCATCTTGGAAAAACAAAACCCTCCCATCCAAAAAAAACTTTTAATTTTGTAGGATATAACATAGCATAGGATATACCTTCTTTGCGCAGTTTATCCCTAACCAGGTCAAAGCTCTTTCTCTTCATTAAAACAGAGGGTGGAAGGTCCGGGAAAACTTGCAATCTGCTTCCCCTAAACATCAAACCTTTTTCATTTCTAGCCTTAGAAAGAATCTTCTCCTTATCCTGATATCTTAATGTTTTCACATACATAAAGCGTGGTCTGTTCTGATTATCTCTTGTACCAAACACCCTGAGTGCTCTATCTAATTCAATTTTCTATGTAGGATACTGTAGGCCCATGATATCTGAAAACATGTTCCCCCAAAAACTCTGTGGTCCCATCCCCTCTATGCCGTCAGGCAAATTTCCTATTTTTAAATGAGCTCTCCTAGAACATGATTCTAAGTCCTTCACTTTCAACTTGAGTTCTTCTAATTCTTTGCAGCATTTTGTTACTGAGGTGGACATTCTAGGTATTGTGTCTTCTAATTACCCTACTCGTTTCTCATATTCTGTTGTTGTTAAGGAGAGTGATTCAATTTTGGAAACAACTTCAGAGAACTTAACAGTCAGAGTTTTTACTGCATCATTTATTTTTGCAGAGCCTTCTCTCATTTCATTCAATATTTGCTTCTGTGATTCTGAGATGTTTATTTCATCACTCTCCTGTTTTGGGTGTTTTTTATCCCCCCCAACTCATCATTCCTTGTGCCTTCCATCTTAATGTTCCTTTTTTCTCTTATCTGTTGGCAATTATCTAGTTTTTCTTCCTGTATTCTATAGTCCCCTCTTTCTTCTTCTTTTTTTTAACCCTAGTGAATATGTCATATGTGCACACAGGTGAGGTTAATAGTATTGGGTGGGGGGGGTAGTTTCACTTTTATCTCTTCCTCACTTTTACTTTGGATCCCTTGGTTCGTTTCAATTTTTCTTTTCCTTTTGCCTTTGGAATTCAGCCCGTTTACCCCCTAAGGGTTCCTTCTCTAATATCAATGTTGCTTTAGGACTGTGAGACTGTTTCTTTTTTTTTACCCTTCTTTCCAATTCCCGGGGAGGTCTTTTGTTCACAATGCTCAGTCAGTACTGAGCGCTTCTGTAGTATCATAAATGTTTTTTGAAATATCTCAGGCATCCTTAGTTACTTCCCCCTTTGACTTCAACAGTTTCTTCTCGGCACTTACTGAATTTTTATTTGACTGAAAAAAGAAAACCATGTCTGTCTGACTAGTCCAGATGAAGGGGTTACCTGGAGGTTGGCCTGGGGTTTTCAGCTGTTTCTCATGAAGTTTGCTAATTGTTTCTGCTTCCTTCCTCTCACCATCATAGCCCCTTTCCTCTCTGTCTCCATTCACTCTTGCTCCCGCAACACCTCCTGTAAGGGCTGAATATTCAATGTTTTGCTCATTTCAGTCATTGCGGCTTGCACCAGTTCGGAGACCTGACAATACAGTTTCAACATTACCCATGGTTACGCCGCCTTTAGGTACCACTCCAAGCTTTCTTGTCAAAAGTAGGAAAAAGGAGAATACAGCTTTGATGCACCATTTAACCAGCTAGAATGCTGCAATTATGCTGTTCAATGGATTTAACAGTTAGTTATTTTAGCTGATAGCATGCATCTAACCGCTATGTAGCTGGAGAAAACCTCTTTCCCCGATCAGGGGTTCAGCATTTCTCCTCGCACACCATACTCTCAGCAGAGCATTCTGGGATTTCTGGACACTCTGCCTCACCAAAGTTCTGGATCCTACCTTCCTCTCTTAGTTGCATCCACTTACCATGTCTGCATTGATCAGTACATGATGTCAGAATGGACCACCAATGCCTCCACCTGCACTTGATTTCTAGGGCAATGTGGGTGAAAACTGGCAGAGATTTAAGCAGCAATTTGAAATCTTCCTTCAATGTGCTTATGCAACTAGATGAGATGAGATGATGCTTGTGTGACTTGATTTACTTTTGTGGCTTTCTGCCTCTCTATCTGTGGGCTATACCACCCTGTAGGGGTACGAATCAAGGAACCCTAGAGGAGGGTTCCCCACTACAGGTGCTGTGTGAATGATTGCATCAGCTAAAGGTAGCTTAAGAAGAAGCCCAAGGGTAAGAGAGACTAACCACTGGAGGAGGAGGGGTGGATGGTGGGCAACAAGAAATTAATTATGGAGAGTATCAGGATGAGTGACCTTTTAAGCCTGAAGTGGGAGTGATGTAGTGGCTTTCCCCATCAAATCTTGGGCTTAAAGCCCTCCCATTCAATGTGCTTATGCAACTAGATGAGATGAGATGATGCTTGTGTGGCTTGATTTACTTTTGTGGCTTTCTGCCTCTCTATCCATGGGATATGCCACCCTGTAGGGGTACGACACAAGGAACCCTAGAAGAGGGCTCCCCCCATACAGATGCCACAGAAATGACTGCATCAACTAAAGATAGCTTAAGAAGAAGCCCAAAAAAGAATACCCAATCGGGTGTCGAGCATTGAAGAGGCGAAGATGATGAATGAATGAATTCCGAGAAGATGATAAGGGCGGCCTTCCTAAAGAGAGAGGGGGAAAGCCGGGGCCACCATCCACCTCCATCCAACAGTGGAACCTAACTAATTAACTTAAGAAAGTACTAACTCTAATTAATAGTATGACCATTGGCATGGAGGAGAGGAAAAACACCCTTTGAGGAGGAAACCTCTGGGGATCCAAGGTTTGATTTAAGGACATATGTTGTTAAAGAGAAGTATTCATTAAATAGAAGAAGATGAGTAGGAAGGATGGACTGGAGAATAAACACATAACCTCATCACCAAAATGCCGTTAAAGCAATGACATGGTAGAGAGAGGTATCCAAACTTTAAAAAAAAACTACTGAAAAAAGCCAAGCGAGATTGTAACGATTCATCTTTGACATTGCTTGAACTGAGAAATATGCGATTAGAAAGATTGGGATCACCAGCTCAGTTACTTATGGGCTGTTGTTTTTTTTTAATATTCTTTCTATTTCTCCTCCGTGGAGTGGATCACTGTGATCTCCCAGCCGCCGACACCTGCACCACCTGGGCCCAGTCTGGCACCCCCACAGAGTCAGCCATTATCTCTCAGAATGCTCTGTATACAGGATCCTCTTGGGTACCAGGGGACAACAGGTGTGGCCATCAACCACCGAGATTACGCTCCATTTTCTGCCTGGTTCACTTGCCCCTGGAGAGCTGGACATGCAATGGTGTCTGGGCACATACATGCTGACACCTGCCATACTCTACCCCATTCTGCTGCTTGCTGCTGTAGTGCAACTGGCCTCTACCAGTAGCCACTACAGTGTGCTGCAGTGCTCCAACCCTCCCTAGAGGAAGGAGAGCAGTCATAGGATGCTAGCTCCTTTCTCTCCCCTGCCAACCCCCAGCGGCCTGTGTCCATTCCTGAACCTGAGTCGCCGGTGTGGTGAGAGGTGTGGCATTCAGCACCTCAATCCTCAGTGCCACCAGGCTGGCCACTTATGGGCCATTGTACCAGAATTCTCAAGCCAACCAGACCTAAATTGCTCAAACCTAAACTTGTAGACACAAATGTGAGAGTGCTTGTGCAAGAAAACTAGTGGAAACATCAATTTTACTATCATCATCATGCTAAGCAGCTCCCTGCATTGCACCCAGGCCAGCCCGTGTATCTCAGAAACCCCGAAAATTTGTGGACCCCTGCAGTCATATCAACCCGTGCTGAGGAGTCTTGCTCATATATTGTCAAGCTGAATGGGAAATTGTACCAGAGAAACAGGAGAGATTTGCAGCTGACCCCTGTGCCACTTTTCAGCTCACCCTCAAGATGGATGCCTTGCAAGGAGGAGATGGCGAGAGAAGGAGAAGGAGAACAGGAACAGGGCAACATGTCGGTGAGTGATGCACAATCCAATGCACCAGTGATGGAGGACCCATCAGAGAGGATGCAACTTCTGTCCTTCAATGAAGAGATGATGCAAGCCACACCCTCCAGTGATCGTACAATGCAAGCCACGTCTTCGGATGTTCAGCCCCAGTCGGGAAAGCACAGACCAGGTCCTGAAAATAAGCAGAGTCAATAGGCAAGAAATAAAGAAGCCTGCATGATATAAGGACTTCACAGACTGAACTTTCAACAAACACTTAATTACCAGTAATATTTTTTAATTTTGTTATTATTTATTTATTTTATTTTTTATTTATTTAGTTTTTGTTTACCAGGCAAGTGCCATTAGCCAAAACATGATTACTTTCAGGCATGGCCCGGGATATTTACAATAAGTAGGGATGTACTGGGGATATAATTTGATTTAGGGTGGAGACGTAATACATACAGAGTTAAAACAAGGTTTAACAATCACATAATTAGGTAACAATAATAGTTCATAGTTTATATTCAATTAAAAGACTCAGTGGGAAAAAATCACATGCAACTGACAGCTGCAGGGTTAAGGGTAACTAAAGCACAAACAAAATGAGACAATAAGTGCCTAGAGTAATAAACTAGAAGGTCAGGATAGGTGGAGATCAGTTTACAGCAGCTGGGGTAGTGGGTTAAAGTAGAAGGCAAATTCAGCGGGGTTTGAAACAGGCACAGGAGATCTGGTTGAGAGGAAAAAATGATACCTGTTTTTGAACTGGACATGACTAGGGGGCTAAGCGTACATCAAGAGGCAGGGAGTTCCAGAGTTTAGGTGCCGAATGTGAGAAAGCAAGGGTTCCTATGTTAGAATTACATCTAGGTATTTGCAGCAGCAACTTATCATCCGATCGTAGGCCATGAGAAGAGGTCAGTGGAGTTAGTAGGGAGGCCAGCGAGATTGGGATGCTCGCTCTAATGATATTATCAGTCAGGAAGCCAAGGGCAAGAGTTCGAGCCGAAGCTGGGGGTAGCCAATTCAGATCGGAACAAAGTTTGCAATAGTGTTTTGACCAGGGAGAGGCCAATGCATACCTGCATATGCTGTTATAGGTAGTGTCCCACTCCCTCAGGAGAGTTTTGGATGCATTGAGATAGGTAGCCACCCCCTAGGATAGTGACAGGAGCAGAATCCCATGGACTACAGCTAATCTTCCTGACTGTGTGAAGACATAGCTGTTTTGTTAGGCTACTCCTATTTTGGCATTTACCGATTTAGGTGGATGTTTTATGCTGACCAAAATTAAGATTTTCTTCAAGAAGTACACCTAGATACTTGAAGGAGTGAACTGGTTCCAGGATCTTCCCATCCTGACCAGAGACTATAAATTTGTCCTGGTTTTTACTTAATTTGACTACAGAGCCAAGCAGCATAGTATGCGTTTCAACAGCATTCAGGATTAGCTTATGGTGGAGGAGCCAAGATTGGGTGGACTTAAATGCAGTAGTAAGGGTTTGGTTTTTATGTTGAATATTCTTATCACTACAGTACAAGACCAGGTCATCCGCATAAAGGATAGCCGAGCAGCCGGGGATATTCAGAGAGATACTGTTAATGAAAATAGAGAAAAGGGGTTCTAATATTGATCCCTGCGGAACACCTAGATTAATAGCCCTAGGGCTGGATATCGCAGAGTTGAACCTAACAAGCTGAGTCCTATTTGACAGATAGCTTTTAAACCAGGCAGCTGCATTATGAGAGAAACCAAGGGTTAGGAGACTGTCAAGCAGAATGGGATGATCAACAAGGTCTAAGGCCTTTGTTAAGTCAATAAAAACTGCTCCTGGGAGGTGTCCTTTGTCCATAGCAGTTAAGGTGTCATTTGTTAGGTGAAGCAGGGCCATGGAGGGGCTATGACCCTTCCGAAAGCTATATTGAATTGGCGAGACAAGGTTATGTTTAGGCAAAAATTCAATAACTTGTCTTGATACTAACTTTTCCTGGATTTTACACAGGACTGATACTATAGCTATTGGCCGATAGTTGATCATATCTCTTTTATCACCTTTCTTATGGACTGGTATGACTCGAGCCATTTTCCAGATATCAGGGATAACACCATTACAGAGAGACAGGGTAAAAATCCTTGACAGAGGCTGAGCAATAAATGGTGTGATAAGTTTGAGGAGTTTAGGTTCTATCCCATTAGAGCCTACACTAGTATTGTCAGGGATGGTATTTAGCAGGCCCTGGACGTCAGATTTTGATACTGCCTTAAAATAGAATTGCGGGGTAAGTACAGTGGCAGCAGGGGGGGTGGGTAAAGGCTGACCATTCAGGAAGACTGATGTAAAGCTGGACAGGTAAGAGAATTTTGTATTAAAGGTCTCCGCAATGGTCCTAGGGTTATTGCAGTGGACACCACTAATGAACATTTCATCTGCCAGTTTAGTTTTCTTTGTTCCTAAGAATGATTTTACATGTGCCCAGGATTTTCTGGAGTCACCTGTTGCTTCCATCAGAAGCCCCTTACAATATACGCTTTTTGCTTGTCTAATCTGTTTTTTGCAGTCACTTCTCTGGGTCCTATAGGTGTGGTAGTCAGCAGTAAGGCCAGTTTTTCTAAACCACTTCCCTCTTGTCTCTGACATGCAAAGCTGCCAGTAGATCTTTGTGCAGCCATTTAGTGGATGTAGTTCACACACATCGGCTCACTAGGAGTGTATGTCTATCCTGAATTGAACAAAAATGGTCTAAAAAGTAATTCAGAGCTGTCTGTGCATCAAGGGACTGAGAAAGATAGGACCAGTCTATAGATGAGACTTCGTACAGGAATTTAGCCTGATTCAGATTAGCTTAGCTCCTAAAAGTGATATAGCATGGGAGCAAGGACTGGGAGCTAGAGTGTTGCCATACACAATAAATGGAGGAGTGATCTGATATAGTATCGGGTAGAGTGCCGGCATCCACAATTCTGTCAGTTCTATTTGTTAACACCCAGTCAAGTAATATGCAAGATGTTGTATTAGGGGAGATTCTTGTAACATCTGTTATGACTTGATGTAGGCTAAAATTCTGTATTTCAGCTAGAAGTTGGTTATGCGTTTGTCCAAGCCAGTTTAAGTTCATGTCCCCTAAACTAAGCAGTTCATTACGACCTGCTAGTTTTACAGAGTCCTCCAGCAAATTTGTGAAAGCAGACAGTCCTCCCAGGGGCAGATTGTAAGCAACAACTATATGTACATTGTTAGCACCCAAGCAAAGAAGTGCATATAGAGACTCATAAGTGGAGGATTGGGGTATAGCATTATGTGAGACGTTGAGATGAGTTTTGTAAAACAGTCGACATCCCCACCCCACTTAGGAGATCATCTGTTTTCCTGATAAGGCTATAGATTGAGTCAGGGGTGGAAGGCTTAAGCCATGTCTCAGATAGACATACTATATCAGGGTTGTAGGTGGAGACCCAAGCCTCCAGCTTTGTGAAATTGCATGTAAGGCTCCTAATATTTAAATGGGCTATGCATAGCCCCCCAGTAGTAACCCAGGAGGCATTGTTGCATGGCTGAGGATGTACAGGGCCTGGGTTTTGTTCCACATCACCTGCCAATAGGATTGCAAGCAGCAAGAGATACCAGAGTTTGTGATGAGTCATAGGAGAGACCACAGTAATTTCGAAGCAGAGTCTATGATCTGGGTAGTTGGCCACGAGATAATCAATGAATCCTGGAATCAGTAGTGGAGTAAGATCAAGGTTGCCGGACGGTTTAAACAGCATGTTAGAGAATTTGAAATCTCCAAGTGAGTATTGCAGTCAGATGCTACTGAGAAGACAGGGTAGTAGCAAGAACTTAGCAAGGGGCTGGTAACCAGAGAGACCAGCAATTTGTGAGCCATAATTGAGTCAGAATAGTACAGCTGCACATATAAGAAGAAGTAAAAACTGCCTTAGTGTAGCTACGAGCATCGAGCACAGGCACTCGATGAGCAGTAATAATAAGCCGACGATCCCTAGTGGTGGTAAACGATAAGGAGCTGATGGAAAGTAGCCTGTTAGGTTTCAACTGAAACTGACATGCAAAGCCTATATAAGTAAATGCCCAGATAGGGAGGGCAGGTGGGGTGGGTGGGGAGCCGGTGCACAGCACCAGTGGGGCCTCAGCTCAGAAGCAGCACTAAAAGAATCCAGCTGGGCAGACGGCATGGACCATTCTCCAGTGGGATTTACCTTTGTGTTGGGTTTTTTGGGGCAGGTGGTCTCCTGCAGGCAGGACCACCTTGCCTATGCGAGCAACGGTTTGTCTGGGGGCTGTGGAGGATCCTGAGCATGCCTGAGTGGGCAGACAGTCCTGGGGGGGAGAGAGGAAAGGAGGGGATTTAAGTAGGGAGAGGAATAAGCAGGGCTATAATTTAAACAAAGAAATGGGGCGGGTATAACTCGAAATGCAGTTTTTAGGCAGCAAAACATTATAGTTAGTAATTAATTTTTCTGATAAACTTCTCCACTGTACTTATTTCTGTATTAACAAACTGCAATTAAGTAGCACAGTCTTTACCATGTGTTCTGATTATAGCCCAGACACAGAGCTAAAACAGAGCCACTTGTAAAACAGACTAAAATTAACACAGGGGTTTTATTACTATCTATAGGAATATCTTTCCAGTTCAGCAGCAGTGTCCACAATTACTTCTAGGAGGGACTGCGAGCAGCAGTAACTGCGTAGTGATGGTTGGGCTAAGAGAAAAGGTGCCAAAAAATGTTCTAAAGGTCCTCAGCTCAGAAGCAGTGCTGAAATAATCCAGTTGGGCAGGTGGCACGGACCGTTCTTTGGTGAAATTTACCTTTGTGTTGGGCTTTTCGGGGCAGGTGGTCTCCTGCAGGCAGGATCACCTTGCCTATGCAAGCAATGGTTTGGCTAGGGACTGTGGAGGAGCCTGGGCATGCCCGAGCGAGTGGACAGTCCTTTGTGTTGGGCTTTTTGGGGCAGGAGGTCTTCCTGCTGGCAGGACCACCTTGCCTATGCGAGCAACAGTTTGTCCGTGGGCTGTGGAGGATCCTGGGCACGCCCAAGCAGGCGGATAGTCCTTTGTGTTGGGCTTTTCAGGGCAGGTGGCCTCCTGCAGGCAGGACCACCTTGCCTCTGTGAGCGACGGTTTGTCCGGGGGCTGTGGAGGATCCTGGGAACACCCGAGTGGGCGGACAGTCCTTTGTGTTGGGCTTTTCGGGGCAGGTGGTCTCCTGCAGGTAGGACCACCTTGCCTATGCGAGCGATGATTTGTCCGGGGGCTGTGGAGGATCCTGGGCATGCCCGAGCAGGGATACTCAAGCCAACAGGGGAGATGTGATAATGGGTTTTGAATATTAATTTAATGGAAGAATTGGCACTGTGTGCATGTGTACCATATCCTATATAAGCCTTTGTTTTAGGCAAGCAGTATCCTGTGCATTTGTCACTGTATTTGGTACACTGCTCTTAGTAAATGTTTAGCTGAATCCACATACTGTGTCTGCTTTGATCATTACAACCTATGTAAGCTATTGCACCTCTTCCTTGCTGGGAAGATAGCAGCAGTAAAAATTGTAATGGCTCTGAATTTGATCTATTGGCTTGCACATTTAGCAGTGGAGATACTTGTGCAGTGGTTCTCCAAAATAGTTGATCTAATTGGAGGCTTCCTTTGGGAAGGCAAACCTCTGCAATATAGAAGGGCAACATGTTGGGCCACCTATAGATGAGGGGACAGGAATTGCCATGGTCATATGCACATCACATTGCTTTTAGGGGTGTACAGATCTTGCATTGACTGTCCCTGCCCCCTCCCAAGGAATTCCCATTATGGGTAGATATTAAGTGTCACTCTGGAGCTATTCACCTTTTCCACTCCCCTGCCAAAAGGTAAAGAGTCAGGCCTCAGTGTGGCCTCTACTCTCAAAGAGTGGAAGAAACTATATTTCAAACAACATGACCAGTGGAGGAAGAGACTTCCCACCATGATCAGTGGGTTTCTCTATAGCGGCATCTAGGACAGAGGAGCAGGTGGTGCATGTTGCCAGAAGAAGAAATTACTTGCCATAGTAACGTTGTTTCTTCTAATGGAGTCTAGCTGTATTCTGACTAATGCAGTATGACTGACTGGTTCAGCTGCCCCAGAGAACAGAGAGTTAATCTCTATACAAATGCATAGAACATTGAGCTCGAGCTCGGTTTTCAAACCACCATCCTCGTTACGTTCTAGCAACTGATCAAATTCTTTACTTTGCCTGCTAGTGACAATGCCTCAGAGATTGTTCCCCTTCTTCTCGGTTAAATAGAGTAAAAATTGTAGGTTAACCTTTCATTATCATTTGTTTTCAGTGTTCTTCAAATCTCTGTCCTCGGTATTGCGATAGTGTTACCGGTTGGATAAGTGGTTCGGTTTCTGATCGGTTCCGCAACTGTGATGAAACCGAACAGCATTTTTTCTTTTAAAAGTTAGTTTTTCTTCTGTTTAAGGATGGTGCAGGTTCCTGACTAAACCAAGTTTTTTTCTCAGTTTCTTCTACCGGCACTAAACCGCTGGTCATCTGGTCTCATTCTTTTTTTTACCCAGCCTGACTAAACCACTAGGGGTAAATAAATTCTTGTTTTATCTGGGCCTGACAAAACCCCTTTGGATAATTGAATTGTGTTTGTGATAGCTAAACCGGCCTAACTAAGCCTCTGGGTTAAGCGTTAAATTAAACGGTATGTCATTGAAACCCAGGAGAAAAAAACGGTCCCACTGGGTTTCAACATTGCACCGAGTGTGATGAACAATTTGCTAAGGCCGATCCACACTTACTTTGTCTCTACTACTTGGCTTTTGATCACCTGCAAGCAGATTGTGACATTTGCAAAAACTTTCCTCAATCTACCCTTGACAGGAGACTGGGTAAGTTAAGGAAAGGATGGAAAAATCAGCCCCGGATGGCGGATCTGGTTCAACTGAACCGGCCGATCCGGTCTCAGATCCTTTGGATCAGGGCAAACCTTCGTTCTCTAAAAGATGGTTGGATTCAGCTCCGGATACCGCTCCACTTAAAAAATCCAAAAAGTCTAGTTCAGAACCATGCAACCAGCCGGTTTCAGTTCCAACTGTGGATGAGATTGCTAAGGCTATCAGAATTGTTCAGTCTCTGCATCCCAATTTCAGTGAATTGGCTCAGAGACCGGTTGCTCAGCTGCCGGTTCAGGTCACTGACAGTTCAGCTCCTTCTGGTCCCTTAGACTCTGAGGAGTATTATGAATCTGAGTATGAGTATGAGGAAGAAGAGGATAAAGGGGAACCAATTGAACCTGAGGTTTCTCCTGAGCATCCTCAGCATGAGTCTCCTCTTAGGGCCCCCTCTGAAGCCACCTCCCATTTTGCCTTCATGAGGCAGGTGGCAGATACCCTACAACTCCCTGTCCAAGAAACTAGACAGAATGAGGATGAGAAAGACGATTATAGAGAGATGATGGATCTCCCTGCTTCTTCTTAGGGTCTCTCCATCCCCCATACACAAGTCTTTAAAAAAGACAACCCATTAAGGTTCTGCAGACCCTCTTTCCTGTCCCTTCTTTGGGCAAAAAGATGGACAGGAAGTATGCTCTGGCTGGTAGTGGCACCGAGTTTTTATCTTCCCATTGCACCCATGTGGGGGTTGTACAGACTGCAGCCTGTGAGAAGGCTGGTGTTCCCCTGGCTTGCATCCTACGGACAAGGACTCCAGGAGAATTGATTCACTAGCCAAAAATACATATTTGGCTTCCTCCCTGGGTATAAGGCAGGCCTCTCACATAGCCAATGCCTCCAGATACCAGAAGACACTCTGGGAATCTGTGCAGCAGTTAGCCCAGAAAGCTTCTCCTGAGTTAGCAGCTGACCTTCAGGAGATTAACAAGGGAATTCAGGCATCTAAGGCACAGTTCCATATGGCTGTGGACTCAAATGATGCAGCCTCCATGGTTATGGCTTCTACCATTTCTGTCAGGTGGTTCTCCTGATTAAGATGTACCAACCTCTCCCAGGATACCCAGAACAATGCTCTGGGCTTTCCCCTGACACAGAACTCACTTTTTGGGGAACAGACAGAAGCATATGTAAAAAAGATGAATGTTTACAGGGTGGCATACAAGAGTGCTTCTGCTAAAGAAAGAGCAGCCACCCCACAGAAACAGGCCAGAAGGGGCAGGAGCAGACCTTAACCTAGGACCTTCCATCAGGCTATGGCTTTCCCTTCATCTCAGCAACCCAGGGGGTTCTTCATGGGTCTAGGAAGGAGGGGTGCTGGCTGTGCAGCTCCTATCCCACTTCCCTCCATTTCTGCTAAGCAGACACCCTGAGAAGTCTGCTCAGGCCACCTCCCCAACCCCTGTAAAGGGAAGGCTGACCCACTATCTTCAGGCTTGGCAAGCCATCACCTCAGACAGGTGGGTCCTGGAGATAGTGGGTTTGGGTCTTACCCTCAATTTCAAATCCTTCCTCAGATGGGGGGAAAGACTCTTCAGGCCTTGCCCTCCCTCAGAAACAGCTCTACTAGAGGCAGAGGTCTTCACTCTCCTGCTCTCAAGGGCAGTGGAACCTGTGCCACTAATACACAGGGGAAAGGGGTTGTACTCAAGGTACTTCCTTGCCTTAAAGAAAAATGGGGAGTAGCGTCCTATTCTGGATCTCAGATACCTAAACAGGCATCTGGCAAAGCCAAAGTTCAGAATGACAACTCTGGCTGCAATTTTACCCATTCTGTGAAAAGGAAACTGGTTGGCATCCCTGGACCTCAAGGATGCCTACTTCCTCATATCTATCAGGAAATCTCACAGAAGGTACATCAGGTTCAGATTACCTTAGGGCCACTACCAGTTCAGGGCCATGACTTTTGGGTTGACCTCTGCCCCAAGGGTGTTTACAAAATGCCTAGCAGTGGTGGCGGCATTTCTCAGAAGGCAAGGGGTTTTGGTTTATCCCTATCTGGATGACTGGCTCCTGGTAGGCCAGTCCTGTCTGCAGGTTCAACAGTCATTGGAATTCACTCAAGGGACCCTTCAGTTTCTAGAGTTCCTAATAAACCTGAAAAAGTCAGTGCTGACCCATATTCAGGTCTTAGACTTCATAGGGGCAGAGCTGGACACAGTCAGGACAAGGGTCGTCTTGCCCCTAGGAAGGTCTCAGGCACTCATACAGTTGGCAGATTCCTTTCAACTTTGAGTTCCTTGCCCAGTAAGGCATTTTCTGCCACTCATGGGCCATATGGCATTCACTACTGCTGTGTTCCCAGGGGCAAGGTTGCAGATGAGAGACATTCAGTTTCACCTCAGGTCCTTCTGATCCCAGAGAAGGGAATCACTGTCAAAACTCATTCCAGTATCATTCACTCTCCTGAAAGCCCTCCAGTGGTGGCAGGAGCTGGACAATCTCAGGGTGGGAGTTCCCTTCCTTCCAGAAGTATCCTCTCTAGTACTAACCACAGATGCCTCTCTCTTAGGGTGGGGGGCACATCTGGGGGAGCACACAGCTCATGGAACTTGGTTGCCTCAGGAGTCCCTATCACACATGAACTTCCTGGAGCTCAGAGGAGTATCCCTAGCTATTCAGGCATTTGCCATTCATCTCAAGGGACAGGTGATTCTGGTCAGGACTGACAACACCATCACAATATATTATATCAACAAGCAGGGGGAGCAAGGTCCTCCCTCCTCTGCATGGCATCAATGAAAATTTGGTCTCTGGCCTACTCCCTGGGGATTTCCCTGTCAGCAGTTCACCTACCAGAGAAGAACAACGTCCTTGTGGATACTCTCAGCAGAATAAGTCAGGGCCATCATGAATGGACCCTCAACAGACAAGTCCTCCTGACAGTGTTCAGGAGGTAAGGGTTCCAGAGATAGACCTCTTTGCAGCCCCAGATAACTATCAGTTGCCTCTGTATTGCTGCAGACTGCCTGTTTAGGGATCAGTGCCTCTGGATGCCCTGCTGCTGGACTGGACAAACAGGTTTCTGTGTGCCTTTCCTCCCTTTCCCCTGATTCTAAGGTTACTAGTCAAGTTCAGGTCTCAGCCTGCGACCATGATTCTGATAGCCCCAGATTGGGTCAGGCAACCGTGGTATCCAATGCTTCTGTCTCTCAGTGGCTAGCCCCATTCCTCTTCCCAGGAGGCACAACCTGCTGATATCATCTCAGGGGAGAATCCTCTACCCCAATATATAGTTCTTTTGCCTCAAGGCTTGGCTCTTGAAGAATTAGAGTATGCAGGCCTGCATCTCTCTGAGAGTGCCCTGGACATCATGAGGGTGTCCAAGAAGCCTTCCACTAGGAAGACTTACTCTTCTAAGTGGAGGAGGTTTTCCATTTGGTGTACTTACAAGAAGTTGGATCCCCAACAGGCTGGGCTTCTAGTTCTTCTGGATTACCTGGTGCATTTGCAATCCCTCCATTTGCAACCTTCTACCCTGAAGGTGCATTTGGCAGCAGTCTCTGCATACTTGTCAGCAGGGAGTGGCCCTTCCCTTGAGGCACACCCTATATTGAAGAAATTCTTTAAGGGGATTTCTCCTCTTCACCCTCCTCACATAAATCCCACCCCAGTGTGGGGCCTCAATATCTGTGTAGGCGAGTTTATGCAGCCACCCCCCTTTGAACCCATGACTTTAGCAGACCTCAAGTTCCTGACTTGGAAGACAGTGCTCTTGGTAGCTATCACTTCTGCCAGTAGGATTAGTGAGCTCCAAGCTTTTTCTGTGGAGCCCAATTACATTACCCCTCACAGAGAGAAGACTGTCCTTTGGAGTAACAGGAAGTTTCTCCCTAAGGTAGTCTCTGACTTCCATCTCAATCAGTCCATTGCCCTTCCTGTTTTTTTCACTGACCATTCTAGCTCAGGTGAATGTAGGTTACATAGCCCAGATGTAAAAAGGGCAATTAGCTGCTACATAGCTAGGATGAAGGAACTCGGGCAGGGCTCCAACCAGTTGTTCCTTACCTATGGCGAACTGGGTAAAGGTAAGACAGCCACGAAAAGGACCATAGCCAAATGGATTGTGGCTTGCATACAGTTTTGCTATGGCAAATTGGGAAAGGATGCCCCTTCAGGATTTGAGGGCCCACTCCACTAGAGGTACTGCAGCCTCAGTGGCAGCAGCCAGGGATATTCCCCTGCTAGGAATCTGCAAAGTAGCCACCTGGAATACTGCTCACACATTCACTAAGCACTACTGCCTCGATACTCAGCAAAGAGTGATGCCAGGTTTGGCACAGCATTGTTTCAGAGCCTATTTCTTAAGTAGGTTCTGTGCCCACCTCTCAAGTGGCACTACTTGGTAGTCTGCATTAATCGGAATACAGCAATACTTCTTGTTGTTTAAAGAAAAAATTACTTACCATAGTAATATTGTCTCTTTTAATGGGGTTTTACTGTATTCTGACAGCCCTCCCAGCCTCCCCTATAGAACCTAGGGGATCTTTAGGCTGGTTCTGATGCCAGACTTGGTTTACCCACCTGTGAGTTAGGTATTGTTCTTGGGCATCAGTGGCTTGAGCCTTCCTTTTTTCCCCTTGTTGTGTTGTGTTGCTCCTGGTGGCTTTATAGGGTTAGAAATTGTTTTTCTCCTATTGCTATTTGTTAGCTTCATAAGAATCTAATCAGTTACTCGAACATACTGAGGATGGTGGTTTGAAAACCGAGTTCAAGCTCAACATTCTATGCATTTGCATAGAGGTTAACTCTTTTTTTTCTGGGGCAGCTGAACCAGTCGGTCATACTGCATTAGTCACAATACAGCAAGACTCTATTAGAAGAAACAACATTACTATGGTAAGTATTTTTTTCTTCTGGCAACATGTACCACCTGCTCCTCTGTCCTAGATGCCTCTATAGAGAAACCCACCCATCATGGTGGGGAGTTTCTTCCTCCACTGGTCAACTTGAAAGGACAGGGGTCTAACCCTCCTCACAGATCCCTGTTGCCTGTCTACTGCATATCTGGACTCCTTCGAGAATCTTAGGGCAAGGTACAGCCTCCCCAAGAAGGATTTCTGGAAGTACCTTCAGATTATCTTTATATTTATTCAATATTCAGAATACACATTTGAGCTTAGAGCTCCTTTACAAAAGTTCATCATCAACATCAAGCCACATAGTGATGGGGAATTTACAAGCAGGATTGTGGAGGATGGACAAATGTAGCTAGTACAAGCTATGTCAATATACATTCATAAATCAACAGAATAACACAGATTGAGAGTGCTGTTAGTGCATATGTGAAAACGTTACCTCTATGGTATCCCATGGCCTTTACATGCCTATAGCAAGCTTGGTTACAGGCACCCTGTAGTAAAGTGGGACTGATCTGTAAACAGATTCTGCAATTCTTCCCATGTCCACCAGACAGTGCAAGAGGCAAGTGGTCCCAGTCTCAGGGGATCAACATCTCTGAAACCCAGTGGTCACAGCTTTGGCTGTTCCACACTGCCACCTAACAAAGACTCCAGGAGTCTTCTTATGTAGAATGACATCATGCATATGTGACACCATGCCCCAGCTAAACTAGTCTCTTGGCCTTCTGAGTCACAACACTTGCTGGAGGCACCAGACCACCAAGGCTGATCTTCTCCATGTCATATGGTGTTGCCTTAAGCTTTTACCTCTCTGGTCCAGGGTCCATGACAGGGGTCAACCTTAACCTTTTTTTGCGTTAGCAAGCAGAGCAAGTTGATTCAAAATTGCACTAGCCCGCAGATGGTTACATTAGCTCTTAACTACAATGGTAAATTTTGATCACTTATACAGGAAACAATGCAAGCAAAGCCAAGGAATACTCTGATTATTGCACATTTATCCTGCTCCCACATTGCTTCCAGCTCCCCAGCAGAAAAAATGACTACGATGCTATCACAGACAGTGACCCCTCCCCATTGTTTTGTACCATGTCCACCTCTCTTCCTCTTTCTGTGCCCCAACCAAACAGAAAGAGGACATCACATGCAAATGTTCAAACAAACAGCCCTAGCTCTGTGCACACAATAACTGACATCATCATGCATGTCACCACCATGTCACCAACACCCACAGGCAATGAACTGAGTTAGGCAGAGAAAGGCACTCTCAGCCCCCACCCTATAGTCAACTGGAGACCTGCACTTCTGAAAGTTTTTGTACCATCTCAAGTGAGCCAGGATAACTTCTAAGGTTTCTTTGGGGTGGGGGATAGACAACCCTGAGGGGCTTGGGAAATAGAAAACTATGACATTTTCATTTGTAAAAACATTGATTTTAATATGCTCTGCCCCAACCATAACAGATTTTTCTTTAACATTGTCCTTTCATCAGCACAGGGGGAATAGTACAACAGGCATATGCTATGCTATCTCTGTTTCTGTATAGGATGGTCTGTAGACCCCAGGAATGCCTATTTCAAGGTTTCAAATTATGTATTTTATCAAGGTGTATTTGTGTACCATACATGATTCAAAGTTTTGTTTTTAGGCTGAAAGAACATGCTGAGTGGGATACGGGTGGAATTGTATGGATGATGATGGCTGGTATGGTGGAGCCCTTGGGTATGGGGTCCAAGAAGGGCAACCCCTGTCGAGTCTCCATTTCACCCTAGGACATCTTCTCATCTCCATGACCCCAATCCAGCCAACCAGCTCTCGCCCTCCTGATCCGAGCACCCCTCACATTTCCTCCTTACAATACTCAATGCCCGACAGAGATTATATGCATCATCAAGCAAAGAGGGACAACTAAAGGGACAGAGGCCCCAGAATTCAAAGAAGGAGGAGCGCCTGACCAGGAGAGCCACCTGCCAGCACTTAATCTCTAAATACCCAGAGCAGCCACCCCCAAATTATAACTGCTCTAAACCAAAATTAAATTAACACAAACAACCAGTAGCCCCACCCAAAATTAGGCTTATAAAGTCTCAGCCTTAAGGTCCATATATGAGTGCAGAGTCTAGTAAAAAATGAGTTCCAATTCAAACGGAGTCATGCCAAAGCCTCCAATAAACACTTCCAGGCAGGATGAGGCTGTCACCCTCAACCAGTCTGTGTGGATAAATGTCCAAAAAATCTCCTTCAACTCCAAACCACAATCAGATTTAATAGGTAAAATGATCAGCCATGGAAATCCTTATAGAAACATAGAAGTTGATGGTAGATAAGGATCGCAAGGCCCATCCAGTCTGCCCATTTATTTTGAATGTGCCATCGGCATTTGCTCTGTCAATAGCCTATCTATTCATACTTCTCTGTATTGCTCCCTTATGCCTATTCCATGCCTGCCTGAAGCCCTACACTGTATTCATATCCACCACTTTGTGAGGTATGCCATTCCATGCATCCACCACCCTTTCTGTGAATAAGAACTTCCGCACATTACCCCTTAATTGGCCTCCCTCTAATTTCATGCTGTGTCCTCTTGTCCTGCTATTTTTCTGATATTGAAATATGTTAGATTCTTTCACCTTGTTAATGCCCTTAAGGTGTTTGAACGTTTCAGTCATATCACCTCTCTCCCTCCCTCCTCTCACTACCCCCCCAAAGTCTCGCAGCACAATCCGCTTTAATACAGGATGCCTCAGGAATATAAACCAGGGCATATGGAGCCAGATAGTACTCCACTAAAGCTCTTTCTTCGTGCCACACACTGCAGTCTCTGGGCCGAATCAGCACCTGCTGGGAGAACACCACCCAAAGCTCAAAAACCAGGCTAATGCACGAGTACCCCAGTGGAGGCCAAATGACACCCACCTTGGGGAAACCCAAGGACTCTCAGGGACCATGTTGCCCACCAGCCTGTGCATCCCCTCTGTCCCACCTGGCCAAGGATATTATGGGCAGCAAACCCCCAATCAAGTACCGTGGAATAGAAATAAGGGGATACTGACAGCTCCTACCCAGAGGGCATATAACTGGCAATGTGTCTGGACCCATGCAGATTGCCTAGTTAGAGGGCCCCAAACACCCAGTTGTCCACCGGAGGCCACTGTCCCTGTCACTTAATATGCCTGCCGGAGGAATCGTCTCACCAGAAGGCACCCCTGCCACCATCCCAGAAAAGCAAACCTATTGGCCAGACTCTTACCGGCCGTCACCTCCAGGACTGGGCCAAACAGCAAAATCCCCATCTGCAGAAGGTGGTAAAGTCCCTTTAGAGTGACTGCTTTACCTGAACTGAGCTCTCAACACAGCCAGAAACCAATCATCCAAGGGGTTCAGTGATAGTCCATAATCCTCCTGGCTAGTTAGAGCAGATCAAATATGTTTCTTCTCACAGCTTAAAAGTCCAATTTAGCTGCAGAACCAAGAGAAAACACTCCCACAGCAAACTCTGGAAGCTCCTCAGCAGGTCCCCAATGAAACATATCCCCAGTCGGGGAGTAAGCCAGACAGTCAGCACAGCATTACAGACAGTCTGTGTAACAGTAGAAAAAACTAAAATCTATAACATCTCTGCAAATGGGATCAACGATAACAATGTAAAAGGTATATAAATGCTCCGATGAATCTGATGTTTCTGATAGCTAACAATTAGCATTCTGAGGAGATTATTCAAAATTAGCACCACAGACTGAACAGCTTCAACCCAGCCCGAACAAACTCTGCTACTCTGGACTATCTCACTCCTTGATCCCTAACTAACATTAAATGATACAGTGAATGCACAATACTACAAACACAATGAATCCTAAAAGCAAAACAAGTAAAAGAAAATTAAAGTGAATAAAAACAGATAGAGGAGCAAAAAATGGAGGGTGGCTAAACCAGTGGCTCAGGCAGTTCACACACAGCCACCATCTTGCCAGAATGATGTAGGTCAAGTAACCTCTCTCCTAAAAGAGGGCTAGCATTTGGCTCGCTTCAGAGTACTGCTACGACCTTCCTCTGTACTGCTCCTTCACTCCTTTCCCAGTCTCGACTGCAGCTGCAGGACCCAGGGCTGGACTGGTGGCCTTGATCTGTGCCAACTCACCTTCTCCAGACAACTGCCACCTTTCATCACGCCACCAGCTCTTAGATAGCCTTCAGGGTCAGGAGCCCACAGCAAGGAGGTTGCTTAGTTTCAAGCAGCTCTGAAAGCTGCATGAAATGCTAAACAACGAAATTGCTACATTCTGTCTCTGCAAAACTGACAGCAATTTGGAGACAAGTTCAACTCTGCAAAACAACTAAATTAATACATCCTTTTTTTGTATATTCTTTTTCACTCCCATTGCCAGTGGTGGGGCATCTGTCTGGTGGGGCCCACTCAGTTGCTCCTCTACCTGCACTCCTTCCTCCAACTGAGGAATCGGGTGTTGGGTACCCTCCCTGCAGATCCCATATGGGGGAGGTAGGGACCACAGAGAGTCAAATTGGGTGTTGGAGCCGGCACTGGATCATGTGGGAGTGGCCCTGGAGCATCCCAACCAACCGAGGATTTCCCACCTTATATGTGTGTGTTGCCTCCGAAATGCTGGACATGTAATGATGGCTACACGAGGGATGTACCCTCACTGATGTCCGCCTGCACCTCCCCTGAAACAGCACACTGCTTGCAGTATCAGCCGGTCTCCATCGGCTGTCACTGCAGATTGAGTCATTCCCACATATCCACCCCAGGAGAGGACAGCAGTCCTCCGGATGTTCATTTAGGGTTGCCACCTATCCAGATTTGACCAGATAATCAATTTTTTAGGGTCCTTATCCAGTCATCCAGTTTTGATTAAATGCAGTCTGGTTTTTGGGCCATTTTGACTGTTCATATACTCTTAAAAGTGATGTATCAAATCATTCAGTTTTGGCTGCGTTGCATGTCCAAGTTACAAAGACATTTTGATGTCATTCAGACTTGCCTTTATTTGTAAAACCAGTCTGTCTGGGAGGTGTAAAGTATGGCCATTAAGATCATTAGCAGTAAATTAACCTAATCTTTTCCACTCTGAATTGTAAGTATGGTCTTTTACTGCTAGACAAGAAACAGCCTTTACACCTTTATGTGCTCTCATGTGTTTCTTTTTGTTTGTCCTATATTCTGGTACATTTTAGATCCATTTTTGTTAAATTAATAATCTAACTTTTCTTGCATTTATCACTACATTTGCTCCCATTATGTTTGCTTGCACGCATGTGCAAGAAACATAGTGCCATCATTGGAGATTTCGGAGGTGTGTTACCTCCTCCTCCAATTCAGTCAGTGTTCTGGCAGGCGCGGCCCTAGTAATGCATTTGGAGCTGTCTATGACACGCCTCCAAAATGCAGTGGCATTGATTGAAAGGGGAGCTATGCTTGAGTGAGCAGCGATAAGATAAGGCTGCTGACGGGCAGCTCCCCCACACAGACGCCCACAGGTGTGCGCCACCAAGACGTTGTGGCAGCCGACGTAAAACAATCCTGGCCGGCCAAGGCTCCCCACCTCCCCAAACGCTCCAAATGTCACGCTTGGGTGCCCACCCCAGTGTGGCAACTAATCATATACCCGCCGGCTGCACCTCCTCCCCCCCAGTAGTGAGTGCCACACTGGGAGCCCACCCAGCATGGCAAGCAATTCATAGGCCGATGGGGTGCCCAATCCCCGTCGGCTGAACTCCCCCAACGCCCTTGTCCACGCTGGAAGCCCACCCTAGCGTGGTAAACGCCCCATGTCATCCGTTTTTTTTCACCTGTAAAGAAAAACGGTCCCACGGCCAGTCTCCCCGCCCTCCCACAACCCGCACCCACCCACCGCGCACCCCAGCCTCCCACACCCCCATACTTACCTCCGGACCTCGGCGCTGACGATCTTCGTGGACTGGGAATATGTTTGCACTCTTCAAAGGCGATTGCGAACTGAGGAAATGCCGGTAAGCTGTATAATGGGCTAGATAGGGGGGTTTCAACTTTATTGCATATCTCAGCCATTTTTTTGAATTTTTGCACCAAATCTTCAACATGGGGTTTTTGGGACCCCTTCTCATGATTGATATCACTGTCATGGTGTTATTCGGGCCCGAAGGGTGATTTCGTGCAGTGACTGCGAAATCACCCTTCAGGCCTGAATAATGCCATGACAGTGACATCAATCATGAGAAGGGGTCTCAAAACCCCATGTTGAAAATTGATGCAAAAATTCCAAAAGACTGTTTTACGAGCGTGCTATGCGCAGTTCCTACGCAGGCTCGTAAGTTCGCGAATTTTCAATATTTTCACTCCAGATTTTCAACATTGCCATTTTACCACACTTTCTTATGAGCAGTATAGCTGTCATTTTTCACATCTCACCCAAAATGTGTTTCCGCCCATGTAGCGCACAATGGCGCAGTCGGTGTGCGAAATCAATGTACAGGACAAATTAAGAAAATCACAGTGACACTGTTCATGAGTAGACATCTTAAAATGGCTATGTTGAAAATTTGGTGAAAAAAGTCCTAAAAATGACTGTTTTACAAGCGTGCATTGCGCATTTCCTACGCACGCTCGTAAAGTCATGAATTTTCGGTATTTTCACTCCAGATTTTCAACATTGCCATTTTACCACACCTTCTTATGAGTAGTACAGCTGCCATTTTTCACATCTCACCCAAAACGTGTTTCCACCCATGGAGCGCACAATGGCGCAGTTGGTGTCTTGAGATCACTACTCTGGGACAAATTAAGAAAATCACAATGACACTGTTCATGAGGTGAGGTGTTAAAATGGCTATGTTGAAATTTGGTGAAAAAATAAAAAAAAATGACTTTTACGAGTGTGCGTTGTACAGTTTCTACGCACGCTCGTTAGTTTGCAAATTTTCAGTATTTTCACTCCAGATTTTCAACATTGCCATTGTACCGCACCTTCTTATGAGTAGTACAGCTGTCATTTTTCACATCTCACCCAAAACGTGTTTCCATCCATGTAGCGCACAATGGCGCAGTCGGTGTGCGAAATCAATGTACAGGACAAATTAAGAAAATTACAGTGACACAGTTCATGAGCAGAGGTCTTAAAATGGCTATGTTGAGAATTTGGTGAAAAAATTCCTAAAAATGACTTTTACGAGCATGCGTTGCACAGTTCCTATGCATGCTCGTAAGTTTGCAAATTTAATATTTTCACTCCAGATTTTCAGCATATCCATTTTATTAAACTTCCTTATGAACAGTACAGCTGCAATTTTTCATATGTCGCCCAAAATGTGTTTTCACACATGTAGCGCACAATGGTTCTGTTGGTGTGCAAAAGCAATGTGTAGGACAGATTAAGAAAATCACAGTTACACTGTTCATGAGCAGAGGTCTTAAAATGGCTATGTTGAAAATTTGGTGACAAAAGTCCATAAAATGACTGTGTTATGAGTGAGCATTGCACAGTTTCCACGCACCCTCGTTAGTTCATGACTTTGTAATATTTTCAGTCCAGATTTTCACCAGAGGCATTTTTCCACACTTCCTTATGAACAGTACAGCTGCCATTTTTCACAACATGGCCGAAATGTGTTTTCACACTTTCAGTGCAGAAATGCGTGGTCGCTGTGGGAAATCATTGTTCGGCACAGATAAAGAAAATCACAGTGACACTGTTCATGATCGGAGGCACCAAAATGCCTGAGTTGACAATCTGCTGTAAGAAATCCCCAACCTAATTATATTACCGGTGTCGTTGCACAGTTTCTATGTAAGCTTCATTGACTTCACCATTTTTTTATATTTTACTACACATTTGCAACATAGCCATTTTTATACCTCCCCATGAAGAGTACAGCTGTCATTTTTTACATCCTGTTCAGAATATTTTTGCACCTGTGGTGCTAAATGCCGTAGTCACTGTGCATAAGCAGTTTCGGCTAACAAAACTGATATTCCCCCTGTTCATGAGGTGGGGTCACAAAACAAACATGTTGAAAATTTGGAGTGAAAATACCAACAAATGCCTGAGGTATTAGGCTTTTCAACTATAACGTCCGACCCTATAGAGAATGACAGGCATCAGGGGTGTGACTTGGGATTCTTGCCTGTGATGCTCATACCATTCCACACCCTGCAGTCACTGAAAGGGGTCGAGGTATGCCTTGGACTCTTCAGCCCCAAAGTTCACCCCATTCTCCTATACCGCACCCATCTCACCGTACTTCCTATTGGAATGGGGTGTGCATAAGGGCCAAAGATCCCAAGGCACACTGTGACACTTGTCAGTGTCTGCAGGGTGGGGTGTGGTGAAATGGCATGGCCATTATGCCTGATGACCCAAAGGCACACCCTAATGCCTGTCCGTATCTGCAGGATGGTGGCGGGGTTGGCTTCAGTTCAATACTTCACTGTCATTCGTATTATGCAGCTGTCTAACTCGTACACTACCAATCCCAATGCCAGCAAGCAAACATTTGGCATTGACAAATGCTTGTTTTTTGTATTACTTGAACATTCCATGATATTAGTTACACTTTTACAGGTCACTCAAATAAACAACATGGAATGGTGTGTCTGAAAGTGTGGAATGTCTTAGAAATATGAAAAGAAACAGCAGTAGCTGTTGAGGTAAAGGGGGGCACAGTGCAATATTAAGGTTCCAACAAGCACCAATAATTAAGTTACCAAAAATTGGTCAAAGCATCAGAATACATGACTGACATGGAAAAGAAAATAGGAGAGTGTTTAACAGGGGGTGGAGCAATAAGCTGTGGATGAGCTTGGCACATCCAGCAGGCCTGAGTTTGATTCCCACAGCCTTCATTTACATACTGTGTGACTCTGAGCAAGTCACTTAACCTTCCTGTGCTCCTGGGTCACTCCTGCAAAATGGGCTGTGTGGCCTATGGGAGTTAACCTGGTTGCCAAAGAGTAAAAATAAGTAACTGAATAAATAAATCAAATAAATAACAGCATAAAAAGAATTTCCTATCACTAGTAATATCTATTCCGACATTACAAATGGCTTTGGAGGGGAGTGATATACTTGCCAGTCATAAAAAAAGGAGGTGGAGCCAGAGGCAGAGTTTGAGGTGTGGTTTAGCATCTGTTTTTTACCTCATCCAAAGGTGGTGACCCTATGTTCAATCCTCCCCTCACCCTGCCGACCCCTGGCAACCAGAGTCTGTCCCTGAAACCTGGTCGCCAGTGTGGTGCAAGGTGTGGCGTCCAGTGTCTCAACCCTCAGCGCCACCAGGCAAGCTTAAATTAGTACACCCTGTACATGTGAAATTGACATCTATTTGGAGCTCAGCTCTGCAAAACAGCTTTAATCTGCAAGCTGGATCAGAATTTGCATGCATGCATGCTTCTCCCCTAAAACTGACAGCCACTGTCTCAGAGGCTGGAGTTTGTACTTATTTCCTATGGAGAAACACCCTGGCAGCACTCTGTCATAAGGACCCCCATAGGTGGAAGCACCACGCCACTTGCCATGCCCATTTCTAACCACAAACCCAGGTGCTAGTCACCCAAAGGCATAACAGTCTTTGCTCTTTACCACCTCCAGGCTTGACCATCCCTCCAACATTTGACAGATGCAAATAGGTACAAGTGTTCAGACTCAAACAAAACAGCAAGTTATTTTTATAGTAGATAATCATAATGTACTGTATGCAGCTGGTGCTCAGCTAGCACAGGCTCTATCAACAAGCTAAGCCATGTGTGAGCAACATAGCACAGACTCTAAACAAACAGGCCAGTGGTCACTAGGCTTTGGGTAGCCACATTGTAAATTTCTATTAAATGATCACAAGTACAGCACGCCTTTGATAGCTATAAAGATAGATCTGGGAGCCATGTGCTCACTAAATGATAAACAGCACCTAGGTGCAATCACCCAAGCTTATACAGCTCAGCAGTGCAGCATGAGTGCAGCAGACATTAGCCATGCTGCTGTGTCATAACTTCGCTGCACACAGGTCCAGCTGCATCAGAAGCTCACTGTACAAGGGTCCAGAACTGTGTCTGAGCCTCACTGGACACACTAGTTTCTGCTGTTGTGTTTGGGTGTTTCGTTTCCTTGCTGGCCTTATTAGAATTCAAAAAATAAGTCCTCGGTTCTTAGAAACTACTTAGAATTAAAAAGCAGGGCTTTCATGTGTGTGTGTGTGTGGGGGGGGGTTCTGCTCCTCTGGAAACAGGGAGAGGAATTCTCCTGAAGGGCCTCCTTGCTGGGTAGTAAAAGAGACAGTCTCCTCCAGATCACATTACAGTGCTCATTTGAGTTAAAATGTATTTGGAAATGCTTTGCCTTGAAAAATTCACTTTGGTTGTGTATTACAAAAATACAGGGGACTATCTTTCTCAGAGCAACTTTAGTTTTCCGACTACAGCATTCCTGCCCAGATGCATTCCAAGCATGTATTGCTTTTGTACAGAAGCCAACAGGAGAGCAGCTGTTTCTTTCTTCAGGGTTCCTCAACACCATAGTGTGCCTAGGTTGTTCAACAAGAACAATGATCATGGAAACCTTTTGTTATCCCTAAGCTGTGCTCTGACAGTGGATCGATGTCTCGACTGTCTGGAGAGTGCATGCAACAAAAACACAGACACAGCTAAGTCTGTGATTTGACTAGCACTGCAGTGAAGCCGTGTTTCACTGCAGGATGATAGATACTGATGCTTCCACCAAGTGTCAAGGGAAACAATGATTACAGGCTGCAGCAACTGCTGCTTCTGGGGATCACAGGCAAGATGGCGCATGTCCGTGGTGGTTACCATGGGGACGGATGGATGGTTGCTGCCATGCACTCACTGCAGAGAAGATTGGGGAACAGAATACAATTAAAGTACTCTGGCAGCCGTCAAAATTCCATACACACTGATAACTTCTCAGGATCCGGTACCACTGTAAGAAAGCCGGTATTGTACCGGGTGGGGCTGGTTACAACAAATAGGGCAGAGATCCTGTTTACATGCAAATTCCATTAGTAATACACAAATAGAAGTGACAATTACAAACAAGTATACATCAATGCCGAATCTTTGCTTGCTGGTATTAACATTGGGAATGTGGGAGTTAGACAGATGCAGACTATGAATGGCAGTGAAGTATTGAACTTCACACCAACCCCACCTCCACCTTGCAGATAGGGACAGGCATTGAGGTATGCATTTGGGTCGTCACCCTTAATGTTCATACCATTTCACCTCAGCCCATCCTGCAGGCACCAAGTGTTGAGGTGTGCCTTGGGGTGTTCAGCATTACAATCACCTCATTCCAAAAGGACATACACTGAAATGGGTGCAGTATAGGAGAACAGGGTGAACTCTGGGACAAAGAGTCCAAGGTGCACCTTGGTGCCTGTCACTGGCTGCAGGATGGGGGGGGGGTGGAATGGCATGAGCATTGCAGTCAGCAATCCAAAGGCACATCCCTGATGTCTGTCAGTCTGTACAGGGTGGGATGTTATGGTTAGAAACCCTAATGCCCTGGGCATTTGTTGGTATTTGCACTACAAATTTTCAACATGGCTTTTTTGTGGCCCACGCCTCATGAAAGCATTTGGGACCTATTCTGATGAACAGTGGCACTGTGATTTTATTAATGTGTCCCAAACTTTGAGTTCCCACAGTGACTGTGCCATTCTGTGCCAGATGTACGAAAACACAGATTGGGCAGGATGTGAAGAATGACAGCTGTACCACTCATAGGAAGGTGTGAAGAGATGGCTGTGCTGAAAATCTGTAGTGGAAATATTAAAAATGCTTGAAATTCTGAGCATACTTGGAAACTGCACAACACATGCACATGACACAGTCATTTAGTGGAATTATTTCACCAAATTTTAAACACAGGCATTTTGTGACCTCTGCTCATGAACACTGTCACTATGATTTTCTTAATCTGCCCCTCACATTAGTTTCCCACAGGGACTGTGCTATTCTGCGCCAGATGTGTAAATGCATATTTTGGGCAGGATATGAAAAATGACAGCTGTACTGTTCATAAGGAAGTGTGAAAAAATGCCAGTGTTGAAAATCTGGATTGAAAATATTACAAATATGCAAAATTACAAGGGTGCATGGAAACTGCGCAATGTATGTTTGTAACACAGTCATTTCATGGACTTTGGTCACTAAATTTTCAACATAGGCATTTTAGCACCTCTGCTAATATACCATGTCACTGTGATTTTTACGTTCGATTGCGCGCATGAGCAAGGAATGTTTTGGGAGAGTAGCACACTTAGAGGTGTGCCTCTCCCACCAATCACTGCTCCCTTGAGCAGGCATGGCGAGTCCTGCACCAATGGGTGCTGCAGCTCAGTATGACAGCGGTGTTCCTCTGCTTCAAAGAAAACACTGCTGCCATACAGCGCCACCCTGCGTGTCACGCGCTACCTCCCCCGCGCCGTCCATCCGCCCCCCAAAGCTTTCGTGCCACACTGGAGAGACCCACCCCAGCATGGCAAACATTGTTTGCCGGCGGGGTGCCCAATCCCCTGTTGGCTCCATGCCCCCAAAGCCATCCTGCTGCTGCGGCTGAGAGCCCACCCCAGCATGGCAAACCTTTACTTATTTCGCCCGGCAGGGGTGCCTAATCTCTGTCGGCCCTCGCCCCCAGTTATCTTCTGCCACGCTGGGAGCCCACCCCTAAGCGTGGCAAACGGCCCCACGTCAGTTTTTTTTTTTTTTCAAACCTGTAAACAAAAACTGTCCCGTCGGGCATCTCCCAACCCCACCACAACCCGCACCCACCCTGCGCCCCAGCCTCCCCACCCCACTCACCCATATTTACCCTCGGACTCTGGCGTGGCGATCTTCAGTGGACCGGGAACATGTCTGCACTCTTCAAAAGCGACCGCGAACTGAGGAAATGCGGTAAGCTGTATAATGGGCTAGATGGAGAGTCAACTTTATGCATATCTCAGTCATTTTTGGAATGTTTGCACCAAATTTTCAACATGAGATTTTGGGACCCTTCTCATGAATGATATCACTGTCATGGTGTTAGCCAGACGGTGATTTCGCAGGCACTGCGCGGTCACTGTGTGAAATCACCCTTTGGCCTTGAATAATGCCATGACAGTGACTTCATTCATGAAAGTCCACAATACCCATGTTGAAAATTTGGTGCAAAATTCAAAAATGACTGTTTACAGCGCGCGCTAAGAGTTCCTACACAGGTACTCGTAAGTTCGCAATTTGTAATATTTTACTCCAGATTTTCAACATTGCCATTTTATCACACCTTCTTATGAGTTGTACAGCTGTTATTTTACATCTTACCCAAAGCGTGTTTCCACCATGTAGCACACAATTGCGCTGATCGATTGTGCGAAATCAGTATGGAATGCATTAAGAAAATCACAGTGACACTGTTCATGAGCAGAGGTCTTAAAATGGCTATGTTGAAAATTTGGTGAAAAAATTCCTAAAAATGACTGTTTTACGAGCATGCCTTGCGCAGTTCCTACGCACGCTTGTATGTTTGCGAATTTTCAATATTTGCACTCCAGATTTTCAACATTGCCATTTTACCACACCTCCTCATGAGCAGTACAGCTGTCATTTATCACATCCTGTCCAAAATGTGATTCTGCCCATGTAGCGCACAATGGCGCAGTCGGTGTGTGAACTGAATATATGGGACACATTAAGAAAATCACAGTGACACTGATCATGAGCAGGGATCTTAAAATGGCTGTGCTGAAATTTGGTGAAAAAATTCCTAAATATGACTGTTTTTAAGGTCTGCTGCGCAGTTCCTCGCACGCTCGTAAGTTTGCGAATTTTCAATATTTTCACTCCAGATTTTCAACATTGCCATTTTACCATACCTCCTTATGAGCACTACAGCTGTCATTTTTCACATCTTGCCCAAAACGTGTTTCTGCCCATGTAGCGCACAATGGCACAGTCGGTGTGCGAACTCAGTGTAAGGGACACATTAAGAAAATCACAGTGTCACTGTTCATTAGCAGAGATTTTAAACTGCCAATGTTGACAATTTGGTGAAAAAATTCCTAACAATCACTGTTTTACCAGCGTGCATTGCACAGATCCCACGCACGCTCCTAGGTTTGCAAATTTTCAATATTTCCACTCCAGATTTTCAACATTGCCATTTTACCACACTTCCTTATGAGCAGTACAGCTGTCATTTTTTACATCCTGCCCAAAATGTGTTTCCGCCTATGTAGCGCACAATGGGGGTAACAAAAAGGTCATGCTGACAATTTATTGTGCAAATACCAGCAATCGCACAGGGCATTAGGGTAAAGCACCATACATGCCAAACACCACTGCAAACACCTGCAAGCGAACATTCGGCATTAACAAATGCTTGTCTTAATCTGTCACAAGCACAGAGTTCCCCCAGTGACCTCGCAATTGTATGCTGGAAGTGCGAAAACACATTTCAGCTAGGATTTGAAAAATGACAGCTGTACTGTTCATAAGGAGGTCAGAAGAAAATGACAATGATGAAAATCTGGAGTGAAAATATTGCAATTTTGTGAAGTTATGAGGGTGTGTGGAAACTGCACAACGCACGCTCATAACACAGTCATTTTATGGACGTTTGTCACCAAATTTTCAACACAGGCATTTTAGGACCTCTGCTCATGAACAGAGTCACTGTGATTTTCTTAATCTGTCCCAAGCACTTATTTACCACAGCGATCACGCTATTCTGCGCCAATAGTGCAAAAACACTTTTCAGCCAGGATGTGAACAATGACAGCTGTACTGTTGAAAAGAAGGTCTGAAAAAATGCCAATGCTGAAAATCTGGAGTGAAAATATTACAGATTCGCAATGTTACAAGAGAGCGTGGAAACTACTCAATGCACTTTCATAGAGCAGTAATTTTTTTGGATTTTTTCACCAAATTTGCAACATAGGCTTTTTGAGAGCCCACCTCATGAACAGTGGCACTGTCATTTCGTGAATCGGTCCTGAAAGGTAATTCCACGCAGTGACCGCAGAACCACCTTTTAGGATGGAAGAACGCCATGACAGTGACTGTATTCATGAGGAGGGGTCCCAATAACCCCATGTTGAAAATTTGGCAGCAAGAGTCCAAAAAATGGCCGAGATATCCACATAAGTTGAAAAAAACATATTTATGCCATTATGCAGCTTACCGGCATTTCTTCACTTTGAGGTCGACTTTGAAGAATGTAGACGTGTTCCCAGTCCACCGAAGATCGTTGCGCTGGGCTCCAGAGGTAAATATGGGGTGGGGAGGTGTGGGGATGTGGGGTGCACAAAGGGTGGGAGCAGGTTGTGGGAGGGGGCATGATAGACTGTGAGGAACCGTTTTCTTTATTTCAGGGACAAAAATAATAAAAAGGACATTGCAGGAAGTTTTTTTTTCTATGATTCATTTGTGCACACTGGGGTGGGCTGCCAGTGTGCCGCCTGCATTTTGGAGAAGGGGGGACTTAAGCTGATGGGGATTGTGCCCCACATCAGCAAATAAAAACTATCTGGGGGGCATGATGCCGAGGGGAATTGGGTACCCCCTCAGCAGACAACAAATAGGGGGTACATTATGCTAATGGGGAGTGGGCTCCCCATTGGCAAATGAATTGGCTCATTGGCATGATGACAGGGCGATTGGGCACCTCCGTCAGCTTACATGGGACCGTGAGGTGGCAGCATAGCTGCCGCCATGTTCACAGAAATGTTACTCCAGGCAAGGTACCACCCTGCAATGATGGGTCGTTCCCTCATTGCCACAGAATTGCTGGTGCTGCAATGACAAGGTGGCCCCTCATTGCAGTGGCCAAATGGTTTCAAGTTGGTGGCACTTCTGCAGAACCAGCATCATCAGGACACTGGGCCTGCATTGGGTGCACACCACCAGGCCTACAAATGCAGTGCTGGCATTGGCCGCCACACTGCTGCACCTCCACAACCCGCTTCTCTCCTAAGCTGCTGCATAATGTTTCTTGCGTATGCGTGCAAGCAGACATAAAAAGGGTGAAATATAAGCTAAGCTGTGTCTAGACATTATGTTTCTCAGAGTTGTCTGAACATCAGGGGCTCTTTATAGCCCTATTACACTGCAAGCCAACTTACAACATTCATAACTGCTTGTTTAGTGAACTGTAGCTAGTATGCTGCAGCTGAGAGGAAGGGACAGCCTTCAGTTTACACATCACTAGCAGTGCACCAGATTCACTGCATAGCTTCTGCGTTCATAAGGTGCAACTTGTCACTGCAGCAGATCAGAGGATTACATTTTCAGAAGTGCTGTACCTGGGGGAAGGTAGTTGCTTTTTCCACCTGCTTTGATCTGTCTTTAAGATTTGAACAGCTGAGTGATAAGGAGACAATGAACTACACTTTCCTTGCAATCTGTCTGTCAGCTGGTGAGTCTTTTTTGTACTTCAAATTGTTCAAAGAATTCTTGTAATTTTATTATTTGATATTGCATTCATTCCAAATAACACCTGCCATAGAGGAAAAGTCAATACCATGGACTTCTGTGACACATCAGCTAGTAACTAATTTCCACTTGTCAGGGGGTCTCCTTTTGTTATGGCTACATAGTGCAGATATGCATGATGTAATACAGTAAGAAGAGAAAATGAGAAGACAAAAGCTGAGCCAATACGTACTACGTTCAGCATCTGAGGGGAGTCACATCACATTATTAGTAAGCATGGGATCCCTCTACTCATTTTCTTTTTCCGTTGTTGGCTCTTTAAAAAAAACTGTCTTTTCACAGCCCTGCTCTGCTTGAAATAGTCCCAGTTACTGCCAAGAATGCCAAGCATTCTGCCTGCCTCCTGATTATATCCCCATGCTAGAATTCACATAGAAAATAAAACAACCCACCCATCTCCCATCTCCCAATCGCTTCCGTGCCGACTCTTATACCTAACAGTGAGAACAAATGCTTGCCAAAAGGAAGAAGTCTGTGTTTTCAAGTGTGAGATGCCGCATGTGAGAACCCGTTGCGGTGCAGGGCACTCACTACTTGGCTTGCATCACACTTAAGGCTGCGGTCTCTCAATGCATTCAACAACTCTTTCCCAGCCAGGATGAGGAAGGCCACCTGGGGGGCTGCTGGATTGCTGGAGTGCCACCGTAATGCTGCCCACAGTGACGCAGAGGTCGGCTCTCAGGTTGTTCACTACCTGCTGTTGCAGAGTGCTATTTTCATCACCACTGGCCCACCAGTCTCCTGCCGAATTATGCCCGTGGTCATGCTGGGATGGACATGCTTCGCCCTGGCTTTGTTCAGCCTGATGTGTCACAGAGCAGTTGCCTTGGCTGATGTCTTCTTCTGAAAGATCCACTTATGGACAAAAGAAAGAGAGTGATCCCCTCTTCCAACAGTCCTTAAATTCTATCATTGAACAAAGTGAAACAAGACTTAAAAAAATGAAGAACTATTTGTTCCACCGAATGGTGGATCCACTTTAAAATCCAAGAAACAGGTAGCCTCCTGTCATATGCAAGCACATTATCAGCACATAAATGTATACACCCAGATCAATTTAAGAATAGGGGACTTTGCATAGCCAGAAATGAGTACAATAACATACAGACCAGGGAATGAAAAACTGTTATAAAATGAGAAAACAAAATTTGAAAATTCATTGTTCGAGAGATGTCACCTGACTGTGCATTAAATCTCTATAATTCATGCCCTGTCATGGCTTATTATTTACTTGATGAAACCTTTAGAATGTTTATGAGAGACTTTCCCAGTGACAGGGTGGGCTGAGGTGGCGAATGCCACACCACTTGCCGCAGTGGCGATCATAGTTCGGGAACGGACATGGGTCGCTGGGAGGCGAGCCCAGGGAGGGAGGGAGGGAGGAGGACTGAGCATCCCTAGGACAGCTTTGCTCCCTCAGGAAGGGGAGAAATGCATTCTGCTAGCGTCTGCCACCCAGAGGCATTAGGGTGATAGTACAGCTGGACAGAAAGGAAGGGATCCCACATGCTTGATGTCAGGCGGTCTGTGTGGAGGCAGAACCCCTACAATGCATCACTGCACTCACTGTGGGTCTGGGGAGAGAGTGGTAAAAAGACGTGATCGCAGATAGAAGATGGTGTGCCCCCCCAGCCCTGCACCAACAACTGGGCACCTTCAGCTCCCGAGGCAGCGGACAATGGAGAATGAGGCAAGTGACAGGGAAGCCTGGTGATGGGGCTAGGAGGATTGGTCTGGATGGGAGCAGGTGAGGAGATATGGAGATACAGTACTGATTAAAAAAAATGTTGATAAGAAAATTTTATAGTGCATGGTGGAACCATTGTGGATGGAAGTCTATCCCTAGAATAGATTTGCTGTGCTGCAGTAGTGACATCATTACTGCAGCGCAACAAGGTACAGTAGAATATCTTTGCATGTCCACATTGTTCAAACCACAGCACTTGACGAAACTGCCGTGGTGGAGAGAGGTGGCCCAGGATGTCAGCAGCACTTGAAAGAACCACTAAAGTAAGGCATTTGGGGATTATAGGGGGACCTTGCTGGACACAGGCTTGTATTAATGATTGCCCATACACTATAAAAGATTGCGTCTGAGCAACCATACATAGACAAGGCTGTGATTCAGTCTTTCCGTGGTAATGAGACCTTTCGAGCTGTGCTCTTGAGGTCTCTTTTTACCATGGAAGCCTCTTGACTGAAACACAGAATTGTTGTGCATGATTGCTCGTACACAATCCTCCATATCATTATTTAGTTCCCTGATTAGAAGACCTTTTTAATACTTAGGCAGCACAACCAGAGTATTCCTGCTGAGTGGGATCATCCTTTCACTGCTCGTGGCAGCTCTTCTGAAGCCACTTCATCCAGGGCAAGGGAGTTTGAAGTCTTCAGGACTAAGTCACTGGAGCAAGCCAGCCAGTGCAAAAAAGATTTAGGCATGAAGGGTGCTGGGGTGTAGAAGGTGGGGTTTTGGTAGTCATAGAGAGAATGTAATACTGCCCCTATACAAGTCACTGGTAAGGCCTCATAGAAACATAGACTTTCATGACTGAAAAGGACCGGTAGGCCCATCTAGCCTGCCCTATTGTTCCTGCCTCATACTACACCTTGGACCCTATTTGGTCACAGGTGTCTCTCCCCTCTGTTACCTATATTTATTACACTCATGTGTCCATCACGAATGTTTAAAGACCCATGCCCCCCACCTCTTCTGGCAGGCTGTTCCAGGCATCCACCACACTTTCTGTGAAGAAGTTTTCCTCTCATCCCTTTTACCCCCACATCAAGATTCATATAATGTCCCATGTTCTGGTGCTCCTTCTCCTCCTCCTGTGAATAGGGTTACCACCGTTTAAGAAGCCCAAAGTGGGAAATTTTTTACTGAAACATGATTTTTCGCAGGACAATATGTGACCTCGACCAATGCAACAGTTTGTTTTCTCTAAATAATCAGAATTAAGACTAAGTGTTACAGTTTTTTAGTTGTTTCTATTATTTCTTATCATTTTAAGATATTTTAGTTAAGGTATTATAGTTTTTGCAACATTTAGTGGAAAGTTACTAAATATTTTGTTCTACTAAGAGGTCAGGACATGCAGTTTTTTTTATGTTTTTTCGCAGGACACAACAGCCCAAATCAGGACTGTCCTGCAAAAATCAGGACAGGTGGTAACCCTGCCTGTGAAAGAGAATCCCCTCCTGCACCTTTTCACCCCCTATTAGGTACTTATAGGTCTCAGTAATGTCCTCTCTGGCTCTTCTTTCCTCCAGGGAGTACATGTTGAGTTCCCACAGCCTCTGTTCATATGCTTTCTCATGCAACCCCATACTATTTGGCAATCCTCCTCTGGACTGCTTCCACCCTGTTGATGTCCTTGCAGAAGTGCGTTCTCCAGAATTGGGCACAATGCTCCTGGGGGCTGGGGAAGGGGGTCACAAATAAGCGATACAGAGAGAACATTGCATCCCTTATCCTGATAAAATCTCCTTCCCTCCCTATGCCCCCCAGCATCTGGCTGACCGAGAATACTGTGCCTAGTTCTGAAACCACAGCCTGAGAAAGGACATAGGTTAGAGTTAGTGCAGTGAAGGGTCACACAAATTATTCAGCTCTAGCAATGCAAATCATACTAAGAAAATCTAGAAGACCTGAGAATGTACTCTCTGGAGGCTAGATGGAAGACTGGAGACAAGATAGAGACTTATAAGTTCCTAATGATTATGAACAGAGTACATTGCGAGGGTCTATTTCTGAGAAACAGGGATACAGTTATGAGAAGGTACAACTGGAAACTGGTGGGGGGGGTAAATTCAAGAAAGGTCTGAGAAAGTTCTTCACTGAAATAGTGGTGGAGTCATGGATCAGATTGCCAGCGAATGTGGCGGAGGCAAAAACACTAAACAATTTCAAATGTTGGGACAGAGCCATGGGACTCATACATCCAATAGGGGGATCCAGGGAGGGAACAGAAGCTGAAGGCAGATGTTGGGAGGGTAGGAAGAAATAACAAAGTGAACTGTGGGGAACTGTTTAGCCTGAATAACAATTCACAGTCACATGGACATGAATGGAAATTATTTATTTATTTAGTTAGTTTTTGTTGCCGGGAAAGGAGGACTAGACAATTCTGCCTATTTTCAGCCCCGTCCCGTGGGAGGGGAATACAGATGGATGCCAACTGACACTGAACCAGATGAAGCTGTTGGTGGTATTTTTAGTGAATGGGGAAATTTGGCCAGGACACTAGGGAAATTCCCCTGCTCTTTTTGATAAATGCCATGGGATCTTTAACATCCACCTGAACAGCCAGATGGGACCTCAGTTTAACATCTCATCTGAAAGACGGCACCTCAGGAGTGCCCGCCTCATGCTGCACTACAGTGCCGGTATTGGGATTTGACCCAAATGTCTGGCTTGGGGATAGAACCCACAGCCTTCTGATCTTTCGGCCTCAGATGCGAGTGTGCAACCTACTGAGCCATTGACACTGCAACAGTGTCAGTGGCTCAGCAAATTAACAAACTAACAGGAGGGAGAGTCAGGAGAGATGTGAGGAAGTATTACTTTATGGAGAAGGTGGTGGAACCTTGGAACAGTCTGGCAGCTGAAGTGGTGGGTGTGGAAATAGTCAGGGGGTTCTTGCAGGGTTGGGACATAATGAAGGGAATAGTGGTTACTGGGGGCGACAGAATCAAGGAGGACAGTAGCGAGAGGAGTTATTTATTTAAGAGATTAACCAGATAAGCATGCTGAGCGGGGACTGCTCATTTCCAGATGCGACCTGGGGAAGGATTAGTACCCTGGAGGAACAGTAGGTTCAAGGGATTATAGAGAACTTGGGCAGACTGAATGGACCTCTAGTTTTTTTCTGCCGTCATTGTCTGTTTCTATGTAATGACTAACCATGGCATTACATCTTTGTTTAAGGTAATCATAAACATGGGTAGACTTTTATTTTATGTTAGAATTTTTTTAAGCCAGAAAAGGCACACTAAGCCAAGCCTTGTCTCCAGGTGCATTCTGGGAACACAGGGAAACTAAGTGACTTGCTCGTAGTCACAAAATATGTAAGTGGTGGCTGTGAGATTCAAACCCATTTCTCCAGCTTTGCAGCTCAGTCCTCTTAACCACTGCACTGTACTGCCTCGAGACTTGATGAACCACGTGTCTTTTTACTGCCATCAGGTTCTGTATTTCTATGCCATCTTTACACTGACACTTCATAGAGAAGGGATCAGACCAAAACTTTTCTCAGACAATTTCTGTAGCTGACGTTTAACGTGATTCTCAGGCATTTATCCTGATTTCAAAGCAATATTGTTAAGAAAAGGGGCTTTTACCATTGCATTGGTCTAACCTTGCAAAGTCTTATCACACGCTTAAAAAAACTTCTCATAGCACTTCACTTTTTGTGGCGAAACAAGAAGTGAAAAGCAATTGCTGGGGAGCCTGACAGGATATGTTTCTGATGACTAAATGTGAAAGGTTGTCAGTATTTTGTACTGCAGTAACAACCACTGTGGTTGTGACCAGAACTTGTCTTCATTACTGTGGATGCTAACATCCACCCCCCTCTCATTTCTGTTTAAATGGTTTCACTCACCTCATTGCACCAACTGTAACTGCCTTCACTTCCCTGTCTGTCTCCTCATGACCACTGTGCTTCCACTGTGTCTCTGTGCCCCTCGTTCAATAAATAGGGTATATGTGATGGTGGGCTACAGTATGTGAAACTGTATCTCTCTTCATGAGTGCTCAGTGACATCTCCACCCTCACAAGTGGCAAACCCACAAGTGCTGTGTCAAAAGGTTACTGAACACGAGTGAAGAGAAATATGATATCACATAGCGCACCATCACATGTAAGCACACGTGGCAGGGCATGTGGTTATTAGGTAATTACCCCATGTCCCCCCGCTCCAAGGGTTGGAGGCATGAGGCATCAGCCAAGTTCCCTTCAACCATGGGGTAGTGTGGGGAGGGGCTGGAGTACGGTAACAACCCAATAACTGCAAGCTCTGAAGTGTGTTACTACCTTTATAAATTGGCACCAAAATAATAAACACAAGACAAAATAAATGTTTAAATTAAGAATAAATAAATTTTCATCACTTGTGTATTGTTTTTCACACCAAACAGCTGAGCTTGCCTCACCAAAGAGGTCACTTTGCCACCGGCACATCAGTTGGAGTTCCATCTGCAATGCCGATGACCTGGGTTCAGATGTGCACTGAGGAGTCGGAGGGCCGGCAGGGAGAGAGGAGGACTGGGCATCCAATGGACAGCTCTGCTCCTCCAGGGAGAGGGTGGGATAGCATTCAGTGCATGACTGACCCCTGGCAGAAGCCAGGGGTGTCCTGTCTGAGGCATGCAGGTTCTGGGTGTGTGCCAGATGTTGGTGTATATGCATTTTATGTCATTGCATGCCACACCTCTCAACAACAGGGAAATACTGACTGAGGCATGGAGGATGTCTGCCTCCCCCATCCCTCACAGTTTGTCGAGGCACTCTGCCACCAGATTACCACATGGTACTATTCGGGGAGTAGAGAAGGAGGCTCCCGATGGCCCCACCCTGGGAGGTTAATCAAGGGTGCACTCCATTGAAGGCCAGCAGGTAAATCTCAGTGGACTGGGCGAAGTGGCAGGGAAGGCAGGACCAATCGTGGAAGCCAGCCAGACAGCTAGCCAGCCCCCCCCCCCGAAAAAAGAGGTCAGATTGCTTGGCAGGGAAGTCACTCATGCTGTAAATTTTTTTTACGACTGTCACAGTTACTGAGACAGCCTAGAAGACATGTCCAAGGATCTGTAAGGCACCTTCCAGACCCATGCGGTTGTTTGGTCAATTACCACACAGGTCTGCACAGCGATTGACAAATTGGATAACTGGATTTTTTTCTTTCCCATTTTATGTCTGTTTTTAGGCAATGGAAATTAATACAAATATTCACCAAAACTATGGCAGCATTTATAATGTATATAGAATTACTGGTGACCCCCTTTAACAACCTGAATTCAGACACTGCGAAAATGCAGTAATAACCTGAAATCGAGTAGCCGGCCTGGTGACACTGAGGGTTGAGGAGCTGGACGCCGCACCTCAAGCCACACCGGTGACCCGGTTAGGAAACAAGCCCGGCACCAGGGGTCAGCAGGGCAGGACAGGGAGAGGACTGCGTCCAGAGGACTGCTCTCGTCTCCCTGTGGTGTGATCCTGGGTTCTCTGGCTTGGTAGAGATCCCCAGTGGAGACCGGTGGTATCATTAGTGAATGGAGCAACAAGTGTGGGAGGAGTGTGGCAGACGCCCATGGCAGCTGTGCTGACGTCATTGCACGGCTGCGCTCCAGGGGCCAAAAAAAAAAAAGGACAAAACTCTAGATTTGTGGATAGGCAAAGGTGCCACCTATGCCTTGGCCACACTCCTGCCGTCAGACTCACCATCCAGGGCCCCTCCCTGACTCCAGTCCCAGCATGTTGGATTATAGATAGAGTGCCAGGGCGGGCGGCCCTAGCTTGAGGGGCTCACAGCCGAGGGATTCGCCGGGCTGGAGCAGCCTGGATCTGGTGGGTTTCAGACTGGGAGGTAGAGCCAGGCATGGGTTGGTAGCTGGAGAGAGAGTTCCACGGATTCTGGAGAATAAAGAGAGTTTTTTTTGTGGGGAGGTTGTATACTTTACTTCTGCACCTCCTCTGCCCGGGCATCCTTCTGGGGTGCTCACGTGACTGGAGCCTGTCCTCCAAGTCTGAACCCTGCGACCTCGGCTGGACTCCCTTGACCACCCAGGCAGGCCTAGCCCCCAGATCACCCCCCAGGTGAGCCCATCCTACCCCAATGGCCTGTCTGCAATTAGAGAGGCCTTACCTGGGTGTCAGGTTGGCCATGGAGTCCCCTCGAGGCATTGGGCCAACGCAGGGATGTGGGCTACGTCCCTGGAGCCCCCTTATCTCCACAACCTGAGGTGGGGATTTTTTTTTGTATGTTCCGCTGAGGAGTGCGGCGTGCAAAGATGTCCACGCATGGCTACCCTGCTGACGTCTGCCGCTCTCCTCTTCCTTTACATGGCTGATGTGCCTGTGTTGCCCCCGATCTCCATTGGGAGCCACTAGGAAGCTGAGAAGTCCCTGGAACCCTCCCCAGGGAGAGGAGAACTGTCTTCTGGATGCTTCATCCTCTCCCTTCCCTGCCGACCCCCGGTTACCCGAATTCAGGTAGCCAGTGTGGCGCGAGGTGTGGTATCCAGCGCCTCAACCCTCAGCACCACCGGGCTGGAGAATAAAGAGTTTGCAAACAAAAAGAACAAACAAAACTGAAATTGAGTTATTATGGCATTTCACAGTCTCAAAGTCACTCTCAAGCGGTATTCTGTGCTCGAGACAGCTCGGGCATTAACTCAGATTTTCACCAGCTAAAGCACTCCTGCTTGCCAACTGCCTCCGTTCTAGCCGTTACTTAAAAATCCCTCACTTTTCTTTTTTTAAACAGAAAAACGCCGCATAACAAAATATCACAATTTCAAGACACTCCATTCATTTTTTCTCTCTCTTGTAGGTCACCACAGCAACCAGAAGATCTTTGTGGCCAGTGCAACACTTCCTGCTTGGCACGCTGCAGTTGTGCTGGAACAGTCTAAAATGTGGTAGGGCCAAGGACGTAAGGGGTAAATTTTCCCCTGTTAAATATATTACCATGATGGCAAAAAGTGATAAGGCCACTTATGAAAGTGGTAGGGCCATGGCCCTAGTGACCCCCTATTCCGGCACCTATGGCATGCTGCAAACAGCACAATTTAAACAAGCTCGACATTTTAAATTTCTCGCTTTCTAAAACAGTCTCTTAAATTTTAATTCATCTTTCACTCATCCGCTATTTAACTGTGAACACCAGAGGACATCTACAACATACTCCACTGGACTTCTCATGGACATTTGGACTACTGGTATCTTGTTTTTCCTATTAGAAAAATGCTAGATAAGACATTTCCCCAGTAATTATAAAAAAAATAAAAATAAAAGATAAGCAAGTGCGTGCCTATAATATTTTATAGTATATGGTTAGGGTTTGTTGTAGATGGAAAACAATGGTTTTCCAAATCCTGTTGTAGGACAGTTCAAAGGTCAAAAAAGTTGTTGTACTATCGTTCTGATGTCACATCGATAGTACAACAACTTTTAAGTATATCCTGCAATTTGATTGGTGCAATCTAAGCTCTCATGAAAAAAATAAAAAAAACATGGTGGCGTGACTTAGCGAGTGCTGAGCTGTGTACTGCGATAGTCAGACATGGTCAGGAACCCTCGCATTTGTAAAAATAAAGTAGACCCTTGTCATCTTGACATGGAGAGCCTCACAAGTCTCCGTGTCGCAGAAGTGAATCGCTGTTTTTTTATTTAATTTTTAAACTAGATGAAGCTGAACTGAGAGCGGGATGAGCTGAAGTGAGAGCGAGATGAGCCGGAGTGATAGCAGGAGCAGCACGACATAATGAAGGTAGTAACCATCAACTGGGGGGGAGACACAAGCCGGGAACCATTTGCTATATAAAATAGTGGATGGTTAACCATCCACAACTATGGCTGTGTTTCTCCGTTGTTGAAGCTTCGCACTCGAGGTCTCCATGATGTCATCTACAACCTTGATGGAAACACAGCCTTGTTGTGGATGGTCACCCATCCACTATTCTATATATAGTATATGGTTATCCTTTGTTATGTATAAAAATTAGCCTGCTCAAAATCCTTGTTAAGCACATTCTAAACTGTTATGCGCATTCTAAAGTGTTGTTATGTGCATTCTGAACAGTTGTTATGCACAGTTCAAAGGTCATACAATTTTAAATTTCTCATTTATTCTACACCTAGCTACTTACTAACCATCCAGTGTCCAAAGTAATACCTTTCACCATTCAAAAGTCTGGAAATGTGATTTTGATATGTGAGTAGAACAAAGAAATAGCAAGATCTTTTGTTTTCTCTTCATTGAGGGGTCTGTCACTCCAGTGTAAAAAACCATATACTATAAAAAATAAAATATGGTCAGCCACACACAACTCGGCATGTGTTTCCATCTCGGGGTTGAGACGACAGCGTGGACCTCTCCAGCTTCGCTCTCGAGGTTCATATGCTGTCATCTCAACCCCTCGATGGAAACACAGCCCTGTTGTGTATGGTTGCCCATACATTATTCTCTATATAGTGTATAGTGGAGTGTTGTTCGCTATAGAATTCCATCCCTTTCAAAATGATGTTCTACCACAGTTCCAATGTCATGGAATGCTGTTCTACTCTACTGTGGTAGAACAAGCATTCTAGAACCTCTAGAGACTGCATGAATCAGTTTCGTTTTGAAAGCAAAAGAACTCACAAAACACATTTTTCACACAGTACTATACACTATAAAAAATACAGGATGAGCAACTCTATGCACAACCAATGTATAATGTATGGTAAGTGCCTATTAACCACCATAATCAGCAGTTACACAGCTTTGTTATGCACTGTTTAGAATTTTAAAATTTGTTAACCACACTTCAGAACTTCCAAACAGTGGCAAAACAAAAATGAATGCACCAGAGTTCCATAATTCTCACACATTGAATGCAAACAGTGATTTTGACCATACACTATAAAAGATGATGGCTGGGGATCGGGGTGACAACCACGTTGGAATCACCTCTCCGTGGTTGCTAGGGCTACAGTAAACCTCTCGAGCTGCGCTCTCGGGGTTTACCATATTTCCAGCAACCACTCAAGATGATACAGTGTGTTATCCGCCTGATCTCCAGCAAATATCCTCTATGTTTACACCTTGGGTTCTGATTCCATGGACCTCTCGAGCTTCACTCTCGAGGTCAGAGGGAATCAGAATCCCTCTGTGGAAGAACACACTGGTTCTGCATAGTTGCCCATCCAGTATTCTCTATTTTCAAGCCCTCAGTGTGTGATGACTACAAAAACCTTTTGAGCTCAGCTCTCGAGGTTTATGGGTCATCACACACCTCGGGTGTAAAAACAATATTCATAAAACACACTTGCCTATCCATTATTCTTTATTTTATGCCCATGGTTCTTTGGGCTGGTCCTCTGACTAGGAGTCACCGGGACATCCTCTGTTCCACACCTGACCCACCACAGCCTGCTCCTATTTTACCTCGGTTTACCCTCCGGCAGGGGTAGTGGGTGGCTGACTACACTCCAGTCATGCGCATCTTCGGGCAGCTTGATGGTGGTGATGAGGACTGGCCCAGATTTACTGGGGTCTTGCCAGAAGCCAGCACCGGGTCAAGCTTTTTTTTTGTTCCTCATGCCCATGATCCCCGGCGATGTTGGCACACACTCACACAGGGAGACCAATGTGGAAAGCACAGGTCTCTCTGCCAATGTCACCCCTTCCCTTGCAAGTTGTTCTCAGCTGCACCTCCACCTGTGGTCACCCAGCTGGCAGTATTGCAGTGGGAATGGCAACTCTCCCTCCCCAGGGAAGAAGAATGGTCCTTAGAACACTCGATCCTTCTTCCCTGGCTGGCCCTCCAATAGCCCAGGATCATTCTCGAACTTGGGTTGTCGGTATCATGAACGGTAGCTGTACTGCTGAACTGCCAAATTAGCCATTTACTGCAGTATTTAATTATAAAAAGGATGTTTCAGTACTCACACTTTTCCATTTTATCTTCCTCCAGCATACATGCTGCTAGAGCCATGCAGAATATGGAATTCCACCTGTGGAATTAGCACAGATGGACCATTCTGCCAGAATAACTTCTGTTGGAATTTCACTGGTCATTCTGCAGAACTCTGCTTGCTATGATCCATGAAATTTAATTCCGTAACACAACATTTTACCATGGAAAATCATTTCACAACCATTTCTGTGGAATAAACTGAGATTCTCAGAACTTCATTCTGTAGCAATGTAGCGGAAGACCTGTTCTGCATTATTCCACTCTGGAATGTCACCATTCTGCTTTCAATTAAATTGAGTGGAATGTCATGAAATTCCACGGAGTTCCATTCCACTTGCATTTGAAAAGTCTGCAAACTGCTACAGCAGCATTGTTCTGGTGTTGCCAGGCTATGATGTTCTCAGGAACTGGTTACAACAGAGTTGTTGCTACCCAGTTTCCATTGTACATTGTAATGGGGGAACTCTCAACTGATTGTAGACAGGGTGTTTCTGGAGTGGAAAGTGCATGTATGAAATCAGTTTTGGTCTAACTACCACAGTGAAAAGACTGGCTCCTAGTCTTTTTTTATATGATCCTTTTATCCTCCCCCGCAGATCCGACAGGGGTTACGACCCCTCCTCTACAGAGGGTACATCCTCTGACCCGATCGCTCTGCCCTGCAACCCCAAATTCCCCGCTGCTTTCCCACACAGTGGTGCCAGGGAAGTAGCACTAGCTTCCTCCATCCCAGTAGTCATCTAGAGTGGGGGCTGCAGCGAGGGCGATCGGGCCATCACTGGTCCTGTTGGGCCCTGGTTTTTGCTCCACTTTTTTCACATGCCCCTGTCTGTGTAATGGGTGCAACAGCTGTCTCTACCTTTGCAGAGGCAGCCTGGTGCCCTGGACATGGGTCCTACCACTTGTGTGCCGGTGACTGCGCTGACACCCAGCGACCACTGGGTGTCTGCCAACAGTGTCTGATATATGCCCCCCTCTGTGAGGAAGGAGAGCAGCCCTTTGGATGCTCAATCCTTACCTCCCCTGGCCAACCCCCAAATGACCTGAGTCTGTTCTGAACCCTGGTCACTGGCATGGCATGAGGTGTGGCGTCCAGCACCTCAGTCCTCAGTGCCAACATGCCGACCGATTGGCTCCTAGTCTGAGTGCATCCCCATTTGTTTCTTACCTAGAGAAATATATAGCGTAGTTGAGCTGAACAGGTAGCATTCTTTGTGGTTCTGCAGTTCTGTGGACAAATGAGTGGCCTCTGCAGTGCATTAAATATTGCCCTATTCCTGCATATATTATCCTCACTGCTCTAACAACTGGACAATATATGTCAGGCAGTGTGCAGCATGAGTGAATGGCTCTCATGATTCTGTATTGTTTTACTATTTAATTTGATAATGGACACTGTAGTACAGGGCATGACTAAATAAAAACAGGCAAACTCCTTCATGCTGGAAAAAGGGGAACACAATCTGTGGACAACATCGGGTGCCACATACAATCATTGTGAAGCTGGTTTTAATAAATTAGTAATGGTTTCCTTCAGGGCAATAAAAATGACATTTATGGTATACATGTGAAGTTTACTATTACATTCATGGTATACTTGTGGAGTATACAATAACATTTATGGTATACGTGTGGGCCCATGTATTCAAAGGAGATGCATTGCCCAAAATGAGATGCATGACACATCCCAGAAAATGCGCGGAAGCACAGTACTCAAAAGGGAGAGATACATTGTGCATTTCCAAATGCATGATTACACAGAAATAATGAATGCAGCACAGAAAAAGGGGGCAGGCATCTGAATATGCCACACAAGTGTATAGTCAGCCAAAATGTGTGACGCGTGTGTCGCACATCACAAAACTGTGCCGTGCAAAAGTAGGTTTGTAATCGGCCATCCACCCACAGGCAAGCTGCAGAACTGCAGACAGGTAACCCTGAGACAGCCCTTGGAGATGTATCATGATGTGCTCCAGGCACAAACACACAGCAGTCATGCCAGGATGATAGTACCCAAAGCCACAGCCATGCTGTGCCAGCTTGCCGGGCACCTGCTGGGTGCCTCTGGGTGACACCTGGCACTGCCCAGTCAGCCACCCCTCACCATACCCAGGTTTTGGACACCCAGCTGCCACATGCCAGTCAGGTGCCCCCCAGCAAACCAGCAGAGCAGACAGCTACAATGCAACACATGTACCAGGTGCCATGGCCTGCACCCATGTGGCCATAAGAGTGCCACCCAGGTGGAAGCATGTCCCAATGGTGGTGTCTGGGACAACAGTGAGCAGGATGCATGGCGGTAATGGTGGCAGCATGGCATGGTCAGGGATAGCCTAGTGGCACTCACCCATGGTGAAACACACTAGGGTGCACACAGCATGCCTGTGCCAGACCGGAGGCAGTATAGCGCAGTGGTCTAAGGCTCTGAGCTGCAAATTTGGTGACATTCAGCAGACCAGACCTGGGTTTGAATCCCACAGCTTCCACTTGCATACTGTGTGACCCTGAGCAAGTCACTTAACCTCCTTGTGCTCCCAGGCCACTCCTGTAAAAAAGCTTTCAGCTTAGTGTGCTAAACCTGGTTAAACAACTAAATAAAGACCCACATCACTAGGAACCACATACATGTCACCGATGCCGTCCCTGCAGTGTGACAATGCCATAGAGGCCCTGGGCTCAGGTCACTGTGATGTACTGGTGTTGGACAGTGCACAACTGTGAGCAGCACAGGGCAGGGGTGTCACCATCTGTGGCCTGGAAACAGCAGGGAAGACCCCAAGGACACCGGACCCTTTCAGTGTTGTGCATGTGGCCAACAAAGGTGTGGGCATGACCATGGGTAGCACTGCTAATCTTTCAACTGGCACACAGTACAGGACATAGCAATCATATTCTCACTCAGACACCCTCTGACCCACATTGTGTGGGTGACATTACACACTGGCCACTGGGACTGTTATGCAGAATTGTGATACAGTGAGATGCTACAGGAGGCATCAGCACACTGTAGCAACATTGGTGCACTCATTTCCACAGTCTTTCCAGCTTGCACTGTCATGTTTGCTCCTGAGTCACACATTCTGACCAGTTGTCACACACCTTTGGTACACATTTGGGTGCTAAGGGTTGGGATTATGTAGCACTGTACTCAGGCTAATGCAGTCCACCCACAAACATCCATGCATTTCACTTTCTGCTAGGCTGCAGTACCTTCTGATCACATTTGTGGAGTGGTGGTGCTGCTCTGTAATGCTGAATTGTGTGTGCCAATGGCATGCAAATGCCTAAATATATTCCAGTAATGAGATGCAATTGTGTTGTTTGGATACTGACTGTGCAATGAGTCCATTTGCATATCCTGGCTGAATATTGCAAATCTGTGTGCCACGCAAGTGACTTTGCATTGTACACTTCCATATGCTCTACACTGGGCTCTGGGCACCTACCATGCTGTGCATCTCCAACTGCATGATAGTGCATGTTCGGGATATTCAGCCACACATGTATGATTGCATAGTATGGTGCAACTTCTGACTATACCATTATTTTGTACTGATGCAGTTGAGCTGCATGGCACAAGCACTTGCGCGATGCAGCCTGCCTCTTTTGAATATGGGGCCCATGGAGTACACAATTACATTTATGTTATATGTGTGGAGTATACAATTAAATGTATGGTATATGTGCAGAGTATACAGTTACATTTATGGTATACATGCAGAGTATACAATTACATTTATGTTATATGTGTGGAGTATACAATTAAAGATCTGGAACTAGATTTTCAAATGTTGTGGGAACTATGTTCCACACCGTGGCCCCCAGCCACATGGTGAAATCTCTGCACCTTTAGAGTTTTTATTTTCAGCTGGCACAGCTGTAGGGGATGTTACATCTGGTCCCAACAGGTTTAACTTTTCCCGCAGCTGCACTAAACAATGGCTGCAACCTGTCGTACATCATGGAGATGGTTGCAAACTGGCTCCACTTATGAAAATACAGTAGCTGCAGAAAAACAGCAGTTCTGCAAGTGGAAATCCACTTGTGCCAGTTTTTCCACAGCTGCAAGAGTTACCAGAGATTTTAAAATCTAGCCCCTATGCCGGCCTGGTGGTGCTGAGGGTTGAGGTGCTGGATGCCTTACCTCACACTGCATCATTGTCCCAGGTTCAGGAATGACCTTGGATCATTGGTGTGCCAGCATGGGGAGGGTCAGGAGGAGCAGGACTGAGCATGCCGCCAGACTGTTCTTCTCTCCCGGGGTGGTGGTCATGGGTTGTCAACCTCCCATAGTCCCATTCCCACTGGGTGGAGGTCCAGTGGAGTAACATAGGTGGGCAGGGCTGGGTGGGAGGAAGGGTCTGAGCTGGCTTCCTGGTGTGCGTATGCACCTCCACATGCACATACGGCTGTGTGCTGGGGCCCCAGGAGGGAGATGGGAGAAACCCAGAAAACCCATAAACATCTAAATAAAAATAAAAACAAAATCTAGGCCCTGGACCTAGCGAACTAAAGTGAACATATGCTAGCTTATTTGGGGTGAGATAGAGGATCCTTAATTTATGGGTAACATTGATTGCCATATATATTAGTTGTGAGGTTGGGCTTGATATCTGATTGTTTCCTCGGGCAATAAAATGATACCTGAATGGCAAACATGTTGAGTATGTAAATATAATAAAGGTCTGGAAATCCCACAACTATTTTGAATAGCATTTTACTCAAGCCACAGCTGAGTAACCTATACAAACAACAGGAAATTCAGTGCATCTGTTCATCTGAAGAAGGGGGTGCAGATAAGTGCAATATTTAGTTTGTCAAAGATTTTGTTTTCTAACTTTTTCTTTGTCCATGAACAAATAACACAACAACATATTAACTAACAAGTAATAAATACCAGGAAAACTTGTACTTAATGTTGGCTATTTCTCAAGACAGAATAAAATGCAATCTGGTTTTGTTAATATGTATCTGGATGGTGGCAAGATCACATCAGCCATCTTTCCAACCTTGCCAAGCCTTTTGACACTGTCTCCCATCCCTTCTACTATCTTCACTCTCATTGGCTGGCTTACCAGCCTCTGCCTTAAGCTGGTTCAGTGCCTACTTAATAGATAGAACTCAGTCAGTCAGAATTGCTGACTCCATCCCCCCCTGATCAATACTGGCACACTTCAGGGATCCATACTGGGCCCTGTTCTCTTCTCCATATTCCTGAATGACCTTCCCTCGGTCTGATCCTTCCCCTCTATCCACATGTATGCCTATGACACCATCCTCTTTTGCTCAGGCCAGTCCTCTGTTGATGTTGAAACCAGACTTCAGTATGACTTCAGTGAAGTTCAGCACTGGTTTTCCTCCCATCAACTCTCTCTCTCCCTCTCTTAACACCAAGAAGACAGCCTCAATGGCCTTCAGCACTAGGCAGAGACTCTCTAGACTCCCCACATTACCCTCCTTCCACACCCTTGATGGGACAGTTCTTGAGGATACTTCATCCTTTAGGCAATTGGGGGTTTGGCTCAACCAAAACCTCAACTTCTCTGAACATGTGGTCATCATCTTGAAGAAGCTGCTCCTCAAGCTTGGTGTCTTCTACAGGAACCATAGCTGCCTACCGCTACTGGCTAGGCATGAGCTTATCCAGAAGATGATCCTACCTATTTTTAACTACTGCGATGTAGTCTACAGTGCCACTCCCAAATCTTCCTTACTCAGATTGGACACCCTTTTTAACTCCTTCTGTTACTTCACTCTCAACTCACCCTCTTCTACCCATCACTGTAATCTCTACCACTCTCTGGCATTCCCCTCATTAGAAAATTGCCGCCACCCATTGCACCAAATTAGTGTTGAAACTTTGGTTCAGAACTCTACTCCCTTACCTTACCTCCCTTCTATCTTCCCTCCTTCCCTCCTCCAGCCTATTCCTTAGATCTTATGACCATCGTTTAATGGAAGTACCATGTTGTACTACGGCTACAGGCCAGTTGGCCTTCTCACATTGCCTCCTAAACTTTGGAACACCCATCCCCACAAATTTGCTATTCTTCATCCCCACTCCATTACCCTGGCCTTCCAAAACTTCCTTTCGTCAAATTGTAATTGCAATTAAGCTCTCCCTTCCCTTACCCCACAGTATGTTCTCCTCCTGTCAGTCTCTTTACTAATGTAACATTACTTAATTGACAAATAACCTCAGTGCACAGGCACTGAGGCAGTGGGTACCCCAAAGGGCACTGGCCCAGGACGTCAAGTTTCAAAGAAATACAAAATCACACAGACCCACATAATGCAAAGCATCATGGGCTGCTTATGCAAATCACCACAGAATGTTATGCTGGTTCAACTTTAAGCAGAAATGCATGGTGCCAAAAGCCTCTCACACAGTTTGCAGCGGTGACAACAGAAAGACACAGGCACGTGTTTCGTCCTACCAGACTCATCAGTATGCCTCATCTGCTGTATGATACCCAGTGGAATGAACCAGCTATCCTAAGATGGTATATCTGAGGTTGTTGTGGTAAAACAAAAACAAGTTAAAAGACAAAGTACCTCAGTGCATAGGCACTGAGGCAGTGGTTACCCAAAGGGCACTGTCCAGGAAGTTGCACTTATTGGTTCTGCAAGTTGGAAATCACCGAATTTCATGACAGCATTTATCATGTACTGTTAAGTCTTAGTACCATGTCTGTGTACACTTCTTCACCTCTAATTTAGTACTGCATTTTGAATGCTATTGTTCATTGTTTGTATGCTATGTACTCGCTGTACCCTATCCCACAGGACACACTGTGAGCCGAGCAACTTGTTGTTCAGTGTGCCCTTCCTGGTGAAACATTTCAATAAATAAATAAAATATAAGTAAACTGCAGTAGTCAGTCTATTTATGTGAATCTCACTGTTCTCAGATGCAAATTGAGCAGAGCTGTGCTTCTGGGCAAGCCTGCTCAGGTTATGCTGGTGTGTTCTCATTAATTAAATGGAATTGGTATGCCATATGGAGAATGTTTTCTTTACTTTTGTTTTTACTTTTCAGCATTAATTTTGGGAACTGTTCATTTCACAATTTTATTTATTTATTTAGTTTTTATTTACGGGTAAGTGTACTAGCCAGAAATTAACTATTTTCAGGCACAACCGGGAGAGTACAATAAAAATACCGACATGTAGCATTTCATAAGTACAGTACAATTGCATGTGGGGCAGGTCAAAACAGTTCATGAGACATGATACAATCAGTCAAAAGCAACACTACATAAGGCAATGAATCATATAAGGTTACATGTAGAGTAGCAAAACCAGTTTGTAGAAGAAATACCATTTGGCTAGAAGTAAATTTCATGATGTACTAATGTAAAGAGGGACACAGTGTAGGAGGGAACAGTGAGAGTAAGCACAGTGACAACAAGGTAAATACATTCAGAGTGATAAGAGCAAGTAAGGGCTTACAAAGGAAGATAAGGGGGCAAGGAGTAGTCTGAAGGGATGATAGGGATTGGGGAGAGAGTAGAGTAGGTGACTGTGGTGAGAGGAGTAAGGTGGTGTATAGTAGGATTGGAGATAAGTGAAAGCATGATGGAATCAGGTAGGGTCAAAATGAATGCATGGATCTGCAGGAGATAGATAATGGCGCAGCTTCCTTTTGAAGCTGAGATGGGATCTCGACTGCCGAAGTGCTATAAGAAGGGAGTTCCATAGCAGGAGTGCAGCATGATGGAAAGCACCAGTTCCTTTGGATGTGCGACACCTTGGTACATTGATTAAAGACTTATCAGCTGATCGCAGCCCATAGGAGGAGGTTTGGGGAACCAACAGCACTGCAAGTGAGGAGGAGTTTGTTGTCTGATAACAGAATCAATAAGGAGCCTAATTAGTATTGCAGCAGGCAGAGGGAGAGAGCCATTTAAGGTCTCTGTAGAGTTGACAGTGGTGCTTGAGACAAGGAGATGAGGTGGCATACAGACATATATTATTGTAAGTAACATCCCATTTGTGGAGGGTAGTTTTGTGAGCAGCAGCAAAAATGGGAGCACCGTATGTGAGGGAAGGGAGCAGGATATCTCTGGTGATATCCAGCTTAGCAGAGTGGGTCAGCATGTAGCTGGTCTCATAAGTGACGCCCAGTTTAACATTCACAACTTTGCTTGTGGACTGTATACAAAGATTGAAATCCAGGGATTGGTCAAGAAGGACTCCCAGGTACTTAAAAGACATTACACAATCAATTTGTGTGCTCCTAAGTCACATACCATCAGGGCTGTATGACAAACCTTGAGTTTAGGTGCAGAGCCTAGTAGCATAGCTTTTGATTTCTTTGCATTTAGTACCAGCTTATGAGCATATAGCCAGTTTTGAACATTTTAAAGTCAGAGGAAAGGATGCATTTATACTGGCAATATTTGTGGAGCTGAAATAGAAGACAAGATCATCCACATACAGGATGGGCGAACAGGATTGAAAACGTCAGCAATATTGTTAACTAAAAGTGAGAAAAGAAGAGGTCCCAGGATAGAGCCCTGAGGTATCCCAATGTTAATGACAGTACTGCCAGATATGAAGAAGTTAAATGTCACAGTTTGTGTCCTGTTTGAAAAATAGCTTCTATACCAGTCAACAACAGGGGGTGAAAAGCTCAGATTTTGAAGAGAGGAGAGAAGCAAGGGGTGATCAACAAGATCAAAGGCCTATGTAAGGTCAATAAAAACGCCCCTGTTAGTAGTCCCTCATCCATGTTGGAGATCATATCTGTCAGCGATATTCTGCAGATGGCAAAGTTGGCTGATTGTTTTCTGCCTACATGTGTCTCACTCCACAGTATAAGTAAGGATGCTCACCAAGTGTGATGGTGGGGGCGGTGGGGTAGCTGACATGAAGCATTGGCGGGCCAAAAACTTCGGCTGTTTTGAAACCACTGAGAAGAAGCAAGAGCCAGTGTCATCATACCTGGACATGGAGAGTCCAGTAGTTTGAGGGAGGGCAGGCAGAGCAAGATTTGGCACCCTCATGACTGGACCAGACTACGGTGGAAAGAGGGAGACAGGAGCAGCATTAATACAGGTAAAAGGGGAAGGCGCCAAGAATGGGGGGTGGGGAAAATTTAAGCAGGCTGGCTAAGGACTGGTGCTTTAAGGACTGGGGCACCTTAAGTCATGGAAATGACTTTTCTGGAATGAATTTAGCTGGAAATAAGGGCTGTGGGAATTTCAGTTTCAAGTGAGCCCAAAATAAACAGGGACTACATTCTACGCAGCCCAGCAATGAACTAGTGTTAATTAAAAGTTAAGCAGCCTAAGGTATACTAGCTACCTGAAGCATTAATAAATATTTAACAGGCTGAGGTGTAATAGCTATCTACAACCGAACTAAATTGCATGACAGAAAAAACAAGCTGCTTTCAGCCCATAACTAACTAAAAATAAATTAAAGTACAGGACCAAAGCAGGAAATAATAGTAGAACTGGAGATTACTACATAATAAAAATATGCTTACTGCCTAGCACTAACAAAAAATTAAAAAAAGCACAAAACAAAATGCAGTAAATAGTAACAGAAAATAAGATTACTGTAAAATAAAATTTCTTTCCTGCACCAGAGACCTGCATTCGACCAGCCAATCAGTGCCCTTGAACTATGTTGGCACCAAAATTAAAAAAAAACTCAGCTTGGACATGGGACTTAAGCATGCAGTCTCAGCCAGTCATACTTTAAAAAGCGGTGCTGAAACCTGCTCGCCAACCCAGTTGCCACTGGAGACTTCACCTGCAACATCAGAGGTGGGGGAAGACCTCCTGCTACTGGTCCCCTCCTCCTGTGCCAGAATTGGACCGCAGATCACTGCAGAAAACACACCGGAGCTAAACCGGGGTATGAGGTGCACCAGTGCTGAATGCAGTACAGCTGTTCTACCCAAATCCAAGGACTGAGCAGCTGGAGGTTTTCAGCCCACCCTGCCCATCCCATTCTTCCTCCTGTTTAAATACTCAGCCTAGCACAACCTATCACTGTCATACCCAGTAGGAGGCAGTGCCTTCCCTTGTTTCTGGTATATCCTAGCTTTACTGAGAAATTGATGAACATAGTGCACCAGTATTATATACAATTGCATTATTATTTGCTAGTCTGAGAAAACTTAAGGCTTTCTCAACTATTAATAAGTGTATAGGAGAATTCTGTACAAAGGTCACAGCATTAGCACCTGCTGACTGAGAAAAACCTAGGCTGGTCTTAACTGCAAATAAGTGATATGGTGCATTGTGTATAAAAGTTTTAACAGTACCACTGAACCTGGTTACATGGAGCTTCAAGGGAATATGTCAAAGGTAGCAGCTGCAGCATAGCTGATTTGCAGCAGCGAGCAGCTAGAATTGAAAGTCTGTGGAGATGAACAAAATACTTTGAGCAATTCTTAAGATGTTAACCGATGTATTGTCTATACCTGGGGCAAACACTGCCCATAAAATGCCAATCCCTGGGCCTGAGAGATGCCTAAAACCCTCTGCCCATTGTATGAACAGAAACATTATCCCTAAATGCATGTCAAACAGGGGTGTTACCTTGATGGTTATGCACATCATCACAATAATGTGGGTAGACAAACTCATGGGTACTAATGGTACATGCACACTGGACTGGGTCAGCAAGAAAACCACCAGCCTTACCGCTCTACCATCCTACCAGAGCGGCAGTGGAATCACTGCTAGTTTTACATGGTTTAACAAAAAGGGGTCTGTTACAGATGCTCCATAGCTCAAGGGGTCACGGAGTATGGGGTGCACTCCTCACAATGCCAAAAGTACTAAGTTTAATCTCAGCACTGCTGCTCCTTGCTGATGACATAGAGCCCAACCCTGGACCCCCTGTGGCTATCTTTAACATTTGTTCACCTCACAACCCAAATTGGACCTCCTTCAAGGATTTAATAATAGCACATATGAATGTCTGCAGCATGCGGCCCAAAATACACAAACTCCAAGGCCGGATGGATCTGTACAAACCGGACAAACTGGCAGTATCAGAAACTTGGCTAAAACCACACATCCTAACCAGTGAGATAGAGGTCATTGGTTACAACACCTACAGGAAGGATATGGAGGACAAAGAGGGGTGGGGTACTTATATATGTCAAGGACTCACTAGATGCGGCACTTGCCTCCCTCCCCCATACCAACTGCACTGGAAGTGAGTCACTATTCATTAGAGTTGCCCTTGGCCTTGTCAATCACCTAACAATAGGTTGCCTATACAATCCGCCTAAGGTTGTCCTCCAAGCCCTGGAGGTGCTAACCAAGGCTCTAGCAGAAAATGCCTCTTCCGAACTGTTAATACTGGGGGACTTTAGTCTGAACTGGGTTTCTGACACTGAGCAGGTTCTCAGGACCTCGCTCCTGGATGCCAACCTGAAACAGGTCATCACTGAAACAACAAGACACAATGCCAAAACAGTGAACCATACCATCCTAGATTGGGTTCTGGCAGCTAATCACTTAAACATTCAAGTAGCTGGCACTCTGGCCGATGCCTTGAGTGACCACTCACCAATTCTCTGCACATGGAAAAACAGGACTCCCAAGGTTCTTCTCAGGCTCCTCTCAGGCAGAGATTTTTCAAGATTCTCTGCAGATGCCTTACAGGTGTACTTAGGCAATCTGGACTGGAACCCCATCTGGCTACTACCCAGTCTGGATGGAGCACTGGAGTACTCCTTCATCTCCACAGCCAACCTGTTTGCTCCACTAAGGAAACTAAGAACTATAGGCCACTGCTACAAGTTGATCACCGCAGAGTTGAAATCTATGATGATAAGTAAGGGACAAGGCCTGGAAAAAACATAAGATCTCCTCCCTCCCAGAGGATCTGGTGACCTATAGGACCCTAAGGAAACAGTGCACACAAGCAACTAAGACTGCTACATGGGAGTATGTCAAGAGCCTCCAACAGACCAATCTGACTGACCCAAAGTCCTTCTGGTTGCACATCAATGCCTTGCTAAAGGTAATGGTAAATCACCCCAAGGCCAATAGAATACAATGGCCAAACACTTAATGATGGCCTGAAGATTGCCTCTGCCTTTAACAATCTGTTCACTAAACTGGAATGCTACAAGATGAGCCTCCACCCAAAACCTCCGTGCAACTGTGTCTTGAGACATCGAACCCTCCTCGCCCACTCTTCCTCTTAAGGCTAGTGAGAGCAAAGGAAGTACTCCCCCTCCTAAAGTCCATAAAAACAAAAGGCTCAGCTGGTCCGGATGGCCTTGACCCTAGGCTGCTCAAGGCCACCATGCCAGGCATAACATTACCACTATTGTGGCTCATAAACAGGTCCCTACTTAAAGGGGCTGTGCCTAAAAATGGAAGCAGGCCAACATGGTACCCATCCACAAGGGAGGCCCCAGGGAGCCAATAGGTAACTATAGATCCATCTCCCTACTATGCACTCTAGCCAAAATTCAAGAATGGCTAGTTAACTACCAACTCTGAGACTACTTGGAGGCCAACCAGATTTTGGCACACACCCAGCATGAGTTTAGGCGAAACCATGGGACTGACATAGCCCTCATCAGATTCTCAGTCGATGTCCTCATAGCCATAGAAAAAGACACCCCTACTGGGGTCGTTTTTATAGACCAGACTAAGGCCTTTGACTTAATTGATCACAACCTCCTGTTATACAAACTGGGAATACTCGGTCTTGGTCAGCACTCATTAAACCGGTTCAGCAGCTATCTGACCAATTGCTTCCAACAGGTCAAGTGAAGAGGTGCTACATCTGAATTGCTCCCCCTCAGGGAGGGGGTACCACAAGGCTCTATACTGGGCCCCCTCCTTTTTGTGCTGTTTGTTAATGACCTGAATAATCACTGTGGAGGCAGCTCTGTCGTCCAGTACGCAGACGATGCAGTGATTTATGGATCCTTGAATAGTACTGCAGACTTGGTGCCCCAGCTCCAATCTGACTTTGAAACCCTATAAACTTGATTATCTGATAATAGGCTGGTTCTAAATGCCAAAAAATCAAACACAATGTTACTCAGCCCAAGAACCTTTGGACAGGATAGAAGCTCCCTATCGGCCCTAGTCTCCTCATCAAGCACATCACTAGAGGTAGTGAAGTCCCTGAAATGCCTGGGCCTGATGCTGGATCAAGGCTTCACACTGAAGCCTCACGTGGATCAGATGACCAAAACTATACATCAAAAACTTGGCCTACTATACTGCCTGAATGCCCAGCTGATCCCCGAGATGAGGATTACTATAGCTAACAGCATCCTCCTCACAACCTTGTCCTATGCTGCCTCTATTATACAGGAAATGGTAAAGCAAGAGCTTAGCAGAATGCAAATACTATATAAGCATTGCCTTACCACAATGACCCACAAGAGACAACACCACTGTGAAGTACTGGTTTCCCTAAACTGGCCTTCTTTGAGCAACCACCAGCACTACCCCCAACTATGTAACGATTCAAGTTTATCAACAACTACCCCCGACAGCCTATCTGGTCTGCTGATTCCAAAGCAATCAGGCAGACAGCTCTAAACCACAGGGAGCAATCTCTGGAAGAGCCTAAGGTACAAAACCACAGCTGGTAGCAAATCCTTTGCCTGTGTAGCACCGGTACTGTGGAATAAGCTCCCAGCACACCTCCAGGCCGTGCCCTCTCTGGTATCCTTCTATACTGAGCATCTACTAGATAAAAGCACATGCTCCTGTGTCTGAGCACAGAACCATGAAGCTTAGATCCCAGCCTCTCCTGGCCCTGGTCAGTCCAGCAGAAGCCTCTCCAATACATGAGATGCAAATATAACTATCAATTGTTCTGTTTCTGCCCTAATTACACACCCTGCAAAAGGTATGTTCCTTGCTGATATGATTGTACTTTGCATGTGTCTTGAATGTCTTAATCCTGCTGTGTACTGTCATCTTTGAATCCTGTGACGTGTCGACTTGATTGTAAACTGAAATGGTCAACACACCTATATGCTGTATATGTGAAACATTCTTGCTGTGTGACTAATTCCAGGTCGCCCCTGAAAAAGGGACCCTCGGGGCTCAGTGGGCCTACCTAGTTATCAAAACTGAATAAATAATCTACACTACTCTGCCAACAGAATTAAGTAGAGGCAGCAGAGTAGGGGCAGTCCAAGTAGTCTTGGCGAGGGTTTCTCAATCTTGGCGCCAAAATCAAAATTCAAACAGTGACCATTTTTAAACAGTCAAGAAGAAGCAAGGGTCAGCATCGTTGTACCTAGAGATGGAGATTCCAGTAGTTCGAGGAGGGCAGGCAGAGCCAGATTTGGCACACTCACGATTGCACTGTACATTGCAGTCTTCTGTTACAAATCTTAAAATGTAAAAAGGTTAAACAGGCGATAAACTAATTGAAAAAATTTAATTACCTGTTCTGAAGTAATTTAACACATTCTTTAACTATTTCCTCTACCCCCACACACACACACACACAACGCACACCATTTTAATTTCTGTGGTACCACAAGTATAGAATTCCTCCCTAAGATTTTTCAACCATGAGAAAAAATCCTCTCACCTTTGGACGAATAAAAGCATGGTTCCAATCCACTTTATCCTCAACACATGATAAATGTAGGGAAAGACTAATGTAACCCTACCCTTCATATCTGTGCACATGCTTCAATAGACTATAGCCTAACTTACTTGGCATATATTGCACATAATGTATTATGCATAGCTACTTCTTTTAAAAGTGCCTTTGTACTGTACTTAAATATTTTGTATTATATAGCAGTGGTGAGTAAGCATGTAGAGGCATCATTGCAAATGACACTCAGCTCAGTGGCTTATCCATAAATAAACTTGAAACTTGAACTTGAAATTTGAAACACACACAAATCTTAACTTCCCCAGCCATCTCACACTTGCCCCATATATGCACTCACACATACACACAGACACGCTGTAAAAGGTTAACATGCAGAGGTACATACCCTCTCACCCACATTCACACAAACACACACACACACATACATACCCATAAAGCTAACCACACATCAGCCAGCCAGCTTCACTAAGCAATCCGATGCATTTTTTTTCTGAGAATTTGTGAGGGTGTAGGATCAAGCTTCTCAGTTTACTGCATTATCTCACTTGAAAATGAATCATAATAATGTGATGTGAGAAAATATGTTGAAGTTTGAAACCTGATGTTCAGCTCATTAAACTTTCACTGTCACTTGGTGTTTTTTTAGGGCTGCAGGTAGGCAGAGTCTGCAGCTCTATTGTTTTAGCTCTAAAACAAGCATTCGTCAATGCCGAACATTGTTACGCTGGCATTGGCTTTGGCAGTGCAGTGCGGAAACACATTTTGGGCAGGATGTGAAAAATGACAGCTGTACTGTTCATAAAGAGGTGCAAAAAAATGGCAGTGCTGAAAATGTAGCATGGCAATATTGCAAATTTGCGAAGTTACAAGGTGCGTGGAAATGCGCAACACACGCTTGTAACACAGTCATTTTATGAACTTTTGGCACCAAATTTTCAATATAGGCATTTTAACACCTCTGCTCATGTACAGTGTCACTGTCATTTCCTCAAACTGTCCCAAAAAGGGATTTTGCAAAGCGACCCTGCTATTCTGCACTGGATGTGCGAAAACCCATTTTGGGCAGGATATGTAAAATGACAGCTGTACTGTTCATCAAGAGGTGTGGAAAAATGCCAATGGTGAAAATCCAGAGTGAAAATATTACAAATGCATGTTACAAGCATACGTGCAAACTGCGCAACGCACTTTTGTAACACAGTCATTTTATGGAGTATTGTCACCAAATTTCCAACATAGGCATTTTAGGACCTCTGCTCATAAACAGTGTCACTGTCATTTTCATAATCTGCCCCAAACACTGATTTCCCACAGTGACTGCGCTACTGTGCACCGGAAGTGCGGAAACACATTTCAGCCAGGATGTGAAAAATGACAGCTGTACTGTTCACAAGGAGGTATAGAAAATCTGGCATGAAAATATTGCGAATTCGCGAAGTTACGAGCATGCGTAGCAACTGCGCAATGCACACTTGTAATACAGCCATTTTTTTGGATTTCTGCCAACAGATTTGCAACATAGCCTTTTTGAGAGCCCACGTCATGAACACTGCCACTGTCCTTGTGTTAATCGGTCCTGAAAGGTGATTCCACACAGTGATTGCAAAATCACCTTCCGGGACCAATTAACATCATAACAGTGACAGAATTCATGAAGAGGGGTCTCAAAAACACCATGGGGAAAATTTGGTGCAAAAATTCCAAAAAATGCCAGAGATATGCATTAAAGTTGAAAAACCCTGTTTATTCCATTATACAGCTTGCCGGCATTTCCTCAGTTCGCGGTCGGCTTTGATGAGTGCAGACATGTTCCCGGTCCCACGAAGATCATCACGCCAGACTCCAGAGATAAGTATGAGGGGTTGGGGAGGGAGGGTGCGCAGTGGGTGGGTACGGGTGGAGGAGACATGAGGAACCATTTTCTGTTTACAGGTGTTAAAAAATATTGTGGATGGTTTTCTTTTTACAGGTGTTTTTTTGAGTACATTAGCCGATGGGGGATTGGGCACCCTCATCGGCACATAGGGAGTGGGGACAGATGGCAACAGGTATTGGGCACCGCTATTGGCAAACAACGAAAGCGGGGGGGGCACATGAGCCGAAGGGGATTGGATACCCCCTTGGCAACCAAAAAAAGGAGGGGGGGCACATTATGCCAACAAGGAGTGGACTTCCCCATCAGCACATACAAGAGGGGCAGGGTAAGCTGACCGGGGGATTAGGCACTCCCAAAGTCGGCAGTTTAGCGGCCACTGTGCAGCCATGTTTGATGCTGAGGAAGCACGTAGGAAGATCTGCTGCCTGTGACAAGCTTTGCTCACATTGCAGTGGACCTTTCCTTAGATGTGCTCGCCCGGGTGGTGTGGCGCCGGCATGCAGGCTCATTGGGGAATGAGGGGTGCACCTACTGGTGCATGCCCTGCATTCGCCCAACAGCGACTGCACCTCCAAATCTCCACTACCACAAGATGTTGGCTGCACAAGCGCGGCAACATAAAAAAACAAGCATTTGTCAATTTGTTTATTTATTTATTTATTTATTTAAGAGATTTAGCAGGAGGGCATACTGAGCAGAGTACTGCTCGATTCCAGATGCGCTCTGGGGTAGGGGTTACAGAGTGAAGTAAATAAGACATAATAGTACATACAAATTTGTAGATACAAACAGTGGTCCAGTAGGAGGGTGCAGTAACTGAGATTACAGACAGTGATGTAGCAGCATGGTAGGAACATTTCAACAATTACATAGAGTGAACAAAATTGATTTGAGTACAGTATAGGTAGGCGTGCATATCTACAGCAACAGTAGAAGGTACAGTGGACTATAGTACGGATTAAGAAATGGAGCCAGGATAGCTGATAAGAGTTGTGCAGGGAATTCAGCGATGGGGAAAGCATGTGCAGTTGGTAGCAAAATGAGCTTTGAGAAGGGCATTGCGTTGGGGAGTACTTGTAGTGAGTCTGATGTCGGCTGCCAGTGAGTTCCATAGCTTGGGCAGTCTGAAGCTGAAAGCTACCTGACCTGATTGGGTGGATCTGTGGGGAATGTGAAGGAGCCTGGAGTCAGTATTCCTGAGATCATAGGTAGGTGGGGGGACGGTGGCTAGGGATGCTGATAGGTAGGAGGGTAGCGTATGTGCCCAGTATTTAGCAGTAATTCTAGCACAGTGCAGCAAACGCCGGTTCTGGAGTGATGGGAGGTCAAGGGATTGGTAAAGGTCGCAGTGGTGGGTGTTGGGAGGATGGTCCAAAGCGAACCGGCAAAAAGAGTTGAAAATGGGGTCGAGCCTGGCTAAGGATGTTTGGGGGGCGGTACCGTAGATGACATCGCCATAGTCCAATATTGGGAGGATCATTTTTCGTACTATTGCTTGCCTGGTCAGTAGTGGGATGCAAAATTTGTTACGATAGACAGCTCCCAGCATAGGATGTAGTTCTGAAAAGGCTCACATGCGCTATGTAAGTCAAGGTACCGATCTAGCTGACGCCGAGATAGCTGGGTATATGTGGAGCAGGCCTCAAGCGGAGTTCTATCTAAGGTATAGAATGTGGGTGTGTCAGTAAGCCGGGTTAGTTTGGCTCGGGAGCCGAAAGTGAGGGAGACAGTTTTTTTTGAGTTTAGGAAAAGCTGGTTGTCAAGGAACCAGTGTTGGACGGAGTCGAAATCCTTTTGGAGGCATGCTGCTACGGCGGTTCCGGATGAACCAGATGCGAACAGTACCGTGTCATCCGCATACATGTGGATGCCAGAGTTTGTGCAGACAGCAGGCAAGTCATTGAGGAAGATTTAGAAAAGCAGCGGGCCAAGTACTGACCCTTGAGGTACGCCACTGGTGACAGGGAGTGGGGAGGATAGAGCCGTACCAATACGGACTGCTTGTGACCTGCCTGTTAGGTATGAGTGGAACCAGCTGAGTGCTGCCGGCGACAGACCAGTTTGGGCCAGTTTAGAAAGCAACAGGGGGTGTGAGACCGTGTCGAAAGCTTTTGCCAGGTCTATAAAAATAGCTGCGGTTATTTCCCCTTTGTCAATGCCTGTAAGGATGGAGTTGGTGAGGCGAAGGAGGGATATGGTAGTGGAGTGATTTTTTCTGAACCCGGCTTGAAAGGGGGTGAAAAAGGAGATTGTATCTAGATAGGTATGTAGCTGGGATAGGACAAGGCGCTCTTGAATTTTGGCTAGGATGGGAAGCAGAGATATAGGCCGATAGTTTGATGGGAGGAGAGGTCCCCACCCTTGGGAAGGAATGACTGTGGCCTGTTTCCATTTTGTGGGGACAGCCCTAATTTAAAAGACAGATTATAGAGCATAGTTAGGGGGTAAGCTATGGCCGGGCAGAGAGTTGTAGCATTTTAGAATCTAGTCCCGACGGACATTTACCTTGGAGGTGTTTAGTGAGTGTAAATTTTAGCATCTGGTCAAGAGTGACTGGGCGGAGCGAAAAGGAGGCCCGGGGTGTGTTGGGGAGAACAGGGGAACTTTGGGAGAACAAGAGATGGTGGGTGGGGTGGGGTGGGAGAGTAGGGAGGCAGTGGTGGTGGAAAATAGGGCATTAAACTCGGTGGCAACCAGCCAAAGGTCATTTATGATTTTGCCCCAAAGTTCACCCCATTCTCCTATATCACACCCATCTCACTGTATTTCCTAATGAAATGGGATGTGCATAAGGGCCAAAGACCCCAAGGAACACCGTGAATTTTAGCATCTGTCCAAGAGTGACTGGGCGGAGGCGAAAGGAGGCCGAGGTGTGTGTTGGGGAGAACAGGGGAACTTTGGGGTGCTTACCTAACTATGCTCTATATATCTGTCTTTAAATTAGGGCTGTCCCCACAAATGGAAACAGGCCATAGTCACAGTCTGCCGAACGTTTGCTTGCTGGCATTGGCAGTGGTAGTAGAAGTTACAGAGCTGCATAATAGGAATGGCAGTGAAGTATTGAACTGAAGCCAACCCCACCACCACCCTGCAGCGAGTGACAGGCATTGGGTGTGCCTTTGGGTCATCAGGCATAACGGCCACGCCATTTCACCACACCCCACCCTGCAGACACTGATAAGTGTCACGGTGTTCCTTAGGGTCTTTGGCCCTATGCGCATCCCATTTCATTAGGAAATACAGTGAGATGGGTGTGATATAGGAGAATGGGGTGAACTTTGGGGCCAAGAGTCCAAGGCATACTCGATTCCTCTCACTGGCTGCAGGGTGTGGAATGGTATGAGCATTACAGGCAAGAATTCCAAGTCACACCCTGATGCCTGTCATTCTCACAGGGTTGGGCGTTATGGTTGGAAACCCTAATACCTCAGGCATTCGTTGTTATTTTCACTCCAAATTTTCAACATGTTTTTTGTGACCCCACCTCATGAACAGGGGAATATCAGTTTGTTAGCGAAGCTGCTTATGCACAGCGACTACGGCATTTGGCACCACAGGTGCAAAAACATTCCGAACAGGATGTAAAAATGACAGCAGTACTGTTCATGGAAGGTGTAAAAATGGCAATGTTGCAAATCTGCAGTAAAATATTTAAAAAAATGGTGAAGTCACGAGCTGCACATAGAAACTGTGCAACGCACACCTGTAATATAATTAGGTTGGGAATTTTTTACAGCAGATTGTCAACTCAGGCATTTTGGTGTCTCCGATCATGAACAGTGTCACTGTGATTTCCTTTATGTGTGCCAAACAATGATTTCCCACAGCGACCATGCATCTCTGCGCTGAAAGTGTGAAAACATACTTCAGCCATGTTGTGAAAAATGACAGCTGTACTGTTCATAAGGAAGTGTGGAAAAATGCCACTGGTGAAAATCTGGACTGAAAATATTACAAAGTCATGAACTTACGAGGGTGCGTGGAAACTGCGCAATGCTCAGTCGTAACACAGTCATTTTATGGACTTTTGTCACCAAATTTTCAACATAGCCATTTTAAGACCTCTGCTCATGAACGGTGTAACTGTGATTTTCTTAATCTGTCCTAAACATTGCTTTCACATACCAACAGCACCATTATGCGTACATGTGTTAAAACACATTTTGGGCGACATATGAAAAATGGGAGCTGTACTGTTCATAAGAAAGGTAATAAAATGGCAATGTAGAAAATCTGGAGTGAAAATATTGAAAATTCGCAAACTTACGGGCGTGCGTAGGAACTGCGAAATACGCCTTAAGTAAAACAGTCATTTTAGGAATTTTTTCACCAAATTTTCAACATAGCCATTTTAAGACCTCTGCTCATGAACAGTGTCACTGTGATTTTCTTAATTTGTCCTGCACATTGATTTCAAGACACCGATTGCGCCATTGTGTGCTACGATGGACGGAAGCACATTTTGGGTGAGATGTGAAAATGACAGCTATACTGCTCATAAGAAGGTGTGGTAAAATGGCAATGTTGAAAATCTGGAGTGAAAATATTGAAAATTCGCAAACTTGGATGAAAGTACGCGAACTGCAACGACGCTTGTAAAACAGTCATTTTAGGATTTTTTTCACCAGATTTTCAACATAGCCATTTTAAGACCTCTGCTCATGAACAGCATCACTGTGATTTTCTTAATTTGTCCCGTACATTGATTTCACACACACCGACTGCCTTATTGAATGCCACATGGGCAGAAGTACGCTTTGGGTGAGATGTGAAAAATGACAGCCAAAGCTACTCATAAGAAGGTGTGGTAAAATGGCAATGTTCAAAATCTGGAGTGAAAATATTGAAAATTAGTGAACTACGAATGTGTAGGAACTATACAACACACGCTTGTAAACAGTCATTTGACATTTACATCACATTTCAACATGGGGTTTTGGGACCTTCTGAATGATGTCACTGTCATGGTGTTATTCAGGCCCAAAAGGTGATTTTGCACAGTGACTGCGAAATCACCCTTCGGGTGCTAATAACTCCATGATAGTGACATCATTCATGAGAAGGGGTCCCAAAAACCCCATATTGAAAATGTGGTGCAAAAATTCCAAAAAATGCCTGAGATATGCAACAAAGTTGAAAAAACCCTATCTAGCCCATTATATAGCTTACCGGCATTTCCTCAGTTCGTGGTCGGCTTTGAAGAGTGCAGATGTGTTCCTGGTCCACCACAGATCGTCGCGCCAAGCTCCGGAGGTAGTATGGGGTGTGGGGGTGGAGGAGGCTGATGCGCAGTGGGTGGCAGGCTGTGGGAGGTGGGGAAGACTCGCGTGGGACCATTTTCTTCTTTTACAGGGATTTAAAAAAAAGACGACGGTGGGACGCTTGCCACGGCTGAGGTGGGATCCCAGCGTGGCACAAGGACAGCTGGGGGCTGTGGAGCTGACGGGGGATTGGGCACCCCGTCGGCCATATGATCAGTTGCTATGCTGGGGTGGGCTCCCAGCATGGCACCCAGTACTCGGGGGTGAGGACAGTGGAGCCGATGGGGGATTGGGCACCCCCGTCGGCTATTCTATGAGTTGCCACGCTGGGGTGGGCACCCAGCGTGGCATGTGGAAGAGCTTTGGGGAGGGTACACAAGCCATGGTGGATTGGGCCCCTGTCGGCTATATGTGTGCGCGGGAGGGCAGCACGAGTATGCGTGCATTTGTGTGTGTGTGTGTGTGTAGGGGGAGCTGCGCATGAGCAGGCGATATCTTATCGCTGCTCACTGAAGCGTAGCTCCCCCTTTCAACTGTACGCCACTGCATTTTGGAGCTTGTCATAGACAGCTTCAGTACGCATTGGCAAGACAGGGGGCCACGCCTGCCAAAACACTGACTGAATTGGAAGAGAGGTGACTCACCTCCAAATCTCGGATGATGGCATTATGTTTCTTGCACATGGCAAGCAAACATAAAATGAGCTACAGGATTCAGGCCATAGAACACTTGGTTGGAATTTTCAAATGATCTTTCCACTACTTGCAGCCCTTCAGTTTAACCCTTGCAGTGCTGCAGAATAAACATCTGTGCAGAACTCAGTCAAATAGATTAATTCTAGTTCTTTTGGCAGCATTCTGGTTCTTCAGTGACTACAAGAAACACTTTATCTTATCAATCCAACTTGGTAAGCAGCATTTGAAGAGCTACTGTAAGACAGATAACAGCATCCAACTGCAGAGCAGCCTCAAATTACTTGCTTGGTCATCTCTCCCAATGCGTGTGTGTATGTGTGTGTGTGTGTAGCAATGATTTATGGTACTTTTGAAACATAACGGAAGATTACTTCAGAGAAGCTAATTAACACCAGTATGCTTTTAACTGAGAAGTCCCTGAAAGGCAAAGTTTATCAAGAATTATCAACAAGTAGAGGGCTCTTCTCACATAACTTTTAAATAGCCTCAGTGCATTTCAAAAAAGCATTCTACTGATAGAAAAACCTTGGGATACTATTCTCCCTAATAGATGTAAGATGAACGTGCAACTTTTATTGCAAGTGTCCTTGTGTTTAAAAGAGCACAGTTAATGAAAGACAAAATGCTGAAATGAGGCCTAATTGCAAGTTGAAATTAAAATAAAATTATAAATGTATCTATTGGTGTGTGTGTGTGTAATATATCTATATATATATATATATATATATATATATATATATATATACAGTATATATATCTATGTATATATAGATATATATACACACACATATACACGCATACATATGGAGCATACATGTACACATATATACACACACATATGCACATACATATACATCTATCTATATATAATATATATATTATATATATATGTATATATATGCAAAACACTTTAGTGACTGCATCAGTTATGATTGTTCTACAGTGACAAAGTGAGGAAATTTGTCATTAGGGTTGCAACCCCTTGCACCCCACCCCACCCGCCCCCAACAACAGGTCATCAGGTGTGCGGGCTATGGCTTAACTCTCACCCCATCCCATGCCAGTTGGGGATGGGCTGAGGGTCCAAGAGGGGCTTTCAACCCTAACACAAATTTCTCACTTTGTCTCTGTGGAACAACCCTAACTGATGCATTAAACATAGTTTTTTCCCTGTAATACACACACACACACACACACATATATATATATATATATATATATATATATACACACACATATATATACATACATACATACACAAACATATACACACCACATGCATATAGAGGTTTAAAGTGAGTTTACTCAGAGAGCAAATGTTTCACACAAAATATGATACAGAACTTAGCTTGAGGCATTTTCTCGACCATACTCTCAATCCGCTATGCACTGCATAAACTTTAAAGCCTTCAGTGTTGTAACAGGATTTACTACATGATAATATCTATTGCAAGTATAAGTGCCAAATAAAAAAAACAAAAAACGTAACTACTTGTCAAGGACCCTCAAGAAAATGAGACCATGAGCCTGATATGTACAGATTTCGATACAGTGTCACTGTATAACAAACATGTACAGAACCAGTCTAAAGAATCCAAATAAAAACTCCCAGGAATAAAATCCCACAGCCCCCTCCTTTCCCTGGGAAAGTTAACTAGTAGGAATGAGATATATGTACACAAGTCCTAATACATCATCATTCACACCAATCTTTGCAATATTTACCCAAAGGAATTGAAGAGTTGATTTATATTAACCTTTTCAGGACCTAAGTAATTAATGGCATTGGAACTGTTATAGTTTACACTTGTAGGAAGGGTAAAAATGCTAGGTAGCTAATGTTTTAGGCATTTTCTGAGGTTGCAAGGCATCCTAGGGAATTACAAAGAATCATAGCGTGTCAACTGCAGTGCTCCCAGATTGAACTAAGCATTTCCTTGTAAAGCAGTCTCCTTTTCCCTGCATTTCCCATGTAAAACTGTTGGAATCTCTCAAGCTTTGCTCCTAATGTTCTTATATCTCCAGAACCTCTTGATAGTTTAGCATTCTTTTAATATACTGGCACAGCCAGATAGCCTGGCTGAGATGCAGTATGTCATATTCAGTGGGGTCATACGTTTATCCATTTTGGCAATGTACTGACACAGAATAGCATTGAAGAGATGCAGGCTCTCATTTTCAGAGGTGTCCTAATTTTAACAATTTCTACAGTGTACTGATACAAGTTAGCCTAGTCAAGATGCAGTATCTCATTTGCAGTGGGATCTTACTTTTACCCAAGTTTGAGTTCCAACAGAGGATACAGCATCTAACTGCAGAGCAGTTCCAAATTACATCCTTAGCCATCTTTTCCAATGTGTGTAGCAATAATTTACAGTATTTCCTCTGAATAGCTGATTTATGTTAACCCTTTCAAGGACATATCTAATTAGTGGCATTGGAACTCTTATGGTTTTATATTTGTAGGAAGGATAAATGCTAGGCAGTTAATGTTTTAGGAGGTTTCAGAGGTTGCAAGGGTCATCATAGGGGATTACAAAGAAATCATAGAGGTGTCAACTGCAGTGTCCACAGACCAAACAAAGCATTTCCCTGTAGGGCAACCTCACTTTCCCTGTGTATTCCATGTAAAACTGGGACAAAACTCCTGTACATTTTCCTGTATGCTCAAATCAATACATGCACACAACTAACTTCATTATGTCTGTCAGTAAAATTGCTATAACAAATGTTAAGGCTGTGTTATGTGATCTTTGGCCCTGTTACAATGTACTGACATAACATAGCCTGGCTGAGATGCAGTTATGTCATATTCAGTGGGTCATACTTTTATCCATTCTGGCATAGTACTGACACAGGTCAGGTTTGCTGAGATGCAGTATCTCATTTTGGGGGTCCCAATTTTATCCATTTTACAATGTACTGATACAGATTAGCTTGGCTGAGTGCAGTATTTAATTTTAGTGGGTTCTTACTTTTACCCATGTTTACATCTGCATGCAACGTATTGACACAGGACAGATTTGCTGAGATACTGATGGTCGCTGTGTGCAACATGGCAGTGCTGACTTAAACTATGCATACAGTATGTAAGTATCACCCACATGTAGTCATGTCAGTGCTGCCATGAAACAGCTAACTCCGGAGCAAACTGCACATGTGCAAGTATCAGTCATGTGCAGTTCTGTAATCACAGCAGTATCAGTTACATCTGACTCTGGTGTGGCAAGAGCATGGCATAGTCTATTCAACACTCTTGCCACTCCTGAAAGTTCCCCACAGCTGTATTGGCTCAATGCTGGCAAAGGCTAATGGATGGATAACACTGGGGACCACTCAACTGTCTTCATGTCCACCAGCTCTATTGGCAGGTCATTTTAGAAGGCCACCACCTTCTGGAACAAAAATATGCTTCCTAATATTACCCTAAACTTGCCATCTGTTACCTTCAAAGCATGTCGCTGTGTCCTGTTGGAGAACATATCCATTTATTCAGTCTGTCAATATCCTGAGAGTGGGAAGCCTGAGCTCATGTCCCATGTCAGTCTGCTGTTCCACAGGGACAAGCAAAGGATGAGGAGCACCCAAATATGCAGAAAGCACCAGGACCACAAAATATTATTCAAAGTCCTTTATTTAACTAGTGTATAGTGTACCCTCACATAGTGAGCATAAAAGTGGTGGCTGAGCTTTCTGCAACTAACATTTCTTCTGACTCCTACCAAGTGTCATCAGAGTGATTCACTCTGATGATGCCTGACTGGGACTGGGAGAAGCATTACTTTCAGAGTGGCTCAATCATCACTTTTTCTGTATTCACTATGTGTGGGTACACTATGTACTAATAGTGTATAGTGGAATGCTGTATTATGCATGAAATTCCATGCCTGGAATATGTTTGTTCTGCTGCAGTAGTGATGACATTATGTTATTCTGCTACAGTAGTGATGTCACTACTGCAGCAGAACCACTTGGAATGCTGACACATTGTTGCTTTCCTCTATTTAATTCTGTGGTGAAAGTATTCTAGAACCTCTAGAGACTTCACAAGTCAGTTTCATTATGAAAGGAGAAAAAAACACACTATACACATTTCACATAATACTACTATACACTATAAAAAATACAGGATGAGCAACTTTATGCACAACCTGTGTGTTCTATCACCGCGGGATTCTGATTCCCATGGACCTCTCGAGCTTCATTCTTGAGGTCAGAGGGAATCAGAACCCCTCTGTGGCTGAACACATTGGTTGTGCATAGTTGCTCATTCAGTATTCTCTATTTCTTAAATGAAGAACTCTAAATATTGTTATGATCCTAGTGCTTTCTGCATATGTGGGTACTCCTCATCCTTTTGCTTGTTTCAGTTTTTTTCATTGCTGAGCACCATATTACTTGTTCTGCCAATCCAGATCTATTTTTGCTTTGTTCTACATGGAGAGGAAAGTAATAACTACTAGTAAACATAAATGTGGATATTATCTATTAGACCCTTCCAGGTATTCCTGTTTTGAAAATGTAGCTTTCCCTTAACAAAGGTATCCAAACAGAAAGCCCACCAGCAAATGTATTTTTCTTTTTAGTACTGAACACATTCTCTTTACAGCTGCAGTAAATGTAAACACTGGAGGAAATATGAAGAAACTGATAGGGGAAGCTTACAAAGGATGTCAGTTGGCATTTTACTGTATGGGACTGCATAAATATGCAGAACTAAAAAATGCAACATAAATTCATTGCCGCTAAGTAAGTGGCAGATGGTGTGTGTGTGTGTGGGGGGGGGGTTGTCAGCACAAAAAGGGGGTTTGGTTTGCACTCAGAGAGGAAAGAGAAGATCAGTTTTCCTATGTGTGATAGTGATGTAAAAATATGTATATAAAAAAAAGTTTTCAATATTTTAAACACAGATTCCTCTCCTGCAGCCCTATAGGCTCTGGCCAGAGTTTGTTTTGCAATGCTGTTGATTTGTGCTTGCACCGGTGAGTCATTTTTGCTGTTTTCCCTTTCTTACTAATCATCCTCTGAGTCACTCTCTAGCATGCAAATTCTTTTACAGGCGGGCATGGTCCTAGTGCAAACAAATGAAAATGCAATACTAAATCCAGAACTACATACATGTGTTGGTTTCTGTTAGTTATACAAGCTCATATCGTGTGTGTGTATATATATATATATATATATATATATATAAAAAACTTTGTTAATGCATCAGTTAGGGTTGTTCTACAGCAAAAAGTGAGAAATTCAATTTAAGGAGTTCCCAACCCTGTATCCCACCACCACCCCGCCTCACTCAACAGGCATCGGGGTGTGCGCTGGGGATCATCGGCCCTAACTCTCACCCCATCGCATGTTCAAACAAGCTGAGGTGGTGCAGTGTAGGAGAATGGGGTGAGAGTTAGGGCCAATGATCCCAATGCACACCCCGATGCCTGTTGGTAGGGGCAGGGTGGAGGTGGGGTGCAAGGGGTAGAAACCCTTAAATTGAATTTCCTCACTTTTTTTGCTGTAGAACAACCATAACTGATGCATTAATGAAGTTTTTTGCATAGAATTTCCTTACTTTTTAAGAAAGAATAGAAAAGTAGAAAGTTGCGCAAGTTGGTGGGAGCCCACACTCCCACCAACTTGTAAGTGTCAGGCCACATTACACACCCAATGACTAAAAAGTACATTCACAACAACAAGGCCAGCCACCAAACAAATGTTAATCTAGTAGAACAATAGAAAACGCTGTCCACAAAACGTAAACTGTGCCACACAATATTTCCGTAAAAAATATATTGTCGGTCATGTAAATACCTCTGTTAACATTTACAGGATATGCCGTCAACACCCTCAAAATTTCAAGTAAAAAGACCAAACCGTGTCCAAGATATGACATGCCAAAATTTGAAATTGTCATTCGTCAGAGTGGCACAGTTCTGCACCTGTTGACATTTAACACACACAACAACTGAAAACTACATCCATGACACTAAGGCTAGGTATCCTATCAATTTCAAGCCATCACCACAAGCAAAACATTGTCCACAGAATGTAAACTGTGCCACGCCATATCTCCACCAAAAAAAACATTTTCCAACATGGAAACACTGTAATTTACATTCACAGGACATGCCATCATCACCCTCCAAATTTCAAGTGAAAAGACCAAACCGTATCTGAGATATAGCATTTTAACATATGAGATTTTCATTTGTCAGACTGGCACAGTTCTGCACCTGTTGATATTTAACACACACAATCACTGAAAACTACATTCATGACACTAAGGCTAGGTACCCTATCAATTACAAGCCACCATTACAAGCAAAACACTCTCCGCAACACGTAAAGTGCGTCATGCAATATCTCTGCAAAACAAATATTATCTGACACAAAAACACCATAATTCACATCTGCAGGACATGCATGAAACACCCTCCAAATTTCAAGTAAAACACCAAACTGTTTCCAAGACATTCAATGTTAAAGATTGGTAAAATGTTACATTATAAAAATCTGACTATCTTGTCCTTCCCTCGTGATCAAAGATGGCGATCAAAGAATTTGCAGGCTTGCAGTCAAAGAATTTGCAGGCTCATGAACAAAGAATTAAAATCTTATTGTAACCTTCCTGTTACCTGGGGTTACTAGAATCCCAGTAAGACGTAGTGATAGGCAGGGAAGGCAGCTTGTGAAACTCCAGTTAAATGGATTTCACACTGTCTCACTCTGTTCTCAGTCTCAGCTGAGACTGACGGATGACATCATTTAGAACTGTCGAGCTGCATAAGCTCACTGGAATGTTGCAGTTGTAGGTTAGAGTAGACGATGGGGAATTTGAAGTCAGTCTGAGAGAGAGTTCTGTAGAGTTCAGCAGAGGTGCTCTGCTGAGTGCAGGCCCTCAGAGCTTTAAGCTCTGTCAGAGAGCTACTTTTTTTTTTAGGTGTGTGTCTCCACCTGAAGAGGAACACAGGAACTGCTAATTGAAGTAGTGGAGACTGCTTTCAATGGTTCAGGGCCCATCCCTGTGGGAATGGGGGAAGATATCAGCCTGTTTCCAGGGCAACCCCTTGGTCCGGCTAAGGAAAAGAAGCTGCCTGTTTAAGTTTGTGCTGAGGCACCAGAAGCTCTGGAAGAGAGTTCCTTGAGGAGGAAATGCTTGTGGGGCACCTGCAACCGAAGAGTGAGTTTGCTCTGCTAAAGGGCCATGTGTTTTCACCTGCACCAAGATGAAACTAAAGGGACTGTTACTGTGGGGTCAGGAAAAGATAGCCAAATACAGTTTGGAGGATGAGGGGATTGGACTGCTTAACTCTGTGGGGGGTCTAGAGTAATGGACAATGTCACTTATTAAATATGTTCAAGTCCAGCACAAATGGGAAGAAAAAACAGGAGATTGAATGTGAAATACATTTAAAAGGAATCTACACAGCAAAGTGTGTTAAAGGATGAGGTGTTATAGTCCAGAGAAATGGCCGGGTATGAATTGTGGGAGTGAGAGGTGGGAGCCCCCCATCAGTAGTAACCAAATTCACCTCTACAGATTTGCTCTGGGACACCTGTTGCTTTTTCTCAGGTACTTGGCCAGTGCCTGAGGAAAGTACCCAGATGTGGGATTGATGAGGAAGATTCCCTTATGGAGCAGAAGTGCTCTTAGGTGGCTTAGGGAGCCACCAGTAAATGTTTCCATGCTATATGGAAAATGTCCAAGTGGCTGGCAAGGGAGCCGAGCCAGGGAAAACCCAGAGCAGTGTACAAGTTCGGGCTATGTGCCCGTGTTTCAGAACCTGAGGGCTAAAGTGATGAGGATGTATTCTAGTCTCCTTAAATCTGCATTACCAGGAGTGTAGCCCCATGGGGGTCCATCTATGCTTTGTTTATTCTGTTGGATGTGAATAAAAGCCACACTTTAGAATCCCTCTTCTGGTACTGGACATTACAGTTATTGCTTCATTTGTCCAGAGTTACTTGGTGCCCCTGTGCAGAGTAGCCAAACCTAGCCAATGTGCCAAGTGACATATTCCTCCCTGAACCCAGCCCACTAGGTAGTGCTGTCAGATAGAAATGGCATACCTGGTAGGGGTTACATTATAAATCAAAAAATTGATGGAATTGCAGTAAACCACCACCATGGTTCAACAGAACGAAGCCCCTGAGTAAAACCCTCCCTCATCTGACTTCCTAGGACACCCCTGGGCTGAGAAAATATTTTTAAATTGGACCATCTCATCTCTTCACTCATGATGCACGATCACGATCAAAGAATCTCACAATCAAAGAATCTGCAGCTCACAAACACATAATTTAAAATGTTATAAATCAAAAATTGAAGGAATTGTGATAAACCACCATCATGGTTTGACAGAACGAAGCCCCTGACTAAAACCCACCCTCATTTGACTTTCTAGGACACCCCGGCTGAGAAAATAGATTTTTAAATTGGGCCATCTTGTCCTGCTCACGATGACGATTGTGATCAAAGAATCTCACGATCAAAGAATTTGCAGGCTCGTGATCAAAAAATTTGCAGGCTCATGAACAAAGAATTAAAAGATGAAATGCAAATTTTCACCGATTTGAACTGAGCCAATGGAATGTCTCGATAGAAGGGACCCTCCTGAGCAAAACCCACCCACATTTGTGCCCCTAGCCCACCCCGAGCTGAGATATTAGTGTTTTTAGGTCATGATGCAAGATCGCGATTAAAGAATCTCACGATCAAAGAATTTGCAGGCTCGAGATCAAAGATCATTAGCGAGCCATGAATTAAGATTTTAAAAGCTTATAACTCTATTTTTTGACCGATCTGGATGAAACCAAAGGCATGGCTTTATAGATCGGAGCCCCCTGAGTAAAACTCATCCAAGTTTTACTTCAGAAGTGACCCCGAGCCGAGATATTTGTGTTTTTCCAATCGGAAATTAAAAAACAAGATGGAGGACCTCGCAATCAAATAGAAGAAGAAGAAGAATCTGATTTATATAGTGCTTTTCTTACATCCAAAGCACTTTACAAGCAATGCTAGACTGGTAGTGAAGTGACTGAATGTGTGGTGGCGGCCATATCGCATCATCACCCACACACAGCCTGGATAATTGCATGAACCGGTTTATGGGAAGAAGAATGTTGGCCAGGACACTGGGAATGTTCCCTACTCTTTGCAAGGAGTGCCCTGGGTTCTTTTACTTCCACCTGGACACCCACCAGGACAACACCAGGATGGGTAGAAGGGACCTCAGTTTAACGTCTCATCCGAAGGACGGCACACCCCAACAGTGCAGCACCCCCCAATACTGCACTCAGATGCCAGCGATTTTTAGGTGAAAGTCCAATCCTGGTGTGGGACGAGAACCCAAGACCTTATGGTCCAGCGGCGGATGTGCTACCAACTGAGCCACGCTGACACCTAACTTAACAAAATAACTTTGTAAATTTTGGGGGACAAAGATTCTTGAACCACAAGGCTACAAATTATTTCATCGTCAGGTAAGACAAGATGGCCAGAACCCCATTCTTTGTTCGCAAAACATACATATAAATTTTCCCATTGACTTATGATGGGAACTTAAAAGTGGCATAACTTTTGAATGCCTTAATATTTTTTCACCAAATGAAAAGCATCATGTTTGGCCAGCAAAGCTCTTTTAAATAAGCCATCTTGCAGAGCAGCATGCCACGTGACGGCCACGCAGGATCACATCCAAAATCCCAAAAGCTGCCTCCAAAAATGGATAATTTTGCATTTTCAGCATTTTCGCACACAAAGACCGTAAGTCTGACCAAAATGAATTTGGCAGATCAAGAGATCTACAATGCTCCACCACGAATTCCAAATTTCAGGCAAATCCTTGAACGGGTCCAAAGTTATTAACATGAAAACTTTTGACTTTAGTACGTAAGTGACTGCTGAATTTTAACTATTGTGGCGTGACAGTGCCACTATAATATATATATATATATATTATATATATATATATATATATATATATATAGTTGGCTCCAGGGCTACATTAAATTTATGTAGTATGTTCCTCAGGTATGCCACTTGTAATTAAATGCATATTGCACAGGTATGATATATTTAATTGTATGTTATGCTACAAATGCAACTGTATTATTTATGATATTGTTTAACTGTATGTCTTGTTACAAATGTAATTGAATGCTTAATTTCATGGATATGACAAATGCTAAACTGTATGTCTAATTCTTCATTCAAATGTCCCCCTCCCCCCAGTCTCACTGGGAGAAGAGCAACTTGTTGTTCTGTGTGCCTTCCTGGTGAAACATTTCAATAAATAAGTAAATAAAAATATTTGTCTGTATGTGACAGTGCCATCTTATGTTATTATCATGCTGTGTTGTGGTCAGTGGTGCTGACAGTATAATACCTAATACAGTAACAATATTTTTAAGCTACATTTGGTGTTGCTTTAATGTAATATTTTTCTGTGGCCATATTACTTTTTTTGGAGGGGGTTGGGGTCATGGGTAAATGGTGGAAAATGTGTGCCTTCTTACTTGCTTTAAAATGGAATGACATATGTTGGGGGCCGAAATCAGGTTGAAACCAAAACCTTCCTATGATGTCTGTTTTTTCTGAGATCTGTTGGCTGTGTGACAAACGTGGATCCCAATTGCAGTAAATACACACAATAAATATTTTATTTCAGATTTGATTTGAACACCTAGCCTACCATACTTTTGTCAGTCTCTTTATTCAACTTCCAACCAGTAAGATCCCAGGCACTACAGACATTATTCAGCAGGTAACTGATTAAAACAATTTAACCAGCAGGGATCAGGTTGGTTTTATTTACTCGTGTTCAGGACTGAGGAGAAGTGGTTCCCTAAAATGTGGAAACACAGCTTGGGGCTGTTTTATATATATTGTGTTTAGGGGCTAGAGGTCACTACACTATGGAAACACGGATCGGGTTGTTTTAATTTATTACTGTGATTGGGGTTCAGAAAGGGGTTCTCTACCCAATGGCAATGGAGATCTGGAAGTTCTTTCATTTTTACAGTGCTTGGGGCTTTGGGGGCTGGCCGGAGTATTCTGCCAGGTGCAGCCATGTAAATGAGCCCATAACAGGCATGCAAGCGTTCCCTTTATGCCCTGCATGCTCAATGGGCTTATTTGAATGTTTGGCTGAATATCACCCATGGGGACTGCGGGCGCATACTGGTATGCACCACGAATTCCTCTATGGGTGGTCTTCAGCCCCACATCCTGGATGCACAGTGCCATGCCTGGCAGCCACTTGCTGTGCACCGTGCATCCAGGGTCCGATGTTCAAACAGACTGTGTAATCATGCAGTCTGTTTCAATATAGCTCCAGAGCCAACAAGCATTTGTCAATGCGAATGTTGTCTCACTGGCATTGGCATTGGTAGTACATAGACAGTGTCGGCAGATAAGTGCGGAGTTAGAGAGCATAATAGGAATGGCAGTGAAGTACTGAAGTGATGCCAACCCCACCCCCACCTGTAGAGACCAAGAGGCATTGGGGTGTGCCTTTGTCATCAGCTATAATGGTCATGCCATTGTACCACACCTACCCTGTAGACACTGACAAGTGTTGTGGTGTGCTTTAGGGTCTTTGGGCATTATTCTTACCTCATTCCCACAAGGAAATACGCTGAGGTGGGTGCAATATAGGAGAATGGGGTGAACTTTGTGGCTGAACAGTGCAAAGCACACCACAATGCCTGTCACTGGCTGCAGGGTGGGGGTGGAATGGCATGAGCATTACAGCCGATTATCCCAAGTCACACCCCTGACTCCTGTCAGCCTCTGCAGGGTGGGGTGCTACAGCTGGAAACCCTAACACCATAGGCGTGTGTTGGTATTTTCACTCCAAATTTTCAACATGGGCTGTTTGTTAGCTGAAAGGTGATTTTGCACACCGGCTATGCCATTTGGTGACACAGGGATGAAAACACATTTTGGGCAGTATGTGGAAAATGACAACTGTATTGTTGATGAGGAGATGTAAAAAAAATAGCAACACTGAAAATCTAGAGTGAAAATATGAAAAATTGATGAAGTTATGAGCATGCATAGAAACTGTGCAACACACGTCCGTAACCCAATTATTTTGAGGATTTTTTTAACCACGTGTTTAACATATGCATTTTGGGGCCTCCACTTATGAACTGTGGCACTGTGATTTTGTGAAATTTGTCCGAACCACTAATTTCACACAGTGACCACGCCATTGTGCGCCACAGGTGAGAAAACACATATATGGCAGGATGTGAAAAATGACAGATGTATTGTTCATAAGGAGGTGTGAAAAAAATGCCAGTGTTGAAAATCTGGCATGAAAATATTGCAGATTTGTGAAGGTACAAGAGTGCATGGAAACTGTGCAATGCACACTTGTAACAGTAATTTTTATGGAATTTCATCACCACATTTTCAACATAGGCATTTAAGGACTTCTGCTCATGAACAGTGTCACCGTCATTTCCTCAAACTGTCCTAAAAACTGATTTCGCACAGTGACCTCGCTATTAGTAGTAGTAGTAGTAAAAAGTTTATTTCTGATATCAGAAACAGGATAAAACCCAATTTAGCAACAGCTAATTTACAATGGGGTTCTGCGCTGGATGTGAGAAAACACATTTTGCCCAGGATATGTAAAATGACAGCTGTACTGTTCATAAGGAGGTGTGTAAAAATACCAATTTTGAAAATCTGGAGTGAAAATATTACAAATTCATGAAGTTATGAGTGTGCGTGGAAACTGCGCAACACAAGCTCCCAAAACAGCCATTTTTTTATTTTTCCCACCAAATCTGAAACATAGGCTTTTTGATAGCCCCACTCATGAACAGTGGCACTGTTGTTTCATTACTCGGTCCCAAAAGGTGATTCCGTACAGTGACCGCAAAATCACCTTTGGGATGCAATAACACCATGACAGTGCCCGAATTAATGAGGAGGGGTCCCAATAACCCCATGTTGAAAATTTGGTGCCAAAATGCCCACAAATGGCTGAGATATGCACCAAGGTTGAAAAAACCCTATTTATGCCATTATAGAGTTACCGGTTTTTCTTCAGTTTGCAGTCGGCTTTGAAGAGGGCAGTCGTGTTTCCGGTCCACCGAAGATCGTTGTACTGGACTCCAGAGGTAAGTATGAGGTGAGGGGGGTGTGGGGAGGCAGGGTGCACAGAGGATGGGCGCAGGTTGTGGAAGGGGGCAGAGAGACCATGAGGGACCTTTTCCTTTTTTACAGGTTTATATATAAAAAAAATAAATAAATTGCGGGATGGTTATTCTTTTGCAGGAGATTTGGCATGCTGGGGTGGGCTCCCAGCATGCCACCTATGTGTTTTGGAGGAGATGCTGTAGCCGATGGGGGATTGGGCATCTCTGTCTGCACATACTGAAGGGGGGGACACAAGCTGAGGGGGATTGGACACCCCTCTCTGCACACAACAAAAAGGGAGACATTATGCCAATGGGGAGTGAACTCCCTCATCGGCAAAATAAATGGGATGGGGATAAACACTGATGGGGATTAGGCCCCCCCATCAGCAAAAAACCATTGGGGGTCCATGATGCCAAGGGGTTGGGCACCCCTCATGTCCCATTTTTTAATGGGAGAGGTCATTATGCCAATAGGGAGTGGGCTTCCCCGTCAGCCTTGTGACAGGAGGTAGCGGCAGTCACTGCAGCCATGTTGCTGTCAAAGTCAGGAGGTGTATTTTGGTCCAGCTGCATGAGAGCTTTGCTCTCATTGCAGTGGACCTTTCTTAGATCTGGTGGCCACATTAGGGATGCGTGATGTCAGTACCTGCTGCTGGCTGATTGGGGAATAAGGGACGCACCTACTGATGCGTGCCCTGCATTCGCCCAACACTGACTGTGCCTCCAAATCTGCTACTACCGCACTATGTTGGCTGCGCATGCACGAGCCAACAAAAAAAACAGTAATGGAACACCAAACACACAATTATGCTGTCCACAAGTAATTTCAGACCTATTCCATAATGTTTTATTTGCTCACCAAATGGAGTATAGCCTATTCAGGCATGATACAGAAGTCCACACTATAAAACCTCTAACGTTTCACCAAGTCTTTGGCTTTCATGAAGATAGTGTTTGTTATTGCATCTGCCCATTTTATAGCCCTAACAGCTCTGGTCACATGGTTTCATTTAAAGTGATACAGTGCTCATACATATAAAGAAGTGCCCCACAATATTATATTATAAATAATGTTCTTTAAAAACACCAAGTGATATGTGAACAGTGCAAAATAACACCAGTTACAAATTGCTCACTCAATTCATTTGGTACATCCAATGAGAAACATTTCCTTTATCTCATTATTACTTGTACATTTCCAAAAACTTGCACCTTATTTCATTCCATCTTGGTATGTGCCACTTTTACCTGGAAAATGATTTCCATACATAAGTAGTCATATTAATAACCTTACAAAGGGCATTACTCTGAAAAGAATTATACAGGATGCAGTTTTTAAAAGAGTGAGCAAGAGAGCAAGTTCCCATAATGAGATTTAAAACTGCCTTGTTATGTTTTTTATTCTGTTTTCAACAGTACACAGAACCATTTTTCTTAACAACTTTACATCCAAAGGAGTCCTCTTGTAAATTTTTTTAAAGTAGCTTATAATCATGGAAAGAAAACCATGAGTGTGTGTGTGGGGGGGGAGGGGGTGCTAGGGTTCTGGGAAGATCCTATAAATTGCTATATAATGTATTTGGAACATTGATTACCCTCTGAAATCGGCAAGATTACAAACCTGTAAGCCCACTGACATGACGTAACATCAGTGGGTTTACAGAAAAGAATGTCACCGATAAGTAGCATTCCACAAAGAACGTCAGCTAGTCTCAGCAAATTATTCAAACTGCATTCTAATCATAGCAGTTTACAGTCACTGAACTAGCGATGCAATGTTGGGCTCACAGTATTTTACTTTTCCTGCTTAGATACCTTGTTGTTTCCACCACGAAGCTCCTCTTGCCACTCCGGATGTCTGGGCCAAATGCAGCTTGACCTCCCACAGTTCCCCTATCACGCATGCCACCTTGACCTCGACGGGTCAACTGGATGTTTTTTTCCCCCAAAGTTCGTTTTTACTCATCTCTCACAAACTGCGACCAAATACACTATAAAAGTTAATGCCTCTCGAGGTTTACTGCTGCTCTAGCAACAACTCGAGGTGATTACACCATGGTTATCACCTATGTGTTAGGCATTATCCTCTATATAATACTATGTTTAGAAAACTTTAAGATACAAAAGGTTAGATGTAGGGGATGCTTTTTGTCATTGGGCAACCAGAGAGACAGTTACTGGTTTCTATTTCCCCTGCATAAAAAAATATGTAGTAGAGAAAGGCGCATCTTCCAGTGTCCATAGGCCCCTGAGATGGGAGGTCAAGAGAGATGTGTAACAAGTGATGCCACTTCATGCACATTCCATCAAAACAGAACCTCTTCAGTTCATGTCCTGCAGGAGAAATTGAATAGATTGGTTATAAGATTACCGTCTTGTTTTCAAATATGGCTTGAGTTCTATATGGTCATTTAATCTATGCCCCATATAGGCTCCATGTGAATATCCAGCAGTTCTCTCTTTGACTCAACAAGTCATCTCTACTCCCCCATGGGTCCCAATGTGACATGTTCTAGACCTATGAACTTTAAAAGTATGTTCTGCCTTATTGTATACATTTTTCATGTGGACAGCCCATTCATTTTCGAGGTTTTCATTTCTCATTGCCCCAGATGTTCTCCTATTCTCTCTTTCCACTTTCTTTTTTTTTGCTATGTAGTAGGCATTACATGTGCAGAACAACATATAGACCACATAAGTGGTGTTACAATTAATAAAGTGGTTTATGTTGTACATCCTTCTATCGTGTCGACACTTGGAATGGTCTGCCACAAGAGACAGTGGGGCAAGCACAGTGGAGGAGTTTAAACATGCTTGGGACAGGCACAAGGGAAGCCTGAGAGGGGAGGGAGGGAGTGATGAAAAGCCATTGATCACATAGAGTCAGTGGCCATATACAATGTAATATGGGCCTACAGGCGAACTGGATGGGCCTAGCGCTATCTGCTGATAGTTTCTATGTTTCTATATGGGTTCCTGAACATACAACATTCATGTATGTATGTACAGCCATGGGATAAGGTGACCCTCTAGGGCCATTTTAGCTAGCTCCACCAAAAGCCTGTATCTGGTTAGTTAGTTAGTTCTTCACAAAACAAGAACTCCCTAGAAATTGGCTACCACCCTTACCCAGTGGATGTAGGAAATGTGGAACTGTACTTTCTCTAAGGACATACATGAATGTAGTATGGGTGTCAGGATGTGCCACAGTGTGACTTTTCCTTGCCTACATTTCCATCACATCTTGGTAGAGAACCTTTCTCATAATGGGGCCCCCTTTCTTGGAGCAATTTGTTTCCCCAGCTTAGAAATTCCCTACTCTTGCCACTTTCAAACATGGTTTAAAAATGTGCTGCTGAAGGAACAATCTGTAGATGTTTTACTAGCTGATTCATGATGTTGGTTACTATACTTATACATATCGTTAGGGCTGTATGAATACCCTTTTTCAAATATTCATCTGAATATTCTTATTCGGTAGCCAGATATTCGGGAATTTGTATTCAGAGCCCAATTAAAATAAAAAAAGCCCTTCCCTCTCCTTCCCAATCAAAAAAACCCCAGTAAAATGTAACCCCCATCCCCCACTCGTTATCAGTGGTCCAGTCCCATCCTCCTCCCCCTCCACACCCACAATTTGTTATATTTAATTAGAAAAATGTCAAATAAAATCACTCAATGGATGACTGGCATAACCGGCCCACCTCTATAGTCGACTGCTGTCTCTCTCATCATTAAGCTATTGTTCGTGAATTAAAAAAAAATTAGTTATGTCCCCCCACCCTGACATCCTGGTGGTACTGTACTCTCACCCACCCCTCTCCCAGCAGCCAATTCTTCTGAGAAGGTGACCAGCACAAACCTACCTTATTTCACAGATGGCTGCCTCTCATGAAAGAACGTGCTTGTGCTTTCTCAGTATAGTAAAACCAACTGATCATGTGATCAGCTGGTTTTACTATACAAAGACAGCAAGTCACTAACTTAGTTTTTTTCTCTTTTAGATATTTCCTGAAGAAGACCTAAGGTCAAAATGTAGATTTGTAACTCTATTTTCTATTTTCAGCATGCATTTAATATAACCATTTTTTTTTTATTTCACACCACATGCTGACAGAGCGCCTTGTTTTTACTTTGACATTTTAAGAGCACAAGTGCTTTCATTCATGGGAGGCAGGCATTTGTGAAGGAGGGCAGGTTTGTGCCAGTTTCTTCTCATAAGAACTGGATGATGGGGGTGGAGGGTGAGATTTGGTGCTGCCAGGGTGGGGGGCATAACTTATACCCAGTCCCCAGGGAGGAGAGGATCTGACAGATGCTCTGAACCCTCCCAACCAGTCTCTGCTCATGTCATCCTGGGGTTGTGGTGAACCCAGGACACCAACATGCCAAGAGATCCCCTATCACTCAGCGCCATGGAGCCAGCCTTGTTTTTATGTTTGCTTGCATGCATGTGCAAGAAACATAGTGCCTTCATCGGAGATTTCGGAGGTGTGTCACCTCCTCCTCCAATTCAGTCAGTGGGCTGGCAGGCGCAGCCCCTGTAAGCCAATGCATTTTGGAGCTGTCTATGACACGCTCCAAAATGCAGTGGCATACAGTTGAAAAGGGGAGCTACGCTTGAGTGAGCACCGATAAGATATCGGCTGCTCACGCACAGCTCCCCCCCACGCACAGAGACAGACGTGCCCACCCTCGAGCTGTATAGCCGACGGGTGCCCAATCCCCGCCGGGCTGAGCTGCGCCCCCACCAGTTGCTGAGCTGCGCCCCCACCCCCCAGTTAGTGGTGCCACGCTGGGAGCCCACCCCAGCGTGGCAAGCACTGTAGTCCTTGACGGTGGGGTGCCCAATCCCCGTCAGCTGAACACCCCCAAGTCCTTGTGCCATGCTGGGAGCCCACCCCAGCGCGGGTAAACGCCCCACGACGCCTTTTTTTTAAACCTGTAAATAAAACTGTTCCGCCGGGCGCGCCTCCCAACCCCCACAACCCGCACCTACCCACTGCGCACCCAGCCTCCCCACAACCCCTCACTCCATACTTACCTCCGACTCCGCGAGATGATCTTCAGTGGATCGGAACACGCCTGCACTCTTCAAAGCCGACCGCGAACTGAGGAAATGCCGTAAGCTGTATAATGGGTTACATAGGGGTTTCAACTTATTGCATATCTCAGGATTTTGGGAATTTTTGACCACATTTTCAACATGGAGTTTGGGACCTCTCATGAATTATGTCACTGTCATGGCGTTATACGGGCCCGAAGGGTGATTTCGCACAGTGACTGTGCAGTGACTGTGAAATCACCCTTTGGGCCTGAATACCACCATGACAGTGACATCATTCATGAGAAGGGGTCCCAAAACCCCATGTTGAAAATTTGGTGCCAAAATTCAAAAAAATGACTGTTTTACGAGGGTGTGTTGCGCAGTTCCTACGCAGGCTCGTAAGTTCGCGAAATTTCAATATTTTCACTCCAGATTTTCAACATTGCCATTTTACCACACCTTCTTATGAGTAGTATAGCTGTCATTTTTCACATCTCACCCAAAATGTGTTTCCGCCCATGTAGCGCAGAATGGCGCAGTCGGTGTGTGAAATCAATGTATCGGGACAAATTAAGAAAATCACAGTGATACTGTTCATGAGCAGAGGTCTTAAAATGGCTATGTTGAAAATTTGGTGAAAAAATTCCTAAAAATGACTGTTTTACGAGTGTGCATTGCGCAGTTCCTACGCAGGCTCGTAAGTCGCGAATTTTCAATATTTTCACTCCAGATTTTCAACATTGCCATTTTACCACACCTTCTTATGAGCAGTACAGCTGTCATTTTTCACATCTCACCCAAAATGTGTTTCCGCCTATGTAGCGCACAATGGAGCAGTCGGTGTGTGAGATCAATGTACGGGACAAATTAAGAAAATCACAGTGACACTGTTCATGAGCAGAGGTCTTAAAATGGCTATGTTGAAAATTTGGTGAAAAATTCTAAAATGACTGTTTTATTAGCGCATGCTAGCAGTTCCTATGCAGGCTCGTAAGTTTGCAAATTTAATATTTTACTCCAGATTTTCAACATTGCCATTTTATTACACTTTCTTATGAACAGTACAGCTGCCATTTTTCATATGTCGCCCAAAATGTGTTTTCACATGTAGCGAATAACGTGCTGTTGGTGTCTAAAAGCAATGTTTAGGACAGATTGAGAAAATCACAGTTACACTGTTCATGAGCAGAGGTCTTAAAATGGCTATGTTGAAAATTTGGTGACAAAAGTCCATAAAATGACTGTGTTATGAGTGAGCAATGCGCAGTTTCCACGCACCCTCGTAAGTTCATGACTTTGTAATATTTTCAGTCCAGATTTTCACCAGTACAGCTGTCATTTTTCACAACATGGCTGAAGTGTGTTTTCACACTTTCAGCGCTGAGATGCCTGGTCACTGTGGGAAATCATTGTTCGGCACAGATAAAGAAAATCACGGTGACACAGTTCATGATCGGAGGCACCAAAATGCCTGAGTTGACAATCTGCTGTAAAATATCCCCAACCTAATTATATTACGGTGTGTTGCACAGTTTCTATGTACGCTCATGACTTCACCATTTTTAAATATTTTTACTGCAGATTTGCAACATTGCCATTTTACACCTCCCCATGAACAGTACAGCTGTCATTTTTACATCCTGTTCGAATGTTTTTGCACCTGTGGTGCTAAATGTCCGAGTCGCTGTGCATAAGCAGCTTTCAGCTAACAAACTGATATTCCCCTGTTCATGAGGTGGGGTCACAAAAAACATGTTGAAAATTTGGAGTGAAAATACCAACGAATGCCTGAGGTATTAGGGTTTCCAACCATAACGCCCTAACCCTGTAGAGAATGACAGGCATCAGAGGTGTGACTTGGGATTCTTGCCTGTAATGCTCATACCATTCCACACCCTGCAGCCAGTGAGAGGCATCGAGGTATGCCTTGGACTCCTTCAGCCCCAAAGTTCACCCCATTCTCTATATCGCACCCATCTCACCGCATTTCCTAATGAAATGGGCATAAGGCCAAAGACCCTATGAACACCGCGACACTTGTCATGTCTGCAGGGTGGGTGTGTGAAATGGCGAGGGCGGTTATGCCTGATCGCACCCAAATGCACACCCCAATGCCTGTCACTCTCTGCAGGGTGGTGGTGGGTTGGCTTCAGTTCAGTACTTCACTGCCATTCCTATTACGCAGCTCTGTAACTTCTACATTACCACTGCCAATGCCAGCAAGCAAACATTCGGCATTGACAAATGCTTGTTTTTTGGTTACCAGGTAAGTCTCACTAATCACAAGTGCCTGTTTCAGGGCAACCGTGAGCACTAGGAAGGTTAAGTGACTACCTCAGAGTCACACAGTATGCAAAGGGAGGTTGTGGGAATCAAACCTAGGTCTCATAGATGCACCAAGCTCATTCATAGCTTGTTACTCTAACCTCCAGGCTATACTGCCAGCCCCATGTCATATTTCCCTGAGGTATGACATCAGGCTTAGCAATCAGAAGTGGTGTTGTGTCCTCAGTGGGGCTAGTATAAGGTCTCTCATATCCACCTTGAAGCTCAAGTTCATCTTATCTGTCTCTGCTGGGCTGTTCCTTTGTTTTCACTAGTACTCTTGCTTTCCTTTTTGTTATTTTATAGACTGTTAATAGTATAGGTCTCAATTCATATCTGGACTGTCACTAAATAAACTGACAATCAATGGCTAGTTGTTGTTTGTTGTTTGATACTGCAGGCAACTGAAGTGAGACATTTTCATGGTAGTTCTGGCAGTTTACTTTTCCCGTATCTAATGGCATGTTTTAAAAGCTGTCAGAGCACCAGCTCAACCTGTCCTGTAGTGCATGCATATCTCTCAACTGTCACACATTATAAGGTATGTTACTCATTTTATCCGTCAGAAACCCTCTGTCTCACATTGAGAAGATGTCATTCCACACTGACCACTGAAGCTGTTAAGCAGAAATGTAATATAAGATGCTAGGTTATCAGCAAACATTATACACATTAGTGCACCTATTTCCACAGTATTCTGAGTTTACAATGTCATGTTTGATGATGTGCCACACATTTTGTCCAGTTGTCACACATCCTGTCACACATTTGAGTGATGAAGGGTTGAGAGGTATGCATGCACGTCAGACCAGCACTGAGTCAGCATGAAGTGTATACAATTTAAAATAAAAAAAACAGTTTTGGAAGGACAGTAATCCAGTTTTATTCATGTGGTGCAGCATTGCTATCTAAGAATAAGAAAGAGCAGTTATGCTTACACTTCTACTGCGACTGGCTGAAATGCAGACTGCCAGCTCGAGCAGTACTGTACAGCACTTCAGCACCAGTGTGCAGTGTTTACAACAGAGTGCTATGAAGAAGATTTACTGGATCATACTGATCAACACTCTTAGCTGTGACAAACAAGGAATATGGAATAACTTCAGGGAGCTTTTTTTTAAAATGTGTGCTGCTGATGAGAGCATGCTGTAGTAATGCTGTCGTAGTGTAATGGTTAAATTGGAAATGTTTAGGTGGGGGAACTCTTACATCTAGATTTCTAGGTGGTGGAACTGTCATATCTAGGGGGTGGAAGTCTCCCGTAGTAGTCAAACAGGAGCTCGGCCGCTCACTGGTACCTCGTGCCGCTAAAGGCATTAAAGCCGTAAGGTACGTTCTCACCGATTTCTTCCAACCGGCTCTCTCCAGTAGGAGTTGGGGGCTCTAGCTGTTTCCACCCTTCACTGAAAGCGGCTGTTTCACCTTGTTTTTGGACTTTGGACTGCTAAATGACTCCTGGGACTATGAGCAGCCATTTCATGCTGTGTTACAGCTCCTCCGGTGAACACTTGTCTTGAGTGCTCGCGTCGGCTCCCCACCGCCCCCCTCCCCCACCCTGGTCAACCTTTTAGCTATATCGGCTTCTGTTGGTCATATGACTAAGTGTCCACTTTCCCTTTGGCTCCTTATACTCTCTAACCAATGGGGGCGTTAGTCTTACACACCGACAGATAGCATTTACCTCAGTTCTGTTGTAGATATACAGTCTGTTCTCGGCCCTTTTCTCTAAACTTTTATTCCACCCTCCCCTTCACCTTACCAGGCACCTCTTCCTAGCTGACTATTTGTTCTCCCAAACCTACCATATTTCTCGTGGTTTTTTCCTTACCTCACCCTCTAGCCTCTTCCCTTATTTTTCTGCTCTCCTTCTAAATCCTCTCCCTCTCCAGAATTGCTATCATGCCTCCTCCTCCACGAGGGTCCATCGCCATTGTGTGGTAGACTAAAAGTACTGACCCTCATACTCTGTCTTCTTTTCCTGCTCGGACTAAACAAAATCTATTTGTCTCTACCTCATGGCATACAACATGATACCCCATCACCCTGTGATTTTAGTTTTTCAAACCTACTCCTCTCCAATCATTACCCTAAACCTGCCTTGCACTACTTTCTTCTTAAAAAAGGTTGCACGTACCTGGTTCTCACTAACTACCTACCACAAAAGAAAAAGCAGAAATCCTCCTTTACTTTAAACTGGGCACAGCTTAAATTCTTAGCACCTCTATTACTGCTGCTGGCAGGTGATGTGGAACTTAACCCTAGCCCTCACCAAAACAGCACCCTGATAAACCCTCATACCAAGTCTAAAAAAAGGTCTTCTAATTGCTCACATGAATATTAGAAGTCTTCTGGGCCATCTGGCTGAACTTGAGGCCTGGATCAAAGTGGTTGGTCCTGACATTCTGTGCCTCACAGAAACATGGCTTGAATCCCGTATCCTGGATGCCCAGTGTACCCTTCCTGGATACTCTATTATCCGACAGGATAGGACAGGGTCCAAACAGGGCGGGGGTGTTGCCATTTACCATAAAACCCCCCTCACCCTAAAAGTGGCTCCTGTGCCTAGCTCCCTACGGCTCTATGAGTTCTTGCATGTAACTCTGTCATTAGGTGTGAAAAATCTGCACATAATATGTCTCTACAATCCACCCACTGGAGGGGTGGAAAGTTTCAAGGAACTACTCCAACAAACATCACAAGTAATTAACATGAATGAGGCCATCCTACTTGGTGATGTAAATCTAAACTGGCTGGGCCCGTCTCATAGCACTCTGGCATCATTAGTCCAAAAGCACAACTTCCACCAGATTATAACTGAGAACATCAGAATGACCAACTCCCAATTGGGGACGCTGTTAGACTGGATCCTCACAAACAGACCAGATCATATGACAAAGACATCTGTCCTGGCTGATGCTATAACTGACCACTCGCCCACTATCTGCCACTGGCGCTCTGGTCCATCACCATCTCCTCAGTCTCGCCTGGTCACATTTACTAACTTTGCACATATGGACCTAAATGCCTTTCTCCTTGGCATAGCCAACATTGACTGGGCTGAAATCTACCAAGCAACAAAAGTTGAAGATGCCTTAGAAGTGTTTCTGACCAGGTTCGGAGATGTACAAAATAGGCATGCACCGAAAGTGCCGAGAAGGGTTAGAGGTAAACAAACGAGATGGCTTCATAAAGATCTTCTCCGACAACTCAGAACCAGAGACAATCTATGGAAGCATTTCAAGTCTACTGGACTACCAGGGATCACTTAATCTACAAACAACACAGAGGTTTCTGCAAAAATAAAATCAGGCTTGCTAAAAGCAAATACTGCCAAAACCTGCTAACCAGCTCTGCAAATGTTCCCCGCAAATTCTGGGGTCATATCAAGACCTTCCTGGGCACCCCACAATCAGTCACCCCTCAGAAATGATTCTACATAGTATCCACTGCAACAACTCCCTCACCATAGCAAATGCTTTCAATCATCAGTTCTCTGATCTGTCTTCCTACACATCCACACTACAAATGGCACCTGCTGCACCTCAGCCCTTTTCTACCAGTGAACCAGCCTACCCATCGACCAATAAACCTGTGCCTCAAGCAACCAAGTCTTTCTACTTCAAAGCTGTGTCTGGAATACAAGTCTTTAAACTACTAAACACCATATCTGACAATACCAGCCCTGGCTCTGACTCTCTGGAACCACGCCTATTGAAGGCAGCTGCTCATCTCATCTCCTATCTACCAGCCAGGGTGTTCACACTGTCCCTCTCCAATGGCACTGTCCCAGATATCTGGAAGTCAGCAAGAATTATCCCCATTCTTAAAAAAGGAAACAAGAACGAAATCTCTAACTATAGACCTATAGCAATTCTCTAAGTCCTCAGCAAAGTCTTAGAAAAACTTGTATCCACCCAAACCATTGAGTTCCTTGAATCCTCTAAATTGCTCTGTGAAGCACAACATGGATTTAGGAAAAATCACAGCACCACAACTGCGTTAGCAAAGTTCACCTCGGATACTCTCACAAACATGGATGAAGGCCAGCTTACTGGGGCTATGTACATCGATTCACCAAGGCTTTCGACCTTGATGGATCACCCTACTACTGACCACCCTCAAAGATCTTGGCTTCTCATCTCCTGTAACAAGCTGGTTCAGAAGCTACCTAACTGATAGGACCCAAACTGTCAAACTCAACTCTGCAATCTCTGATAGCACCATTATCAATATTGATGCCTCAAGGCTCTGTACTGGGCCCTCTCCTGTTCTCATTGTTCATAAACAATCTTCCCAGCAGCATAGTATCTGGTGCCTCTCTTCTATGCAGATGACCTGGTCATCTATGCTCGGTTGGATAATATTTACCACCTAAGTGTGGCTCTGACATCTGCCTTCCACTCTGCTCAACATTGGCTAAACTCACATCGCCTATCCTAAAATGCCAGCAAAACCAAGGCAATGCTATTGGGTACTGCCCACAAGCTAAGATCCTGCTCATCTCCCTTAATAATACCTGACCTTGATGGGACCCCTCTTGAGGTTGTCAGCACTTTCCGCTATCTTGGCATACTGCTTGACTGATCCCTGGACCTAAACCTGTATATTCAAGAAACCTGCAAAACTGTAAACTGCAAACTGGAAGCTGCCTACAGAACCAGCTATATGCTTACACCTGCTGCAAAACTGGCCATTGTCAGAGGAATCCTCCTTCCCACTCTAACCTACTGTGCTCCCATCCTGTCTATGGCGCATAAAACTACCCTGCAAAATGGGATGTCACCTATATCAATGTTTGCCGGTACACCCCTAAGGCCCCCGGCTCAGCATCACTGCCAACTGTACAAAAGACCTAGGCTGGCTCTCTCCCTCTGTCACCAGACTTCACCTTTGCTGCCCTCTGACTCCATCATCAGAATGGATAGACCAGCTTCACTATCAGAACTGCTTCAGCCCGTTGCCTCTTTGTGTGAACTGAGATCATCAGATAAATCTCTCCTGAAATTTCCCCTCTGTCGCACCTCAAACGGTTCTGGTGCATTCGGGCATACTGCCCCAAAAATGTGGAACTTGCTACCTCCTGACCTAAAATATGCCTCCTCGCACTACCTCTTCAAGCGTGGGCTACGTAACCACCTAACTACAATGGACCAATGTGCCTGCTATGACCCTACCTGAGCCAGTCCTTTCATGCCCTCTTTCCCCAAACACTTTTCTCCCAATGTGTATGACCCCCTCTCTTCAATCTCTCTCTCTCTCTCTCTCTTTCTACTGTCGCTTCCTCATCCTATCTATCTGCTGGCTGCCTATATCTCCATTGTCTGCCTTATATCTTTGGTAACCTATTTTTGCACTATTAATGATTATGTTATAAAAACAATGACCTTACTGTTTATGTCTCTACAATACCTTGTGTCTGACAGTGCCTCTAGCCCTTACACTGTTTGCCTGTTGTTTCAATCTGTTGCTCATACTTGAGATGAAGTTTTTGTATTGGGTACTGGTAAATCTTAAAGGTCTCAGCCTCCTGTTCCCCTCCTCCCCTCCGACTAAGCCCAGACCTATTACCCGGTAATCAGATCCATGAGCCCAGGCACTTTCCGCACCCTAGGCTGCAAGCCACCATTTGCCGTACTCACCTCTGACCCCGCCTCCTGCACAAGCTCTCACCGTGAGCAGTTCCATGAGCCTGACTCAGTTCCCAGCTTCTACCGCAAAAGCCGTAAAGTTCTCCCACCGCACCCCTACTAATTTCTTCTACTCATATACCTTGAAATAGAATCAGTGGCCAGGACTCCTACCTTGCTTCCATTTCAACCCCTAACTTGGTGGGTCTCCCTGGTTTTGCCTGTCAAAACCAGCCTGTCTCACGCTGGTCCCCTCCCAAATCTCCTCCCATACCAAACTTTTCACCACTCCTGTTGCCCCTCGATGGATATGACTCATCCGGTTTCCAAAATCGCCTGACCACCTTAACCCTCCATCTCCGACTTATCACTACACCATGCCGGGAGCGAAACCATGAGCCCAGGCACTTTTAGCGTACGGCTGCTAATTCTGACCTTGCCGTTTCCTATCCATGACCCCTCGCCTCCAATACTCAAACCGCAAACGGTTCCACAAGTCCGTCTCAGACCCTGTCTCCTACCGCAAAGCCGCACTTCTCGCCCCACCTGACTGGAAGCTCAGCTCCCATGCCCGATTATAGAACCAGTGGCCTGGACACTTTTCTTACTATCGACTGCAGATGCTGCAAGTTTGCCATTTCACCCCGACCTCCGCCTCCCGAATTACTTCAATCCATCTAACGGTTCCACGAGCCTGGTCTCAGACCCCAGTCTTCTATTGCAAACACCGTAATTTCTCATCCCACCGACCAGACTTGCTCCTCGCCGTTTTAGAACCAGCTGACCAGACACTTTTCCTACTCCCAGCCGCTGATGCCACAGGTTATATGGCATTTCATCTCCTACCCCATGCCTGCCCCTCACACTGTAAACCAGTTAACTAACCTATGACTCTGGTCTCCAGCCCTGCTACCTACTGTGGAACTTGTTGGAGCACAGACCTTACCTACCCCTGGCTCCTTTACCTTGTCCCCCCTTTCTCTTTCCTTTCTCCTATACTCTGAGGTCTGTCCCGCACCAGTACCATTGTTCTTACCCATTGTTCTTTCCTGTTTATTTGTAAAACAATTTTGTTATTTCAATGTACCTTGACATGTAACTCTGCCTTATTGTCTTTGCATTGTACTATGTATTGTTCCTGTACCTCCCGGGTCATGCTTGAAAATAATCACTTGCTGGCTAGTGCACTTACCCAGTTAACGAAAACTAAATAAATAAATAAATGAAGAAAGATGACAGAGCTGGTGGAACTGTCATGTAAGTTTTTAAGAGGTGGTGAAACTAAGGTCCTGTGGGCTCCTGCTCAGTTTAACCCTTGGTGTAATTGTTTCATGACAACATGAGTGAAACAGCTTGCAGCAAGACAGCATGACCCAGAGGAAGCCAGTTTAAAAACAAAGGCGGTCAGAATGAAAATGTTGTATTAGTGATGGATCTTTAGACATTATACAGGGTATGGGTTGTGCAATCAGAGTGCCATCTTTCTGTTTAAATATTTATTGTTGCTGAGTGCGTGCTGCAGTACAGGAGTTTTAGAGCAGTAGTGTGCAAGGGGTTTGGGGTTCTAGGGTTGAGTCTGGTAGAATCTGGCTCAGTTGGATAAACTGGGAGTAATTTACATTTGCATAATTTATGATGGAGAATGAAAGCCAGCTGAAGCTGAAGTCACCTAGGATAAGCAACTCACCAGAGGAGGCATGGGGGACAAGGTGATGAGAACCTCAGTGACAGAGGGAAGGATATGCCATAGCTGCAATAAATTCCAGCAACAAATATGGGGATGGAGAAAGGAGGGAGAGTTTCAGGAGGAACATCTCAAGCGGCAGGGGAGGAAATGGACAGCATAGGTTTGAATTGCCTGCCAGAGGACAGATAGATGGCTATGCTTCTGCCCCTCTTAGTACAATCCTGGTGGATGACTGAGAAGCCAGGGATGGCTATGGCAGTATCAGGGGTCGTGGGGCAGAGCCAAGAATCTGAGATCACCAGGACATCAGGGTTGAGGTTTATCATTATGGGTTGTATAAGGTCAACTTTGGGAGAAGACTACAGATTTTAACATAGGACAAAACCCTTTGGGGAGAGGAGAGGAGAACAGAGGCAGTTGGCTATGCAGGACAGGGGTTGAGTGCAACATTACCTGCTAGAATGGTACTGCTGGACGCCTTCAGGACAGCTTCCTGCTGCAAATGGTCAGTGAACCAACCAGGTTAGGGAATACCCTTGACCTTGTGCTGGCAAATGGGGACTTTGTGAGAGAACTTACAGTGGAGTAACCGCTGTCAGGGAGTGACCACTCAGTATGGCTCACATTGGATATGGTAAAGGAAGGGTGGAATCTGGCACAAGAGTGCTGGACTTCAGGAGGGATGACTTTGGGAGGATGGGGGAAGTAGTAAAAGGTTACCTGGCCAGAATTCAATCTAGTATGGATACTAACCAGAGGTGGGAGCTCATAAAGCTGGGGATGGGGAGGTAAGCAAAACCTGCTGCAAAGCCCAGAGCAAGAAGGCTAGGGCTAAGAAACTGAGCTGGTTGAGCAAGGAGGTCATGGAAAAGGTAAGGAAGAAAAGAGCTGCCTTTAGGAAGTACAAGAAAACAGGGAGGGGGAGGACAGGGAGGAGTACTTGACAGAATCAAAGGAGGTGACAAGGGCAGTAAGGGGAGCCAAAGCATCTATGGAACTCAGGCTGGCACAAGGCATTTAGAAGGGGGAGAAGGACTTCTTTAAGTACATCAGGGAGAAAAGGAGCTGTAAGGACCACATAGTGAGGATTAGGAAGGAGGGGTTGGGTGGGAAGCAGGTGCGATAAGGCAGAAGCACTAAATGAGTACTTCTGCTCAGTATTCACTAAAGAAGGGGGTGACACCAAGGGTGAGAAATGGCAGAAATGGGGGAAGGGGTGACAGATTGGAAAATCATGGAGGCAGAGTTCAAGAGGGCTTGAAGGCACTGAGGGTGGACAAGGCACCAGGCCCAGATGGCATCCACCCAGGGTACTGAAGGAGCTGGCAGAGGTCCTTGCAGGACCTTTGGCAGACCTATTTAATGCCTCACTACATTCGGGGTATGTACCTCAGGACTGGAGGATGGCTCATGTGGTGCCCCTCCACAAGAGTAGCCCCAAGGATGAACCAGAAAACTACAGACCAGTGAGCCTCACATCCATCATGGGTAAGCTAATGGAGACTATCCTGAAGAAGAGGCTGGTGGCCCTCCTAGAGGCCAAAGGACTACAGGACAGCAGACAGCATGGCTTCATACATGGCAGATCCTGCCAAACCAACCTAGTCGAGTTCTATGACTGGGTAACTAGGCAACTGGACAGGGGCCATGTAGTGAATGTCCTGTATCTGGACTTCAGTAAGGCATTTGACTCTGTGCTGCATGGAAGGCTGGGAAGGAAGTTAGTAGGCACAGGGGCACTTGCAAAGCTGGTGAGATGGGTAGGAAACTGGCTTCAGGGAAGGCAACAGAGAGTAGTAGTGGGTGGGGAGCTCTCACACCCAAGGGCAGTGATGAGCGGTGTTCCACAGGGCTCAGTGTTGGGACCAGTGTTGTTTGGGATATTCATTGCAGACATATCATGGGACATCAAGAGCAAGGTCAGTCTGTTTGCTGATGATACCAAGGTAGCTGCGGTGGTGGATGACCTAGGGGGATGGCAGGGGTTGCAAGATGATCTGGCAAAGCTTGAACCTGGTCAGACACCTGGCAACTGGGCTTTAATGCCAAAAGTGCAAGGTGCTGCATTTTGGGATGAAGAACCCAGGAGGAGTTACCAGCTGGGGGAGTGCTAGCCCAGACAGAGGAGGAGAAGGATCAGGTGTGCTCATTACGGGATCAATGAACAACTCAGCACAATGTAGGAAGGCAGCTGCAAAGGCCAACAAAATGCTGGGTTGTATTGCAAGGGGTATATCCTCGAGGAGGGAGGAGGTGATTCTGCCACTGTATAGGTCATTAGTTAGACCACACCTGGAGTACTGCGTGCAGTACTGGTACCCATATCTGAAGAGGGACATTAAGTTACTGGAGGGGGTGCAGCACAGGGCAACAAAAATGATCAAGGGGCTGGGGGACTTATCATACGAGAGGAGGCTGAAGGAGTTGAACATGTACTCACTGGAGTAGAGGAGGGACAGGGGTGACATGATTGAAACCATTAAATACATGAAAGGAATAAACAAGACAGGTACAGAGGGGCTGTTCAAAGTAAGGAAGGGGAGGGCCACCAGGGGCCATGATTTGAGACAGGAGGGAGGAAGGTTCGGGGGGAGATGAGGAGACACTTTTTTACAGAGAGGGTGGTGGCTGGGTGGAATGCATTACCTGCAGATGTGGTATCCAGTAGAACAGTGGACTGCTTCAAAAGGGGATGGGACAAGACAATGGGAGGGTTAATGAAGGGAAGGGTGGAAGGGAGGGGCAGCTGCAGAATAAGGGGTGCTAGCTGCACATTCGAGCAGACTTGATAGACTCTCAGGCCTTTATCTGCTGGCAATTCTCATGTCTCATATGTTTGTAATGAGTAGCAAGGAGACAAGACGTTGAAAGAAGCCCATGAGATGCTTGAGTGAAGAAAAGGAGGAGGGGAGAGAGAAGAGAGGATGGAGGAGGCAGAGGATCCTGAATGCATCAAGATGGATCCTGGAGGAAGGGAGGAGGTGGCGTGTGTTGGGAGGAGGCTAGGAGAATGGAGGGTGGGAGGAGGAGAAAGGAGTAAGGGAGACAGAATGGAGAGGGGAGGAGAATGATTATACGGACTAATGCTCTTATTTGGGACAAATGGGTGATATGGACTAAATTCAGAGTGCTTTTTTTAAATGTGCATTGCTGATAAAAAAACAAAAATAAACAGGTTCCTTCTTAAAGAGGGATCAGTGTGACAGGATTGGGTAAGACCATGTCTCATATGTTAAGCAGAGAGAGTTAAAAGCAAGCATCTAGTTTGTCTTCCCCAATTTCTGCACTTGTCTTTCTCTTCCCTGATTGTGCAATCAAATTTTCTTGTGGCACCTATGAATTGGCCACTCTGATGGTCCTACAATCCCCCCCTCCGTTATATCCCTGCATTCACTTACTGTTCCTATACTTTCTTTCTCTCCTTGCTTATCTGTGGTTCAAAAAGTGTATGTGAATCTTTATGTGAAACTGGGATTCCTTGGTTTGCAAATATATATATATATATATATAATTAGTTTATTGAAATGACTGCTGAAAGCTATTTGGGTTTAATAGCAAGGATGACAATTTGAAACATAGGGGTCTGACCTTGACATGCATTTTGACCTCCACGAGCCTGTTTACAGACTTGTCAACAGGAGTCTAGCTTTGGGAATGAAAGTTCTACTTTGTTGCACCTGTTAAGACAAGATGTACAGTACTCTTCAGGCTAGCTTCAGGAAGGAAAAGGACAATGTTTGACACATTTTGTGAAAAACAGTAGGTGTAACTTACAAGAACAGGATGCAGTTTGAACTGCCAGGCAAAAATATCTTATATAATCAGAGCGACGTTTTATTAGAGAGGCTCTCAGATGTAGGACTTTGTTTGTACTGCCTGTATGAAGAGATATCCTGTACAATTTTTTTTTTTATCATTACTGATAATCAGTGTTGGGTAAGTTACGTATTACATTTTCTATTACTTTTGGAAACTTGTTCCAGGAAGCTCTGTGCAGTTACTAACAAGGATAGAGAAGTACTAGAAAATGTAATACACCTTACAGTTACAGTTACTTCTTTCTTTTTATACAAAAGTAATATGTAACTGAAACTGATTACATTTATTTGAAAGTAACTAGCAACTAACCTATTACTTTCAAATAAATGTAATCTGCTATAGTTACTTATTACTTTTGTATTGTTTTGTATAAAAAGAAAGAAGTAACTGCAACTGTAAGGTGTATAACTTTTTCTCCATCTTTGCTAATGACTGCACAGAGTTTCCTGGAACAAGTTTCCGAAAGTAATGGAAAGAAATAGAAAAGTAACTTACCCAACACTGCTGATAATGAAACGTTACTTGTTACTCTTATAGCTTTGCCTGGTCTGCCTATGCTTCCTGATCTATGCCTTTACGACAGGGTGAGGCACCTGTTGGCTGGAGCAGGCACTGCACACTACATGTGCGCATCCTGCACTCAGCATCTCCATGTAGTGGCAAGAAAGGAAAGCAGCATCCTGACCACTGTAGTATGGCACCTGCAGTGCCACCAGCAGACCCGTAGCCATTGACCTGGGCTCACTCCTGACTGCCAAGCAACCTGCCTGACTCAGGGGACCTGGCCTAACCTAATGACCTCCATCATGGAGAGAAAAGTCATGAGTGACTAATTAGGAGTTGGGTAAGTCCTGGGAGATGGTGGGATGATAGGAATGGGGTTGCTGGTGTCCTGAATAGGGGCCAAGGACCAATTGTGAGGTGCAGAAACAGAAAGTAATATATAACATTCTGGAATAATACTGAATCTGTATACAAAATCAAGCCACCAGATGATCCCAGCTGGAATGCAGAGGGTATTACCAATATAGGTGGTTTACTGGAACCCACTTACGGCTGATGTCCTTCAAAAACCTTCAACCTAAATTTTACTTGTACAGATTTCAGTTTGTTTCTTATTTGCAATTAAGAAAGGTATTCCAAGTTTCAGTTCTAGGCAAGGCCCTATGTCTCCAAGAGCACAAACAGTGGCATCAGATATGCAAATTTTCCATGACGAGAAAGGGGGATGTTTAACTTACAAGTTACTGTATTATTAGACTTATAGAATCATGCCCCCACACACATACAGCTAAAGAAAAATGGGAGAGGGAACTGAAATGTGAAATCTTTACACAAGAATGGTCCTTGGAAGCTGGCCCAGTGGCACTGAGGGTTGAGGTGCTGGATTCTACACCTTGCACTATGCCGGTGACCCCGGTTCAGGAACAGACTTGGGTCACTGGGGGTTGGCAGGGGAGGAAAGGATTGGGCATCTGGAGGACAGCTCTCCTTTCCTAGGAAGGAGGAGGGATGAAGGTCTCACCATCTGGTGACCCCTAGCACTGGATGGGGGTCCAGCAGCAATCGAGTTCTGGCAGAGCAGGGGCATGGCCATGGTGGCGCTTCTGTGGGCATGGGCGGGAGTGCCCATGCAACGTGCTGGAGCGCATTGCATGTCCGGGCCAATGGAAGGGGGTAACAAGGAAAACCCCCTTCCCATTGGTAGACAAAGGCGGGTTTAGTGCGCTGGCACCTTGAAGCCCTTCTGGCTCCCTCTCATCAGTCCCGCCTGATACTGTAGACAGAGAGCAGAGAAGTAGTGCCAGTCCTTGCTCCCGGGGGACATAGATCCAGGAGGGTTCGGTGACATGGCAAGAGAGTAGTAGCCCTGCAAGAGGAGTGGACAGACTTCAGGGGGACAAGAACAGCCGGTTAGTTAGGGACCATGCTGGAGAGAGTCCAATGTGGTAAGGGTGCAAATAAAGTCTACAAAAAAAAAGGAATGGTCCTTGGGCTGAGACAATGCTCATGGAAACAACAAGGAGAGTCGGGGAAAGCTATACAGTTCAAGGCCCTTCGTTATTATTAATCTCCTCAAAGACTGGAGGACATGGGTTCTCTTCAGGATGGGGTGTGTTGGAGATACCAAGACAAGCATGCCAATTTATTGCATGTGCTCTGGAAATACCCCGAGTTCTAGTTTATTTATTGATTAATTTAAAAATTGGTTACTAGGAGATACACACTGAGTGGAGACTCATTTCCAGGTGCAACCTAGTGGACAGGAAAGGGGAGAACACAATTACTAAGTTTACAGCAAATCATATGATGGCAATTATAATGACAGACCATAAAGTGCAATAGAAGAGTGCAGAACTAACAAGAAAGCAAGATTGTTGCATGTCACAGAAGACAAATAAATTAGCATATAAATCGGCTGTGCAATTAGATAAGATGAAAATGTGTCTAGTGCGTTAGTGAGTGGAGACTGACCTAGTGTAGAGGGGAGTAGTGAAACAGGCTGATTAAACACCGAATGTGGCACTGTGTAGAGTTCTCCAGCTTTGTGACTCAGTCTTTGGTAACAAAAAAATACACAAATAAATATCATTTACACCCAGATTTCTCTTACTAGGGATAGGAACAGAAGCTGAATCTTTAAATAAAAGTTAGAAAAACAGTTTTCAGGCAGCCACCCTCACACTTTAAAGACTGCTTCATTCTCACTGAAGTGCCCTCCCTTCCAATAACAGAGGAACAAAATGAGTGAAGTGTTAAACAAGGAACGACTGGCACATAGGTTTGAGTGGAAAAATAGATTTATTGAACAATATCTGGTCTACTTCCTGCACTTTCTAGGTTAGATAATTTATGAACAACCATTTAATGGGAATGGAATAAAGATTAGCATTATATTGATTTATACCTGCTAAGCGCATTGTTCTCTCTACAGGTTTTTCTTTAAATGTAAAAAAGCTTAGTTTTTACGTTAGCTTGCGCGCATGCGCGAGGAACGTCTTGGGAAAATGGGACACTTTGGAGGTGTGCCCCTCCCCTGCAATCCCCTGCTCCATTGAGCAGGCGTGGCAGTCCTGCACCAATCAGACACGGTGCTGTGTGGTCTTCCCTTCAAAGAAAACCACTACTGTCATACACAGCGCCACGTCACGCTGCCCCCCCCAAATCTTTGCTGCCACGCTGGGAGCCCACCCCAGCGTGGCCAACGTCCTGTGTCATCTGCCGATGGGGGTGCCCAATCCCCCATTGGCTCCAGGCCCAGCCATCCTTCTGCCACACTCACACTGGGAGCCCACCCAGCGTGGCAAAGCGTCCCATCCGTGGTCTGCCCGACGGTGCCAATCCGTCGGCTCCAGGCCCCCAGCCATCCTTCTGCCACGCTCTGGGAGCCCACCCCAGCGTGGCATACGTCCCAGCGTCGTCTGCCAGCAGGGTGCCCAATCCCCGTCGGCTCCATGGGCCCCAAGCCATCCTTCTGCCATGCTGGGGAGCCCACCCCAGTGTGGCAAACATCCCATCGCCATCGCTTTTTTAAAACCTGTAAATTGAAAACAGTCCCACAGCCTTCTCCCAGGCCCCTCCCACAACCCGCACCCACCCACTGTGCACCTGCCTCCCCACACCACCCTCACCCCATACTTACCTCCAGAGCTCGGCGTGATGATCTTCGGTGGACCGGGAACACGTCTGCACTCTTCAAAGCCGACTGCGAACTGAGGAAATGCCGGTAAGCTGTATAATGGGCTAGATAGGGGTTTTCAACTTTGTTGCATATCTCAGGCATTTTTTGGAATTTTTTGCAAATTTTCAACATGGGGTTTTTGGGACCCCTTCTAATGAATGATGTCACTGTCATGGCGTTATTCGGGCCCGAAGGGTGATTTCACAGTCACTGCACAGTCACTGCGTGAAATCACCCTTGGGTCTGAATAATGCCATGACAGTGACACTATTAATGAGAAGGGGTCCCAAACCCCATGTTGAAAATTTGGTGCAAAAATTCCAAAAAATGACTGTTTTACGAGCATGCGGTGCACAGTTCCTATGCAGGCTCATAAGTTCACAAATTTTCAATATTTTCACTCCAGATTTTCAACATTGCCATTTTACCACACCTTCTTATGAGCAGTACAGCTGTCATTTTTCACATCCTGCCCCAAATGTGTTTCCACCTATGTAGCGCACAATGGCGCAATGGGTGTGTGAAATCAATGTATGGGACAGATTAAGAAAATCACCATGACACTGTTCATTAGCAGATGTCTTAAAATGGCTATGTTGAAAATTTGGTGAAAAAATTCTTAAAAATGACTGTTTTATGAGCGCATGTAGCAGTTCCTACACACGCCATAGGTCTGCAAATTTTCAATATTTTGACTCCAGATTTTCAACATTGCCATTTTACCACACCTCCTTATGAGTAGTACAGCTGTCATTTTCACATCTCATCAAAACATGTTTCCGCCCATATAGCGCATGGCCGCAGTCGGTGTGCGAAATCAATGTATGGGACACATTAAGAAAATCACAGTGACACTGTTCATGAGCAGAGGTCTTAAAATGGCTATGTTGAAAATTTGGTGAAAAAATTCCTAAAAATGACTGTTTTACAAGCGTGCGTTACGCAGTTCCTACGCACGCTCGTAAGTTCACGAATTTTCAATATTTGCACTCCAATGACTTCCAAATACCTAAACAGCACACAGAAGCAAGCAACATTCGGCATTGACAAATGCTTGTACTTCTTTGTCACTGATTTTTTTAAGCCATGTCCAAGTGCCAAATACCACTGCAAATACCTGCAAGCGAACGTTCGGCATTGACAAATGCTTGTTTCTCTTATTACTACCTAATATACTGCTCAGCTGTTTTCGACAAGTTAGTTATTCAATATCTTGTTGTCATGATGTTACTGAATACCACTACTCTTTATCTGTCCCTTATGCCTTCTCATCCTTTCTGGTTACAATGTTTCTCCTTTTTGTAACCTGTATTTAAAACAGGTTTATGGGACCAACCTGCTAGTTCAGTGGTAGTGCTGCTGCTTGTGATGCTGGACTCAGCTTTGGGAACGAGACTGAGTTGTCATGGAAGGCCAGCTGGGGGAGGTGAGATGAAAATCCCACTGGAAGCTCTGCACCTTGGGATCGGTGGGTGCTCAGTCGCCACTGCTCTACTGACACCTGGATGACCACAGGTGCTGGTGCATTGGAGTCGAAGAGCTGGGAGGGGGGATGCTGCTGCACTCTGATGTGAGCACATGCACAGCATGCATAAGCATCGTGAAGCTTCTTTGGTGTCCCTGGGGAAGGGGAGAAAGAGGAAAATCATTGGCTGCAGCAGGAGGACATCCACCTCCACTGCAAGTGAAAATAACAAAGTTAAATAAAAACATTGGGGAAACTGGCCCTCACAGGGCTCAGAAAGACAAAAACTGGGACTCATCATCAAAATGACTGTGATGGGGCCATCCAAGGCCCTGCAGAGCCACAGAGCACATTTGTGTCAGCGACCTCAGTTTGGGAGCAAGCATGGGGTTCAGCGTGATTCTGGGCTAGGGAGTGTTGCAGGCACAGCAGGACTCAGCCTAGGGTGGGAGGCACCCAGAAACAGGTTGCTCCAGATAGGGCACTCAGGATAGCTGTGCCAGTGCCCATATGGGACCATAGTCCCAACTGGAACTCTCGACCAGACAAAAAAATGGCACTCATGTTAAGAAATCAGAAAAACACTCAGCATTCTTCAAGGTGAGATTACTGAACTGCAGCTAAGGTGGATGCTGACAAAACTGAGACCTGGCACTTTGACCACATAGGACTTCCTCAAGAGGCATGCTAGCATTTTGTCTGGTTGAGACCCAGCAACAGGCACAGCTTTCGTACTCATTTGGTGGATAGGGAGCTCACTCATCCATGAGGGGTGGTGCATGGCCAGTGTGCACTGCAGCGACAAGACTATCAAGCTTCTATGCTGGCATGAGAGCGGTGAAAGAGTATGTGGGAATGAGTGGAGGATGTTAATACAAAGAAATATGGGCATTAGTCCACGTGAATGACATCACAGGCACTCTCAAGTTCCACCCAATAAAGATTCCTACAGGTGCTATTTTTGAATGCACCTTTGTTTTAAAGGAACAGTGTACAGTTCATCAAAATAGCATTTTTTGGTGGGGGAATGTGTACAAAACTGTCCCAACAGTGAGTCCTGTTTTCAGTGAGCATGTCATGTCCTACTCAACAGCAGATGATCTGTGCAGTCAAGAAAGCTGCTGCAAGGTTCAGGCCTGTCTTCATGGCTCAGTTCTCAAATTCAAAATGCAAGCATGTCTGTGTCTGTGTGGAGTTCCATGGATAAATGAAAATTATTTCCCATATGTTTTTCATTTTAAACATTTTTCTTGTGTAGAGTTGGTGGATTGAGAAGGAGGGAACTGTGGCCTACATGAAAGTATGGGATTTGTGTCTCTGCTGCTGGTTGGAAGCAGGACAGTCACCACATGTATTCTATGATGAATCACATCTAGTGTAAATTTCATTGTATTTATATACTTCAGCTGTTTGTGCCTTTTGTAGGGTTGTCTTTGTCACCAGGATTTGTTGGCTTGTTGCGGTGGTGGCCTGTTAATTGTGAGGGACTGTGATTTTATTGGTCACTGTTTGGTGGGCTTTCTGGACTGTTGATCTCTTGTTGTTTTAAAAAAGCATTTTAGAAAGGCATTTTCTTAGCCAGAATCCAGCTTCTGCTCAGAAACCACTTTCCTGGCATAGTGTTCTGGTTCTGACAGAACATCTGGAGTAGCAGCCCAATGAATTTCAGAATACTGAGATTTACTCTTAACATTTGGATTGTATAAGAGTTGATATATGTGAAATAAATGCAGTGTTGATTGTTTTATATATTTATATTTATATGTAGTGCCCTTCCCCTAAATTTGAGGGCTTAACTTGAGTGTCTCCATGGGCTCCTTTGATGCCCACTGCCTGGCAGATGTCCAGCCTAAGAATGGAAGTCCATGTACAGTAAAGGTCTGGTGTTGTCCTATGTGAGTGTGCAGATATGTCACTGAACTGCCTCTTTAAGAGTTTCAGCTTGTGTATGGTATACATAGCCTGGGCTCAGTCCGAATGAATTGAGGCTCACGACCAGCCAGGCATTGCTCCATTTCACTCCATTCTGCCATCGATTATAGCGTTGAGGGAGTTCTTCAGTGTGTTATAAATATTTGTTTCTAAATCCTTTCTGTTGTCAAATAAATACATTGTTCATGTTGCCAGTATTAACTTTCCAATGGGAGCCACCATTTTGGTCCTGGACTCCCAGTTTGGACCAATGGGAACTAAGGGGTCCTAAAGGGGTCCTAATTGCAGTGATTTCTGGGAAAAGCTGTGAACTTTCTTGTTGGTGCTAAATTGACCAATGAGGATCCTCGAACTGTGATTGACAGCAAAGGTAGCCAGCCGGAATCCAGGAATCCTGCTCTTCAGATAGGACTGAGTTGGAAAAGTTCAGTTGTTGTGGTGGAGTTGGAGTCTGCACGAGCCACCGAGAAGGAGCACCTGTGAGACCTGAGGAGCAGTGGAGGGAAATGGGCTGTACTTGCCTTCTGTGGACCCGCTCAGTTCCAAAAAGGGATCAATTGAACCCAGGACTGCTTAAAGCAGAAAAGAAGAAGACTGTGTGGTTTCTGTAGCCCAGTGCTAGACTTGGGAAACCGGCTTAAACCTTGAGAAAAAGAGTTCTTTTTCAGTCACTTCAGGGTGATACAAGCACCAGAGTGGAGAGTGCTACAGGGACTCCTGCTTGTTATTGGAGCCAATTTCTGTGGAGAGAGTAATTGTTTCTTGTATAATTTTTAGCATGGTCCATGTTTATCACTGGTCACTCGCTATGCTGAAAATTCCTTGTTCTTGTATATGCCATCCATCTATGTAACTGTTTTCAAATGATTCTCTTGCCCTGCCACTGTCATTTTTGTTATGCTGTATTTGACCTTGTATTCTCCTGGGTCATGCTTAAAAATAGTAATTTCTTAGCTAGCACACCCACCCAGTAAACAAAAACTAAATAAATAAAATAAATAAATAAGTGGAGAAGTTCATCTGTGGGTTTTCTGCTTTTCTGGAACTTTGGCTGAGAGAACCCCAGCAAGGAAACAAACCGCTAAAATGCACTTTACAGCCTGGGCCTATGCCATCCGTGGCCCAGCCAGACTGTTCCTGTACCATCGGCAGCATCACCCTGAAGAGAGTCCAACCTTGGGGAATCGGCCCCTGTGATGCAGCTACGCACAGGTTGAGGCCACATGCGGGGAAAGGCCATGACGTGGAGGTGAGTTGTGTTCACCCGGTCCCCACCAGCTGCTTGAAAGAGCTACAGGTCTTGGATGTCAACAGTGCCTTGTTTCATCTGTCTGGGTACAGTGAGTACAAACCGGAGTAGATCCCTGCAACTAAGCAATCAATTAAACTATGGTACCATCTAATTCTTTTTGCCAGTTTAGAGTGTACCAATTTGAGTAGGCCATTCAGCCAGGAATTACAAATAATTCAAAGTTTTATATGTGTGGGGCCTATGTTTAATCACCTTTTTTTCCACCAAGGGCCCCAACACAGCTGCAATGCCGGCCAACCCGCAGCACCGTATCAGGCATGCCTGTTTCCATTCTGGGTTCCAGTGTTTGCAGAAACTGTGTGAATCCAGGGACTGATTTCTAACAGTAATTTAACTCTGTTCCTTACAAGTATTAATTTCCATAATAACTTAGATTCTCACTTCTTCCTTGTTAAGTCCCCCTAAATATTCCTGATTTACTGGTTCAAGTTTAATCTGGGCCATGAACATATTATCACTTGGATCAGCATGCTAAATTATTTGCTGAATAACTTAAAAGTGTATAGCGGCATCAAAACTGTCTCTCGCATGGGAACACAGGGTGGAAACCAGAGATCCAGACCTGGTTGGTAAGTGGTTAGAGAATGAGCACATCATTAATGTGTGTACAAAGTTATATTCTAAATGCTAAGAACTGCAATTACCAGATTGAGAATATAAAGTCACTAGGCAGGATCGTGGGTGGCATTAGCTTCCCAGAGGGCTGCACCTATTGTAATAGTTACCCACTTAAGCACTATTCTGGGTAGAGTCACCATAATAGTAGTATTACTACTGGCAGAGAGACCCCAGTACCAGTTAGTCAAGAACCCAGACCCCTCAACCTGCAGTTAGGAAGGCAGACAGAGATAATAGCCCTTGATATAATGGCATCAGGGTTACATATGTTTATGTTAAAGGAGTGAGCAAGGTTAAGAGAGTAAGTAAGGGAGGTGTAGGAAATACTCTAAGGTATGCCTCTTGGTTCTAGTCTAAGGGTACTAGGTAGATAGAGGAAAGCAAGTTCTTAACAACGGTCTAGGGGTTATCATAGGATCAGTGTGGAGATGAGGCACAGTGGGGAGATAGTTGTGGGGATTGTGAGGCACTCTTCTTTAATGTTATGATCTGAAGGAGGGGGCACTGCCCCATCTGCAGGACCTTTGCTGAACTCCCTAAGCAGCTGGTGTTATCAAGAGATGAGATATCACAGCTGGAGCACTTGATCTGCTGGTGTTGCACCCCAAGCCACCACTCCTCCAAGGTCTGCTGGCTCATGGGGCTGGATGGTGGTATGAAAAGGAAAGTGGAAGGGTGACAGGGTCGCCACAAGGGTTCAACCAGTCTCACACCATACAGACACAAAATCACAACTCACCCATGGAAGAGGCTCAAGTATCTGACTCTGTCAGGGGGACTCTGAACCAGTTGGGGGAATTGGGCAGGATGACTTGCTGGTAGGGGGCAGATAAGCAAGAGGAAGTCAGTAAGGAGTCTAAGTGACTGCAGGCTCAATGCTTAGGGAGTAGAGAGAGGAGATGGTGGGGTGGGAAGGGGCCAAAATGGTCAGAAGCCTTCCTAGTGCATTAGCCATTCAGGATATAGATAGATGAGGAGGATGGCAGAGAAGGGAATGGGATCTTGGGGTGCTGGTACACTTGGATACTAATGATCTGGTGAATCAGTCTGTGGAAGTGGGGCAGACTGAATGAGCACTCAGCTTCCTGGATTTCTCGGAAGTCCTCACTGTGTGGAATACAGGGAATGGAAATAATAGAGTAAGGAAGGAAGAGACTGAGGAGTTTAATGGGTGGTTGAAGGGGGTGGTGTCAGGAAGAGAGGTACCACTTTATGGGGGACCAGCTGGGGGGTGGTTTCTGGGACAGAAGGCTCTTCAGGACTGATGGCCTTCACCTGATGAGAGATGGGGCCAGTGTTCTGGGGCAGAAGTCTGACATATGCATTGGACAGTTCAACTGACTGCAGGGGAGACATAGGCTAGGTGAACCACTTAGAAGGGAGAGCCAGTAGTTAATCTTGCTATGGATCTCACTAAACAGAGGACTAGTTCCAGTAAAGTGGGTAATAATAAGGTTGAAGTTCAGATTAGGTTAGGGGAAGTGGCCAGAGAGAGAGAGCTGAGTCTACATTCAGCATGAAAAATAAAGAAATAAAGAGAGTAGGATAAATAAGGGAGAAGGACTAGGAAAAAGCAAGAGGGATAAGGAAAAAGTTGGAAAGGGTACTTTAATGCCAGAAGTCTGGGGAATAAAATTACTGTACTCCAGGCAATGGTGGCAGATACTGCAATGGATCTAGTAGCTATCACGGAAGCTTGTGCTACACAGAACAAACACTGGGACCTGACGGTCCCAGGCTGAACCTGTTTAGACATGATAGAGGAAAAGGTGGAGGTATAGCCCTCTATGTCAGGAAAGGCATAGGTGCAGTGGGGATGGAAACATCAGGGGAGGTAATGGGGAAACAGAATCACTGAGGGTTCAACTCACGGCATCCTCAGGCAAAAAACTATAGATAGGTTGATCTGTAGACCTCCAGGATGGGGGGGGGGTTAGAGAAAGATAAAGTCATGGGTAGAACTAGAAAGGGGGTGGCATAAGGGAGGTGAAGGTGGTGTGAGATCAGAACCTGAAAGGTACTGATTGTACCATTCCAGCAGCTCCAGAACCCTGCTGGATTCATTATAGGAGTGCTGGCTGGTGCAACTGGTAAAGGAATCCACTAGGCAGGCTACCATTCTCAGCGTGACACTTATCAACTTGGAAATGGTAGGGGGACTGAGGGTAGGGGAGTCACTAGGGTCCACTGATCATAACACTCTATGGTTTGACCTAGACCTTGGGACAGGTAAGCACTCATCAAAATGAAAGAACACAAATAGCGGTGTGCTTAAGAGAGTAGTGTACTGCATGAGGAAGGCAAACGTTAAAGCGGTAAAACAAATATCTAGCACACACTACTGTAGTAAAAGCAGTTTAATTAGATTGAAATGGGTATACAAATTCAAAATAGCCATTGTTCTCCAGTGCTCTGCAGCCATGCCCCTTGATGCAGAGGCAGATCACCTTGAAGTGCCAAGGAAAATTAGCTATTTTATGTATGCACACCCGTTCACTTTGTTTGCAATTTAATTAAATTGCTTTTAGCCCTCATGAAAGACTGAAGTCTTAGATTTCAGAAGAGCAGACTATAACAGGATGAGAGAGCAAGTCTGGGACAAATTAGTTGGAGTGGACAGCATCAGGGATGTGGAAGAAAGACGGCGGCAATCAAGGTTGCCATTCTCGAGGTAACAAAGTTTTTCATGAAAATGGTAATCAAAAGGAAATGGGTACAAGAGACCAATATGGTTCTCTGGAAAGGTTAGGGAACACTGGAGCCAATGGGATGGCCTTCTACAGATACAAGGAAAAGCAAGGGAAGGAAAAATGGGGAGAGCACTAAATGTGGACAACAGAAACCAAGATGTGGTCAGAGAAACAAAGGTAGACACACATTACGGAGGGGTCAATTGAGAAGGAAAAACAGTTCTTTAGATATATTAGGGAAAAATGAAAGACGGGAGGAGTAACTGTAGGGATAACAGAAGGAGGCTGGGTACTTGAGGAGGTAGGACAGAAAGCAGCCTTTCTTATGGACTACTTCTGCTCTGTATTCACAAGGGAAGATAGAGGGCCTCTGCTAGAGGTTAGCATTAAGGCAGCTGCAATGGACATCCATGAGATGAAGTGGTAAGTATTCACCAGAAAAAGGATCCAGAAAGGCCTGAAGCCCTAAAGACAGATAAGGCCACGAGACCAAATGGGATGCAACCAAGAGTGCTCAAGGAACTGGCAGTGGATTAACTCTATCCTTGGTTAGGTTCAATAGCTCAATACAGCCAGGGGTAGTTCCAAAAGACTGGAGGGTAGCAGACATACATAGATACATAGATACACAGACAGTGTCGGCAGATAAGGGCCTATGGCCCACCCAGTCTGCCCATTTGAGCTTGTAAGTTCAGTTTGTTTCCCTAGAAGTCTGTTGCCCCATACCCCTGACCTCCAGAATTCCTTTATGTCTATCCCATGCATTCTTAAATCCTGTGATTGTTTCAGCCCCCACCACTTCCTCTGGCAGGGTGTTCCACTTGTCCACCACCCGTTCTGTGAAGAAATTCTTTCTCATGTTTCCTCTGAATCGTCCTCCCTCCAACTTCATCCCATGCCCTCTAGTCCTGGAACATCTTTTCGCTTAAAAATAGTGTTTTCCTGCACCCTGTTCCTCCCTGTAAGATACTTGTATGTCTCTGTCATATCCCCTCTCTCCCTCCTCTCCTCCAGGGAGTACATGTTCAGTTCCTTCAACCTGTCTTCATAGGACTTGTGATGCAATCCATGCACCATCTTTGTTGCCCTCCTCTGAACCTTCTCTACCCTGTCTATGTCCTTACGTAGGTATGGTTTCCAGAACTGTACACTGTACTCCAGGTGGGGCCTCACTAGTGTCTTGTATAGCGGAATTATGACCTCCCTTTTCCTGCTGGTGATGCCCCTGCCTATACATCCCAGCATCCTATTTGCTTTACCTGCTGCCTTGTCACACTGTTTCCCTACCCTGAGGTCATCAGAGATGATAACCCCAAGATCCCTTTCCTGCTTGGTGCATGCTATATCCTCACCCCCAACTGATATATTGTGCCAGGGTTTTGTGCCTATATGCATTATCTTGCACTTCCTTGCATTGAATTTCAACTGCCAAACCCTGACCATTCTTCAAGTTTCTGCAGGTAGCTTCTCATTCTGTCTACACCCTCTGGTGTGTCTACTCTGTTACAGAGCTTTGTGTCATCAGCGAACAGTGAAATTCTGCCTTCTAGGTCCTGCACAATGTCACTGATGAAGATGTTGAATAGGACCGGTCCCAGCACTGATCCTGTGGTACCCCACTGGTCACTCTTCCCTCTGTGGAGTGACAGCCATTTACCACCACCCTCTGTGTCCTGCCACCCAGCCAGTTACCTACCCACCACACTACTGTCCTGCCCACACCCATATTCCCCAGCTTGTGTAATAGTCTTCTATGTGGCACAGTGTCAAAGGCCTTGCTGAAGTCCAGATAGGCCATGTCCACTACCCTCCCCTGATCCACCTCCCTAGTCACCCAGTCAAAAAATTCAACGAGGTCGATCTGACATGACTTCCTCCTGGTGAAACCATGCTGCCTTGGGTCCTGTAGTCCACTGACAACCAGATGTTCCACCAATCTCTCCTTCAGTAGTGCTTCCATGATCTAGTCCCACCTCATAAGGGGGGGAAGACAATGAGCAACTGGGTAACTACAGACCTGTCAGTCCTGCCTCTACTATGGGTAAACTAATGAAGACACTAGTCAAAGAGGACCTTGTGAACTCCGTGGAGAGCAATAGTCTCCAGGATAGTAAATGACATGGGTTCATGGCAGGGAGGTCTTGTTAGACCAACCATTAGTATTCTTTTACTGGGTGGACAAGGGTAGTTGATAAAGGCCATGCTATGGATTTGCTGGACTTCAGTTTCATTCGGATGGCAGGGATGTTTTGCATACTTCCCGTGTTTTCTCCCTCCCTCCTCTCCTGGTTGAGGTGATGTCTCTGTCAGTGTCACCAACTGCAGCTACACCTCCATCTGGAGGGAGCTCCCTGGCTCAGCCACAAGGGTTGCTGCAGCAGTGGAACCCATGACCAACCTTCCCTAGCTGCCACCCACTGCCACCATGGGCTGGCTCACAGTGCAACTTCCTGGGCTTGCTTCTGAACCACGGTCATAAGCACAGTAGCATGATGCACTACCATGGGACCTTCGGGTCTACATTCAGAGCAGTTTACCAACACAATGCTGTGGAACATTTTGTTTAAATGCAGCGTAGTTCATCTACAAACAGTGCAGTGGATCATAATGTCTGAAACATTTGTTGGGTGGAGGGGTGGAGGAATTCTTGAAGATTTCATCTGCATATGTGACACTCTCAAATGTAACTGTGCGGATATGGATAGCATAGCATTATCAACGTTAGTCCTGTGGTGTACATCTAGGTTTTTATATTTAGTTCATTTTGTGCAGCGGTTTTCAAGTTGTCAGCAGCTGTGGTGTAATGTAAACCATGATTTTGGTTTCTCTCACATACAGTATTAGCAGCAGTGTGCATGTCACCTTATATTACATAGAGAAACTATTTTAGTTAGACTGGGTACAAGTTACAGACTGAGTTCCAGCCTTAGCACTAGGCTATTACACTGCCATTATGGGCTGCTTATGACAATATGGACCTATTAGGCTTTTACATATAGAATAATGTGTGGATGTCAGTGTGTGATATGAGATTTCTGTATACTCCAAAGTGTGTGATACTAGCTAAACCATGAGAGCAAAGCCTGAGTGGTTTATTTACACTGTAGTTATAGTATAACTACACTGTAAACTGCATTGCAATTGCCATGTACAGTAGTTGCATGCAACAGACATAGTGTATGGTGGAATGCTGTTCCTCATGGAAATCCATGCCTGGAACGCCACTGTTGTGCTGCAGTAGTGACATCAGGATGTTGTGTTGCACTAGCAATGTCACTAGTGCAGCACAATAACATAGATTGTGGTTGTGTAGCCACCTTCTTTTAAAGTGCGTTGGTGATCTGGGCAGTGATCCAGCATGTCAGCATTCCCCTGGCTGCAGCAAGTGCTGAATTTATGTGAGTTTATGCTTATGATTGCCCATACACTATAAAAGATTGTGTATGAGCAACTATACACATATAAGGCTGTTTTAAAATCTCGAGGCTTCCATGGTAACAAAGCATTTTACGAGCTGTGCTCTCAAGGTCTCTTACTACCATAGAAACCTCTTAATTGAACAACAGCCTTGTTCTGTATAGTTGCTCATACACAATCCTCTATGTACCTACAGTGTAATTACACCTGTTGCGTGTAATTAATGATTACCTACTCCACATTACATTGAAACTGGCACTTAAAGTGTGACTAAAATAGGTAACAACACTGATATCTGTTACTTAATCTTTTATGGTTACTGAGTTGAGAAATGAGATGTTTTGGTGGGCTTGGGAGAGCGACTTGTGAGGCTGAGCTCCATAATACATATCTGTGACATCACAGACACGTATTATGGAGTTCAACAGCAACTGGCTTTAGGTTGATATCAACTTTAAAGGAGTTCTACCGTCAACAGAGAAGCCCTGACCACTGTGCAGATCGGGGCTTCACCGCTCCGGAAACCCCTGCAGTCACTGTAAATCACTTGTTTAACTACCTCATCGCTCGTAAAATGTTGACAATTCCCTGGTGGTCCCAACATTTTTAAATATGGCACTGTGGAACCACCGCAATCTCACTGGAAACATTATGAGATCGTGACCGGAGCTGTGAAGCCACAATCTGCGCCGCCATCCTCCGGCAGACACGCACTATCCCCACATCTAGCACTTATTGTTCTCCCCAATTGTCTGGTCCTACCTGATAAATATCATGGCTTCTGTTCTCTGACCCACTTGTTTCAATCCTATTACTTGCTTTACCATTCTGCTTTGTGTTATTTCATCATCCTTGTGAAACTGATCTTGCAACTGACTGTACTATGTTTTCTACCATTTTGTACTGTTTTATATCACTACCCATGTTAACTGATTTTTGTAAATACTGTACCATTTTATATACAGTACCTTGGGATCCACTGTACTCTGTTCTCTACCATTATGTACTGTTCTATATCACCACCCTTGTGAATTGATTTTTGTATATACTGTACCCTGTTATATTATTTTTACCCCCATGTTGTACTTCTACATTGGACATTTGAGAAAATGAGCATTTTTGCTCACGTACTTTCCAGTATACAAATAAATTGAAATTGAAATTTACCCAGCCTTGACACAGTCACTATGTACGGAAAAAAAAAACAGGTCTGTATCTTCAATACCCTGTGCTATTTTCACAGAATTTGACTAAATCCCATGGGTATGCCTACAATACCCATGGGATTTAGTCAAATTCTGTGAAAATAACACCAGTTACTGAAGATACAGACCTGGTTGTTTTTCCATACATAGTGACTGTATTAAGGTTAGGTAATAATACGTCATGATCTCATGACATTTCCAGTGAGACTGTGGTAGTTGCGCGGTGCTGTTTTTAAAAATGTTGGGGCCATCTGGGAATTGTCAGCATTTTACAAGCGATGAGGTAATTAAACAAGTGATTTATTACAGTGACTGCAGGGGGGGTACCAGAGCGGTGAAGCCCCAATCTGTGCAGCGGTCGGGGCTTCACCACTGCCAGTAGTTCTCCTTTAAGGCAGTAATTATACTGTTATAATAACCTATCCTGGTGCTATTATGAAACAGCTGATCTGACTGTGATTGTGGGGCAGCTCACTCTTGGGCCATATCTCAAGGATTACTGGAGCTGTTGCCACATTTGGACTTTTATTTACAAACTGGCAGCTGTTTTATTTATTTATTTATTTATTTATTTATTTATTTTTTTATCTATTTCAATCTAGGATTACAATACCTTTGAGCCGAGGCTCTTTTACAAATGTTCCACGTCAGCGTGTGCAACAGTCATCATTTTAAGTTACAGACATATAGTCATTGACTTGCAGACATGTAATAACCAGTACAAAGACTTGAGCTATGATCGAGACAAGGGAAGGGGGTTGGGTGGGGAGGAGTGATGGTAGGAGATCGGGGAAGGAGGTGCAGGGGGTAAGGGGGAGTATGGGAGGTGGTTGGGGGTGGGGCAGTAGTGGAGATACGGGAGGGAGGTGGGCGAGGGTGGGAGACAGTGCAGCCAGGGGGCCTTGTCAAGGGAATATGACAGGTAAGGTGCTAGGGGTGCAAAGACTGATTGTAAGTGCTGGGTGCTGGGGCATGTGCAGCTGGAACGGTGGAAATGTTAAGATGGGCAATCGCAGGATACAAGCAGTGAGAGGCACAGCTTGGACTTGAAGAGGCCTAGTGTTGGAGTGGTCGCTACGTCGCTGCCAAAAGAGTTGAGCCAGTTGGATGCCCAATAGGTGAATGATCTTTGTCCTTGGGTCATGCGACATCATGGGATATGTAGTAGATAGGAATTGGACTCCTTGTAGTGACATTCCTATGTCTAGGCTTAAGGAGGGCACAGACACCAGGTGGGGCAAGTCCCATTATAATTTTCTTGGCCGTGATGCAGGTTTAGTATTTTATGCATTTGTCCAATTGAAGCCATTCAGATTGGGAATAAAGGTCACGTGTGTGGGTACGGCGATGTGAGCCAGTTATAAGACGACAGGCCTTATTCAGGGAGGTCGAGATACGTTTGAGAGCAGTGGTAGTTGCAGACCCATATATGATAAGACCATAGTCTATGATGCTGACGATGGAGCTTTGGACGGCCACTGACAGTGCTTCTGCGGTTAGGTGTTTCCTGTGCCGGAATAATATGCCTAACCTCACATTGGCAGACTTTGCAACATTGTTGGTATGGACAGCGTATGAGAGGTGGGGATCAAGGGTGATGCCAAGGTACTTGAACAATTGTGTTTGCTCTAGGATGACTCCTTGTTCAGTTGCAATGGAGAGGTGGAGTTGTTTGTTTTTGTTGTGGGGGCTGCAGAAGACCATAGACTTGTTTTTTTTTCTGATTGAGAAGCAGTTTATGATTTTGGAACCAGGATTCGATAGAGGAGAAGACCCACTGAAGTTTATTTTGTAATTGGATTGGATCAGGGTCCAAGGTGAGGATCACAGCATCGTCGGTGTGGAGAATTATTTGTTCTGGGCAGCTGTCCGGTAGTGAGTTTAAGAATAGGCTGAAGAGGAGGGGTCCCAGAATGGAGCCCTGGGGAACTCCAGAGTGGACCGGTCTAGGGTCCGAGAGTGTATCAGCGATTCTTACTGTTTGGGACTGTTCTTCAAGGTAGATCTTAAACCAACCAATGGAGTCGGTTGACAGCCCAGTGTTCTGAAGCTGGACAAGCAGGAGGCAGTGATTCACGGTGCCGAAGGCTTTAGTTAAGTCAATGTAGATTGAGCCGAATAATTCACCGGAGTCAAGTGCGTTGTGGATTGCACTGGTGAATTCAAGAAGGGCTGTAGAGGTGCTGTGACCTTTGTGGAACCCATGTTGTTGCTTGCACAGGATGTTGTGCCTATCCAGGTATTCTGTGAGCTGGTCCGAGATTATGCTTTCTAGTGCCTTGGAGAGTGGGGGTGTTAGGGAGATAGGTCTGTAGTTATCGTGGGCAGTTTTGTCACCACTTTTATGGATTGGGGTGACAGTGGCAGATTTCCATCTGTCTGGGAACTGGCTAAGGCTGAGGAAGAGGTTGAAAATTCTGGTCAGAGGACTAAGCACTTCATCAAGTGTGAGAGACAGGATTTTGAGATCGAGGGAGTCATTACTGAATCTTGATTTACCAATGGCTTTGGTAACATATTTGTGTACTTGGTGAGCCTTGACTGCTTTGAAGTAGAAGTGGGGGGAGCTGGTGGGAGTAGTGTTCATTGCAGACAGAGGGGCTTCACCATCTTTGAAGTAGTCCTGGGGTAGGACAGCGCTGAGGTCAGTAAAGTCTTTGTTAAAGGTATCCACAATGGTTTTTGGGTCGAGGGTTGTGGTTCCGCTGATGTTGAGTATTGATGGGGGGGTTTTGGGTGGATTCCCAGTGAGTTCCTTTATGTTCTTCCAGAATTCCTGACCATTGCCCCAGGAGTTTGTGAGGGCATGCTTATAGCAGGCAGACTTCGTTTGCCAGATGGTTTTGGTGCAGTCTTTGAGGGCACATTTGTAGTTTTGGATGTTGTTTTGCCTTCCAGAGTTTCTGGCCAGCTCCCATAGGTGGTCTCTTGTTTTTAGCATCCTGAGGAGGTCACCTGTGAGCCAAGGGTTACTAAGTGATTTGACTTTGCGTTTCTTAATAGGAGCATATGTGTCACAGGCCACAGTGAAGATGTTTATGAAGTGGTCAAGGGCAGTGTTTACATTGGTTGCATTGAAGATAGGGGACCAGTCTTGATGGAGGAGGTGGGATTTGAGTCGAGGAAGGTGACCACGGGGTAGAACCCTGCTGGTAATAGTTTTTGGCTGTTGTTTGATGAATTTATTTGACCAGGTGCAGCTAACAGTGGAGTGTTTGTAGATGCTTCCAGCACTGATCAACAGCACAATTCTGAACTTTCTGAACCACTTCAATTGCCAGTAACAAATTAAATTTAAGGAGCTGCTGATTCCTCACCTGACCTTGTTTGTATCACTGAGACTTGGCTGGGTGATTATTCTGGGCCTGTGCTGGAGGCATCTGTCCCAGTGAGTTATTCCATGGTACATTGCCTGAGGCGGGAACATGATGGGGGGTAGCCATTTGTTTTAAATCCACTTTGAGCTTCACGGCATCCCCAGTGGGTGAGACCAGGTCCTTTGAATGTGTGGCTGTTAGGGGTGAGGCAGGTGTGGGCTTTAGACTCATCCTCATATATTGTCGTCCACGTTATCAGGCCAATTTCTTGTGGAGCTGACACATTTATTGGTCGTCCAGGTGTTGGAGGCCCCCACACTTTTTAATGCTGGGGTATTCCAACACCTGGGTTGACGATGAGATCTCATAATTTGTTCAGCAGCTGCTTCAGCCTATGTCATCACTGGGCTTCACACAGGTAATTACCTCTGCTACTCACCAACATGGCCACACTCTGGACCTTGTGTTCACTTTGGGACTTGACATTAGTACAGTCAAGGTTGATCCAGTTCTTTGGTCAGATCATTATGTCATGTAATTTCAATGCGGGGCTCCCCGTGTTAATACCCACCATGTGGAGATGGTCTGGTACTGCCTGCTATAAAATTTGGAGCCTTGCACACTCCAGGCAGTGTTGGACATCTTGGACATAGAGATGGCTTGTGCCATGGGAGCCAAGAAGGCTGTGGAGGACTATAATATGGCTCTTGTGGCTGCCTTGGACTCCCTGGCACTCATTCACATTTGTCCCTTGACCTCCCATCACAGTTCCGCATTTTATTGTGAGGAGCTGAGATGATTAAAGATTAAGGCATGGAGGTTGGAGCATTCTTAGAGGAGATCTCAATCCATTGAGGACAAATTGGCTCTGCAGAATCACTATGTTGACTATCAGTGGGCAGTCACTTTGAAAAAGACAGAGTTCCTGTCAAGGGTGATTGCTGCAAGTAAGAATAGGCCTGCTCAGCTTTTTCGCACCATAGACAGAATGATTGATCCACTCTGTCTGTGGTCTGTTAAACTTTTTCAGCAGAAAAGTGCGAAGAGTTTAGTCATTTATTTTCTTGACAGGGTGTCCTCAATAAGGAGGAAGATCACTGCAAGTGGCCTGTCATGGGACAGTGGTATCCATGAAGGGGGGGGCAATGACAGTCTGCCAACCTGGGCTGAGTTTGTTCCAGTTGTAGAAGAGGAGGTTGTCCAGATGGTCTCTGGTTTGCATCCTACATGCTGTTCACTAGATCCTGGACCATCCTGGCTGCTTATTGGTAGCCTTGGTTTTGTAGGATCAGTGGTTGTGGGGATCATCAGGTGTTCACTGAGGGAAGGGGTCTTTCTAGTGACCCTTAAAAGGGCTGTGGTGAAGCCCCTCCTGAAAAAAACATCTTTGGACCCCAAGGTTCACACGGACCAATGCAGTCAGCAGTAGCGGGACCCTACCAGGGCAAGGATCCTCTGTAGCCCCCTCCCCACTCGCCACATGGACCAATGGAGTCGGCAGCAGCAGGAGCATAGCATACCGGGACAAGGCTCCTCTGTAAACCCCCCCCACTTGCCACACAGACTAACAGAGTCGGCAACAGCAGTGGAGCCAACCGGGACAAGGCTTCTCTGTAACACCCCCCCACCACCACCACCCTCGTCACATGGACCAATGGAGTCTGCAGCAGCAGTAGGAGCCTACTGGGGACAAGGCTTCTCCGTAACTCCCCCACTTGCCACACAGACCAATGGAGTCAGTAGCAGCAGTGGGAGCCTACCAGGGCAAGGTACAGGACCAGGGTCTTGGTTTGCAAGCACCTGTTGGCAGCAGCAGCTGCAGTCTGCTGAACCAGGTTAGAAAAAGAAAGTCTAATTCATAGCTACCCTGGTCTGTTTCACTCAGCTGACAAGCCAATTCCTAGAGACTACTTTAATTAATTGTGGTCAGCTGAGTTTAGCTGATAGATTTTGTGCAATCAGTTTTGTTATCAACTGCACATATTTGGCTCCTGAATCTGAGTAGCCTTAAAGGGACACTGCCAACCCCCTTAGGCCTCATAGTGTCCCACATTTAAATAACACATTTTATGATTGCCAACATTCTGTAAAGGTTGCTGAAGCTACAGTTTGATTCAGATTCTTTTTTTCTTTGAAAAAATGAAAAACAGACTGCTCACCCTACTGGTGTTACCACACCAAAACATGTTTGTTTACATTCCTTGATCAGTTCCCACTACATCTTTCCTGTACTTGGGAACATCCCCAACACAGTCTAGCCACTCATGCTGCAGTGGAAGTTTAGGTGGCTATTGCCTCATGAGTGACTGCTCAGTTTGGGGTGTGTTTCTAATGCTCAGGAAGTATGCAGTAAGAACAGATCCAGGATTGTAACAAAACAAGGTTGTTTATAAATATATATCACCATGCATTTCAGTTTTACTAAACAAGCAGATAGACAAAATAAACAGCAACATCAATGAATTTTGGAGGAGAGCAACCATAAAATGTGGGTTTTTAGCTATTAATAATATGATGCAAAACAGGTTGACTGTATCCCTTTCAGGTATTATAAATGCTCTTCCGAAATAGAGAGTTTACTTGTTTGTGTTAATCCTGAATCAGCGTAGCCTTAAGGGATTTAATGCTCTGCTGTGTTAGAGAGTTTACTTGTCAGTGTTAAATCTGAATTAACTTGCATTTTACCTGCACTGCTTGTGAGGGTGATGTATGCACAGTGTGCCCCTCCTTGTGTCCTTTGTTCTGTCTTCCTGTCTCCAGTATCCCTTATCCTTTTGTTTCTTCTCTGTTTAAATCAGGCTCCTCTGTAATCCCCCCCAACACTCACCACACGGACCAATGGAATCAGCAGCAGCAGTGGGACCCTACCGGAACAAGGTACAAGAATGGGACAAGGTACAAGAACAGGGTCGGGATTTGCAAGCACCTCTTGGCAGCGACAGCTGCAGCCTGCTGAACCTGGTTAGCCTGTCGATGTTTCTCGTCAATTGCCCCGCCCTTCCTAATCCTGATCCTCCCCTAAATAAATACGTGATAGTAGTCACGTGACCTTGGCCTTGTGCTGCTATCAGCCTACTTTCCCAGTAGCATTTTATACCAATTGACTACTAGGTGTCATTGCATCGCAAGCAAGCTTCCTCATCCAGTTGTCACTTTCAACTCCTCTCATCCTTATCAATCCCTCTCCACCCCCTTCCCCTGCACCTGCATTCTGCTTCTACCCCACATCCTCCTGCTAGCCTACCCTGTGATTCAACCCCCTGACCCTCTCTCTCAAAGGTAGCAACCTTAACCACTGCACCACCGAAGCTGCCTACCCTCACAATGCCTTAGGGGGAAACTTAACCCGTGCATCATCACACTCTAGTGGCAACAGCTCCACCTCCAACTCTTTTACTCACTCCAGGCACTGGTAGGGGTGCCGTGGTTTACCGGTTTGAAACATTATCGCGGTATCAGCAGCTTGCGATATGAGTATCATGGCTTTTTATCTTAATCGCGATAACCGTTTCAGCCGGTAAACCGTGATAATTCCACTTGCCTGGCTGCTTGCTGTTGTTCCGTCCGATGGATTCCATTTTGTCCCCTATGTTAATCTGCACGTATTTTTTCCCACTGTTTCCAGTGGTTGTGGGGAGGTAACCCTGCCTGTCAGAAACTCTGTGTCCAATCCCCAATCCCCAAAGCCTCCTACCTGCCACCAGTCCACCACTGTGTCAATCCGCTTCTTAGATGCCTCATGCTAGCCTGCCAGTTAAATAGTGAGAGGCATCTAAGAAACCTCTTTCTTCTGCAGTCTGAGGTGTCAAGAGCAGCAAATTTCGGCAGCCACAATCGAAGGCCCGTGCGTCATCCTCCGAGACGACGACGACGAATCTGACTCCATCCGACCCTCCCGTCTGACTCTCACAGCACAGTAAGATCATCATGACTAGTCAAGAGGATGAGGGGAACCCCAAAACAAGATCGCCTTGTATGCCCTATAATTTTTTGTGAGCAGAGGTGCAGCATTTATTTTCAGTGCTTATATAGCACTTAGGACTCGAGTCAGAAGTACAGTAGGCCATCCTGCCACCCACGACCACCACACCATCAGTCAGAGTCCCCTGTGGAGCTCAGCAGCACAAGGTGCACAACTAAAAACTGACCCAGTGACCCCGAGATACCCGACTACCCTAACCATACCAAGCAGGTTATAACCGCCAGCCAGCAGCTACTTTCTGGTCTACCACTCCGTCCAGTCTGACTTGTGTGCCGCTGCACTGGTTAGTACTCCGACGGTCCGACCTCGTGTCCCGGTTCCAAGCCGACTCTCACCAGTCCACATCCTCCTTCCACATCGAGAGGAGAGTCGGGTTCTAGTGAAGATTAGAAGACAGAGGGAACTTCTAGCCACAACAAAAGGTGGGTGTGTGTGACTGAAATTTTTTTTTTCTAATTCATTATCATTATGCCATACTGTACAGGCAGCTGCAGCATGGTAAATGTCTGGTGGGTCCTCCTGTGTGTCACTGTGACTGTGCGGGCAGGGCAGCGAGTAGTTGGATTTGGAGTAGTGGGAGGAGGACAGTTAATAATACCTGCCATTTTGACCTCCCTGACCACTGGCAGTGGCCCACGGTAAATGTGATGACCCTCCTCCTGACTTCTGGCCTTGGGGGGGTAGTTTTCTACAGTGACCAGGCTGAAGCACAGTTAAGTTACTGATGTGGGTGGGTTAACCTTGTGGGCAAGGTTAAGCAACAGACAAGTCACAGAAGAACTGATATTTCTGGTAGCCTAGCCTGCCCTGATGATCCCTCACAAGTTCCTGCTCAAGTAATTGCTATTGCTGTGCTGAGCAGCTGACAGTCCTCCTGACACTCTGTGTCTGAAATTGAATGAGGTAAAGGGTGGTGGTGGTGGAGACAAGGTGGAGGTGAGGCAGGGTCATTCACAAAATCACAGCGAAACTTGTCTCAGCCATGACATGATGATGTTTTAAAGAGTGAGTGTTGGACTAGGGATTGGGAAGGTGAGGGAGTGGAAGTGGATGGAGTCCTCAGGAGAGATGCAACTTGAGTGAGCAGCCTTATACAATTGGACTGGTGGTGTAATGTTGGTTGGACTGGTGCTTTAAAAGCTGAGAGAAAGTAGTCCTCCTCCAGACTCGGGTGTGACAGGACAGAGCGGCCCAAATATTAATTAAAGGTGACCTGTAAATGAAATGCTGAGTTTTCATGGGTATTCTACCCATTTAATGTCGCTGTAGTGCAAACACCACTGGTATTAATGCAGTAGCAGTAGCCAGCTGCCAGTGATGATTACTATTCTTATTTTATTGCTTAAAATAATAGCCACTTGAGTTGACCCCTGTGGAAGGAAGCAAAAGGTAAGGAACAAGTGTAAAGCATGCAATGGCCAAGGTGAGGATTCTGGTGTACAGCTGCTGGTTCTCATTATTATTCATTTACGTTACTATTTGCAAAATGCTACCTACAATAGCTATTATGGTGGTCAGTCACTGGGTGATGGGATTTGGGACTGGGTCAATGGAGGTGGAAACTACAGAGGGGATGGTAGGGATAAAGTGCTGCTGCTGCTGGTGGTCACTGCACTGTACTGGTGTGGCATTGTTTATTTTATATTTGCATAATTATGTGTTCCTAATTCCTATTAACTTGTTAAATGTTAATATATGGTATAAATTGTTTCTCTACAGGCCGTGAGCTGTATATGCAAGTCGGCGACTGCGAGTGTGAGAAATTCCTGACCTCCTTGACCCTGTAATGGTAAGTGTGGTGTCTGTGTGAGGCAACAGGCAAGCAACAGGCAAGCATATTATATTAGTGCTCAAGTAGGTCAAGTCACTGCTTGACCCACCAGGTAATATTAAGGGCTTGTAAAACTGTAAAACTGTTTAAACCTAAGGTGGATGGATGTATGTGGTGGCGGCAGCCTGTGCTTTTCAAGACAGGTAAGCCAGACACGCCATTTGTAATTGTAACCGAGACTTGTTAGACAGAGGCTAAATTTGTTAATGCATTGCTTGTGCTGCTGCTGCTGGTGGTGGTGGTCAGTGACTGGCTGCACAGTTGTTGTTGTGTGTTTAATATATGGTAAACTGTTTCTTTTCAGGTGGAAGGCCATGATTCCGTATATGCATGCGAGAGCAGCGAGACAAGGTTCCTCCTGTCCTGACTCCTGGGTCGACCTTATTGGTAAATGTTATGTCTTTTGAGCTTTTTTTAATGTTTTTTTTAATCCTCCTACATGCTACCACATTCCTGCCACTCCTTCATACTGCCAAGGCTCTCTCTGCTCCAGCCCCACTGTCCCAAGCCTCACACCTCACATAGCCACCCCCAGGGTAATCCAGTGTAACCTTTCACCAGAAGGGTCCCTCATCTCCTCTGTGTACCAGACAGTGAGTAGTGATGGACATGCTGTGCTGACAGAGCAGGGTAATTTTTCTGGTAAGCATGTGTGTGGTGTGCCACTTGATTGATGTCAAGGGCAGGCTTCTCTTAAGCCACCTAAGTCTGTCACACTCGGCCTTTCACCCTGGACCGCAGTGTGTGTGGCATGATGGCAGTGTTGCCATGCTCTCAGCCTCTGCCATACCACGGGTCAGCAACTCCTCCTTCTTCACAGCAGAAGTAGAGTGGTTGGATGACGGTTGGATGCTTGAGCATGAGCTATCACTTCATTCCTGTGTGTGCTACTGGCTGCCATCTGCCTGATCATCATCCAATCCATCCGCCCTGACTCTATCTGCATGTTTTGTAAAGACATTATATGGATAGTGTGGGGGGTGGTGCACAGTACTTCATAGCTGTGATGTGAATGTGTTGGTCAGTGTTAGGGCTGTTTTTCAAAGATTTTACTACGCCATTTGGAACTGGTACAAATCATCATGGCCACTGGCCACTGCAGCATAACTAACCAGCTCCGAGCCAGCCCGTCGGCACCGCGGTTGGAATTCCGCTTGCAATGCCAGCGAACCGGGTTTGGGAACGAGCCTGGGTCATTGGAGGGCTGAGAGGAGAAGGATTGAGCGTCCTAATCCTAAGGACTGTTCTCCTTCTCTGGGGGGGGTTCCTGCGGTCGGTGCGAGAGTGGCTCCTAGCGGAGAGCTAGGCACGCCATAGAAACCGGTGCACAGTCAAGGGGTACAGAACTGGATTACTGTGACTTTTGCACATGAAAGAGTTCATGTTGCTTCTTGTGGTAGTGAGGGAACAGTGACTGAGCCACCAGTACCACTATGTTAGTTATTGTTGTTCTATAGTCACACTCCCTTTTACACTATGATGTTGTATGGCCTGCCTGATCACAAAGGTATTGGCAATTTGGCATCAGGGGGCATATGAATTATTCCTGTTAGCATTTTCAGTACTTTAGCACATGCATTTTCTGATTATGAGGCTTAAGTTGCAGCATTCAGAAACTTAGGAACAAAGGAAAGTGACAGCAGAAAAGGACTTCCAGGGCCGCCTAGTCTGCCCATTTGCCTAGCATCCTCTAGGCCTGGCCCAGATCCCACCTCCTTTCAACAGCCCTCTGTCTGTCCCAAACCTCTTGAACCCCCCACTGAATTCTCGACCACCACTTCCTAGGCAACCCATTCCCGTGTCCACCAGACCACCACTGTCTCTGTAAAGAAGTTCTTTCCAGGGCATTAGTTAACTCTATTTCGGAGTATTTGACTTCAAAAATAAGGTGAAAATTTCAAATAAAGAGGAGTAAGTCATTGATTTCCAAGTAAAACCAAAAATCAGATGACTTCCAAAACTGCAGAGCATGGAAGTCAGAAATTATGGATTGTTCTGAAAGAAATTGTATTACCACTAATGTATTAAATTAACATCAATAAATCTGTCCTTCCTATAATATTGACATCCAAAAGTGGGATCCTGAAAGTATTTTGACTTCCAATAAATTGAATGACTTCCAGATTTTGACTCCTGAAAGGTTTAGACTTCACTGAAAATAAATTAACTGAACTCCTGGTTCTTCCTGATGTTGCCTTTAAACCTATTCCTCGGGTTGGAGATTGTGACCCCTTTTTCTGGTACACCCCTTCAATTGGAATGGGTTCTCAGACTCAGTAAGTAGGCAGGCACTTTGTTGATCTCTTTTAGGCATTTGTTGAAGCAAGGTCTCTATCATGCCCCCTCTCTCTCTCTCCCTTCTCAGCTCCAGAGGGTATATGTCAACTCAGAGCTTCCAGCCTCTCCTCATACGGCGGGTTACTGAGCCACTTCACCATCTTGGTTGCCCTCCTTTGTACCCGCTCCACCCTCTCTCATCCTTTTTTTGTTTTTGGTAAGGCCTCCAGAACTGGACCCCATATTCCAGATGAGGCATGACCAGCTGGGTGTACAGGGAAATTGGGACCTCTTTCTTCCTGTGGGTGATCCCCCCCAGTACAACCCAACACTCTGCTGGCTTTTGCCACTGCCCTGCTGCACTGCTAGTGCCCAGCCACCTTCAAGTCTTGTGACTGTGAGATAATGATACCCAGGTCCCTCTGCTCCATGGTAACCACTAGCAGCTTGCCCCCAGTCTATAGTCTGCCCTGCCATTCTTTCTGCCCAGGGGCACAACTTTGCATTTCGCCATGTTGATGAGCGATAATTTCCACTTCCTGAATCCTGGCCCAGTCCTCTAGTTTCCCTAGGTCCCTCTTCATTTTCCCAGGTCCATCCTGTATGTCTACTCTATTGCAGATTTTTACATCATCCATAAACAGAGCTCCCACAGAGGCACATTAGCTGAACCGTCATTGAGTGGTACAGTGTCTGCAGTCTGCAAAGCACATAATAGTTAATAACAGGTGATGTCAATATATATAGCATAACAGTGGTGTAATGTGTTGATTTTATTTACTAATAAATTAATAATGGACCAGGGTTCCAAAAGTCTGCTGAATTTTGTTTTTTTAATCAGAGAGAGACACTGTGAAGAGACTGAGAGCCCCTTCCTTCCAAGGTCTCAACAGAATAAACCAGTGACTGAAGATCCAGAAATGTTACCCTGGTGGACGCCATTCTGAAGAACTTTATGCAGCCTTCAGCTAAGTGACTGATTAAAGAATAAAAGAATCTATATTCAGGCATTTTTCTTCACGTGTTAATTGTTGCATGGTGATGGATAATGTTTGTTTACTGATATACATGTTCAAAAAACTGAAATACAGTCAGTGACTGCCTGAGATACACTGACATCCCTGTATAACATTCCTGTACTGACGGCATTGTTTGTGAATGTGAATGATTTTGAGGTTTTATGACACGTTTTAATTAGGATTAGGGCAGGAGACTACTTGCATTTGAAGTGGATGTTTTTCATTTAGTAATAGCAAGTGAGTTTGTTTTAAATTTCTGAAGCTTATAGCAGCAGGTGCAGCACAGTACACAGACTGAATGGTGTACTATGGCTTGATCATACTAGTTTGTATAACTGAAGCTGAAGGCAAGTCACCCAGTGTAAAGTACTGCTGGTAAAGAGCTGCAGTTTCTGCAGGTTTAAACTTTCTTAATCTACATCGACCAAAACTATTCTTGTTATACACAACACACAACTCAGAGTTGTAGCAACAGATTTGCATCACAAGCTGTCTCTTTGCTGTTGCTTTCTCAGTTCTTCTCTTATTACCCGTCTTACTTTGATAGGCTAGGTGACGACTGACATAGTTGCAGAATTAATTCAAGGAAACTACTAATCGCACTTTAATGTTAAGTGCATCTCTTCTTCACAGTAGTGTGCAACTGAGGTGCATCATCTTAAACACAACACACGTATTGAGAGTTAGCCCTCCTCTCCTCCTCCTCCATTCTAAAATTCCAACTCGGTCCTCCTGATCCATGCGCTGTGTGACATCTTAATCACAGTGCGATTGAAGTCTGTTTCATAGTTATCGAGTTAGACCAGTCTAATTGGTAGCAGTCTTACTCCATATTGATCCTCATTGATCTTGTCTGTCAGCCTCTCTGAATAACATACAAAAAAATGGCAGCATCCGGCATTGAAGAAAATGATGCATTACAAGGAAAAGATAATGAAGTAGTATTGTATTTGGAAGAAGTGATGGAAGCAGACAAATCAACAGAAATAACACCTCCTGATGAGTGCCTCCACAGTCAACCTCTTCCCCATTCAGATACCATGTGTAGTACTCCTCCAAATTTAAAAAGAAAAGATCACAGTCAACAACAACAAGCTAAAGATACATCACCGTGCGCAATTTCTAAAGCGGGTTCAGTTGCTGTATGCAGTGGCACATCACATTATCAAAATGATATCCAGAGTGACATGACCACTTTACTATACCCACCAACGAAGAAGGTAAAATAATCTGTGTGGGTGTATTTTGGGTATGCCAAAAAAAGATGGAATAGTCCAGGAAGATGGGAGATCAATTTGTAGAACTTGCCGAGTCCACATTTCTGCAAAGGGTGGTAATACATCCAATATGTTTACTCACCTCAGGGATCATCATCCTGCTTTACATTCTGAGGCCAGCTTGAAAAATAGGATGGTAAGGAAAGATACAGTAGTGTAGTGTGATCAATCGATCAATATTGATATTTTATTTACCTTACAATCATTCTAAGGTTTTCTTTAAAGTGCTTTTGTCACATGATCACCATTTTTTCTATTAAGAATCAACTTCTTACGTACTCTGTTGATCACTAAACAATGTTGCTAAACTCATCCTATCCGTAACATCTGTAACTGTAATTGCAGTGGCTGTATTTATTCATCTTAGAACAGATTTCATTTTGCAGCAGTCATAGCACAAAAGCAGCAGCCAGCAGTGAGCACATTCATTTACTTTCTCATGCAATTGAATACGCCCTGTGCTATGACATCCTGCAAGTGAGAGCACAGGGGCATATTCTCATTGAGGTGAAGGTGGCTTGATCGGTGATGATTTATGTTCTGTTACAATTACAGCGCCAGACAGTCAGTCTGATATTCACGAAGGACACTGCATGGCTGTACTAACTAGGCTCTTTTTAGAGGAGTGAAGTGCGAGTCTGCGAGTGCGACCCACTAAATTTATATCAAACTGGAACCACGTTCACTTCAATTGGAAGGAATAGCCCCCCATGTTCTCTCTTGTTGCAGGATCTCATAGCGTGGGGGGCTATATTAAATTGCATGACAAATGACAAAGTAAAGAAATTTACTCACTGTTGATGCTGGATGGTGTTTCTTTTTCATCAAATATGCAATCTGAAATTTCTACATACAGCTATTGCGTTACACATTACAAATGGGTCAGACTCGGGAAGGATGCCTTCCACAAGAATGCAACCTTTGTGTATCAGTCTGTTAAGTTGATTCCTATAGAAAGAATGTGACAAAATCAATAAATAAAATGTCCTGGATGGGTATATGGTATCACACAATGTCTAATATGCAGTGTGTGTCACTGTGTGTTTTGGGAGGGGGGGTCTCAGATTGAAACTTTGTGTTTCTAATAGTCAATATTGCAGTCCCTGAATAATTAGCCATTGAAATATCTGATATGGTATTTTCTATCCCAAAATAGCAGCCAAGTACATTCATGTACTTTCTTCTCATGCAAGTATTGAATACGCCCCCCCTGCCATGACATCATGCAAGGGAGAGCAATGCATTGGGGCATATAATTATTGTCATTGAAGTAAATTAGGCTTGCTTGATGTTGCATGATACAACATGTAATGGACAGTCTTACTAGCCTCTGAGATTCATGAAGGGCATCGCTTTACTAACTAGGCCCTTGTTATTGGACTGAACCCCTTTGTTAATTTTAGACTGGCCATTGTATGTTGCATTACATACCACACAAAATCATCTATCTATATTCACTTCAATCAATGGGAACAGCCCCTGCGTTCTCCCTTGCAGGATGTAATAATGCGTGGGAGTAATCTTGCATGAGTAATTTAAAGAATGTGTGTGCACGCAGCACTGGCTGGTGTTTTTAGGGCATTTCATCAAGGTTTATATAGAGCAAAAAGAAAAATATGATGCATGCTATCATGACATATCACTTGAGGTTGACTGTGGAGGTAAGGATGGAGGGAACTGTGATTGGCATCGGCACTAAGCCTTCGTGATGCTCACTGGCACCCATCCCCCATACAAAATGTACAGGCTCAGCAGCAGCAGCAGTAGTGGATGTGGCGGCGGCGCACCAGTCCATACAAAACTTGGCACCATGGCAGACGGCACTGCGGCAGTGCATACATATTTTCATTCTAGTTTGCATTCCTCAGCTCTTCATCTGTGTAATTGGGTTGGTAGCCTCAGCCTGCCTCTCCAGAGTCCAGTTATGATTATGAGTGCATGCTTCTGGGACATTTTTTTTTCTGTCCACTATTTAGTGGCAAACAAATGTACTCCCTCAAACATACAGGCAACAATTTTGTTCTAGCAGCAAACCACCAGGTTACCAACATTAACTGAAAAACTATAATAATAGTGAAGAAAGAAAGTCAGAGTATAATGTCAGTCAGTCAAAGAAACAAAGAACTCACAGGCTTGGCTCTCAGTGGATCAGGCATGGTGAATAAGCTGAGCATTGGCACACTCAGCTTAAAATGTCAAAAACACCTCTACTAGAGTAGCACTCCAGTTCAGAAGAGTGTGTGGAGGTCTGGAGGACCACAGAAGGTGAAGATTCCAATAAAACAGTTTGTAGTACTGGAACTTGATTGCAGCACCAGAATGTAAGCCCAACACATAACCACTGTTAGAGCCTTAACAAAAGCTAGGTATGGCCATTACCTAGCACCTGCAGTATCTGTTTAGCTCATATAAGGTTCATCAGAGCCTCCTACAGACAAACCTCATATAAGCTAAGCGCAGATGCTGCTGGTGCTAGTTAATAGTCATACCCAGCTTTTGTTAACACTCTAACAGTGGATATGTGTTGGTCTTACATTTTGGTGCTGCAATCAGGTTCCATTATTCTACAAACTGCGTTATAGGAATGGAATCTTCACCTTCTGTGGTCCTCCACACTTCTGGACTGGGGTGCTACTCTATTCAGGTGTTTTGGATCGGATGTTATGTAAGTTAAGTCATTATGGCCTACATTCATCAAATACTGTGTTCGTGACAGCTCCTCCAGTCTGAACGGTACGTTCTGCACCCGGCCTGCCCACCACATATACCACATTATATTTGGTCTCCCCACATGGCTACGGTCCCTCAGACTAATTTAGCATTTGATGTTGGCCACCTGTCTTAAGTTTAGGGATGGCCTTCATCAAATATTGTGTTTGTGACAGCTCCTCCAGTCCGAACGGTACGCTCTGCACCCGGCCTGCTCACCACACACACCACCTTATATTTTGTCACCCCACACGGCTACGGTCCCTCAGACTAATTTGGCATTTGATGTTGGCCACCTGTCTTAAGTTTAGGGATAGCCTTCATCAAATACTATAATATTGTTCCCTAGTCCCATGCCATATCATATTTCTCAAGGTGTTTGGTACAGCTGGCAACCTTTGGGGTTTACTCCTCCTATCCTGGATCCATCCTTGTAAAGAGGACAGGGAGCGCTATTTGGTTTGGTTAGCATTTACTCACTCGAGTGACTGTCACTTGACCCTCCCCTATGTTAAGTCAAAAAGTACAAATGTGTGTGGTGGTCATGTGTGTGGTCTGAACATAGCAACATAAGTCACCATAGCATAGGGACTGCAGCACAAAACACAGCTTGAAACATGAATGTACACATGAAAGATGATGCCTTAATCAAAAAGGAAAACAAAGTAGTACACAGTCAAAGATGAAGTGAGTGACAGTTTTTTTTGTAATGTGAATATTGTAATTTAATTTAGATTATGTTATAGGTTAATGTTACATTTAACTGTGATTAATTCATTTCAGACTCAGAGTCAGTGTGAGAAAGGCAGTAAAGGCAAGGCATCATCATCATTATCCGTAATGAGCTCACCAGATCAAGAAAGAAAAAAGTGTAGCACTCAGCCATCAATTCTGATGGCATTAGAAAGGGGGAGAAAATTTGAACCAGCTTCACAACAGACATAGGAGTTAAACTCAGCTGTAGCATCTTTTATTGCAAAAGACATGTAACCATTCCAAACTATAGATAGGCCTGCTTTCCGCAATCTAGTAGAGAAACTAAATCCCAGATATTCGATGCCTGGTAGGTCCTATTTCTCTGCTAAAGAAATCCCAAGAATGCACAATCTGGTGAGAAAACAGGTGGAGGCTTCAGTGGCAGGGGCACAGTGGTTTGCTGCTACAACTGATTTGTGGACCAGCAGTGGAGGAAGTGGCGAGCCTTACATGATTCTAACAGTACATTACATAACAAGTGAATGGGAGCTAAAGACAAACTGCCTAGAGGCATTGTTTCTTCCAGGTGACCACACAGCAGAGAATATTGCAGAATCCTTTCAGGAGCTTCTTGAGGAATGGGCACTAAGCATTGAAAATATGTCTGCAATTACCACCGACAATGGAAGCAATGTTAAAAAGGCATTCAGAGATGTGATGAAAGTCAACTGGTTGCATTGCTTTGGCCACAATCTCAATTTGGCAATTGGAAAAGCATTAAAGATCAATAAAGTTGAGAGTGCACTTACAGCATGTCGGCATCTGGTGCAAGGGTTCACTCGCAGCTGGAAGAAAAAAAGAGAGTTAAAGAAAAAACAAACAGAACTAAATGTGCCACAACATTCTCTTGTTCATGATGTAGTTACAAGATGGGGTTCCACATATGCCATGGTGGCCAGGTTTATACAGCAGCAGCAGGCTGTGTGTGCAGTGTTGGTTTCAGACCAAAATACATGGCATTTGATGCCAAAGGACTCAGATGTAGGTGTGCTTGAGGACATCAATCAAATATTGGGCCCTTTGAATACGTTCACTCACTCTTTAGCAGCAGAGCAATATGTAACAATGTCAGCACTGAAACCGTTTCTGCATTACCTAAAATCAGAAGTCCCAAGCCCAAAGACAACAGATGGACTACTGGGTAAGCAAATGAGAGAAGCTATATATGATGACCTGTTCAAAAGGTATCAGGAATTGGATCAAATTGAAGCACTTTTCGAAATTGCATGTTTTATTGATCCACGATTCAAAGCTAACTTTACAGAAGATACCGATTTGGTTATATCCATGGTAATACAAGAAGCCGTCAGCCTTGGTATTGCGCCAGAACCAACACAAACACACAGTCTGCTGCTGCCTGAGTGTAGAGGTACAGGTACCACACTATCAAATACTACTGCTGCTGCTGCTACTACGTTGCCTGCAACGTCTGCTTCCATGGATGATGACGATGACCATATGTTGTAAAATGACTGAACGTGTGACTAAAGACTCTTTGTCCCCCTTCTCTGGTGGTATCACAAACAATGTGTATCATTCATCAGCACAGCACAGATTGTCAGAAAGTTCTTCATGCCCTGGGATTTCAGCGTTATTAAAGCATCACTGAAATACTGAAGAATTCAGGTTGAAGGACCAAGAGAAGAAGAAATTCGCTAGCGAGCAAAGTGAGAAATGAGATAACTCATTGCATGGCCCTGCCATATCTGAATACAGATTTGGATCCTCTTCTGTGGTGGAAAGGCCATGAAGCCGAACTACCATTTTTAGCAAATGTTGCTCGCAAAATGTTAAGCATTCCAGCAATAAGTGTACCATCAGAAAGGGTATTTAGCGCTAGTGATCTGGTCCTAATGCCAATGAGGTCTAGACTAACACCAGAGCATGTAAACACGCTTGTGTTTCTGAACAAAAATTTACAATGATTTTTTTTTTCTTTTTTTAAAGATGCCAAGGCACCTCATGCACGGTGCACCACCTTCAAAAGAATACCACCAGTGGAGGGGGGCAAAGGGTGTAGATGGAGTCATCTTGTTCACTCACTTTCAGATTACATCATAGTGGACTACTATCAAGAAGAATTACTTGAGGAGGAGAAGGAGGGCTTCACTCACTTAGTGCACACAGATCATCGCAGGCAGTCTGAACTTAATAACAAACACATCACACAACACTTGATAGAAAAAATAACACCTTTATTGCATTTTTAAATACTTATGCATTGACTACAAGTTGCAACTTGTAACACTAAAATATAGTTCCCATTCAACGTGACTGGTAGATATATTGATGCTAGAGTCTTATTTTTACTATTGAGATGCTAGCAGCAGTATACATTCCTTAACTACAGTCACAAAACACAAAGAAGACTACTTGTTCACAGCGAGTTTGTACATCCATCTCTCTGCTAGAAGGAACATGAAACTATTTCTTAATGTCTCTATTTTGAACTGATTATATAGAGTGTCAGCCACTCAGTTCAGATGAGTAGATGTGGCTCCAAGATAGTCTGACTCTGACACTGATGATTCCTTTCATTCGGGTTTTGTGTGTGTAGTCCTCTCTACCCCAGCCATGACTTCTTTCAACTGTTTAACTCTTTATTCTTCCTGCTGTCTTGAATCTATTCAAAACTCATCTGATAAGCTTAATTCAAGTCCCTTCAGTAAGTGGCACCATATCAGTGTTAATTCTGGAGGGAATACAGCAATAAATTCAGTTGATAATAGGCTCCAAAGCAAATGTGTGCTGCTCTAAGGAAACTAGGGAAGAAACACTGTCTCATTATATGCTGCCTGTTACTCCTGTGTCACTATCCCTGATCCAGTTCAAAGGGACACATTCATGTACAGTGGCACTGGCAGACACAGAGAGACCATGAAAACTTATTTAATTGAGGTATTGTGTGTATACTCAACCTGTGCTGCATGAAGTTCAGAGATATAGATGACGGACTCTGTGCAACATAAATACTACATCGGAACTGGGAGCCGTTTAATTTCTTTGAACCTGTGATGTCAGTGACAATCGAGTAGTGCTTAACTCAATGTACTTAGGCACTACTTGATCATCACTGACATCACAAGGTTCTAAGAATGGCTCCAAAGTAGTATTTATGTTGCACAGACTCATCTATATCTCTGAACTTCATGCAGCAGCAGCACAGGTTGAGTACACACACACACACACACAGTACCTCAATTAAATAAGATTTCAATGGGCTATCTAACTGTGTCTGCCTAGTGCCAGTGCCACATGAATGTGTCCCTTGAACATACAGTTCAGAGGCTGTTTATGTTGACAACTTGAGTAACTTTGGGCTGTGTTGTGTGACTTCTGTAACATGCCTGTATTTGTAAATTAATGTAGTCATGTCAGTTCAGCCTTGCACATTGTTTACATGATGTAATGTAATAACTCTTATTCTTATTGTTCAATGTTTCAATTCTTAATTGTCCTTCCTTTTGGAGTGGACATTGATTTTGCCATTCAGTTCTTAGAGTTCGTACATATTGCATTCGCGTTAAACACCTTGCTTCAAGTCATGTGTGCCATGGCTACTGCTAGAGTACAAATTCTGTGTAAACCTCCAGCTTACTGTGTATTTCTTGCAGGAGGACAGGACAACCAAGCAGTTCTGAGATTACTGTGAACTTGTTGTAAAAAAGCCATTAAATAGAAAATAATGGATAGGCAAGTGTAAATTTTTTTTTTGCACACCTGAAGTGTGTGTAATGATGAAGGCCAGCCATAAACTTAATACAGGTGGCCATCATGAAATGCCACATTAGCCTGGGGGACCAGACCGTAGTCCATGGAGAACCAGTAAACTTGAGACTGAGTGGTGTGGAAGTGTGTGTGGGCCCGGGTGGGTGTCATGATGATGACCCATAAACCTCAAGAGATTTATGTGGTCATCACATCACACGCCAAAGGTGTGTTGAAAAAAAATAAAAATAAATCCATCAATACATACTTGCCTATTCTTTATCTTTTACAATTGCTAGTGCATAGCTTTCCTTAAGTTTCAGTTTTCTGCAGTTTCCCTGCTGAGTGATGTGACTGAGCAGTGTTCAGTCTTCTAAACAATATTGTACAAGTTGTAGAAAAAGTGCACAGTTCAGTATAAAAAACGTCAGCTTTGTTCTTTCAGCTTACATTTTTTGCTTCCTGGGGAAAAAAGCTGAACAGTGAAGAGTGAGGAGAGCTATAGTAACACTCGCTAATGCTTGTGTCGAGTGTTCTGAAGCCTCTAAGCCACTATCTCTCCTCATCACGCTACGCTACGCTACACTTTGTGGCTTCTTTCCCAGGAAACTACAAAAGTAAGCTGAAAGAACAAAGCTGACATGTTTTTTTATACTGAACTGAACAGTGCTCTTTCTCTACAATTTGTACACAATATTGTTTAAAAGACCAAACACCACTTGGTCACCTCACACTACAGTCAGCAGGAAAAGTGCAGGAAAGTGAAAGTAGTTTGGAATGCTGCAATAGCCAGATTACGGGTTATTATGGTGTTACTTTCAAGACACCCCTACTCAAGCTGATAAATAGGGGGTCACCATTAATTATAATGTGATATTTCACATTTTAAAAATGAATGTTACAATGACTTTAGTTTGTAAAACTTAAAGTGTATAACACACATGTATGTCTTTGTAATGCAATTGTGCAACGTGCACAGCACTGAAACATTTTTACATAAAGGAAAAAGCAATTTTATAAATAGCAGAATTTTAACTAAATAAACAAAATATTTAACTACAAAAGTTGCACTCTCCTTGTATTATTTCACCTTGCAGACTTTGTATAATGCAGATAAATGTATAACATAGAATGGAATAAGCAAAATATGTAAATTATGTGCAAAAAGTGAATTTAAATAATATTTCTAACTTTGTTACAAAAGTTGGGAAATTATCGCGATAACAAGGTTATCGCGATAATTTATTCAAGGTTATCGTACCGTCACAATTTCATTATCGTGGCACTCCTAGGCACTGGTCATTATACTACTTCCCATCAGGCTGTTTTCCCATGCACTTCTAGCCATTGTCTTAGTCCTGCTTTCTATCCGCACCCCCTCACCACCAGGTTTGGTCCTCCTCCTCCCCAAACCCTGTCCTCTCCACTCTCTCCCCTTGCTGGCATATCAATTCCCCCCCATCAGTTCCCTACTCCACCACTTCTCCCTGCCCCCAGCCACTCAGTCACCTTTGACCCCTCCAGGACCTCAGGCCCAGGCTCCACCCCCAGGCTCACTAAGGGAAAAAAAAACCTCCCAAAATTGCTCATCCCCTTCCTTTAACTTTTCTTACTCACAGGAGACATTGATCTGAACCCAGGGCCCTCACCCCCTGCTCCCCCCCCCAAAAAAATTGTCTCGGCATCTACCATATAAATGTAAGGAGCCTGCTGCCCAAGTTAGACCACATCAAGGCATGGGTACCACAATGATCCCCTGATATCCTCTTCATCACAGAGACATGGCTATCTGTCAAAGTCCCAGACTCCCAAGAAGTCATTCCAGGATATATCGTTTTCTACCAGGACAGCAGCAAACATGGCAGTGGTGTTGCCACATATGACCATGAGTCCCTTCGGGCCTCCACTGTCCTCCAGGAAGCAGTCCCAAAATCACATGAAATGCTCCTCTCAAGGATTGCATTCCCAGCTTCCTCACCACTCTGTGTTGCAACCTGCTATTTCTGCCCTAATCCACCCCTGGCATCCTTAGTCTGCAAAATAGCCTTCCTCATGTCACACTCAACTTCCGGCGAGCTCCTCATACTGGGCGATTTCATCCTGAACTGGTCTTCCCCTCCAGCTCAGCCAACCGCCCAAGAGATGGAAGCCCTCAACCTTACACAACTCTTATCCAACCCCACAAGGCTTAACCATTGCACCAACAATCACTCACTAATTGACTGGATTCTTATGACTCACCCACACAAATACTCCTCAGCCAGTACTCTCCCTGATGCCTTCAGTGACCACTGCATTACCTTGGCATTTGTCCAGGACAGTCTGTGGATAGACTTGATAGAAAGACAGCCGCTGACAGGTAACCTCTGTATTATTAAGTTCCCTGGCAGCTTTCAATATTAGTTCCTTATCTACATAGTGAAGCAATTTCAGGATCATAGGTCGAGGTCTAGGAATAATGTTCGCACATCTTCCCCTTTTAATTCTTTGGGTCCTTTCTATCTCTGTGTTGTACTCCCCTGGCTCTAGCTGTCAAATAGGGATGTTTGTTCTAAGATACTGAATGGTGTCTTTGCCTTCCAGTCCCTCTTGCAGTGCCAGGATCTGAAACAAGGACTAAGAAACAGATATAAAATATTCACTGCAATAACTGGCAATATTACTGGTGACTTTTCAAAAGACAAACATATTTCATACTCACGGTGAAGTGAACAGCTTTTTTCATGGGGTTAAATAATGTACAGGAGGGGAGTATTTTTCATAAAAAAGGTGCTCAAGAACAAGAAGACATCCTATGAAGTTGGAGGGGGTTAGATTTAGGAAAGATGTGAAGAAGTACTTTTTCACAGAAAGAGTGGTGGATTCCTGGAACAGCCTTCCAGAGGAGGTTGGGGGAGAACAGTGCTGGGATTCAAGAATGCATGGGACAAGTACATGGGAATCATAGTGGAAAGGAAGGGTGGAGGAAGAAAAAGCTGTAAATTGGGCACAGTCTGCAGTTATAGTGCAGGTAAGAAGAAATAGGAAGATTGGATGGGCCAAGTGGTCCTTATCTGCTGTCAGATTCTATGTTTCTGTTTCTAGACCTAAAAACATCAGTTGATGTCTCTGACAGAGACACTACTTACATGACTGACACTGAAGCTAACAGTCAGGAGCCCATCAGCCATTCAGACTGTAATCTTTGTCGGATGAGACATTAAACCGAGGTCCCATCTGCCTGGATTGGTGGTAGTTCAGGTGGATGTTAAAGATCCCATGGCACTTATCGAAAAGAGTAGGGGAATTTCCCCCAGTGTCCTGGCCAAATTTCCCTCATTCACTAAAAATACCACCAACAGCTTAATCTGGTTCAAGGTCAGTTGGCATTCATCTGTATCCCCCCTCCCCCAGGTCGTGCCTGAAAATAGGCAGGATTTGTCTAGTGGACTTACCCAGTCAACAAAAACTAAATAAATGGAGTCACGTGATGCTAGCTTGCTGAGCAACAGCAGTGGCTTGGAGCTCCCTACTCCCTCCAACTTCATCTACTTGACTCGGCGATTTCGTGGAAAATAGCTCCAGCATTTTACATTCTATCTGAAAGCCTACACTCCACCTATCGGCCTCAGGGTGTTTTCTAATCATACCCCTTGATTTTATAAGGAGATGGAGGTGGAGAAGAAACAGGCCGCAATTAGGCACATCGCTCAGCCACTCCGGAAAGCTGCCTAAGAAACCGAGGAACCAGCCCGGCTCGACTACTAGATAAAAATGGACGACAAAACTCCTCCGCCTAATCCTCTCACCGAGGAGAAATTCTACAGAGCTGGCCCCACTGAAAGACGTGCTGCAAAATATCACTTCAGACCTCAAGTCCATCCGAGGATCTTTCCTCTCACCACGAGGGTGTCTGACTGGAGGCCAGAATTCACTCCCTAGAACAGCGGAACACCAAATCAGAGTCGGAGTTGGCCACACTAAATCAACAGATTAAGGCGCTACTATTAAAAACAGAAGACCTGGAAGGTCGAGCGGAGGAATAACTTACTTATCCTGGGTCTGCCAGAACTCGAGAGGAGCAGACCCCATCGCCTTTCTTCAAAAATTTTTGGCTAAGATTGAGGGGCCTTCACCTCTCAACCACCAATACCACCTGGAGAGAGCGCATAGATCTCTGAGGCCCAGACCCCCGCCGGGTTCTCCCCCACGACCAATCATCATGAAATTTCTTAGTTACATAGAAAGGCAACATGTCTTTGCTAAATCCCGTGAGTTACAAACCATTATGTGGGGACCAGCCAAACTTCGCATCGCTCAAGATCTCCCTAAAGAAACCAGGATGAAGAGATCCGCTTTCCACCCTGTCATCCAGAAGTTAATTGCTGCGGACATTCACTTTCATATGATGTATCCTGCTACCCTCAAGGTCACCATTGGAGATAACTCCCAAAACTATGACTCCCGGACTTGGCCTATAAGACCTCTCTGTTAAGCTTCCCAATCTCTTTAAAACAAATGGCTGAATTTTTTCAACCCCAGTTCCAGCTTTAAGGCAGGCCTTAGTTGTTTATCCTAGATTTGGTGCCCTTGTTGTTTTCTACTCCTTTCTGTACTTGTTTGTATTACCTGGATGCTGGTTGCTGAAGTAGCTATGGTGGGCAGAGGTCTCCGGACCAGCGGAGGCTGGGGTAAGTTCATGATGTTCCTGTTTCTTGCTATCCACCAGAACCAATCTGGGGTGGTTGCAGATTTCAGCCCTGCTGTTTTCTGTGTAGGTTCATTCTGGTCCTTCCCCAAAATAGCTCCCTGGGGAAACAATCTGGTTCAATGAGGTTGTACCTCCATCTCGCGGCCCACTTTACCGGTCTGCAGCCCTTTCCCTATTGCCCGGTTCAGGAGGTGAGTAAACCCTGTCCTTAGGGCCTTTTATTTTTCTTTTTTGAAAATAAAAGGGGCTTTTCTGTGATATCGCGACTCCCTATATTAAGTTCACAACTTTGTTGATGGGGGGGATTGCTCTTGTGCCCCTTGTGATTGCCGTAAACTGCACTGTGAGCTGGTAGAGTGGGGTTTGCAAACCCAATCCCAGATCTTGAGTTATCCTTATCCCATCCGGATTGGATGAGAATCACTTTTTTGTTTTGGCTTTTGGAGTCCTGGAGATCTCCTATTCTGAAGGGCTCTATTAACACAGGACTCTCTGGGTTTGCAACAGGGACCTGGTTCTCAGGCTTTTGTTGTAGTTGTCTTTCCCTTAGAAATGCTCAGGCCTGGAACCAGGATGTATATAGTTGGCTTGTTTTTTTCAAGGGATTTAAAGGGGGCTGGGAGGGTTGACCTGTCTGCCTTTTTATATGTATGTTGCTAAACCAGCTATGTTTTGTTTGGTCATCACACTGCTACTTTCAGCATTCTCTTTATGGCAGACCATAATGAGTTGGGGTTTGGGGTTTCGAGTGTCCTTTTCTTTTGGACTAGAGTTGGGGGTTCTAGTAACTGTTTTGTTCTCATCCTGTATTTGAAATGGCTATAAGTACTGTCAAATTGCATCATGGAACGTCATGGGCTCAGGGAGAAGGTCAAGAGGACTCAAGTATTTAACCACCTGCGAGTTATTCCAAACTGACATTTTACTATTGCAAGAAACCCACTTAATTAATTTAGAGGCTAAATGGTTGTCCGCTCTGGTTTCTTGCAGGTTTTTAAATAACAAGTGGGTCCAGCTCTGAGAGGCGTTGCTATACTCATTAAAAATATATTATGTTCTTGGTCAATACAACAATATCTGATCTGGAAGGCAGGTTTATATTGATCAAGGGCTCCCTTAATGGTGATGATGTCGTTCTAGGCTCAGTCTATGGTCCAACAGGGGTAACTCTGGTTTCTTTATGTCCCTAGCAAATAAAATAAGTACCCTACTTCCCTCCCAACTCATACTCAGAGGTGACTGGAACGTTTCACCATCCCACCTATTAGATAAAGACCCTCAATCAAGCCGCCTGCCTTCTTCGGTTCAGCGGTCCCTGTTAGATTTCCTGCACATTTTAGGGTTATGTGACCCTTGGCGTCTCTCCAACCCTTCCCTTAGGTCCTTCTCTTTTTTTTCTCAACCCCATGGATCCTGGTCTAGAATAGACTATATCTTGATTAGTAAATCTCTTCTCCCTGGACTTCTCCAATCTGGTATAGAGCCAATTGTACTCTCTGACCATGCAATTGTCTGGACAAGACTTTCCCCAGACCCGAAGTTTCAAAGGGACACAATCTGGAAGCTCAATACTCAACTTCTTAAGGACCCCCTCTTAGTGACCCATATTAAGACCCTCATTTCTAACTTCCTAGAGGACAATCTGGGATCCACCTCAAGATTTGATATCATCTGGTGCTCCTTAAAATGCTACCTAAGAGGCGAATTAATTAAATTAGCCTGGGCGAGGAAAAAAGCTAGACAATCTCGTGCCTCCCTGCTAATGAACAAAATCAAGGAGCTTGAAAGCTCCCATTCCCCTTCCTCTCCTCTGTCCTCCCTCGAAACCCTCTTGACAGTCAAAAACGAATATACTGATCTTCTCAAAGAAAAAGCTGAATACTGCCTTTTCAAGACTCAAACCAGATACATTGAGCATGACGAGAAAGCCGGAAGGCTTTTGGCCTTAAGACTTCATACTTTAGAAAGTTCCAGACTAATCCCGGCCTTACAATCTCCTGCTGGCTCCACCAAAACCTCTCCCAGAGACATTGAGCAGATTTTTGAGAATTACTATAGGAATCTTTATAGTGTACCTCCCTCTCCCGCCTCTCTCTCTGACATATCTGCCTATCTAGCAGAGCTTGATATTCCCCATCTTTTGCCCTCTCAAAAAGAAATACTGACCACCCCATCTCGCTTCTTGAAATAGAAAATGCCATTGCCTCTTTAGCCCCAGATAAGGCTCCCTTCAAATTTCTACAAGGTTTTTTCCAAAGAACTTGCCCCTTTACTTCTCAAATTACATTATTACCTCTTCTTTTCTACCACCGTGGACCCTACGCTTCTCGAAGCTACCATCATTCTAATTCTTAAACCGGACAAAACTCCCACTGACCCAGTGAGCTATCGACCCATATCTCTCCTAAACTGCGATATGAAAATTCTTTCTAAGGTCTTGGCCCGAACGGATTAAGAAAATCTGGACCCATCTCCTTAGTCAAGAGCAGGTTGGATTTGTACACTCTTGGTCCCCATCAGACCACCTCAGAACCCTCTCTCGTATTTCTCATTTCGCCCAATCATCCCATCTCCCAATGGCCCTGATCTCGTTAGACGCAGAGAAAACGTTTGACAGAGTTGATTGGTCCTTTCTCTGGGCTACGATGGCCAAGATGGGCTTCCCAACTTCCTTTCTCGAGTGGATCCAGGTTCTATACAAATCCCCTTCAGCCAAGATTTATTGTAATGGCGTTTTTTTCTCCACTGTTTCAACTTCATACTGGTACCAGACAAGGCTGTCCTCTCTCACCTTTCTTGTTCAATTTATATCTCGAGCCTCTTCTCATCAAGCTCAAATCCTCCCCAGACATTCAAGGCTGCCGGGTGCACCAACATGAGTTAATCCTCTCAGCCTATGCTGATGACATACTTCTACATGTTACCCACCCCGCCACTTCCCTAGAACATGCACTGCTTCTAATCACTCAATACGGTAACCTCTCTCAATACAAACTGAATATTTCTAAATCTGAAATATTCCATTTAAACACTCACACATGCAAACACGATCTTATTAAATTTGGTATGAGGTGGTCCTCTAAGTCGATTAAATATCTCGGTATTCACTTTACCTCAGACCCTTCTCTACTCAGAAAACTCAATTTAGATAACCTTAAGGCCCATATCCAACAAGATTTACAAAGATGGACCACTCTCCCTATCTCCCTCTGGGGGAGGATTAATATTATCAAGATGAATGTTCTTCCCCGTATCTTCTATCCTCTTAACCTGCTAGGGCTTTGGTTACCGCTCTCTTACTTACAACAGTTTCACATAATTTTCTAAGTTTGTCTGGCAAGGAAGGCAGCCGTCGTTCATTTCTTAAACTATCTCTCCCCAAGAATAAAGGGGGTCTTAGACTTCCAAATCTAGTATTTTACTATTGGGCTGCCCACCTCTCTAAGCTAGGTAGATGGTTTTCAGCCTATCCTGAACCCTTTTCCCCGATTTGGCTTCAAATTGAGAAATTCATCATTTGAGTTCTAAATTGGATCCCTATGCAATTCTCTATACTCCTCCCTCGGTGCTTTCACACTGGATATCTGACCAAACAATTCTCACTTCCCTGAAATCTCTTTCCCAATGTTTATACTTCCTTAAAATTTCTCCTAAAATGGACCTAGCACAGCCCACCACCCTTAACCCTAATATCAAGCTGGGCAACTCGATGATTACCCCTGAGTGGCTCCCACAAATTAAAGAAACTAACTTAGAACACTATTATGATTAAGGTTCCCTCGTTTCATCACCGGACATTTTGACTAAATTTGGTATTCCCAGTAACAAGATTTTTCAGGTATATCAATTAAGGCATTTTATTGCAGCGAAATTTGGCTCACAGTTTAGAGAACCCAAGGTTCAACCCTTTCTCTCACATCTTTACCTCGCTTCTAAACCACATTCCATTTTGCAAATATACTCTTTCTTGCTGGATTACAAATTCCCGAAACCGATTGAAGATTCTCGCATTTGGCTTTCCTTGCTCCCAGATTCCTCCATCAACTGGGCCCATATTTGGAAAGATCTGCACAAATACCATACCCAAGACAGGCTTAGACTTACCCAATATTATATTTTGAACAATATGTATTATACCCCTAAGAAACTTTTCTGGTTTAAAAAACTAACTCTTTCCCTCTGCTCCAGGTGCTCACATAGTGAGGGGAACTCTCTACACATTTTTTGGTATTGCAATAAGGTTGCCCCTTTGTGGTCTGCTATTCAACACAATCTTGACCCACTACTTGGCCTTACCAATCTTTTCACTCCTGAAATCTGCATTCTAGGTGACTACTCCGACATAGACTGCTTAGAGCGCCATTATCACATTACCCTTGTGTTTATAGTGGTTAAGAGACTCGTCCTTAAGCATTGGACTGATCAGCTGACCCTGACTTATTCTGAATGGCTGGCTGACCTCTCAGCCCACCTTAATATGGAAAGGCTGACAGCCAGTTCACGAATCGCATGGATTTGTTTCACAAAAATGGGGTAAATTGTTTGCACTATACTTGCATCAATGATCTTTTGACCTCCTCCCTGCTGCCCGTGGTGGTTTCTCTTTCCTCTCCCTTTCCATTTGCCTCCTCAGATTTTGAAGGCAGGACTGAGTCGCAATGTATCTATGAACTCGCTAACTGATCTAGGTACATAGTTGTTTGGCACACTCTATGAGGGGTTGGGGGAGGGTTTTGGGGGGGTAAGGGGGGTTGTTAGGTGGGTTTTTTTCCCTTTTCTTTATACCATGTATGGATACCTGGCGTAAGACATGTAATGCTCTTGTTTATGTTTGCTATGTTAAAATCAATAAACTTGAATTTCAAAAAAAAACAAAAACTAAATAAATAAATAAATAAATATTTTTCTAGGACTTAAAGTTCTTTCAGTTTAATTCCTGCCAGGACCTTTTCACATGGTATGTTTTAAAAGAATGAAATGAGTGGAAGGATCATTCTGAAAGTCCAAAACGGAATTATTCCAGGGCCAAATCTGGTAGCTCATTTTTCCAAGCTTGGGACCACTGTGGTTCTCAAAAGAGGTGATGGAAAAGGTAAAGACTAGAAGGGCAGCATTCAGAAGGTTCAAGGAGACAAAGAGGGAGGAGGACGGAGAAATACATCAGAGGAAACAAGACAAGCAGTAAAAAGTGCAAAGGTTCAGACTAAAGAGATAACAGCCCAGCAGTGACAAAGGGGAACAAGACATTTTTCAGTCATGTAAATGAAAGGAGGAAGACCAGGGTTAAGATGTAAAAAAAAGGGGGGGAGGGGCTGTGCGGAGGGGGACCAGGAAAAGTCAGACATCCTGAGCAAATGCTGTACTTTTATTCAGTGTTCACAATGAAAGAGAAGGGGAAGAACTGCCAAAATGTAACAAGAGCATTAGAGTGAGGAAGGTGGAAACTAATCCATTTTTAGGGAAGGGTGTCCTGAAGGGGCTCCTAATCTGAAATTGGACAAAGCAACGGGACCAGATGGGGGTTCATCTAGGGGGATTGAGAGAGCTCAGGGAGATACTGGCTACACGTTTGACAGTCCTGTTTAACAGCTTACTGGAAATAGGAGTGGTTTCAGAGGACTGGAGGAGGGCTGATGTAGTCGCAGTTCACAAAAGTGGTAGCAGGAAAGAGTCTGGCAATAATAGGCCAGTCAGCCTGACATTGGTGGTGGGAAGTTAATGGGGTCACACTGCTGAAGGAAACACTCAAAATATCTTGAATCAGTGGGTTATAAGACCCAAGGCCACATGGTTTCACTGGTGGAGGTCATGTCAAATGAATATGATAGATTTTTTTGACTGAGTGACAAAGGAATCAGATAAGGGTGGAGCAGTGGTTTGGGTGAGAAGTGGCAGAGCAGTCACGATGGGTGTCATCAGTCTTCTTTTCACCTTTTGACCTTAGTATTAACCTTAGCATGTCCTCACTTCACAATGCTCGGGCTCAACATAAACAGAGCTGAAAAGTAAGAAAAAGTCTACATTAAACTAATGTTACTATGATTCAACTTACAATCACAATATACCAACTGAACAGCTGGTGGTTTCCAGTGGATTAATGACTGGGTGGAGCAGCTGACCATAAACTGCACCTTGGGCCACCAATACTACCTGCCAGTCATTAGTCCCCAGGAAACCAGAAGTTGTTTGGTCATTATTGCTTTGTACAATGCATAGCAGCATACCTGTCACTCTTTTCTTATCAAAATGGGTGGAGACACTGGGCTGGTGTGTCATGTAATGATAATGCTAAAGCTCGTACCGCCGGTGACCCAGCTTTGGAAATGAGCCTGGGTTGTCAGAGGGCTGACTGGGGAAAGAAGGACTGAGCATCTTATAGGATGTTCTCTTCCTCCCTTAGGGAGGGAGGAAGGGGGGATCTTGCTGAGCTGATACCACCACCTAGGTGACCACGAGTCATTGAGGGAGATGCCAATTTGCTGGAGCAGGCACTGTGCACAACATGCAAACATTCTGCTCTCAACTGGCATCTCCATGGGGTGGGGAGAAAAGGGCAGAAACAACTTGACTGTTGCAGCATAACACCCTCAGAGCTGCCTGCAGACCCTGCACTCACAGACCTGGGCTTCCTCCTGGCTGCCAAGCAACCTGCCTGACTCAGAGAGACCTGGCCCGGCTTGATGACCTCCATCATAATGAGAAGTCACAAGTGACTGGCTGGGAGTTGGGTAAGTCCTGAGAGACATTGGGATGGTAGGATTGGGGCAGGTGCTGGGGTCCTGGACAGGGGCCAAGAGCCAGTTGGTGAGGTATAGAAACAGAAAGTAAAATATATCAGTCTAGAATAATGTTGAATTATACAACAAAAGGCCATCGATGGTCCTGTCTGGGGTGCAGTGGATATTACAATATAGGTGGTTTTACTGGAACCCAGTGGAGGGCTTATGTGCTTCAAAAACTTAAAATCTAAATTTTAATTACACAGATTTCAGTTTGTTTCTTATTTGCAAATAAGAAAGGCACTTCATGTCTCAGTTCTGGGGTACGGCCCTTTCTCTCTGACAGCAGAAAGAGTGACATCAGATATGCACATTTCCCATGAAGAGAAAGGGGGAAGCTTAACTTACAAGTTATTATTAGACTCAGAGAATCATGTCTTCCCCCTCCCTACACACAGGCACCTAAAGAAAAATGGGAGAGGAAACTGAAACGGGAAATTGTTACACAAGAATGGTCCTTAGCTTGGGATAATGCTCATTTAGGCATCAAGGATTTTCAGAGAAAAAACTATACAGTTCAAGGCCCTTCATTATTGTTATTGTTATTATTATTATTATTCTCCTCAAAGACTGGAGGACATGGGTTTTCCACAGGATGGGGTGTGTTGGAGATTCCAAGACAAGCATTCCATTTTATTGCATGTGCTCTAGGAATGCCACCAATTTCTAATTTATTGATTTAAAAATTGGTTACCGGGAGAGGTACCTTGAGTGGAGGATCATTTCCAGGTGTGACCTAGGGAAGGGGAATGGGAGAACACAATTACAGCAAGCATTTGTCAATGCCGAACATTCGCTTGCAGGTATTTGCAATGGTGTTTGGCACTTACTTTATGTTCAGCACTTTTTATTGCAATACTGGATAAAATAATGACCTACAGTTCATAAGGCTGCACAGGGCAGGCTGGGCCAAAGTAAACCATATTTACACCAGGCATGTGAAAACAGCACCCCCCCCCCAATTCAGCAGAACAACATGTATAAATAACAGACTGAAAAGACTGTAGAGCAGGGCCAAAAGAAACAACAGTTAATTTAGATGGGGAAGGCATGTGAAAACAGCAACTTGCCAAAGCACTATTGACTTTCATTCCCAATAGCAGTGCATTCATTGACAGCTCAGTTGAATAAGCGTCCTAGTGGAAAAGTAGCAAAATGACATCACTCTCCACACAGTCTAGATCAGAAGCAACAACATACAGATGAGACAGCAATTTGTAATACATATTTTTAAACAGATGAGTAGCTCCTCTGTAAATTGGACTCATAAGTAGTCGACTGATTCACAACTCCTACAGGTTACTACTCTCATTTGTTATGGCAATCTTGTATAAATCGCTTTCTAGTGTGTGTTGGGGGGGTTGCCTTGAATTTCAGAAGGATATCAACCTTATAATAGTTAGTAAAGGTTGTGTCATTGGAGGCTTCAAGCCCAATACCTGTTAAAAATAACAATACAAGGACTGTCCATGTTCATGTTTTATTAAGCTATCAACTTGAAATGAAACATTTCACACTGTACTCTCGGCATATGACACACAGAGGACACCACATTTCAAACTGAGTTATGAATGTATACTACCAAAGAAAATGTTTAAAGGTCTCCCATCAACTGATCTTATTTGCAGATCATGTCAAGTGCTAGACAGAATATGCTCTGGGACATCACAGCATTGGATAACATGCTAGAGTCTGTTAACTTAATTCTTGGGGACCCAGTGGAACCCCCCCAAACTTATGTTGTAGAGAAAGGGGAAACTGTTTTACCAGGAAAGGCACAGTAAGTTGAAGCTTGTTTCTAGGTGTGACCTGGGAGCATAATGAAGTTAACTGACTTGCTTGGGGTGGGGGTCACACAGTATGCAAGTGGGGGCTTGTGGGCTGTGGCATTCATTTCAAATCATCCAAGTCTACAGGTTTGCAACTCATGGGATTAAGTCAGTGGCACCATTGGATGCACTGCACCCTACTGTAAGAGAACCAGCTTTGTTCCAAGCAGGATTTTCTTACCCTGCTCCAGTGGAGTCAGGCAGCACTGCCGAGGCTCTAGGGAGAAGGGAAGCTAGCTGAAGAAGAGCACAAACACCTGCTACGGGATCTAGAAAAGCATCATGGACATTGTGGGTGAAGTCGCACTATTCTTTCCCTACCCCAGGCAACTTCCAAGTGAACGGATTCTGGAGATGAGCCAGAAGGTAGTATAGTGCAGTGGTTTAAGGCTCTAAGCTGCAAACCTGGAGATCTGGGTTTCAATCCCACAGCCCTCACTTGCATACCATGTGATCCTGTTGCTAGCCTTGCTTGTAGTGCAGAAAGCAGCTAACTAAAAGAAGCTACATTTTCTTATTAATTTAACACTTATATCTCAGCAGGAGTCAGGGTCTGTTGAGATTAAGCAGACAGATACTTTATTAAAAGTAGAAGGGGTCTTATTTAGGGTTAAAAAAGAAAGAAAAGAAAGAAAGTAAGTGTGTATTCTGTGCTGTGAAGGGTACTGTATCAACTTACTTTGCTAAACCAGTAGGAGGAGGAGGAGGAGAGAGAGAGAGAGAGAGAGAGAGAGAGAGCTTAATTGCAGGTGTGGCTTAGACACTATAAAAGCAGGTGACTCAAATTACAACTTCCTGTTGCTAGTCTTTTTTTCTTACTAATTGCCCTCCATCCCACCCTAAGCCAGTTCTACTTTTATAGCCACTGGATTTGACTGTCAACAGGAACTTCCTGTTTGGCAGTATGAAGGGAAGGATCATAGAGAAACATTGGTTTTGTCAACCCTGTGTGGTATCATTTGCTTGTAACTGACTCTTCAGTGAATAGCAGAGCATTGTGGGAACCTGGAGGACTAGCAATAGGCTAGTATACCTCCTATCCCAAAACAACATCTCTCTCTGTTTAAAGCACTGTTGCCTGGTGGCTCTCTTGCCCTTTTAAGGGCTTGTAAACCTTCAACTCGCAGAACCTTGCTGAATTTAAGTAAATACTGTTATTTTTACCTTGCTCCAGAACCGGAAGTGAACGGGTGCTTACTTTCAGTTTTTCAGCTTAAAACCTTCCCCTCTAGTGAGCGGGCCGAGTGTGCGTGGGGCTGCGTGTGGAGACACGCTCATTTGTGCGTGTCTGCTGTGTCCGCTGGGTATGCTGAAACTGCTGGCATTAGACAAACTTGGATAAGATAATTTTAGCATATTCTCTACTTAGTAAATATACACCTTTAATAATGGAAAAAGAACTTAGTAAGTGTATGCAATGTTTGATGTATAGTGAGGGAAAGTATGGGAGCGAGTATGTATGTGCTAATTGCCATCTGATTACTGCTCTTGAAGCAGAGATAGCATTTTTGCTTAATATTAAACCAGTTTCTACTGATATTAGGGGAATTGGAAAGTTACATTGATCTTATGGATGAACAACTTCATTGTAATGAACAATTTCCTTCACATTTAGGTAGCATTTCTAGGCCTCCTGATGAGGAGACAATTGTAACGACTAGTACTAGTATACCTGTTGCATCTGCCCCCTCTTATAAGGTGGATGATTATCCACCCTCTTCTCATGATAATGATGACTGGACCATTGTCACAAAGCCTCTTAAAAAAAGGAGGGGCAGTCAAATACACAAAAGTGCCCCTACTGAAACTCGTAATAGGTTTGAGCAATTGACTGTATCAAATAATGAAGTGCTACATGATTTATCCTGTGCATCACCCTCTGTTGATAATAATGGTTTAAAAACACTTTTCAATCAGGAGTTAATGCCCATGAATATTTGTCCTAGTAAGTCTCAAGCTACCAAATCAATACCTATTAAGTTAATCGCTCCAGAGTGTGTTAAACAATCACCTGTTTCTGATTCTTGTACCCCCACTGTCTCAAAACAAGTGTTAGTCCTGGGAGATTCAATCATTAAGCACATTGACAGGGCAGTATGCAATAGTGACAAAAGCAATTGCACTTGTTCTAGCTTCCGTGGGGCCAGGGTATCTGACATTACCTCCATAATGCCTAAAATTTTACAAAATGTGGGGGAAAATCCACTAGTTATCATACTTGCTGGTGTTAATGATATAAACAACACCCCCATTTAATCAGTTACAACAGGACTATGTGGCGTTATGTAACCTGTTACTTGATAGGGGATGCTGTGTATGTATATCTGAAATTCTACCTGTCCCGAGAGCAACATCTACCATGATGCAGAAAATCAAAGCCCTAAATGAATGGCTGAGAAAGTGGTGTTTTAAGCAGGATATACTCTGTATTACCCACTGGGAATCATTTTCAGATCATTCTTCCTTGTTTTGCTGGAACGGTTTACATCTTAGTTGTAGGGGTAGTACACTTATGGGGAAAAGTATCACTAAAGTCATAAATCATTGTTTAAACTAAAAACAATGGGGGAGAATGAGTCTATTCCCAAGTCTCGGAATACTTACCAAAATATTATTACAACTAAAGGTAAATTCCTAGCTTTGAATGCAAGATCTTTAAACCATCTCACATTAGCAGAACTCAAAGCCAAATATAAAACTTTAAATATAGGTGTGGTGAGAGTAACTGAAACTTGGTGGGACACACATCCTCAATTTGGTCCAGAGAAATTCCAGGTTATAAGTTATATCATAAAAAGAGATTAGATAAGCAAGGCAGTGGAGTTTGTATGTACATACGAAATGATATTCCTTCTTTTGAAGTGTGTTCTCCCTTTCCTTTGGAAAGTATATGGGTTAAAATCTTATTGAAGGAGTAGTCCTATATAACTATTGGTAACATCTATTGACCTCCATCTGCAAATTCAGATTACACAACTGATATGTTTAAAGAAACACATTTTTCAGAATCTCAAGATACTGTAATATTTGGTGACTTTAACGTCCCACATATTAACTGGGACTCACTCTCAGGACAGTCCTATACCAAGAAAGGACTAATTGATGTGGTAGTTAGTACTGGAGTACAACAACTTGTTACTGAACCCACTCGATGTCCTAATATTTTGGATCTATTATTTACTAATATAGAGCAACAAATTAGCAATTTACAAATTTGGGATCCACTTGGAACCGTGATCATTCATCTATTCTTTTTGAAATTCAACAGTTTAAAACTACACTAAGGAAGTTATACTGCACAAAAAATTATGATAAAGCAATTTTTTCTAAAAACAATGAATACTTATAAAACATAAACTGGGAATCTAATCTTCTTAATTGTACAACACAACAAGCTTGGAACTTTTTTAAAAACATTGTACATTATTTGGAATATACCTTTATTCCATCTAAGAGGAAATGTAATAATAAAGGAAAAATTCCCTCTTGGTTCAACAAGACAATTAAAAACCAGATTAAAATAAAAATTCAACTTTTTAGCAAACTTAAGAATAGTTCTGTTCCATTTAAAGCTACTCTATTACATAAATACAGACTATCTGTGAAAAAACTTAAAAAATGTAATTAAATTGGAAAAAATAAGCTGGAATTTAGTCTAGCTCACACAAAAGACTGTCATAAATCTCATTTCTCCTATATAAATAGTAAAAAAGGTATATCAAGGACTATTGGTCCCATTATAACCAATGGCTCTTCTCTATCTGATATAGAAACCTTGAATCTCTTTAATAAGTACTTTTGTTCTGTCTTCTCTCAAAAATCACCTATTAGTATATTTAAAGTTCATCATGTAGGTTATTATAGGTTCTATCCAACTGACATTATACAGGCCATCAAAAAACTAAAAAAAATACTAGTCCAGGCCCAGACGGTATTCATCCATGGTTTCTGATCGAAACCCCTTTCAATATTTATATACCTTTATCAATTATCTTTAACAAATCCTTGCAAGAAAGCATTGTACCAAATGACTGGTATTCAGCAATGACTACTCCCATATTTAAAAAAGGCAATAGATGTTCTGTGCAAAATTATCATCCAATTAGCCTGACCTCAGTGGCTGGTAAATTAATGGACTTAATAAAGTCTCTAATAGATCAAGATTGTAAAAAATAAGAAATTTATGATTCAAATCAGCATGGGTTTACTCCCAAGTATTCCTGCATCACCAATCTGATATCTTTTTACAATAATATAAGTACTCTACTAGATGAGGGTATCTCTACTGATGTTATTCTTTTGGACTTTAGTAGAGCTTTCGATAAAGTCTCACATGAAAAACTCATTACTAAAATGTGCAATCTAGGATTGTCACCTGATATTGTCAACTGGACTTTAAACTGGTTGACAAATAGTTCTCAGAGAGTCAGAATTAATGATATCTTGTCTGACTCGGGTAGTGTGACAAGTGTTGTACCACAAGAGTCGGTCTTGGGACCAACATTGTTTAATCTCTTTATTAGTGATTTACAAACAGGGCCAAATAACTTCATGGTTAAATTTGCAGACAATACTAAATTGGGGGGCAAGGTTAATAATCAAGAACATATTTCTGCATTAAATAAGGATTTGGAAAAATTAACACTTTGGGCAAATGAAAATCATATGCAGTTTAATCAAAACAAATGTTTAGTAGTGCATTTCGGTGCAAATAATCCAAAAATGATATATTATATAAATGGAATACCGCTTCACTCATCAAATTGTAAAAAAGATTTAGGGATATATGTTAATAACAAACTTACATCAAATGATCACTGTGTTAGAACTGCTCACATGACCAACAGACTTTTGAGGCAAATAAAACACACTTTTGTTAATCGCACTGAACAATGCCTTATTCCATTGTATAGGGCATACATTAGACCATATCTAGACTATGGCTCCCCTTTCTGGAATCCAAACCAAAAAAAAGACATAGCAATTGTTGAACAGGTTCAAAGGAGAGTAACTAGAATGATTCCAAGATTAACAAACTTGGATTATCAGAACAGATTAAAAGCTACCAGTCTCTTCTCTCTTCAAACTAGAAGATTAAGAGGTGATATGCTTATGGTTTTTAATTTAATAAATTCACCAGATCTAATGGAAAAATGTGGTCTAACTCTCTCCAGAAGGAGAAATGTTCCAAGACTGCATAATAAACAGCTTGAAGTAAAAACTTACAAAACCAGCAAAAGGGGAAACTTTTTTCCAATAAGAGCATCCATTGTATGGAACACCTTGCCACAAGAATTGGTAGAGGCAACTAATGCCATTGTCTTTAAAAACAAATTAGATGTTTGGTTGAGGGATAATAGATAAATAATGTCCCACATAGTGTGGGGAACAGTCTTGATTGGCTCTGGCCTTCTTCTATTCTTTCATACCAAGTAATACCCTGAGCAAGTCACTTAACTTCCTTGTGCTCCCATATCATAGCTGTAAACAAGCTTCAGCCTAGTGTGTCTCTTCTCATTAAAAAAAAAAAAAGAAGAGTGACGGAGAGGGCATATGCTGGGGGGGATCTGATTAGCAACCGACTGTCACCATCTACCCTCACATCACTACTTCAAGGAGCACTAACTACATCAGGCTCGCCTACTGTGCAGACCACAGAGCTGCATTCTGTTGACAATCCACAGAACAGCTGCTGCTTCTATGCCCACAGTATGACGGTGTTACTCCATGGGGTTGCAGTCCAGCCTGTGTGAATGCCAAACAGGCTCAGAAGAAAGGCAAATTCATCACATGAAGTCTGTGCAAGAGGGCAAGAAGGAGTTACAGCTCAAAAGTAAAAAAAAAAAAAATGACTACAAAGGTTCCATTCTGAAACTTGTTGGGGGGGTAAGAACAGAATGTGTGTCTCTCCAGGTCAATCAGGAGGGATTTACCTTAAAAGAGTTCTAAATATAGCCAGCCCACCATCGCAGTGGTTAGATTTCCATCTGCAATGCCACTGACCCGAGTTTTGGAATGGACCCGGGAAGCCGGAAGGCTGGCCAGGGGGGAGGAGGATTGAGCAACCTATGGACTGTTCTCCTTCTCCAGGGGGAGGTGGAGTTGTGTGCTGGTGCATGGAGGACTTCTGGCAGAGGCTGGGGGATTCCATGTACCTGGCACCATCATGCGTGAGGGGTGGGGGGTGGGGTGGATGCTGGTGTCATTGCACATCCCTGCCCCTGCTAACAGGGAAAAAAATCACCGAGCTGGCTGTCTCTATGATGCCCTTCCTCCAGGGCCTCTATCAACCTCTGAAGCTGGCTCCCTGACCAGATACCAGTAGTGTGGCCCTGGTAGCAGGGACTGAGCTGCAACCCCACCCTCTGGGGGGCAAGCCAGGGGTGACTAGGGGGTGCCGACACTTTCAGAGGAGGAGACTTGGGGGTCCGTGACCAGGGACCAATCCTGATGGTCCAGCTCGGCCATACAGCATAGTAAATAAAAAAAAAAAATTGTTCTAAATATGCACTTTTGCACCACTTCTCATCATTCTCATAGGACTAATGACTGCAACACACACTCTACCCCTTCCCAGTTATTCACCAGTAAAACCTACAATTCCCTAGTTAAACAGAAGAAAGCAGAAAAATGAGGTTCACAAAGTAATGCATTTGGCTCTGAAGACTGCAGTCTAACTGCATACCTCTCAAGTATCCCCCTTTTCAGTGTGTCTGATTTTTCCCATTTTCCTCCCAGCTCAAGTGAATAAAAGCACAAACTGTTTCTCTTGCTTTTTAATGGGTTAAGCAGTGCATTATTTAACCATTACATGCTTAACTAGATGCATACCATCCAGACCAATGATTTTTACAGGTCAAAATGGGAGCTCTCCCTCATTCGTGAGATAGTGACCTGGAAGTTTTACAACTTCCTACAACACCTTTTGTAGTTTCTCAACAGCTACACAAGTATTTCAGCTACACAAGTGTCCCTTTTCAAATGACTGTTCTCAGAGTCACACCGTAACAGCCTACTGCACTCTCCCAGTTCACTCAAATGCATGGTGTAAGCACCCCCCTTCCCCCACCATACTGGCCCAGGCTGCCCACAGTTGCTCAGCCTCATACTACGGAGTGTGAAGGTATTCAATCCGGCCTCCATTGACCCCAGATCTGCTCTTCCTTCTCCAATGCTTCCCTTCATGCCTTTCACCCTACTCATCTCCAGGGTCATCGTCTGCCGAGACTCTCCCTCGCCACCTCTCCATCCCCAGCGGCGGCTCTTTTTATTGTGTGTCTGCTGCTATGCCCACTCTCACTCATTCATTCACTCACTCACTCACTCACTCACTCACTCACTCACTCACCACTCTCTCTCTCTCTCTTCCCTCCCTACCTCTCCAAACAAAGTGAACCTCTGGAACCAACAATCATCTCCTAACCCTGAACACTGATGAGCCCCATCGATTGCTGTCAACCCAAGGATCAACCAGGACGATGTGCCACAGGATCATTTGGAAAGCAGTCAGTCACTGGCCCAAATGCCTGACAGATATGTTTGCCAAGATGTGGTGCTGTCTAAAATACACTAATATTAAAAAAAATATATCCACATAGTCCACAGTTAAAAGTTTTGATTGTGAAATTAATGATGTACAAGAAAAAATACATTTTGGCACCAGAAAATGATGGTGGTGCATAAAACACATTATAACATGGGTTACCTTCAGCAGGTTATGTGATTGGAGCATAGCTGTCAGGTGTCCATTGATTAAATTCCCTATTTAATCCCCGGTTGTGCTGTCTGATCTTCTTGGTAAGATAGGAGTGGGCTTCATCACATTGTGGCGGGATCTACAGGATCTGCGCTTAGCTTTGTACAGCAGCCATGTTTTGTTTCACGCTAGTGAGGAGGAACAGCTGCAATGTGTATAGTGTAATAAAAGTAATTCTGTGTGTGCTAATTAACATAACTACAGTGTTATTGCTGTACCAGTGGAAAGACATTAGTGGTAGGTATTAGAAAAAGAACAGTCTAAGTCACAAACCAGTATGAAAGAGCTGTCACCCCAGCACTGATGCCCACATACAGAATCCCTTAGGTATTATGTAGAGTCAAATGCTAGACAGTGCATGAATGACAGAGCAATAAATAGGGAATGACAATTCGATCAATAAGTCACGCTTGCCAAGGAGGTGCTTCAGGGGACTGTCAGCTCGGTAAATTATGTAGCTCCCACCAGTTTGTAGGTGAACTCACTGTGTCAGTCCTGCAAACAGTGGATGAAAAAGTTGGTCTTTGCTGCTGCCGTTGTGCACCACATGAGGCATTCCAGAAAGCTGGATGGTGCCACCCCATTGAGCTGTCGATCACATGCAGCAACACATAAGAGCACTGCAGATCTGTATTTTCAGTGTGTAATTATTCTAAAAGTTGAAAGTAGTAATAGCAGTGATACCACACTACACGCAAAGTAGCACCGAAGATTTGGGAGGGGGGGGGGACCACTTGCTGTGCAACAGAGTAGTGAATTTGTTGCATTCATTTGGCTCAGAACATTGCTGGTATGTTTACTAACTATTTAATGTATTGTGCATATGTGCAGCAAATCTGCTTCACAGACACCGAGACAGAGAGAAAAGCAATCTGACCCACACAACAGAATCCCCTTTGTGTGCCTCTGTCTTTGCACAAGTGCAGTTTCAGTAGTAGTAAGCAGGTCAGTGTAAAGAGAAAGTGAGACATGCAGCCGGACACAGCAATAGCGAGAGAGACTGTCAACATAGAGAAAGAGAGAAGGCTGTTGTCTGGATAGGGAAACATGCAGTCAGAGAGAGAGAGAGAGAGAGCACCACAGCAGTGTCCCATGCTGTTTGTTAGCATATGTCCCCCTGGCCACCCACGCGTACAGCATGGGTGACTGCCCACCATAATGGAGGCACATAGCTGCAGCAAGGTGCAGCAAAGTAAGAGACTGGCAGGTTCTTGGCAATATTAGGAATGCAAGTAATCATAGACATGTTGCATAAGAGTAATAAACTTGTTTATTACTACCAAAAACAGATAAAATCACAGTTGCCCTAAGCAGTTCTTACCAATATGAACCGAGAGCCAGTGCTAAGCGTTCCCTACACCTCGAGGTTTCTTTGTATCGCTTGGGGTCTCTGAGGTACAAGACTAGTGTATCACATTATATACCTATGATAATTACTATGGTTACTGTAAGACAGAAACACTTCTAGTTACAGAGATGAGCCCTATTGGCTAAATTAGAGGTGGCTCCACAGTCCAAGATAACATTATACAATTTTGTAATAGTCATCAGTTTGTGAACAAAAGAGTTCTTATACAGAGTCTTACATAACTCAGTGTAGTAGTACAAATCACCAAACAGTGGCAATACCGACTTACATATCATAATTATTCCAAGGACATAGGTGCCTTGGCATCTTACAAGTAAGAAATACACAGAAAATACATAGAAGAACATATGTATTAGCAATCAAAGTGTATTACAACAATATGCATACATATCCTGACATCTACTCTTGTACGGTAGATGCCCTTAGCCCTATATGTTAATATAACATATACTTAAGCAAGTCTACGATGTACCTCTGAGGGTACCAATTAGGGTGCAGGAATATTGTGTAACAAGATGCTATGCTGCACATTGTAGTTCACTGCTCAGTGTAGTTCTGTTGTGCTTTACGGATGTGAAGTTGCAGGCTGTGATACAGTTGACGTGGCTGTGTGTGAGAGACACAGAGTGGGGAGAAACAGAGAGTGACCACCCCTTTCTCCGTGGCCATACATCATGCCCAACTATAATAGAGAGGGACACTGACAGCGAGATCGGGACATATGAAACTGAATTGCTGCCGTGTTTTCTCTCTCTCTCTCTCTCTCTCTCTCTGCTTCTTGAGTCTCTGTTTCTGATTCTTCAGTGGAGTGGAGCCCCAATGTACTTACAGTGCTACTGATTACTCATCCGATGGTCATGAATGTTTATCTAGAAGTACACAGCAGATAGCAAGTTGCAACAGTTATAGTCATTGACAGTCTTTTACAAAGGCACGCCATAGCACCCTTCTGCCCTGTATTACTTTCCAATCCATCACAAATCAGTGTAAGCTTATTAAAAGACACATAGTGGCACTTGAACATGCATAAGAAGAAAAATAACAGATGTTTTCTAAGGAACTACTTTTCACAGTGGAAGGATAATATGCCTTTCAGGCAGTAAAAGGGGGGGAACACATCATTTTTTTGGGGTTCTGTTCTATGGGGAAGGTCACCCATGTTATAAGCATAATAACCCACTCCAGGGTGTGGGATTATAGGCATTTAGTCCACTTCTGGGGTGCTGTGAAGACACTCGGCCTGTGCCTCATACTTCACAAAGCACCCCAGGCATGGATTAATTGCCTATAACCCCATACTCTGTCATGTGTTATTGCTTACAAGTCAAAGCAAAGAAAAAAATTACTTTTGCACCCACCAAAATGCATGGACAAAAATGTATTTATAGCAAAAGCAGCTCTTCACACCTAATTTATGCTCAAAGGAGATAGGAAATGATTGTGTTGTAATTTTAACTGTTACATAAATCATTAAGTTATAACAGTGGCTTTTATGTGTCTTTTTATGGTTTAAATGTCCAAAACCATATTTGTGTGCTACATTCATTTTTTTTTAACTGCCTACGAGTTTCACAGCATGTATGTTCTGTATCGGGAGTCAGCGTGTGCAAAGCCTGAAATGTTCACATCACAGACTTCTGATACAGCATGCAGGTGGCTGTAACTGTTACAGGAAGTAAAAAAATGATGCCGCACTCCACCAATGTAAAGGCTAAGGCTGGCTGACTGGAAAATCTTACTTGTAAGATGACCGGCTCACCATTTCCATTCTCCTTCTTGGGTCAGTCGCATGTCAAGTGCTCTTAACTGAAACTGATTCAGCTCTTGAATAAAAGGTAGAAACTGAATCAGCTCTTGAATAAAGCTAGCTTTATTTTTTAATTTTTGAATCATGCTCAATCTTGCCCTCTCATGTCTACCTTGGTGTCTAGTGGGTCCCTCCCCACACTACCCTCTAACTTTATAGGAGCCATCAAATTCTGTAACATACAGTATTACTGTTGACAGCAAATATTCTGCGACCAGCACAGCTGTTTTCACTTCCTCGTTTGCTGCCGACAGACTAGTACAAACTGCAAAGCAGAAAGTGCAGTTTGCATTAGCAAATCGGCAGCCAACAGGAGTTACAGTAGTGCTGTATCGGTCACTGAGTATTTATTGTGAATATAGTTTAAAAGTCCATTGGAGAACCTACTTTTTGTGTCGCCTTCCAAGTTTGGGTGCTTATCTCCAAGTCTGTAATGCCATCAGCCTCTCTGAGTTTCTCTTATTTGCCATTGGTAATTGTTAATTGTTTTCACTCCCCCTGCTCTGCTCTGAGCTGAATCAAGGCTGGGGAAGTGGAAAAAGATGCAGATGCAAAGTCCTGACAAAAAAACATTTGCATTGCCCATTGCAACCACCTGTGTCTTCGCTCCCCCCATCCCAGATGTACGGTCGGCCCCCGTTGCAGAAATAACTCCTTTAGTGGCTGTCAACTGCCTGTGTCTTCACTTCCCCAGCCCTCTGCTGAGCCCTGTCTGAGCTGGGAAACACATGAAAAACCCTGTCACCAGGAGATACTTGTTGTTTGCTGCTGGGGATTAGGGGAGTTAGAAAACGTGTTTTTTCTGGCCACCAAGAAGAGGCGGCACATAGTTGCATTGAGACATCCAGCCCCAATTTATAGTTTGTGGGAAGGGGATGACCAAGAGAACAGTCTCCTTGAGCATCTTGCCGGGCCAGACGCAGATGAAATATGTGCAACAGAGTTTTTCATGTGCCCCCCCCAGCTCACATAGAGTTCAGCAGGGGGCCAGGGAAGTGAAAACACAGGTGATTGTCAGATGTATTTCTGCAGTGGGGGGCTGAAGGTGCATCTGGGACATATGGGTCAAGGTAGGCTATGCTCCTGTTATGGGAAGGGTTTTCATACAGCAGGAGAGTACAGATGTGGACATATAGGACAGCAGTAAATAAAATAGGAGATCTGACGAACACTAAGGTGACTGGTCAAGTCAAGAGAGTGTGTGTGTGTGTGTGTGTGTGTGTGTCTGTGTGTGTGTTGGGGAAGGGGGCTGAGTGCACTGAATACTGCACCAAAACATGACAGCTATTTGTTTTGAGCCTGGTGGTATAAATAATCTATAATTTTTTATATAAGTAAACTGACTGATCAAGAGTGTGTGTGTGTGTGTGTGGTTGGGGGGGCAAGGAGTGAGCATGAATTGGCCATGGTTTTATGTGATAAAAGTGAGTCTTAAAGACCAGCTGTCACACAGAGTGAGCAAACTTGAGCCCATAGTCAAAAGAGCGACAGATATTGTACCGACCATTGCAAATAGCGACAGTCGCTACAGTACTTAACTAAATCATACAGAAATCTTTTTTTTTATGCGGGGGCTGCTCCCCTGTGTCCCCCCTTGTGGGGTGCAAGCCCCCCGCACCCCACAAACTTAAATAACCAACACTGGGGGGGGTGCAGACCATGGGGCAAGTTACTGGATTTTGGAAAAAAAAGGTTTCTGACTGTAGCTGGACCCGAACCCGGGTCTGCTTGTATCGCCAGCGGTGGTGTGCACCACTATGCTATGCAAGCAGCTCAGTGGGAATTGGCCACAAAGGATACTATATCCTGCAGTAGTGAGTACGCACAGCTCGTTGCTGTACTCGCTGTACAGGATATAGCAAGGTATTGCACAACTCACTCTCTTGTAGAGCGTTATTATTAAATGAGTCGCTCAAATGTGCAGTGCTCAGTAATCAGCACTCTACATGGGTGCTACCATTGGCCACCATAAATTATGCTAGTTTTGAGCTTGGTATTATTTGCATAAACCAGGAGTGTAGCATAAGCTGCTGCTGTGTAAACAATTCTGTATTTGTGCAACAGGTTTCAACAGTCTAAAATCGGAGTCAGTGATGGAAGTCTTTCACAGCTTAGCTCTTGCTGACTCTCAATGTTAAGAAAAAAAGGCTGTTAACACCAAGGGAGGTTTGAACATTAAGAATGAACATGTAAATATGCAGTTTACACATCCTCAGTAATGACAAATGACACAGGAAGGCCACTGCTTGTTGTTTATGCTTTATTCAGTAGTTTCAAACATCAGCAAATTGTTTCCTATCTCCTTTGAAAACACGGCTGCATTCCAGTGATTGCTTTGTAGTCGGAGGGTGAGCCAGGAATGAGGGAGTGGGGAGGACAGCGGCAGAGGGAGGAATTGCCTTGTTTCAGTTTCAAGTTTATCCATTCGACTCAAAGTCATTACGAAAAAGACAAGACATTATAGTAGGCAGTATACATTCACAAAGTCAGTCACTTTGCTGGTACAATCATATAAAATTAATAAATGTCAGTAATAACTGGGCATATTAGAATACTATGTATCATATATCCAGGGTCAACCTGTATTGGTATTACAGTCAGACCTAGTTAATCTGTGCCTTGTTAATCCATATGTCTGACTATCTGAATGAAAAACACTGCATACAGATTTTTTGTTGGGCTATTGACCGCTTTATCATCACTTTCTGGTTGCTACATAGATTTGTATTACGTAACAAATGTACAATGTTTCTCAAATAAAATACCAATTATACAAATAGATCCAAAGTACATTAGAATCTACGTGAACAGATATAAGACATCAATCACCAAACATTCATATGGGAGTATCACACCTTAGATTCTATTTGTATCCTCTCCTCTTTCTTCCAGAAAATGAAGCTCCCCAGATCTGGAGCTACCCCAGCATAGGTCTTGCAATTTTGTTGGTCAGAACCACAAAGACAGTCACACCTCACTTAAGCTTTTCTATAAATCGCTAGTTTTGCCCTAATTACAAGCTGGCCCTTTACTGGCCATTATTGGCTTCATTATAGGGCCATTGCTAGACCTTTTCAAGTGAGCTTTTAGAGGGAGGCTCCTATCAAGGCTCCTTCTAACCCCAGGAATCACTCACTATTATTAAACTGATGCAGTCAGCCTCATGTATTGAACTGCCTGGAGAGATGGAATTATATGCAAATAATGGAACTCTTAATTGGCTCATGCCAATTTCAGACTGCTGCCCTAGCAACTGCTTCACTCTGAGTGCTTCAGATTCTTTACTCCACTTGCCCAGTAAGGACATCCCGGAGAGCTCTCCTTGAACTGTCTTCAGAAATAAAGTTATCTGTTTGATAAGAACTCTTTTAGTTTGATTTTTAAATTGCTGCCTTAGAACTTAGCTTAGTTTAGCTTATTTAGTGATTTTAGTAGTTTTTATTGTTTAATTGCGGTTCCCTCATGATACCTTGGAACTGAGGGTTCCGCGTATATTTGTGAAGTTTTTACTACTTTGTGTAAAATCTTTATATTGTGATAAGTTCCTTGAACTGTTTTTAGTTTTATTTAAATTTAAGTTCACTCTCGGTTCCCATTTCTTGTGGGAACCAAGTTACGCTCAGTTCCAGGAACCATTAGCGGTTATTTGAATTTAAAAAAATCCTCCGGTTCTGAGGCATAGTAAACGGTTTTGTTTATTGATCTTTTTTGTCTAGGTCGATGTCAGAGGTACATAGTGATAAACCTAAAAAACGCACAGGTCCCACTGGTTTTAAATATTGTGAGTCTTGTGGGTAAGTTATAGCAAAAGCAGATGGGCATTCTCTGTGTATTTCTTGTTTGGGTACTAGTCATATTTTTGCCAGTTGTGAAGTTTGTAAGACCTTTTGTCCTAAAATGTCAAGGAAAAGGACTAAGATTTTAGAGGAGATGGCCTCTGCTTCTGCTTCTAATGTTGATAGTGCTGCTTCTTCCTCTACCCATAAGAAGAATGGAGGCAAAGCCAAGGTTCCTGACAATAGTTCAGAGAAATCTGAACAATGTAAATCAAAAAGGGCTGTGGAGACAGGGGTTGAGCCTGTCCCATTAAAGAAAAAGTGTAAAGAAAAACATGTCACTGTGCCTCCGACCGAGAAGGCTTAGGAACTCCCAGCGGACAAATATAATATGCTCTCAGCTGAGGACATTGCTAAGGCCTTACAGGTCTTACAAGCCCTGCAGGTGGCAGTCCCGGTTCCTACGCTGGCTGCACCAGTTCCTGTTTCAGTTCCTGCATTGCAGGAACATCAAGAAGTTTATGGTGAGGAGGATGAGGATGATTTTGAAGGGGACCCAATAGACCCTGAACTTTCCCCAGAGCAGGAGTTTGGATCTCCTCCTAAGGGTCAAGAAGAACATTCTTCTCACTATGCTTTTGTGAAAAGTGTGGAGGAGACCCTCAATCTCCCTCTTCAAGAAACTAAAGAGGATATGGAGGAGGCAGAGTTTCTGGATATGACGGGTTTAATACTCACAAAGCGTCTACTTCTGCCTATGCATAAGTCCCTAAAAAAGGCAGCATTGCAGAGTTTTAAAACTCTAGTTTCCATTCCTGGAGTACATAAGAAAATTGATAAACAGTACTAGCTGGATAGAACTACAGCTGACTTTCTATTTACTCATCCTGACCCTGAAGGGGTAGTCCAGGCTGTTGCTTGTGACAAGGCCAGGATCCCCCTGGCTACCCATCCTCCAGACAAAGACTCTCGAAAAATGGATGCCATGGGGAAAAAAGGTTACATGGCTGCCTCTTTAATAGTCAGGCAGGCCAATTACATGGCATATGCAGTGCAGTACCAGAAGGCACACTGGAATACTGTTTTAGCTCTGGCTGATAAGGTACCAGATGAAGTCGCTGTCAACCTGCAAGATACAGCAAGGGCTACACTTGATGCTACCAAGTACCAGTTTCATATGGCTGCTGATGCCAATGATAGGCAGGGGTAGGGGTTTTTACCCCAGACCACTCTTCCAAGCACAGGCCTCCCAGCCACAACAGCAGCTCAGAGGTTACTTCAGAGGAAGGGTCAGGAGAGCCATGAGAAGAGCTGCTCCTGCAACACAAGTTCAGGCACAGCCCACACAGAACCCCTGATGGGCTAGTGCAGGTCGCATCCCCCACTGTACAACCACAAGTGAGTGGCAGATTGGCTCACTACCTCCAGGTTTGGCATACCATCACCACAGACAAGTGGGTCCTGGAGGTAGTGAGCCAGGGTTTGGCAGTCAGCTTCAAATCATTTCCCAAGCTGAGGACAAGAACCTTTGCTCCAGTTACAACTGCAGACAGATTTCTGTTGGAAGTAGAGCTGAAACATGTGCTGGCAGTCAAAGCTGTGAAGCCAGTGCCTTTAAGTCACAGGGCAAAGGTTTTTATTCCAGGTATTTCCTCATAAGGAATAAAATTGGGGATTGGCGACCTATTCTGGACCTAAGACTTCTGAACAAACACATTTTGAAACCAAGGTTCAATATGGTCACTCTGTCAATAATCATTCGCTCATTACAAAAGGGAGCCTGGCTAGCCTCCCTAGACCTAAGGAATGCTTACTTTCACATTCCCATCAGACCATCTCACAGAAAATTCTTAAGATACAGACTGGCCTCAGGCCATTATCAGTTTGTAGCACTCCCTTTTGGACTCACTTTGGCTCGAAGGGCCTTCACAAAGAGTCTATCAGTGGCTGTAGAATTTCTGAGAAAACAGAGAATAACAGTCTTTCCCTATCAGGGCAGCTGGCTAGTAGTGGGTCAGTTCCTGCAACATGCAGAGCAGTCCTTAGCACTAACAAAAAACACCCTGGAGTCCCTAGGATTCCTCATTAATTAACAGAAATCCCAGCAAGTACCACTTCAGGTACTGGAATTTATTGGAGCAGAATTGAACGCCAGCCTGTGCAGAGCTTTCCTGCCACGGGACAGAGTAAACAGCATTTTGCAGATTGCAAAATCATTTGTGCCAGGGAGGCCCAAGTCAGCCAGAGAATCCCTCAGGCTGCTGGGTCACATGGCAGCTGCCACCATAATGGTAATGGTCACCAGATTTCAAATGAGAGACATCCAGTTTCATGTGAGACAATACTGGTCACAAAGGACAGATGTGTTGTCCAGACTGGTCCCAGTTACATATAGCCTAGTACAGGCACAACAGTGGTGGATAGACTAGCACAACCTGCAAGTGGTCATACCTTTTCTAAAGGAACAGCCCTCATTAATTCACACAACAGATGCCTCTCTCTTAGGTTAGGGGGGCACACATGTTAGATCACACAGCCAGTGGCACATGGTTTCTCCAAGAGTCCTTGTTGCACATAAATCTATTATGGCTCAATGCTGTCTACCTGGATCTAAAGAAGTTTGCCCCATTTCTTCAAAACAAGGTGGTGCAGGTCTGGACAGACAATACCACAACTATGTATTACATAAACAGACAAGGAGGCACCAGGTCAGCCCCACTATGTACGGAAGCAATGAGGCCATGGACCCTGGCATACTTGATGGGAGTATCCTTATCAGCCATACACCTTCCAGGGAAGGACAATGTACTGGCAGACTCCCTCAACAGGATAAGTCTGGACCACCATGAGTGGTGCCTGAACGCTCTGGTACTCAGTGCAATTTTCAGGAGGTGAGGCACTCCAGAGGTGGAGCTATTCACCTCTGCAGAAAATTGCCAGTTACCAATGTACTGCTGCATCAGATTGGGTGAGGCAACATTGGTATTCTCTATTGCTCAGTCTATCAGTAGCTCCTCTGATCCATCTACCCAGGAGGCACAACCTGTTGACCTCCTCTCGGGGCAGGATCCTGTTTCCCAAACTCAAGTCCCTGAGACTCAAGGCTTGGCTCTTGAGGATTTAGAATTTGCTAATCTTGGACTGTCAGAGCAGGTTCTGACAGTTCTTAGAGATTCCAGGAAACCCTCTACTAAGAAAACATACTCTTCTAAGTGGAAGAGGTTCTGTATATGGTGTGCAGGTAAGGCTTTTGTCCCCTCCAGGGCTGACTTAGCCACTCTTTTAGATTACCTGAAACATTTGCATTCTCTAGGACTGAAGCCTTCCACTCTCAATGTTCATTTGTCATCAGTTTCTGCTTACATTTCAGCTGGCAAAGAGTGGTCCATGGCCTCTCATCTAGTCTTCAGAAAATATTTTAAAGACCTTAACCTCCTGCACCCTCCCTTGAGGGAACCAGTCTCAGCCTGAAATTTGAATATCTGCATTGCCAAGTTCATGGAGGCACCATTCGGGCCCATGACAACTGCAGATTTGAAGATTTGCACACTTGGAAAAACTGTGTTTCTGTTTGCTTTTACTTCAGCCAGAAGGATCAGCGAATGACAAGCCCTGTGTATAGATGTGGACTACATCTCTTTCCACAGAGATAAAGTGGTCCTCAGGACTAATAGAAAATTTCTTCCCAAGGTTTTATCTAATTTCCACTTGAATCAGTTTATCACTCTACCAATTCTTTTTTACAGAGAACTCCAGTTCTCCAGAAAGGAGGCTTCACTCCCTTGATGTTAAAAGGGCACTTAGCCACTATATTGACAGAACCAGGTCTTTCAGATCAACTCAAACACAACTCTTTCTCACCTATGGTGAAGTAGGTAAGGGCAGAGCTGCCACAAAATGTACAATTGCTTGCTGGATAATGGCATGTATTTAGTTTAGCTGTAACAAAGTGGGTAACAGGCACCTCCGGGCCTGAGGGCGCACTCCACCAGGGGCACAGCTGCTTCGGTGGCAGCTCCAAGAGAAATTCCACTGCTGGAAAGCTGCAAAGCAGCTACAATTAAAACAGTACACACCTAGCATTATAGTCTAGATTTACAATCCAGGAGTTATGCTAGATTTGGTATAGCAGTGCTGCAGAACCTGTTTCCAAAATAGGTTCTCTGCCCATCCTCCAAGGGTACTGCTTGGTAGTCTGCATCAGTTTAATCATAATGAGTGATTCCTGGGGTTAGGAAAAAAATTACTCACCATAGTAATCTTGTTTCTTCAAAGGGATCACTCATTATGATTAAAGCACCCACCCTGTCTCTCCTACTAGAATCTATAAAGGGATTCTGCATTTATGCATTAGGGAGTTGCCTATATAGGTTAGGTTAGAGACTCACTTTTGTTTAACCAGTTGTTTTCCTGTGGGCTCAAGTTTCTTAGGTTTGTTTCTTAAGGATGTTTTTGACCTGAGAGGACAAAAATTATTTTATAAATGTTTTAGTTTTAACTAGTGGGTCTTATACCCAGTTAGGCCACGTAAAAACCTGAAGCACTCAAAGTGCAGCAGTTGCTAGGGCAGCAATTTGAAATTGGCATGAGTCAATTGAGAGTTCCATCATTTGCATATAATTCCATCTCTCCGGGCAGTTAAACACAGGAGGCTGACTGCATCAGTTAAATCATAATGAATGATCTCTTTGAAGAAACAAGATTACTACGGTGAGTAGTTTTGTCTTCCCAACCCTATGTAGTTTCCTCTTGGATTATACTTCAGCATTATTTAAGAGAACCACACACCTCTAGCCTAACTGATAGATACATCACTTCACAAGATGAATAGATCCCTCAAGTACTTGTGATATAAGAACCTTCCCTGTTCTCTAAAAATTCCAAAAGTTTCATCATCTATATTTCATTTACCAGCAGTTGAAGGTTGTTTTCATCTATCAGCAGATGTGTGAATATACCTTTCTCATCTAAGCAATTAGCATATATAGTTAACCCCTCTGCAATAATAAAAACTGCAAGTTATACCTTAACAATAATAAAAAGATTGTTGATAATGCTACTTATTTAAATAAAACAAGTAGAGTATTTTTATTGGGGTAATTATGAAGTGAGCCAAAAAGCAGGGGGTGTGATGTGATGGTTGGTAATAAAGAACTGAGTAGATGGAAGTCACGTATCCTGTCCATGACGCCAAGTGAAGTGAGCTGGGAGACATAAATATCAAACTATTCCAATACACCCACCCAGGTGGTAAGGCAGTTCTTTTCCTATTTGGCTACGTGATGTAATTCTTCACCAAAATGGAGAGGCAGGAGGCATGAGTGGAGGAAAGGAACTAGTTTATTGGCATCTGATTATCAGGTGGAATCACAAGAGAGGGACAATCATATGTACGCAAGCTACTACTTTACTATAGGCAAGAGGAATAATCACTGTAACAGCTACGCTGTAAGACTGTCTTATTTCCATTTTTCTACCTCCCTATAAGAGGGAAAACTCTACAGCATAAAATACCAGAATGGATCAATCGGCTGTAAAAGCTACGCTGTACGAGCGTCTTTTTTATCTTCAGATATCTACTTCTAACCCCAAGGTGCGCCTCTCCCTAAAACTTAGGTTTTTAGAATTACAGTCATTCCAATACAACAAGAAGAGTCTATGCAATAGATGTTCATCAGTTGGTGCACGTAACTTTCTCTGTCGGCGAAAGAAATGTGGAAACACTCCAATGGTTTCCCAGTGAAATATGGAACCTTGGTAGAAAAGCTAAGGATGCAGAGAGGATTTAACAGACCATGGGTCCTCGGCTACACCCCACCTCTCTAGGGTTGCCAGAAAGGAATACAAGATCCGGCTGCAGTCCACTTCTGGACTGCGGGAAAGAATAGGCAATGCAGACCACTTGGCCACATTCCACTTCTGGATTGCCAAGTGAAGGGATCAAAAAGAATAAGAACCAACCAACAGTCCACTTCTGGACTGAAGATATCCTCTAAGCTGATGAACACGCTGAATCGGGAGAACTGGAACCTCTGGACCACTCTTGGACTTCAGGCAAGCATGTCCTCTGGACTGAAGACACACACTGGCTGACGCTCCCTCTGAATCAGGACCTCTGGACCACTCTTGAACTCCAGGCAACCACTCTCTCTGGGCGTCGAAGTGCATCGGTCTTCTGAGTTCCAAGGCTGGACGAGCCAAGGCACTCGCCAAAACAATAAAACGTATGTAGAACTGCAACCAAACCTGGAGTCCGTGGTTGGACGAGCCAGGACACACTAAAAACAACAAACCGAATGTAACTCGGAAAACTGACACTGACGGGCTGACCGGTATGCTGCTGCGGACGTGAAAACAAGAAAATGGATGGCAGACTTCTGCAGTGAGCCAAGCCACACTGGGGAACTGTGAGAGGAAAATAACAAACAGGTTACAGGTTCTCATGGCAGAGGGAGAGGTGGACATTGCAGTCATCATGGAAACATGGGTCACCCAATATAATGACTGGGACCTGTCTGTACCAGGATACAGGTTATTTCGTAGGGACAGGGTGACTGGGAAAGGAGGGGGGTGGCACTATATGTGAAGGAAGGACTGAAGTGTGTAAGGGAGGAAGGGGAGGAGGGTAGTACAGAGTCACTTTGGGTGCAAATCCAGGATTCCAAGAATAGGATTCTTAGAATGGGAGTGGTGTACAGGCCACCATCTCAGATGGAGGAGTTAGACAGGGAACTAGCGGGACAGATCAGGAGGACCTGCGAGAAGGGTAGTGTGGTGATTGTGGGGGACTTCAACATTCCAGGAGTGGACTGGAGCACCCCAACAGCCAGTAACAGAAGGCAGCAGGTACTGCTGGATGCCTTCCAGGACAGCTTCCTGCTGCAAATGGTCAGTGAACCAACCAGGTTAGGGAATACCCTTGACCTTGTGCTGGCAAATGGGGACTTTTGAGAGAACTTACAGTGGAGGAACCGCTGTCGGGAGTGACCACCACTCAGTATGGCTCACATTAGATATGGGCAAGGAAGGAGGGAATCTGGCACAAGAGTGCTGGACTTCAGGAGGGCCGACTTTGGGAGGATGGGGAAGTGGTAAAGGGTACCTGGCCAGAATTCAATCAAGTATGGATACTAACCAGAGATGGGAGCTCATCAGCTGGGGACAGTGGAGGCAACCAAAACCTGCTGCAAAGCCCAGAGCAAGAAAGCTAGGCTAAGAAACCGAGCTGGTTGAGCAAGGAGGTCATGGAAAAGGTAAGGAGGAAAGAAGCTGCCTTTAGGAAGTACAAGAAAACAGGGAGGGGAGGACAGAGGAGTACTTGACAGAATCGAAGGAGGTGACAAGGGCAGTAAGGGGATCCAAGCATCTACGGAACTCAGGCTAGCACAAAGCATTAAGAAGGGGAGAAGGACTTCTTTAAGTACATCAGGAGAAAAGGAGCTGTAAGGACCACATAGTAAGGATTAGGAAGGAGGGGGTTGGGTGGAGCTGGATGCGATAAGGTGGAAGCACTAAATGAGTACTTCTGCTCAGTATTTACTAAAGAGAAGAGGGGTGACACCTAGGTGGGAGAAATGGCAGATGCAGGGGGAAGTGGTGACAGATGGGGATATCATGGAGGCAGAGTTCGAGAGGGTTTGAAGGCACTGAGGTGGACAAGGCACCAGGCCCAGATGGCATCCACCCTAGGGTACTGAAGGAGCTGGCAGAGGTCCTTGCAGGACCTTGGCAGACCTATTTAATGCCTCACTACATTCGGGTGTGTACCTCCGGACTGGAGGATGGCTCATGTGGTGCCCCTCCACAGAGTGGCCCCAAGGATGAACAGGAAACTACAGACCAGTGAGCCTCACATCCATCGTGAGTAAGCTAATGGAATATCCTGAAGGGAGGCTGGTGGCCCTCCTAGAGGCCAAAGGACTACAGGACAGCAGGCAGCATGGCTTCATATGTGGCAGATCCTGCCAAACCAACCTGGTTGAGTTCTATGACTGGGTAACTAGGCAACTGGACAGGGGCCATGCAGTGGATGTCTTGTATCTGGACTTCAGTAAGGCATTCAACTCGGTGCCACATGGAAGGCTGGGAAGGAAGTTAGTAGGCACGGGGCGGGTGCAAAGCTGGTGAGATGGGTAGGAAACTGGCTGCAGGGAAGGCAACAGAGGGTGGTGGTGGGTGGGGAGCTCTCACACCCAAGGGCAGTGACAAGCGGTGTCCCACAGGGCTCGGTGTTGGGATCAGTGATGTTTGGGATATTCATTGCAGACATATCATGGGACATCAAGAGCAAGATCAGTCTGTTTGCTGATGATACCAAGGTTGGCGCGGTGGTGGATGACCTAGGGGGGATGGTAGGGGTTGATGGATGATCTGGCAAAGCTTGAAACCTGGTCAGACACCTGGCAACTGGGCTTTAATGTCAAAAAGTGCAAGGTACTGCATTTTGGGATGAAGAACCCAAGGAGGACTTACTAGCTAGGGGGAGTGCAGCTAGCCCAGACAGAGGAGGAGAAGGATCTGGGTGTGCTCATTACAGGGTCAATGAACAACTCAGCACAGTGTAGGAAGGCAGCTGCAAAGGCCAACAAAATGCTGGGTTGTATTGCAAGGGGTATATCCTCGAGGAGGGAGGAGGTGATTCTGCCACTGTATAGGTCATTAGTTAGACCACACCTGGAGTACTGCGTGCAGTACTGGCGTCCGTATCTGAAGAGGGACATTAAGTTACTGGAGGGGGGGTGCAGCGCAGCGCGACAAAGATGATCAAGGGGCTGGGGGACTTATCATATGAGAGGAGGTTGAAGGAGTTGAACATGTACTCACTGGAGGAGAGGAGAGACAGGGGTGACATGATTGAAACCTTTAAATACATGAAAGGAATAAACAAGATGGAGTGCGGAGGGGCTGTTCAAAGTAAGGAGGGAGGGCCTGCAGGGCCATGATATGAGACTGTAGCGAGGAAGGTTCAGGAGGGAGATGAGGAGACACTTTTTTACAGAGAGGGTGGTGGCTGGGTGGAATGCGTTACCTGCAGAAGTGGTATGCAGTAGAACAGTGGACTGCTTCAAACGAGGATGGGACAGGACAAGGGGGAGGGTTAATGAAGGGGAAGGGTGGAAGGGAGGGGCAGCTGCAGAATAAGGGGTGCTAGCTGCACATTCGAGCAGACTTGATAGACCTCTAGGCCTTTATCTGCTGGCAAATTTTGTATGTTCGTAACAAACGGGACAATGTAACTTTGAGGCGACTACGGTACGGCTCTTCGTAGATTGGTGGTTGTCTGCTTCTGGACACACTGGAGGATGATTCTTGAAGGATAGGTGAAGACTTACAGGGTTGCACAGGGGTGAAGTGATTCCGAAGACAGTTGAAGACTGATTCAGATGGTTATCCAGCACTGAAATGCTGGCACAAAGCAATGCAAGACAGTTCTGACACTCAATAATGTCTGTAGAATGACTAATAAAGTAGAAAAATGCAAACAGAGTCTCAATTCCTACTGTAGTGGTAAATAACTATATAGTTCCAGTATCCTGACCACAGTAAACATACAGGCACTTTAAAGTACAGATTAAACCCTAGCTCTGGTGGACCTAACTGTAATGGGGTCCCTTCTAGCTAAATCAGGTTCTCCTGTTACTGTGGAAACACTACAGTGGGGAATATGCTTTCGGGAAGGCTATACAAAAGATGGGTGACTGGGCCCCTTTAACACTGAAGGGCTTACGTGGCTAGCTAGGCTCCTAATAAATCTGGGGTTGCTCCTATTGCTGGGCCCCTAACACAGCTGTGGGTCTAAATCGCTAGCTATGGGCCCTGGGTCTTGTGTTGCCCTTACTTTATTACTATTGGGCCTGGTGCCTTCACTTGGATGGGCCTCATGCCCTTAGTGCCACTGGGCTGGCTTGCCCTAACTTGTTAGGCTGGGGTAGCCCTTTACTACTGCTGGGCTGGCTTGCCCTAACTTTCTAGGCTGGGGCTACCCTTAGTACCACTAGGATTGCTTGCCCTAATTGGCTAGGCCTGGGTAGCCCTTTACTACTACTGAGCTGGCTTGCCCTAACTCGCTAGGCCTGGCCTCTACTTACTGCTAGGGCCTAGTGCCCTCAGTACCACTGGGCCTGGTGCCCTACTTAATTATAGGCCTGGCACCCTCTCTTACACTGGGTCTGGTGTCTTAAAATGGGCCTGGTACCCCTCTTTGACCTGGGCCTGGTGCCCCTCTTTAACCTGGGCCTGGTGCCCATCTATAACCTGGGCCTGATGCCCTTATTAAACTGGGCCTGGTGCCCTTTGTTCACTGTGGGCCTAGTGCCCTTGAAATGGGCCTGGTGCCCCTCTTTAACCTGGGCCTGGTACCCCTCTCTTAACTAGACCTTGTGCTCTTCGTAACTAGGCCTGGATTGCCCGTTTAAATTTTTATATGGCCAGAAGTGGCAGGGCCTCTTTAATTTTTCTGGCTCTCTGAGCCCAATGCCACTCAATCTCTCTGCCCCTCCTATGACTCAGCCCCCTTCTGAATATTTATTAGGCCTTTACTTGGCCTTGCTAGATAGCCCCTCCCTGTGGGCGTCGCTGCACCTGACCCTTTAAATAATCAATTTGGGTCCTTCTGGCCCTAGCCTCCCAGCTGCACTCAGTCGCTCCTCTTCTGTGCTACTGTGCGCTTTCAAATAAATAAAAAAAAGTCTTTGGTTTTTTGGGTGGACAGCACAACACAGGTGCTGCCACCAACTCACCACACCAGAAGCGGATGCCGAAAGGGAGGTGGGAGGTGTGCAGGCAGTGGGAGGGCAATTGCAGGCAGCATGGAGGATGTCTGGGGGGCCTCAGATGGCCGACAGCTTTCAGTTGCGATGCGGTTCTTCAGTGCTGCCGACAGGGGACCAAAATTACTTTTAAAACAAATACATGGGGCATAAAACAAATAAACATTGGGGCTCTCAGCCTAATGACCGAACCAGATGCTTTTTCTTCTTGTGGTGCCCTGACGGCACCACCAACCGCGCAGTCCACTTCTAGTGGATCTTCACTGGCTGGAGTCCGAGCAGGCACACAGAATGGCCCGCGGGGAACAGCTTCAACTAACAGGTAAGCCCTTTTCCCGGTTCCCCTTATCCTTCTGTGTCCTCTCTTCACCACAGCCAGCAGGAATACACAGAAAAAACTGTTAAAACTTTTTGAAACCAGGGCTCTGGTTCCAGAATGGTTAGAGTGGAATGCTGTGTATGAGCAGCTCAGCACAGCATTCCATCCAAGCCATTGTTGCTGCAGCTGCATAAAATCTATTTATTTTTTATTTACATTGTGCACAGGGCACCTTACAGTGTTTACTGGGAGAAACTGAGGAGTACTGGGGATTACTGGGGACCCTCTGACTTGGGCATATCACAATTATGCCATTTTAAACTCACTCAGTTAAAACATAACAATATGACCCCTTTGGTCCCATGCAATCTCATATTAGCCCAAAGCATTTGATTACACGAATTGTTCAAAAAATCAACTAAACATGTATTTATAAAATAATAAAACATCAAAAATTAATGTCTTTATTAAGACAATCTTGGACCTCTATTTGACAGTAGATATAGAGGATAATGCCTGATGTACAGGTGATAACCATGGTATAATCACCTCGAGTGATTGCTAGGGCATCAGTAAACCTCGAGAGCGTAGCTCGAGAGGTTTACTATTGCCCGTGCAACCATGAGAGATGATTACACCATGGTTATCACCTGTACATCGGGCATTGTCATTTATAGTGTATGGGACTTGACATGAGAAGTCACACCCCCCACCCCAACACTAGTAATTTAACCTTACATTATTAATGAATCTGCACTATGGCCACATGATTGTGTAAGAAAAAAATTCATTAGGATACACAGACTGAACGACAGCAGGCTGAAATAGCACCAGAGTTAAAATCTCTATCAGACATAGTAATCACTAGACTCAGTAACAGTAAACTGAGACAATTGGAATGTTATTTGAATACTGTACTGAGACTAACAATTGCATTCTGGGTGTGCAGAATACTGAATAACACTGGCATTCCATTTTGTAAACCCACTGCTATGACATAGATGAGAGAGAGGTCTATATAAGGTTCTGATATCACAACAGTGGAACTACAAGGTTGTAAACAGTTTACTTTCAGTGGGTAATAAGGGCTACCCATACATTATATATAGGATAAAGTATGGGGTGCAGTGTGTTACGAGGATTTAACACACACCCGAGTTGTTGGATGGCACATAAACCCGCGAGCCATCCAACAACGAGGGTGTGTGCGCTCGAGTAAGCTACTACCCCGCTCATACTATTGTATATAATTGAAGGGTTCGTTTTGTTAGTTTTCAAGTGCTGTAGCATTCTGAACAGCAGAGGAAATAGTAGGTTTGAAACGGAGATTACTTAGGGATGGTGGTAAAGTGTTTACTGTAGCAATGTACAATTCTACAGAAAATGTTATATTTTGCAAAGTGCTGTATGGTGGCTTTACTGTTTTAAGAATATCTTCGTGAGAGTTGTCTGAGTCCTTGATAACTTGGATTCTTCATTGTTTCTGTGGGTGTTGCTTCGATTAGGGAATATTAATTTTTACTGGGGTATGGAAAATGCAGACGATCCCAAACATAGCCTTCATGTTACGGAAGTTATTTCATCGTGTTGGCGGGTAGTGAGCTGTGGAAGCGTCTCTGGCTGAGCAGCTTTGGATTTGTTTGTTTGTCAGGAAATGCAGCGAAGGGTAGAAGATTTAATACAGAGGAAACACGATTGAGAAGGTGAGTGACTGAGGGAGAAACGAACACTGAGAGGCTTGAGCTGTGTTGTGTCTGGAGGGCTTCTGTATGGATAGGCTCGCGCTGACTTTCTGTTTGTAGTGCTTTAGGATTGGAAGAAGGCGCGTGAATGCCGTAACACCTACTCAGGTGTTACGGTATTTAACACACGGCTTTTTCCATTGAAAAAAATGGAACCCAGTAATTATATCCACTTATTGCTCAAAATTAATGCACTGTTGTATGGCTAAATCATCAATAACAGCAACAAAGTATCAGCATTCATTAGTAAAGAGTTCAGCTATTTAAGCTGTTGAGAGCAAACAAATAACTAGTTCTTATATTGCTCCAAAACAAATTTACTAAGTAAATGCCATAATATTACTGACAGAACTGTTTTTGTATTAAAGAGTAAAAAAAATGTCTCAGTGCTCTTCAGGAAAGCCATGAGGCTTCATTACTAAATCAAGCTAGGGGAAACAATTCTCTTTTAATTTTTGTGGAGCCGTAAGTTCAAGGCTCCCATTTCATGGAGTCCTTGTACAGTTTAAACCCCATCCCCATGTTTCCCACAATTTCTTTCATATGACATTTTTACTCAATAACCCATTTTTAAGTCAAGCGCTCGAAGCTCCATTGTCTCAAGAAGTTCATTAGTATATGAATTAGAGCTCTGCCTCCTGGGTCTGTGTGGTGGCTGCTTGTCTGTGTCTGTAGCTTAGTTTTCGTGGATTTACATGATTTTCTGCTTGGAGTAACTACACCATTCTTGCTCACTACATCCATGAAAGTCTCCTGAACTGGATTTCTGCAAAACATCATCACCAGGTATCTGCATTTTTCATTTAAAAATCAACTTTTTGGAAGCTATCCCAAGCAAAACACAAGTCAAGCAACTAAGTCTGACAAACTCAGTGACTCTATGTCCTGCTTGAATCCACATTTTCGTCTGACCTGCTCCATGACCTGTATGTGGGCTTTTCAACAACCTCTTTGAATGACAAAGAAGCATGCAGACAAAAGGATTTCACATTCTGCATATGCGCAGGCACAGTTAATCACCTTCAGGAATTCTAACACATTCTGTGACTCTGGACCTCAGCTGTTGATAATTTCTTTTGGCTTATGACTTAACCACCAGGTAGCTACAGGATGCTGAAATTCTTTCTCCTACAAATTCTCCTTATGCTGCTCCTGCTCTCAGGAAATGTTCACCCCAACCCAGGACCACCTGGGCAGCCAGCAGTGGCACCAAGCAGAAGGACATGGCATCCATCAACGCCTGCAGCATCCTCAACAAACTTGATTCCCTCCAAACATGGATCCTACAGCACAACCCTGATGTCCTCTCAGTTGTGGAAACATGGCTAAACCCTAAAATTCCTGATACCTCAGTCTCTATCCCTGGCTACTGCATTTTCAGGCAAGACAGGATTGCTAAATGGGCCGGGGGCTGCGCCATCTATCTTAAGGATACCCTTATGGGTCACATCATCCCATCCCCTAGCCTGAGCAACTCCTCTCAGGTCCTCACAATCAAAATCCTTCTTGGTGCACATAACAAGGAACTCACTGTCATCTCAGTTTACCTACCACCAAGAGACCAGGCTGCTGGCTTCCATAGCATCATGGAATATCTAAGGGTCCAGCAACATAATTCTGAAACCATAATCATGGGTGATTTTAACATTAACTGGCTCTCTGCTGAGGCCGCTACCTATAAGGATGCAGCCGCGGCACATCACCACACTCAACTGGTCAATGCCTCCACTAGGTGTAACTATAGGACAGGCTCCCTTACGCTTCTAGACTGGATTCTATCTAACCGCCCTGAACGCATCTCCAATGTTTCTGTACTCCCGGATACAATAAGTGACCACTCGCCTGTCATCTGCTCCTGGTCAAACAAATACCACAAGCCCCCCCTCCCAAGCTTATCTATGCCAGGGTTATCAAACAAGGGCACCTCCAGCTGTTAAAATCCCATCTAGCCAGGCTGAACTGGGCAGTGCTTGACTCCCTCAGTGACACCAACAAAGCTCTGGACCTTTTTATCAAACGTTTCAATGAAGCCAGTGACATCTATGCACCAGTGAAAAAGAAGAAGGTCAAAGGACAGACCAACCCCTGGGTTACTACTGACCTTTTAACTCTTCTCAAGCACAGAGACCACCTCTGGCATTGTGCTCGTGCAACTCTGACGCAAGTAAACATACAATTGTACAAAGCAGCCAGAAATTATTGCACTCGAAAAATACGGAATGCTAAACACAGCTATTACAAAGAGGTTCTGACCAACTCTTGGGGCCAGGGGAAACAAATTCTGGAACAACATGAAAGAGCTCACAGGCAAGGATCCTAAAGCATCACCCACTATGCTCAACCTTCATGGCACTCCTACACTCGACCTAGGTACTATCACCAGCACTTTTAATAATGTATTTACAAAACTGGACAGTGTCCTTCCACCAAATTTTTTCGATGACCTCCCCTCCAGCTCCTCCTAAGTTACCCCCCAACTAGAACGTACAACCCCAAAGTTTTTTTTTAAGGAGGTCCCACCACATGTAGCTAGAAAATACATTCAAAAGGCCATCGGCAAACAAGGGTACAGTGGAGACTCCCTTGACCTGAAACTGCTGGCCCAAAGCCTCGATGAAATCTTAGAACCACTTACAAAGATCTTCAATCTCTCGCCTAGATTGGGCCATTTCCCCTCTCTCTGGAAGAAAACCACTGTCACACCGGTTCACAAAAGCGGAGATAGGATGCTCCACACCAATTACAGACCTATCTCACTCCTCCCCTCACTATGTAAAGCACTGGAGCGAATAGTGTCGGACCAACTAGTTGAATTCCTGGATAAGTACAATGTACAGTGCCCAGAGCAGCATGGCTTCAGAAAAGGGCACAGCACCACCACTGCACTACTGGAATTTACAACCTTCATCCATGCATGCTTGACAAAGGGAATGGTGGAGGGGCAGTATTTATAGATCTTACCAAGGAATTCGACACAGTTAACCACCCCCTACTGCTCAAGCAGCTGTCCTCCACTGGGGTCTCCAGCGATACCCTTCCATGGTTCACCAGCTACCTTGATAATTGGATCCAACGTGTAAGGATTGCAGGGATCTCTTCGGATGAGAAACCGGTCCACTTCAGATTCCCCAAGGGGTCTATTCTGGGCCCTCTACTCTTCTCCCTCTTCATCAACAATCTCCCCAGTGCCTGCCACCAAAAATATTACTATACGCAGACAATGCAGTCCTGTTTTCCAGCCACCATGACATTACAGTCCTTGAATCCCAACTGCAACTCGACTTCAAGCGCATCGAAGACTGGTTCAATTCTCATAAACTTGTCCTGAACCACAGCAAGACTAAAGCCATGTCCTTCTGTAACCGACGGAGCAGGCACAACTCTCTGTCTCTCACCATTAAGAACCACGCTGGGAACCCACTCGAACATGTCAAGGAGTTCAAGTACCTTGGTATTACCCTGGATAGTACCCTCTCCTACACTCGGCATATTGACACTGTTGCCAAGACTGCCAATATATGGATTGGACTACTACTCAAACACAAGCACTGTATGCCTGCAGATGCCCTTAAACTAACCATCTACAGCTCTGTCACCTCTATCATTGACTACGGCCTTACCATCTATGGCTCCGCTTCAACAAGTTACCCTCCATGGGATCTCAGTTTCTCAAGCGAAGCCAGTAGACTACTAGCAGGTGCTGCCTGACAAACTCACACCTGTGACCTCTATGCAGGCCAGCTGGCTACCCCTACTCAGCAGAATGCAATACCAGACCTGCTTACTTACCAAAAGATTATCCTGGTCTCATGCCACCTGATGTTAGCTCCTCCTTACTACCTACAGTGGCACTCAACAACACACGTGGTGCCCAATCTCTAACCTTTCAGGTTCCCAGATGTCGTACCTCCATGGGTCAGTGGTCCTTTATCTATAGAGTCGCTCAATGCTTCAATTCCCTCAATAAAGAAGCACTTTCCTCTACTACACTTGGACCCTTCAAAAGGACCTCACCTCTACCACTCAATGTGACTGCTTCTCTGAACAGAGATCTCTCTAAACACCTCCCAGCTCACTCATGTCTCACAGCCCGCCCTTTCCCAGTCTCATTCCCTCTGGCACCGGGCCTTCCTTGTGACTCCTTTCCTGCTTCGCATCTCCACTGGTACAAGACATTTTCCACCACCATCAGACAGTGGCCCATTAGCCTGCCAACTTCCTCTCCCGGTCGCACGCCTGCAATACTAACTGCCTATGGTGCCCTCTGTCTCTTATTGTTACCGCAGCCAGCTGCCTACTCAAGCTGCTCAATATATGAATATGATCTCAAAGTATGTTATAACTGAGTATCTTTATTTTTTCTTTTAGTTGTTTTGGTTGTTTATTGTGCATTCTTTTACTAGCTCTGTATGTATGTATGCTGACCCTCATCCTTTGACGTGGAACCTTTGTAAACAAGCAGTTTCTGCTCAAAGGTATTTGTAATCCAAGATTTTTAATAAAAAAGCCAAGGACTCTGTTCATGAGCAGGAAGCCCTTCGATTTCTGTGGGGGCAAATAAAACAAATGAATCCCAGCAGCAGTGATACACTGGACTTTGAGGCTCCATTTACACAAGACCTTCCAAAAACAGTAGTCTCTATCCCTGCTCAAAGGTTTGAGAAGCTGTACCATTAGTTTAGCCCCACAGATTTTCAAATGAGGAGATGGTTTCTCCCATTCAAAGGTTAAAATTCCTAGCGACCACAGCATGAATATATAGAGAATAATGGATATGCAAGTGTGTGTTATGGATTTATTTTACACACCCAAGGTGTGTGGTGACCCGTAAACCTCAAAAGCGAAGCTCGAGAGGCTTACACAGTCATCACACAGAGGTGTAAAAATCCATAACACACACTTGCTATCTTTATTTTTATAATTACTGGTATTTTGCACTGTTTGTGCAGCTTTGCGTGGCTTTGCGTTGCTTTGCATGGGTTGATATGACTTGTCTTATCAACTCGCAGGTTAATATGACTTTTTTCAAGTCTCAAAAATGGGTTGATATCGGGGGTCACCAGTTATTATAGCAAAATAAAGGTCCTTCTAGAGCAAGAATTAGCAAAACGTGGGCACACCAATTGGCAGTGAAGCCTACCATCCAGATGCACAAAATAGCATTATTAGTTTTTATAAAAAAGCAGCAATACATATTTCGTAAACATCCAGCACTGTAATAAGCATAGGAAGAGCAATGTGCTTAATGTAAACAGTGTCTTGTTAAAAGTTAATGCAAACCCCATTCAAATGTTCAAATGGATAAACTACTTTATATCCTGGAAGGGTTATTTCATATTAAAGTTCAGCTCCATAAAACGGGACTTTTGGTTCCAAATTTTTTTTTTAGTACCAAACGATGCCACAGCCACTAAAGATGCAGGAAAACAATGATAGTTGCCAAAAACAGTGACTTAAGTTTCTCTGGCATCACACTCACCAGGCCAGGCACATTTGGAAAATGATAAAGAAACTGAGAATGCTTGTGGGAGGACACTTATCAGATAGCTATCAAATGGTTACCTGTCACTGTAGCTGCGTCTATAATCAAAGGATAGAAATGCCATAAGTCAGCGTATTTTCTAGGGCTCCTTCTTAGCCAGGAGTCTGTGCAATTACACAATTCACAAAATCTGAGGCCACTTCTTGGTGCACATATAATTTATGACCAATTTTATAATGTATGACTGCCACAGAGAAGCAGGTGGATTCACCATTTATTTTCCCATTCCAAAGAATCTCTATTCTCCCTACTCTGGGAGTCTGGAAGTCTAGTTTATATTTCAAACCATCTCATGTCCTGAGGCATCCTTCAACCTTTTATGCCTTCTTGCTTGATCACTGTGCACACCATACCTCTCAACCTCCTGTCTCATGTATCAGGGACAAAGCTTAAAAAAATCAGGGACAAAGACACCAAATCAGGGACATATCTTAAAAACTCAGAAAGCTGACAGAATAAAGGAATTTGTGTTAAGATGCATTTTCTGAAGAACAACAAGTCTCTAACTTTAATGTCTGACATCATTGTGTGTTATTAATCCCTACTGTTCTGTCACAAAAACAGAAATTTTACGAGGGACAGAGGAAAATTTTGAGGCCAAATCAGGGCCGTCCCTGAAAATCAGGGACAGTTGAGAGGTATGGTGCACACTTTATTTAATTAATGAAAGTGCCTTTTAGCACTCAGAGTGCTCTAATTCACCTTGTTAGGCCTTTTTACTTCTCATGGAATCTTGGAACTCAACTGCCCTTCCAAGTTTAAAATTCTTCTCCATGTTTATAATACATATGGGAGAAATGCCGCAACAGGCTGGTGGCAAAAATAGTTATTCAGCATTTAAACCTTTTGGACACCATGCGGTCACCAACTCCAGTCGCTGACTCTGTAACATAATATCAAATAAAAACGACAGTGCCACATACAGGGAGCAATACTAAAACAGCATGAGCCTCATTTACCAGTTACAGCAACGGCAGCGCAATAAGGAGCAAACCTCATGTGGAGTAAGCTCCCCGTTGACCGAAGAGAGTTTCTGGCAAGAGTCATCAAACTTCAAAGCATTGAATGGCAAATGGCAAAACGAATGCTACAACAGACAGATAAACTGAAAGAAACTTTAGTTTCACATATCAGCGATAACATTTAAACAAGAATGGATAACGTTAGCTGGAAAACACCACTGAAGTTTGAAAAGTACAGGGAGTGGAGCAGCAGTGCAGCCATCTTGCCCCCAAGATTATTTTGCAGTCAGAGGGTGAGCTGGAGAACGAGGGAGCATGGAGGACAATGGCAGAAGGAGGAAGTGGAAGGGATTGCTTTAGTCTGAGGGCAGCACCGTAGCAAGACATTTTCATGCCCAGGACAAGCCACACATTTTGTGCCACTCCCAGTAGTGCGTCGGCAGTGGCTGACCCCAACGGGCTCACTTAGTGGGGTGGGGGGATGGGAGCAGCACCGCATCTAGGATTTTAGAATGGGGGTGCACTGGCCTATTGGGTGGGTCTTGGGAGCTGGATTTGGTATGTATGAACCTGGGTTGACATCATGCTAGTGTGGTCAACCAGTACTTGATGTGATGGATCCAGCTCAGTTTACATCTTAAAAGAGAAATCCATGACAGAATGAAAGAATTCTCCTATGCAGCCATACCAGAAATGTTACACTTACCAAAGCATCATCTTATAAAAACCCAAACCTTGCAAGTGCTGCAGTTTTGCATATGCAACCCCATGCCCATGATGTTCTTTCCCAGCAAGATTTATTTTTATTTTTTATTTTTTACAATTTATTTACTCAGAAGGGCCCACCTGAGATGCAAAATCTCATTTCTTTTGAGGATCCTGCTTCTACCCAGTTCAACAGCTTGATGGACTACAGTACTGGGAGATTTAGTAACTAACTTACTCAGGATCACAGTACTGCAGTCCATTCAGCACTCGGAGATTTAGTAACTTGCTCAAGCTCGTCACGCACAGTAAATATTTTACTCAAGCTGAGTTTGAACCTGCAGTTTCCTGGTTCTCAAGCCAGCATCCAAACCACTAGATCACAGCACCTCCTATATGATTTTAAAATCATTAGCCATCTCAGGTGAACACTTCTGCTTTCATTACAGCTTTTTGCCTATTTCCAGGTATCCGGACTGTAGAACTGCAGCTGCCCTCACTCTCAGACTAATCAAAGCAGGATTTTATTGAGCCTTGAGACACTTAATTCAGAAAGGGCATTTTCTTAGTAACTCAAAGGAGCCAGTGAGGAATAATTACACTACCACTACTTTAGATGGGAATTTAAAATGAACAATAGCTAAGCCATATATGCCCCTAACAGAAAAAAAAATATTTCTTCAATAACTTGTTTTTTGCACTGTCCCAGTTCCCATTCCCATCACCTTATATCAAAATTTAGTGCTCGACTCCAAGCTGGATGACTTGATCTCTACACCAACACCGATCATAACAGAGTAGCAGCTAAAACGGTGAAGCAGTCTGAGTTTATACTGGATTATCAATTATAACTAGGCTTGGCAGTTTCTGATTTTAATTTTTGACCAAAATCAATCTAAAAAATCAACGTTTATTCAAAGATAACTTTTTTCCAGTATTTAATTTATCCATAGGTTATACTTCATAACCTATGGATAAATTGGATACTGGAAAAAAGTTATTTTTTTATTCAACTGAGCACACAATTAATTCCAGAATAAATTATATACAGGGCTACTTGTAATACTTTACAATAGCACATTATGCAAGATGAAGACTATAACTTATAGAGCAACCATTTCTGGTGGTGCTCTGCTAAATTATGGAAATTAAGATAACATCTCCAGTAGAATCTGGAATTATTTGGCACTTGGGCAATGCAATCCCAAATCTTAAACACACTGGCACAGATATTCAAAGGGGTTGCATTTGGTGCAACAGAGTTGCATGGTTGCAACCCAACATTGCACCCTGGTGGGATATTGAAAAGGCTGCCCGGTGCAGTGCAACTCCCAATGCGCTGAGACGCAATGTTATGGTATGCAATGCAGATGCAGGGGGTGTGCCCATGCATATGCGGCACATCACAATATTCAGCCTGGGATGTGCGGTGCATATGCTGGTGCAACCCTGAATTGTGCCGTATAGAGGGGCTCAAAGTTGAGCCCCTGCAGAGTAGGACCAACTCCCAGCCACCCAAAGGTGGGCTGCAGTACTGCAGGGTGCAACACAGCAGCCCAGCCTTGGGTGGCCACCTGCCCACTCAGAACACCGTCCACAAGCACTCACTGAACCCACCCCACCCATAGCCGCGATCGCACGGTACATGTATAAAATGAAACCCTGGTAGTCTAGTGTCGCCCCTAGTCCCTGAAATATATTTTTCATGACCATCCCTGGTGGTTCAGTGGTCCCCCCTCCCACCCGGTTCCCTGATACATGTTATGACGACCTTCCCTGGTGGGCTTGTGGAACCCTCCCCACCTGTTGCCATAATCTCGGTAAATGTAAATACAACATTCCCTGGTAGCCTAGTGGACCCCCCTCCCGCTGAGTCCCTGATCATGATAAATAGCCCACACCAATGTCCCTGGTGATCCAGTGGCACCCCACCCTCCCACCCACACAGGACCCCATGCCCACCCCTCCCCTGTCATCGGCAGGCAGCAGCATCCTGCTAGCATACTGCCCAGCACTCACTGAATGACAGGTACAGTATGGGTTGTAAGCCCATTGGTCTCCTGTGTGGACTAATGGGCTAGCAGGGCATACTGTACTATAGTAGTCCTAAATATGTGAATGATTCATTCACATATTTGGTATCAGAGTAGTCCAGTATGCCCTGCAAATCCATTGGTCCACATAGGGGACCAATGGGCTTACAGCCCATACTGTACCTGGTCATTTGGCAGGTGGCCGGATGGTATGCGAGTGGATACTGCCACCTGACGCATGACAGGGGGAGAGGTGGGCATGGGTCCTGTGGGTGGGAGGGTGGGAAGCTACTGATCACCAGGGATGTTGGTGTGGGCTATTTACCAGGATCAGGGACTTGGGGGAAGGGGGGACCATTAAACTATTTATTTATTTAGTTTTTGTTGACCGGGTAAGTGCACTAGACAAATCCTGCCTATTTTCAGGCACGACCCGGGGGAGGGGGATACAGATGAATGCCAACTGACCTTGAACCAGATTAAGCTGTTGGTGGTATTTTTAGTGAATGAGGGAAATTTGGCCAGGACACCGGGGAAATTCCCCTGCTCTTTTCGATAAGTGCCAGGGAATGTTGTATTTACATTTGCAGCAATCACGGCAATGGGCGGGGGGGAACCACTAGACCACCAGGGATGGTCATGTAAAATATATTTCAGGGACTGGGGAGGCCACTAGACTACCAGGGATATCCTGTCACACAAATACCGTGTGATCGCGGCTACAGGGTGGGGGATGCCATGGGATCCCCACAGCACACGTCATACTGTGCAGGGTGATAGGCACAAGTCACTGGGCTGCCCTGTGCAGGGCATGCAGATGGGGCCACAATGACATGTAATATAGCTCTATCTGCATCTTGCATATGTTATGGCCTCATTTGCATGCCCTCTGCTGAATATTGTGGATGAGGCACCTAGCACAACTGCATTTGCGCTGGTGCATCCCTGTACTCCCTAGCTGTGGCTAGCACTGGCACAGTGCCACTGCGCCATGTGCAATATGTGCACTGGCCCTGCCATATTCAATGGTGCTGTGCCATGGTGTATCCCAGTTGACTATCACCTGGACCTGGCCCCAGCACATCACAGTTGCACTGCACCCTGGCTTGCACCACTACTTGGCGCAGTCTGAATATCCGGCCCATTGTAACTACACAAAAAAGGTGGGAACCCCTTCAGCAAACTGCCACTGCCCCTACCCCTAGTCATTATATGCACAAGACACAATCCACTTCACTTTTTAACCTTTTTTGTGGCCACTTCAATCCCCAATTATTCATAAGGCTGAAAAAATGGGCAGACTAGATGGGTTTTGTGGTCCTTAACTGCCATCAGCTTCCATGTTTCTATGTTTTAATCTTATATGATCTCAAGTCAGAGTCAGAATCACATCAAGCTACCCCCAAGAATAAATAATTGCACACATTTTTGGTGTATTGACACAAAACAAATGTTCCTCACAACAATGCTGAAGTCTGGAGCTCAGTTTTTCACTGTGGTTGTGCCCTCCAGCCCAGGACAGACCTGTCCATTTGTTTTACTGATGATTTTGTCTATTGTTCCATTCTCCCTCCAGTGACTTTTCAGAGCCAGCACCAGCTCTAGCAGATCTGGTGTGCCACTGTCCCGTTGGGCATCGAATGTTTTGGCCCATCTGCTGCTCAGCTCTATGCACACACCACGATCAGATAGGCGATGATGGGTGTTGTTATTTACATTTTTTTAGTATGGTCTTCTTAGTGAGTGAAGAACATTGTCCATTCCTTGCTGACTCTCAACCCGCTACTGCGATACTGCCACCAATTTCAAAGCCAACTGCTCTTTACACAGGGTACACTCCATGCTCTGATTGGACTCTGACTGGCAGCTGACTGAAACAAATCTGTGAGGCACTTGGGGGGCGGTGCACAGAGGGAAGGGACAACAGCCACAACAACAATTTAAAAAAAAAAGTACAAATGTTTGTATTTCTAGGGGGTAGATGGGCAGGAATGTTATGGAAGAAAGAGATTGAAAATCCCACTACAGTGCAGGGGCATAGTTAGCTTTTTTGACGGGGGGGCAAAGACTGTTAAAAGTCCTGCTTTTCCTAGTAAATACCAAATCAATAGGCGGGGGGTCTGGGGGCCTCCTAGGCTCCCAGAAGCTATCAGGTTTTAGATGCATTGTGGTGCATTTTGAGGGCCATTTTGACACCGTTTGTCTGCTTTTAAAGCCTTCTTTGACTTGCTACAGACAACCAATATTCCTATCAAAATAACCATATTTTCTTTTAAACAAATCTGAAATTAAAGTGTAACTGGCGTGGTGAAACCATTTTCTACTCCTTTACTCCCTCCTCTGCATCCCTCGGCTTCTCTTCCTGTTTTTCCTCATATATTCCGCATGCATCAGTGATGCACATGATACAGATCATGACAAAACTCAGCTGCTGCCAGATGCTAATCACTATGGTGACTTACAATGGGTGTTTACTCACCTGGTAAAGGTGATTGTGTTAGTTGCATCCATGACACTCCAGACATTACCTCTTGAGTTCCCAACCCACCTGATAGGCTAGTGATGCACATGTGACCCAGATCGAATTTTGCAGGTTACCTTGTTCCCAGAAGCCCCTTCTCTCCAGTTCAACCTTTGCATCTGAGAGGCTACACGCACACCAGGAGTTCCTTGTTCAACTAACTAACTGAAGGTAGTCCAAAGCTCTTGGACCACTGCATTGTTGTAAAGCAAAATTATCTGTAGTACATGCTGATTAGAAGAAGTACATGTTCCTCTGCTGAGATGAGGAATCATTAAGTAAGAGGATTACCAATAATTTGCTGCTGTTTGGAAATTGTTAAATGAGAAGCAGGAGTTAATTGGCCTATGGCTGCAAGGCTTGTACTAGTGCTGGTTTGTTTCATCTAATTATTGAGTAATTGTTTTTGGAATGATTTTTAAAATTAGTTCAGCTACTGTTTCAGGGACTGGCGTCTGAATGCTTGCATGCTGAACTCTCACTACCCTGTCAAAATTGCATAGACTTAGCTGCATTACTATGAATCAAGTTGCGTGGTTCTAAAACTGGGCTATTCTTGTGCTGAGCGGCGCTATGCAGTTAATCGCACCTACTGTGCTCAATTCCTCTCATCTACTGGATGGAGGACGTGTTGGGACCTGCCATGACACTGCGCCACTTCACTGCAGCCATATGCACGGATGAACTATAAATAGTAGCGCACTCCATGCGCTATCTGCAGCCGATGGTTCCTCCCCTCTCAAGCAGGGTCTCACGGCCAGAAAAAAAGAGGGTCCCGGGGAAAGAAAAGAGAAAAAATTAGCACACAGCTTCAGGATACGGTCGCTTATGCCGTGGCCTCTCCTCACAAGTGGAGGCCATGAGGTGTCATACCCAGACCTACTCCCATTTTCCCCTACTCAGTGGACAGTCCGAGAATTCAACCAGGCTCCCGATGTGGTCCCTAATGCAGCGACCACTTGGCAGAGCCATGAATAACACCCCATCTGCTACTCCCCCACGTCAGGTTTTTCAGCCAGGCATCTGATGCGGTCCCCAGTGTAGCAACTGCTCAACAAGGGCAAGTTTAACACCACACCACGCCACTTCCTCATGCCAGACCTCTCATGGTAGCAGTCTGCTAGTGTGGGGAGTTCATCACCAATGATATGACAACAATTTTGCCATGCTTAATACTAGGCCTAGCAGCATTCTAGTTAAGACTGTGTCATGATGATAACCATGTATGCAAACTGCATAAGTAAGCCTGTGTAATCCTGTAACCAACTGACTAACCACTGTATTATAAATGTATTGTTATCCCCGGTCTCCCCTGAAAAAGGGACCTTCAGGGCCCAATGGGCCTACCTGGTTAGCAAAATTTAATAAATAAATAATAAATAAAACATTGCTTGCACACAGAGGTTCTTTGTCTTTTACCATTGCTTATACTAGTGATAGGAACAGAAGCTGAATCTTTAAATAAAAGTTAGAAAAACTACATCTGAGCACTCGTCCTCCTCTTTAAAGACTGTTTCTTTCTCACTGGAAGTCCCTCTCCTCTTCCAAGAACAGAGGAACAAGATGAGTAATGCATTAAACAAGAAAGACCATCACATGGTTTAAATAGAAACAAGCAGATTTATTTAACAATATCTGATCTCCTTTCTGTGTTAGACTATGTATGAACAACCACTAAACGAGTTATGGAATTTAGATTAGTATTATACTTATTTATACCTACTAAGTGCATTCTTCTCCCTATAGGTTGTCTTGAAATGTAAAGCAGCTTAATTCATTTTTATGTTTGCTTGCACCCATGTGCAAGAAACATTGTGCCATCATCAGAGTTTTTGGAGGTGTGGCACCCGTCTTCCAAGTCAGCAGTGTGTTTGCAGGTGCGGTTGCAGTTCTCCAATGAATGCTGCAGCTGTCTATGACAGCAGTTGAAAATGCAGTGCCATACAGTTGAAAGGGAGAGCTCTGCTTCAGTAAGCAGCACCCCCCACACACACACACACGCATGCAAGCACGCATATTGCGTGCTGATGTGCTCCCCCCATGCACACACAGTATGGCCGACGGGGTGCCCAGTTACCCCGTCAGCTCCATGCCCCCCCAAAAGTTTTCCAGGTGCCACACTGGGAGCCCAACCCAGCATGGCAAAAATTGTTATGGCCGACAGGGGTGCCCAATCCCCCGTTGGCTCCACGACCCCTCCAAAAGCTTTCCAGGTACCACGCTGAGAGCCCACACCAGCAAGGCAAACATTGTTATGGCCGACGGGGGTGCCCAATTCCTGTCAGCTCCAGCTCCCCCCAAAACAGCCTTCCAGCTGCCAAGCTGGGAGCCCACCACAGTGTGGCAAACATCCCACATTGTCTTCCTAAAAAAAAAACTGTAAACAAAAAAAGTTCCCTCGGCAGTCTCTGTGCCCACCCGCTCCCACCCTCTGCACACTCTGCCTCCCCACACCCCACCTCACCCCATACTTACCTTCGGAGTCTGGCACGACAGTCTTCTGTGGATCGGGAACACGTCTGCACTCTTCAAAGCCTACCACAAACTGAGGAAATGCCGGTAAGCTGTATAATGGAATAAAATAGGGTTTTTTCAACTTTGTCGCATATCTCGGGCATTTTGGGGAATTTTGGGCCCACATTTTCAACATGGGGGTTTTGGGACCCCTCCTCATGAATTCTTGCACTGTCATGGCGTTAATCAGGCCCAAAGGGTGATTTCTTGGTCACTGCATGAAATCACCTTTCGGGACCAATTAATGAAATGACTGCCAGTTTTCATAAGGTGGACTATTGAAAAGCCTATGTAGCAAATTTGGTAAAATAATGCCTAAAAATGACTGTTTTACAAGCGTGCATTGCGCAGTTCCTACGCACGTTCGTAAGTTCACAAATTTTTAATATTTGCACTCTGGATTTTCAACATTGCCATTTTACCACACCTCCTTATGAGCAGTACAGCTGTCATTTTTCACATCTCGCCCAAAATTTGTTTCTGTGCTTGTAGAGCACAAGTTGGTGTGTGAAATCAATGTATGGGACACATTAAGAAAATCACAGTGACACTGTTCATGAGCAGAGGTCTTAAAATGGCTATGTTGAAAATTTGGTAAAAAATTTCTTAAAAATGACTGTTTTACAAGCGTGTGTTGCGCAGTTCCTATGTACGCTCATAAGTTTATGAATTTTTAATATTTGCACTTCAGATTTTCAACATTGCCATTTTACCACACCTACTAATGAGCAGTACAGCTGTCATTTTTCACATGTTGCCCAAAATGTGTTTCCATGCATGTAGCACACAATGGTGTATTCAGTGTGCACAATCAATGTTTGGGACAGATTAAGAAAATCACAGTGACACTGTTCATGAGCAGAGGTCTTAAAGTGGCTATGTTGAAAATTTGTCGAACAGATTCCCAAGAATGATTGTTTTAGGAGCGCACATTGCGCAGTTCCTACGCAAGCTCGCAAGTTTGCGAATCTTTAATATTTGCATGCCACATTTTCAACATTGCCATTTTACCACACTTCCTTATGAGCAGTACAGCTGCCATTTTTCGCATCTCGCCCAAAATGTGTTTCCGCACATGTAGCGCACAATGGTACAGTCAGTATGCGAAAGCAATGTTTGGGACAGATTAAGAAAATCACAGTGACACTGTTCATGAGCAGAAGTCATAAAATGGCTATGTAGAAAATTTGGTGACAAAAGTCCATAAAATGACTGTGTTATGAGTGAGCATTGCTCAGTTTCCATGCAGCCTTGTAAGTTCATGAATTTGTATTATTTTCGGGACAGATTTTCACCAGTGGCATTTTTCCCACACTTCCTTATGAACAGTACAGCTGTCATTTTTCACAACATGGCCTAAATGTGTTTTCACACTTTCAGCGCAGAAATGCGTGGTCGCTGTGGGAAATCATTGTTCAGGACAGATAAAGAAAATCACAGTGACACTGTTCATGATTGGAGGTCCCAAAATGCCTGTGTTGACAATCTGCTGTAAAAAATCCCCAAACTAATTACATTACGGGTGTGCGTTGCACAGTTTCTATGCACGCTCGTGACTTCACCTGTTTTTTTTAATATTTTCACAGCAGATTTTCAACATTGCCATTTTTTACACCTCCCCATGAACAGTACAGCTGTCATTTTTCACATCCTGTTCAGAATGTGTTTTTGCACCTGTGGTGTCAAATGCCATAGTCACTGTGCAAAAGCAGCATTTGGCTAACAAACTGATATTGCCACTGTTCATGAGGTGGAGGTCACAAAAAAAAACCATGTTGAAAATTTGGAGTGAAAATACCAACGAATGCCTGAGGCGTTAGGGTTTCCTACCATAATGCCTCACCCTGTAGAGAATGACAGGCATCAGGGGTGTGACTTGGGATTGTCGCCTGCAATGCTCATACCATTCCACCCCACGCACACACTGCAGTCAGTGAGAGGCATCGAGGTGTGCCTTGGACTCTTCGGCCCCAAAGTTCACCCCATTCTCCTATACTGCACCCATCTCACTGTATTTCCTGATGGAATGGGGTGCACATAAGGGCCAAGGACCCCAAGGCACACCATGACACTTGTCAGTGTCTGCAGGGTAGGGTGTGGTGAAATGGCATGGCCGTTATGCCTGATGACCCAAAGACACAACCCAATGCTTGTCACTATCTACAGGGTGGTGATGGGGTTGGCTTCAGTTCAATACTTCACTGCCATTCCTATTATGCAGCTCTGTAACTCCTACACTACCAATGCCAATGCCAATGCCAGCAAGCAAACATTCGGCATTGACAAATGCTTGTTAGGTCTGTAGTGGCTGGAGCCCTGCAGACCTTTTATGATCATCAGAAAAAGGTCTCTGCATTCCTTTCGAATGAACAACATGTTGGACTTGTGTCAAAGATGCCTCCGGGTCTGTGACGCAGCCTGCCCACGTTGTCCATACCGACCACATCACATAGTCACAGTCAAAAGCAAAAACTGTTCTGAATTGTGTTACAAGGTAGGCATTCAGTAGAAATATAAACTTTACAATCCCAACTAGTGATTACTTCATACATCGCACTATAGTTGTCATCCCCTCTTACTACTAGTCCCAGTCCATCCCAAACATACAAAATAAAAAGCATTTTTTTTTTAAATAATATTTTTATTAATTTTTCCATGTACCAAAGTATTACAAGGAAGAAAAGGAAAAAAATATACTGCAGAGATACACTGTTCCTATTATACATATCAATCCACAGATTAAAATAGAATCCTTCATTTAAAACTGTTCACAGACACGTAGGCCCTTTCTCTTTTTCAAAGAAGAAATATTATGTATATGTTCAAAGAAAGAGGATTAGTCTCTACTGCTCTTCAGAAACTCCAATTAGTTGACATTCCACTGCTGAGTCCTGTCTAAAGCCCCAAACGCCATAGGTCATTGAATTTGTATTAAGTCCTCTTAACTATCGTAACATGCAAAAGGGGTCTACCATATCATTTGTGGTCCATGGGCCCAGTTAGATAAGAAAAAATTCCCTCATCTGTGTGTTCTCAAGGAAGAAAGCATGAGAAAAAAACAAGAATAGAGAAAAAGAGAGCAGAGTATTCTGTTGAGAGGGCTCATTTCATTAAGGTTGTCTTAATACCCAAAAGATATTTTAAAATGAAAATACAGGCTAATTTCAAAAGGAGTAATTTTCTTAAAACTCTTTTAGAAAATACATATTTGTTTCAAAGTTGCATTCTGGAGTTAATTCTAATAATTCGGATAGGAAAAGTGAAAATGATAAATCACATTCATTGATCAATTACCAATGAATCATGATTCTACTGAGGCTCAGCCTCATGGAATATATCTGACTAGGGCACAAAATAAGAGTAGTGCTCAAGTTGAAATAGGACCCACCTGCGCCACTTGGTCTCAAATGTTGTTGTGGAGTTTCCAAGTTTTACTGACATCTGTTCTAGCTCATATACCTCCATAGAGAGGTTTCTCCAGTTATCCTATGTGGAGGCCCTCACAGTGTGCCAAACTTTCTTTGCTATTAAAAGACAGAGGGATCATCCTAATTGGGATGGCCGTGACAAGGAAAAGGGGACGGGAGGCTAGGCAGAGGGAAGTGTTAACCCAGATAAGAACTTTAGAGAATAACCTGCAATCAAACCCATCTGACGACTCTAAACAAGAGCTGGCACAATTGAGGGACTCCTATTCTCAATGTGAGAGCAGAGTTTGCTATCTTATGTTCTAAAGCCTCTTATATAGTCCATGGGGAAAAAACGGGCAAACTACTGGCCCAGAGAATTAAACAATTGGAGTCCACTCGGTTTAGCCCCCCGATCCGCTCCAAAACTGATGGAACTCTCAAGTCTAATCCTCAGGAGATTGTTTCGGAGTTTGTCAGTTATTATAAACACTTATTTGGCGAAATGCCAAATCCCCCCTCAGCCCTTACTCTCTCTTCTTACCTGGTGGAGGCCCATTTACCTTGTCTCTCGGAGTCCCAGGGTAGGACATTAGTAGCTCCCATTATGGAGTCAGAAATTTTGGAGGCGATAAAGGGCCTACCCTTAGACAAATCACCTGGATTAGATGGTCTTTCAGCAAACTTCTATAAATGTTTTAAGGAGCAAATTGTCTCCCATCTCCTTTCTCTCTTTCACTATATATTATCAGGTGTGCAAATTGATTCCTCTCTTTTCGAGGCCCTCATAGTGCTCCTCCCAAAACCGGGTAAAGATCTAGAATGTGTTGAGAGTTACAGACCCATATCATTGTTGAACCAAGACATAAAAATTCTAACAAAAATCTTGGCGGATAGACTCAGTTTGGTTCTCCCTGATTTAATTGGGTCACATCAAGTGGGTTTTATGAAAGGCAGATTTTACGCAGACCATCTCCGCACCCTCTTGCATGTCTTCTCGGTGTCCAGGGATGCCTTCTTTCCAGTGGCACTGATCTCTCTGGATGCCAAGAAGGCCTTCGACAGAGTCAATTGGAGTTTTTTACTTCAAACTCTAAATTCCTTTGGATTTCCTAAACAATTTCAATCTTGGATAAAGGCCTTATACCAGCAACCGATGGCTAAGATCTCTGGGAATGGGGTGTTCTCCAGGACCTTCACCCTGCATTCTGGAACCAGTCAGGGTTGTTCTCTCTCACCTCTACTTTTCAATCTCTACCTGGAGCCATTAATCCGTAAACTAATTTCATGTTCGAAGGTCCAGGGGATTACCATTCTCGGTACTGAGCTTAAAGTTGCTGCATATGCGGATGACCTGCTTTTGCACCTTTCTTATCCAGAGATATCTATTCCTGCCATGTTGGATATAATTGAGCAATTCAGGAAACTATCCAATTACAAATTAAATGTAGGAAAGTCGACTGTGTTTCCTCTAAATCACAAAGTTTTTAAGAATGATATTACTGCACTGGGTCTAACCTGGTCTAAAGACTCATTGCGGTATTTGGGCATTGTGTTAACTAGGGATCTGTAGAGTACCTCTAAACACAACCTGGAGGCTCTACTGTCCACGGTGGCTCTATATTTGGCTAGATGGTTGGCTCTACCTATCTCTTTTTGGGGAAGAGTCAGCCTGGTTAAGATGAATGTTCTCCCACGTCTTTTATACCCCCTACAGCTACTCGACATTTGTCTGCCAAGTGACTGGCTTAAAAAGGCCCAGAGTTTGATTGGTGATTTCATCTGGTCCAAAAAGAAACCTAGATTAGCTTTTTATAAGCTCATGGCGCCCAAGTCTAAGGGTGGTTTTCGACTTCCATACATGTCTATGTACTATTGGGCCTGTAGTGCGGCCAAATACCTAAGGTGGATGGTTTTAATCCCTCGGGTTATTTGCCCGCTTGGCTCAAAATAGAGAGGAAATGATCCGCCCAGTTAATATAACCCCTTCCGCATTATTATTATTCCTCACACGCTTCTATACCTAAAGGAGTTAAAAGAAGACCGAATTGGAATCTCTATGAGGATTCCCTCACAGTTGTGTAGATTCCTAAAATATAAAAATTGTTAGATGTGGAACAGTCGATTTGGAACTCTCCTGCCTTTAAATAGATAACAAAGTGTTATCCCCCAGTTGGCTACCTAGTTTAGGTGATGGTAGGGTTTACTTATTTCTTAAGGAGGATGGTACCTGGTTATCAGCTGAGGATATTGTGGTGAAATTCAGGCTTAAGGAAAGTGATTATTTCAAGGTACTTCAGCTTAGACACCTCCTCATTAAAAAGTTTGGGGAGGGTACCCCTTTATCTTATAATTTCGCCTTCCTCACTGAACTGGTCCCATTAGTTAACTCCCCCCGGAGTATCTCCAAATTGTACAATATTTTGTATGATTGGCGTTTCTCTGTGCCGTTCGGCCCTACAGAGTTTTGGTTGGCCCTCTTCCCACACTGGGATAGGAACTGGATGACTATATGGAATAACTGCCATCATTTTGTAACACAAGATAGGTTACGGTTAATGCAGTTTCGCATTCTCCATAATCTCTACTATTATCCTCAGAAACTGGCTAAATGGGGAATAACTTCCTCTAATGTTTGTACTAGGTGTGCTCAAGCAGAAGGTTCCCTACTCCACATTTTCTGGGAACGCCCTAAGATATCACCCCTTTGGGAGGCTATAAGGGACAAGGTTGACCTACTCCTTGGGCTGAGGGACTTGTTCATCCCCGAGGTTTGTATTTTCGGGGATTACTCACAGATTTCTGTTAATAAGCATAAGTTTCATATTGCTTTGATTTCTATGTCTGTTAAAAAAATAGTGCTCAAATATTGGAGGAGTTCTGAGGTCATCTCTTATTCTGAATGGCTAAATGAGCTATTATTTAATCTTCGAGTGGAGAAGACTATTTCGAGTATCAATAACAACAAGTCCAAATACGAACGGATCTGGGCCTCGCTTCATACATTATATACCATCTAATTTTTAATAATTCATTTCTAATCTTTCAGATGTCATGGACTTTCATGCCTTTGGGACTGTGTGGGTGGGGGTTTGGAGTGGGGTGTCGGGAGGGGACGGGGTCAGTCAACCTGTTTTGTCATATGTTTAATGCTATGGATGTTTTGACCCTGTCCATTGTATATTGTGAAACTTTCAATAAACTTTAAATTATAAAAAAAAAAAAAGACAGAGGGATACCTGTTTATGACATTTCTTGCATATTGATGTATCCCCAATTATTGTGGTGGTAAAAATGTATGTTGGTGTAAGGATTGATGCCCAGTCAGAGATCTGTGCTACATCCTGAATAACCTCCTGCCAGTATAAAAAGCATTTTCAATGCTGAAAGGTCTTCATAACTTAAATAGTTACCCTGAATGAGAAAACTTTCCCCAAATGTCACTCATGCCCACTCGTGCTCATGCATGGCAGTTGTACTGATGGTGATCAATGAAATTTTATACTCTCAAACCTACGCCTAAGAATGATCCATTCACTGTTTGGGCTACCACCAAATCCCCCAAAACTGTATCAGTAAATGTTTAAGTGTCCAAAACAGCCTATCAGAAAAACTTGCAGTGGTATAATAGCAACAAAAAATACCACAAACAGCTTAATCTGGTTCAAAGTCAGTTGGCATTCATCTGTATCCCCCTGTCCTGGGTCATGCCTGAAAATTTAGTTTTTTTGTTGACCGGGTAAGTGCACTAGACAAATCCTGTCTAATTTCAGGCACAACCTGGGGGAGGGATACAGATGAATGCCAACTGACCTTGAACCAGATTAAGGTGTTGGTGGTATTTTTAGTGAATGAGGGAAATTTGGCCAGGACAGCAGGGAAATTCCCCTACTCTTTTCGATAAGTGCCATGGGATCTTTAACATCCACCTGAACTACCACCAATCCAGGCAGATGGGACCTTGGTTTAACGTCTCATTCGAAAGATGGCACCTCAGAAATGCAGCACCCCTCTCATGCTGCACTACAGTGTCAGTACTGGGATATTAACCCAAGTGCCAGATGTGGGAACTGAACCCACAGCCCTCTGATCTCCTGGCCTCAGAGGTGAGTGAGCTACCTACTGAGCCACTGACACTGCACAAATAGGCAGAATTTGTCTAGTGCACTTACCCGGTCAACAAAAACTAACAAACTAAGAAAAAAACAAGCAAACTGGGTTGGATGCTGTCGGGTGACGCATAAAAACATAAAATCTGTGGGCATATAAAGACCATATGACCCACCTAGTCTGCCCATTTCCCTACTCACTGCTGCAGCCCCAGACCCTATTTGATCTGCGGTATCCAGTGCTGATAGCATTTATAAATGAGTGACGGTAAAAACAATGGCTCATTTATAGTGCTATCATCATCATCTACCCTGCAAGGGTAGCGATGGTGTAGCAACAAAAGCGACCAGAAAGAGAGGGCTAGAGAGCTGTAGGGGAGGGATAGGAGGGAGGGTTTAGGAAGAGAGGTGAGCTTGCTGCAACTGAGCCAGCCCTGTGGTGTGGTGGTGAGGGTGGCTGGTTAGGCTGCAGTAGGCACTGGGTTCAGGACTTTTGCAGCTGCTTGCGGCTAACAATTTTTTTTTCTGCCTCTGTGTTTCACTCCCTCCTTGACATGCACCCCCCCAGAGTTAAGAATCCTTAGTAAGGGAGGAGCAGGGGGGCACCCCCCCCGCAAAACACTTTATTTTGCCAGAAGTAGGGTCGCTTTCAACTGTATATTACTGAACTGCTTTTCAGCGATATACATTCGCTATGATAGCGATCGCTGTATTGTGATTGCTATCTTCATATGGAACTGATCTGCGGCTGTTCTGCTCTGCACATCTCCAGGGTACCCCTATGCCTATCCCATGTACTCTTGAACTTCCATATTGTTTTTGCACCCACTATTTCTGCTGGAAGGCTGTTCCATGGCTCCATCACCCTCTCAGTGAAAAAGAACTTCCTAATATTACCCCTTCAGCCTTGTATCATGCCCCCTTGTTCTTGCGCAGAATTTTCTCTGAATTGGGAGGGAGCAATATTAGACCTGGTACTCTCAAATGGAGAGAGGATCAGAAACTTAGAAGTCAGTAGACACCTGGGAACAAGCGACCACTGCACAGTGTGCTTCACAATAAACACAACCATGGAGACAAGCCATACAAATACAAGGATACTGGACTTTAGAAGGGCTGACTTTGGCAAAATGGGTGAATACCTGAGGAATGCATTAGCAAATGGCCAGAAAGGAGGGTGGAAGAACAAAGGAGAAAATCAAACTGCCATCATGAAGGCAACAAGCCTTTTGTGAAACAAATAAAGAAAACAAAGCGAACAAAAAACACTATGGCTCTCAAAAGAAGTGTCAGGAAGGTTAAGGAGAAAAGGCTGCATTCAAAAAGTATAAGGAATCACAGACGGAACACGCATAGGAACTGTATCAATTAAAGCAGAAGGAAGTGGGAAGGCAGTCAGAAAAGCAAAGGCCCAAACCGAGGAAAGGATAGCCAACCTAGTTAAGAAGGGGATAAAACCTTTATAGGTACATTAGGGAACATAGAAAGGTTAAGGAGGGATAGGAAGATTAATAAAGGAGAGGGGAGGTGGGCAGAGGGAGACAGTAAAAGGCAGAGATAATGAATGAATACTTTTGCTCAGTATTCACAAAAGAAGAAGAGGAGGAGTTACCTAAACCAAACAGTAGAAGCACTCTAGATAGTGGGGTTGATACCAGTCCATTTAAAGAAGAAAGAGTACTGAAAGAACTTCTAAAACTCAAGGTGGACAAAGCAATGGGGCCTGACGGGATTCACTCTAGAATCCTAAAAGAGCTAAGGGAGGACCTAGTGACACCACTAACCACACTTTTTAACAAATCATGGGAAGATGGGGTAGTACCTGAGGACTGGAGGAGGGCAGATGTGATTCCCCTTCACAAAAGTGGGAGCAAGGCAGAAGCAGGAAACTACAGACCTGTTAGTTTGACCTCAGTGGTGGGAAAATGATGGAATCACTTCTGAAGAAAGAATTGTTGAGTACCTAGAGGCCAGCAGGGCACTGGACCCAAAGTAGCATGGATTCACAGCAGGAAGGTAATGTCAGACAAATCTAATTGATTTCTTTGACTGGGTGACCAAAGTAATAGACCAGGAGGGGCTGTGGATATGGCCTACCTAGACTTTAGCAAGGCATTTGACACAGTCTCGCATAAAAGATTAATAATCAGTTAGCCAGCCTGGGAGTGGGTCCCAGGGTGGTAGCCTGGTAAGCAAACTGGCTGCACAACAGGACACAGAAGGTAATAGTGAATGGAACACATTCTGAAGAAAGGGGGTTACTAGTGGAGTACCTCAGGGCTCAGTACTGGGTCCAGTCCTCTTTAACATCTTTATAGGTGACATTGCAGAGGGTCTGGAAGGAAAGGTATGCCTCTTTGCGGATGACACAAAGATCTGTAACAGAGTTGATACACAAGGGGGTAGAAAGGATGAGAAGGGACTTGGCAAGGTTGGAGGAATGGCCAGACATATGGCAACTTAGATTCAATGCAAAGAAGTGCAAAGTAATGCACCTGGGAAATAAAAATCCAGGAGAAGAGTACACAATAGCAGGGGAGGTACTAACAACAACAATAATGGAAAGGGATCTGGGTGTAGTCATATCAGATGACCTGAAGGTGAGTATGCAATGTGAGAAGTCAGTAGGGAAAGCCAGGGGGATACTGGGATGCATAGGGAGGGGCATCACAAGTAGAAAAAGGGAAGTGGTTATCCCTCTATACAGACAGTTGGTGATACCCCATCTGGAATACTGCGTGCAGTTTTGGAGACCTCATCTACACAAGGACATAGACAGGATGGAAGCAGTCCAGAGGAGGGCAACTAAAATGGTGCAGGGTCTACATCAGAAACCATATGAAGAGAGACTGAGAGAGCTTAATATGTATACCTTTGATGAAAGGAGGGAGGAGGACATGATAGAAACTTTTAAGTACCTCAAGGGAATCAACAAAGTCCAGGAGGGTAGCATCTTTCAGAAAAAGAGATGTGTAAGGACAAGGGGGCACAATTTAAAGTTAGAGTGGGGACGGCTCAGGGGTAATGTGAGGAAATTCTTTTTCACGGAGAGAGTGGTGGACGCATGGAACCGCCTTCCTGGAGAGGTTGTGGGGTCTAAAACAGTGGAGGAATTCAAACATGCATGAGACAGACATAAGGCAATTATAGTGGGGGGTTGCAGGAAATAGGCTGTTGGTTAACTAGAATCTGCAGCTTATCCAGTAGGTAGGGAAATGAGCAGACTGTGTGGGCCAAGTGGTCCTCATCTGCCGTCAAAGTCTATGTTTCTATGTTTCTATCTGCTGTCCGCCTGTACTTTGTTTATTCCCTTAAGGTACTTAAAAGTCTCTATCATATCTCCTCTCTCCCTTCTTTCCTCCATTGAATAGATATTAAGGTCCTTAAGTCTTTCCTCATAAGGCTTCTGGTGCAGTCCATGTACCATCTTCATTGCCCTTCTCTGGACTGCCTCTATTTTGACAATGTCCTTCCAGAGATGTGGTCTTTAGAACTGGACACTGTACTCCAGCTGAGGCCTCACCAGTTATCTGTACAGTGGCATCACCACTTCTTTCCTCTTGCTTGTTTTGCCCCTCCCTATGCACCACAACATTCTGTTTAACACAATACTGCATTTTTAAATGTTCAAATGTATAAAATTGTCTGTCAGCATATCTTGCAACAATGCATTATAATAGTGACAAGCAAGAGGGACTGAATGCTGTCAGGAGACATAGGATTTTATATTATCAAACCGCAACTTCTAAAAACTGACTGGCTCACTGCCAAGTCCTCAAAACTATAATCAATAAATATTCAAGTGTTATAATAACAACAAGCAGGCTGGACTGAATGCTGCCCAGAAACATAACAGTGACACTGGGGGTGCCCAATCCCTTAGCATCTTGATCGGGGATCGTCCACCTTTTTTTGTGACACTGGGGGTAGCTAGCTAGTCCCCCAGTGTCACAATCAGGGATCGTCTGCCTTTTTTTTCCCACCTGAAAAAAAATGGTCCATCGATGTCTTCATCCACATGACTGTAACACTGGAGATGCCCATTCCCCACTGCCATGATCAGGGATTGGTCTCTCTCTTTTTTTTAACCTTTAAAAAAAATAACTGGTCCAGTGATGTCTTATGTGGACGTTCCTTACCTACCACCTGACCTTCCCACTTGGCATCCACCACCCTGCACCCCCAAGCCCTTACTTACCCATTGGGGGTCAAATGCCATAATCCTCTCTTGGCTGCAGACATATCTTCACTTTTCCAAACCAGACTGCAAACTGAAGACACAGGTATGCAGTTCATTGTATTTCAATGGGGTTTTCAACTTAGTGGCATAACTTGGGTATTTTTGTATACTTTTAACCCACATTTTCAACATGCTTTCTTTGGGACTCCACCTTATGAACAATGTCACTGTCATTAGGCAGTTCTGTCTCGAAAGATGATTTTGCAGTCCCTGTGTGAAATCACCTTTTGGGTAGGAGCTGAACATTTTCTCTGCCCTTGTTCATCATAAGAAGGCTATGTTGAAAATGTAGTGTAAAATATTGAAAAACAACAAAGTCATTAGTCTACATTGAATTTTGTGAACCTTTGGTACTTTTCAATATTTTTACCCCAAATGCACAGCATAGCCATATCTTTACAGCACCTCATGACTGTGATAGCTATCATTTTTCAAATCCTGTCCAAAATGTTTTTTTACATCCCGAATGGTAATATTGCAGTCCCTGCATGAAATCACCTTTTGGGCACCAGTTGAAAACTTTATCTGCTTTTGTTCATGAGCTGGAGTCATAAGAAGGCTATGCTGACAATTTGGTACAAAAATATAAAAAATCAAGAAAGTTATGAGCCCACATAGAATTTTATGAACACTGGCTTGTTATTTTAGTAATTTTCAATATTCTTCCCCAAATTTACAACAGAGCCAAATCTTTACAGCACCTCATGAATATGACAGCTGTCATTTTTCAAATCCTGGCCAATATGTTTTTTTTTTTTACATCTGGAAAGGGGATTTCATGGTCCCTGCACAAAATCACCTTTCAGCCAGGAGTTGAAAATTCTCTCTGCCCTTGTTAATGATGTGTGGTCATAAGAAGGCTGTGTAGGAAATTTGGTGTAAAAACACAAAACATTTTTACCCCAAGTTTCCAACATAGCCATTTCATTTTTAAATCCCTGCCCAAAATATGTATTTGTGTCCCAAATGGGGGGTAGGAAGAAATAGGCTGTTGGTTTTTGACTGGGTGACCAAAGTAGTAGACCAAGGAGGGGCTGTGAACATGGCCTACCTAGACTTTAGCAAGGCATTTTACACAGTCCCACACAAAAGATTAATAGTCAAATTAACCAGCCTGGGAGTGGGACCCAGGGTGGTAGCCTGGGTAAAACATTGGCTGGACAACAGGACACAGAAAGAAATTGTAAATGGAGTCCACTCTGAAGAAAGGGGGGTTACTAGTGGGGTATCGCAGGGTTCAGTATTGGGTCCAGTCCTTTTTAATGTCTTCATCAATGACATTGCAGAGGGACTGGAAGGAAAAGTATGCCTTTTTGCAGATGACACAAAGATCTGCAACAGGGTTGATACACAAGGAGGCGTGGAAAGGATGAAAAGGGACTTGGCAAGATTGGAGGAATGGTCAGAAGTATGGCAGCTAGGATTCAATGCAAAGAAGTGCAAAATAATGCACCTGGAAACAAGAACCCAGGGAAGAATACACAATGGTGGGAGGTAGTAACAACAACAAAAAAGGAAAGGGACCTGGGGGTAATCATATCAGATGACCTTAAGGTTACCAAGCAATGTGAGAAGGCAGTAGGGAGGGCTGGGGGTATACTGGGATGTATAGGGAGAGGCATCATCAGCAGAAAACAGGAAGTTTTTATCCCTCTGTACAGACAGTTGGTGAGACCCCATCTGGAGTACTGTGTCCAGTTCTGGAGACCCCATCTCCGCAAGGACATAGACAGGATAGAGGCAGTCCAGAAGAGGGCAACTAAAATGGTGCAGGGTCTGCAAGAGAAGCCGTATGAGGAGAGACTAAAGGAGCTTAACATGTATACCCTTGAGGAAAGAAGGGAGAGGGGGGACATGATAGAAACTTTTAAGTACCTCAGTGGAATCAACAAAGTCCAAGAGGGTAGCATCTTTCAGAAAAAGAGACTTGCAAGAACAAGGGGACACAATTTAAAGATAGAAGGAGGGTGATTCAGGGGCAATGTGAGGAAGTATTATTTCACAGAGAGGGTAGTGGATGCATGGAACAGCCTTCCTGAGGAGGTTGTGGGTCTAAAACTGTGGGAGAATTCAAGAATGCATGGGACAGACATAAGGCAATTCTTGTGGGGGGGTAGGAAGAAATAGGCTGTTGGTTAACTAGGATCTGCAGCCTATCCTGTAGGTAGGGAATTGGGCAGACTAGATGGGCCTAGCGGTCCTTATCTGCCATCAAAGTCTATGTTTCTATGGTTAACTAGGATCTGAGGCCTATCCTGTAGGTAGGGAAATGGGCAGACTAGATGGGCCAAGTGGTCCTTATCTGCCGTCAAAGTCTATATTGTCTGCCATCTTCATGAGGGAGTGTCATAACAAGGCTATGTTGACAATTTGGAGTAAAAATATTATAAATCAACACATTTATGAGCCTTTATTTTCTCAGAAGAAGCCAGAAGAGGAAGGAAACATATTCAATTCAGTGCTTTACAGTAACTGGTAATTGCTATTTTTCTTTTAAACTTAGATTGTGGGCTTTTAGTGACACTGTACTTTCTTTGTTGTCCTTACTTAGAATTGTTTTTGGGCTGCTGAAAATTAAAACGTAATGGTGGTGTATTTCTGTGCTGTCTTTAATTGCTGCAAATTAAGTCTTGGCTTGTCTGACTTGCCCTGTAGTTTGGGTGAGGGGTGTTAATTGTCTGGCCTCTGACCTCAGCTACGTGATAACTGGAGGTGGGGCTTAGTCAGAGTTGAGGTAGCAAGTGAGCTTTATTTTCTCAGAAGAAGCCAGAAGGGGAAGGAAACATATTCAGTTCAGTGCTTTACAGTAACTGGTAATTGCTATTTTTCCTTTAAACTTAGATTGTGGGCTTTTAGTGACACTGTACTTTGTTGTCTTTACTTAGAATTGTTTTTGGGCTGTTGAAAATTTAAAACGTAGTGGTGGTGTATTTCTCTGCTGTCTTTAATTGCTGCAAATTTTCCTCCCTCCCTTCCCCCAACTCTTAATTATATGCCCTGTTAAATCTGATTGACAGGCGCTAAACACAGGGTATAGTAAGGTGTGTGGAGTAGGAGGACATAAGAATGAAGAAGCCCACCTCAGCACGACAAGTGTTTTGACTCATTTATTTATTTCTTGGTTTATTTTCTTTTTAAAAGAAAAGTATCTGAGGATCAGTGGCAGGATTTTAGGACAGTAAATTAATAAAAGGGAACTAGGAGAGCTTCAGTAGCAGACAAGTAGTGGAATAGCAGTATAATTGCAGTATACTGTGGGGAGGAAATGCAGTGGCTGTGGGCAGCCATATTCAGGCAGACCTTCTGGACACTGAGGTGCTGCCCTATCTGCATGCATCTCTCTGGACTGTGGGATGAGGTAGCCAGACTCAGAGTGGAAGTAAACTGGGTCAGGAGTACCATCACCCCTATCCAGAGACCACCGAGTCCAATGCAACTGCCTCAAAGGATGCTGAGAACGAGGAGCACTTGGATGATAGTGGGCTCAGGGAGGGTTAGAGCCATCAGACAGAGGCACATCCCAGATCCTATTCCACTTCAAGAACTGATATGCCACACTGGAAAATGGGGACAACCAAATAGAGGTACCCAGAGAAGTGGAAGGAAAGGATGTGGATGTTAGCCAAGGAGGTGACCTCAGTGGGGAAAGCAGTGGACCCCAGAGGAGGAGGAAGTGAACCCTGGTGGGGGACTCCATCATAAGAGGGATCCAGCTAGGAACACAGGAGGGGGAGGACAGGGAGGTGAGATGCCTACCAGGTGCCACGGCATGGAGGGATGGAAGGAAGATCCCGGGGATCACTGGGAAGGCAAGACGGGAGGGTGAGCTGGATGTCATTATCCACCTAGGTACTAATGACCTGGCAAATGGAGAGCCAAAAGAAGTTCAGGAAGAGTTTATGAACTTGGGGAGGGGTCTCAAGCAAGTAGCTACTTCTGTCACTTTCTCAGAAGTAATACCTGTGAGAGGCAAGGGAGAGCATAGGGGGTGCATGCACCAGGAATTTTAACTCATGGTTGAAGAACTGGTACTGTGAGGAAGGGTTTGGATTCATTGGTGACTAGGGACCCACCTGGAGGGATGGATGTTTGTTCAAGCGTGATGGCCTGCATCCATTCTGGAGGGGAATCCAAGCACCCAATGATAAGTTTAAATGCTACATTGACAAGCATTTAAACTAGCAAAGGGGGATGGCAGGCCAGCAAGGAGGGTATCTACTTGCTCACCCCTCACATCTAGCAGTGAAACCTGTGAAGCAGAGGAGTGGCTATCTCTACAGAGCAGTGTGCAAAAGATGGAGATTAGCGCCCAAGAGGTGGATAGGCAGAAAAGGGCCAAAATTCAACAGAAGGGCAGACAGCAAGGAGAACCAGAGATAAAAGACAACCAAGGAAGGGGCTGGAGTAGAACAGTGAAACAGTCTAGGGAGGTCAAATCATGGAAAGCCATGTGTGCAAATGCCAGGAGCCTTAGCAACAAGATGGAAGATCTGGAGGCTATCATGGTGCAGTCAGACCTGGACATTGTGGCCATCACTGAAACCTGGTGTAATGATAACCACGACTGGGAGATGGCCATACCTGGCTACAACATATTCAGAAGAGACAGGGCAGGCAGGAATGGAGGAGGAGTGGCACTGTATGTGAAAAATGACTTAAGGGCCACAGAGATCCAGGAGGAACAAAATGGGGGGGGAGAGATACTGTGGGTTAAGCTGGAAAGGAAAATGGGAACAGCCATCCGCACAAATGTGGTCTATAGACCACCAGCCCAGGAGGAAGAAACAGATGGGGAGCTGATGCTAGACATCCAAAGGATGGCAGACAAGGGTGAGTTAGAACTGGTTGGAGACTTCAATATTCCAGACATGAACTGGAGCACCCCAGCAGCAGCAGCAACTAGGAGCAGATTTATCCTGGACTCCCTTCAGGGTGCCTTCCTCAAGCAACTGGTCATGGAACCAACTCAGCAGATGGCAATACTGGACCTTGTGCTCACAAACAGGGACAGTGTGATGAGTGTGATGGGGGTAACAGTGGGGGAGCACCTGGGGAACAGTGACCACCAGTCATTGTGGTTTGAAATCACAGAAGAAGCAGAACCAAACCACACAAGGACACATATCCTGGATTTTAGGGGGGCAGACTTTGGGAAAATGGGGAGATACTTGAAAGAGGCATTAAGGGGAATGGGACAGGAATCAGGGGTTGAGGAACAGTGTGCAGTATTTAAAATGAGGATTACAAGAGCAACAGAATTATGCATTAGGCAGATTAGCAAGAGGAAAAGGAAGAGGAGACCATTATGGTTTTCCAAAGAGGTAGCAAAGAAAGTGAAAGCCAAAAAGATTGCATTCAGGCAATACACAAAAACACAGGCAGAAGGGGATAGGGAGAAGTACCAGGAGAAGCAAAGGGAGGCAGGGAGGTCAGTAAGGGAAGCCAAAGCTCAGACAGAAGAACACATTGCAAAATCAGTGGGTAGAGGGGACAAAACCTTTAACAGGTACATAAGTGAAAAAAGAAAGGCAAAGAAAGGGATAGTGAGACTGAAGGGGGAGGATGGGGGCCGCGTGGAGGATGACAACAGTAAAGTTGACATATTGAACAGGTATTTCTGCTCAGTCTTTACTGAGGAAAAGGAGGGTAATGGGTCTGAAGGGAGTACAAGGGGTGAGAATTGTGCAGAAATGGACACAAGTCCCTTTACACGAGAAAGGGTCTTGAAGGAACTGGAAGTAATAAGAGTTGATAAAGCAATGGGGCCAGATGGGGTGCACCCCATGGTCCTTAAAGAACTAAGAAAGGTGGTGACTGAACCTCTGGCTATCCTGTTTAGTCGATCACTGGAAACAGGGGAGGTACCCAAAGACTGGAGGATAGCAGATGTAGTCCCCTTATACAAAAGTGGGAACAAAGAGGAAGCGGGGAACTACAGACCAGTCAGCCTCACCTCAGTAGTGGGGAAGATCATGGAAGTACTACTGAAGGAGAGATTGGTGGAACATCTGGTTGTCAATGGACTACAGGACCCAGGGCCAGCATGGTTTCACCAGGGGGAGGTCATATCAGACCAACCTCGTTGAATTTTTTGACTGGGTGACTAGGGAGGTGGATCAGGGAGGGCAGTGGACATGGCATATCTGGACTTCAGCAAGGCCTTTGACACTGTGCCACATAGAAGACTATTACACAAACTGTGGAATATGGGTGTGGCAGGACAGTAGTGCAGTGGGTAGGTAACTGGCTGGGCGCAGGACACAGAGGTGGTGGTAAATGGCTGTCACTCCACAGAGAGAAGAGGACCAGTGGGTACCACAGGGATCAGTGCTGGGACCGGTCCTATTCACATCTTCATCAGTGACATTGCGCAGTACCTAGAAGGCAGAATTTCACTGTTCACTGATGACACAAAGCTCTGTAACAGAGTAGACACACCAGAGGGTGTAGACAGAATGAGAAGGGACCTGCAGAAACCTGAAGAATGGTCAAGGGTTTGGCAGTTGAAATTCCATGCAAAGAAGTGCAAGATAATGCATATGGGGCACAAAAACCCTGGCACAATATATCAGTTGGGGGGTGAGGATATAGCATGCACCAAGCAGGAAAGGGATCTTGGGGTTATCATCTCTGATGACCTCAAGGTAGGGAAACAGTGTGATGAGGCAGCAGGTAAAGCAAATAAGATGCTGGGATGCATAGGCAGGGGCATCACCAGCAGGAAAAGGGAGGTCATAATTCCACTATACAAGACACTAGTGAGGCCCCACCTGGAGTACAGTGTACAGTTCTGGAGACCTTACCTATGTAAGGACATAGACAGGGTAGAGAAGATTCAGAGGAGGGCAACAAAGATGGTGCATGGATTGCATCACAAGTCCTATGAGGACAGGTTGAAGGAACTGAACATGTACTCCCTGGAGGAGAGGAGGGAGAGGAGATATGATAGAGACATACAAGTATCTTACAGGGAGGAACAGGGTGCAGGAATACACTATTTTAAGCAAAAAGATGTTCCCGGACTAGAGGGCATGGATGAAGTTGAGGAGGATGATTCAGAGGAAACGTGAGGAAAAATTTCTTCACAGAACGGGTGGTGGACAAGTGGAACACCCTGCCAGTGGAAGTGGTGGGGGCTTAAACAATCACGGGATTTGAGAATGCATGGGATAGACATAAAGGAATTCTGGAGGTCAGGGGTAAGGGGCAACAGACTTCTAGGAAAACATAAACTGAACTTTCAAGCTCAAATGGGCAGACTGGGTGGGCCATAGGCCCTTATCAGCTGACACTGTCTATGTATCTATCTTACATTTTGTAAATGCACACTTGCAACTTTGGTAATTTACAGTGTTTTTACCCCAAATTCCCCAGCTGCAGCCCTATCAGATCTGGCCAGATTTTGTTTTCTCTTTTTACTTCCTAATTTATTGCTCAACTGTTTAATACAAGTTAGTTAGTTAGCTAGTTCTTCAATGTGTTGTTGTAGTGGTCTACTGATTACCACTACCATTTATCTGCCCCTTATTCCTTCTTATCATTTCCACTTGCAATGTTTACCCTTTCTGTAACCTGTCTTTGAAATTGTTTTATGGAGCTGACCTGCTGGCACAGTTGTAGCACAGCCACTCACGACACCAATGACTCAGCCTTGGGAATAAGACTGAATTGTTGGAAGGCCAACCAGGGGTGGTGAGATGATTGTCCCACTGGATGCTCTCCACCTCAGGGATGAGGGTGCTTGGTCACCGCTGCTGTACTGCCACCTTGGTGACCACAGGTGGTGGTGAATTGAATGACAACAAGCTGGGAGGAGGAATGTTACTGTGCTCTGATGTGAGCACATGCAGAGCATACACATGTGTCATGAAGCTTCCTCAATGTCCCTAGGGAAGGGGAGGAAAAGGAAAATCACAACCTGCAGCATGAGGATGTCAACCCCCCAAGCACTGCAAACCCCATACCACTGACTGTGGCACTCGCTCCCAGATCACTGACCAAGTATCTGTCTGGGGGTAGCCACCCCCCCAGTGGCCAACCTTGGGGGGCAAGCCAGGGTACATTCAGAGAAAAGCGGTAAAGCCTGGAAAAGATGGGTGATAGATTTGGGTGAGGGGACAGGACCGATGGTGGTCAGCTGGTTATGGAGGTAAAGTACGGTAAATTAAAGTAAATTTTATAATGTTCTTATTCCTTCCTGCGTATTGAAATGTTAAAGTCAATACACTTTTTAAAGCAAAATAAGAAAGTTAAATAAAAAATTGGGGGAAACTGGCCCTCACAAGGATCAGAAAGACAAAGATTGGGACACATCATCAAAATGATTGTGATGGGGCCTTCCAATGGCCCACCTGAACCACAATGTACTTATATGCCAGCGACCTCAGTTCAGGAACAAGCCTGTGGGTAAGTGTGGTTCTGGACTGGGCAGTGCTGCAGTCATAGCATGACTCAGTGGGGGATGGGAGGTGCCCAACAACCAGCGCTGGCATGGCACACACTTGGTGAATGGGGAGTGCATTCCTCTCAAGGTGTGGTGCATGACCAGTGTGCACTGCAGCATACAAGGCTATCAAGCAGCTATGCTGGCATGAGGGAGTGCTTAATATGTATACACTCGAGGAGAGGAGGGAGAGGGGGGACATGAAAGAAACTTTCAAGTACATCAAGGGTATCAACAGAGTCCAAGACGGTAGCATCTTTCAGAAAAAGAGATGTGTAAGAACAAGAGGGCATAATTTGAAGATAAGGGGGGACGGCTCAGAGGTAATGTGAGGAAATATTTTTTCATGGAGAGGGTTGTGGATGCATGGAACAGCCTTCCTGAGGAGGTAGTGGAGTCAAAAACAGTGGGGGAATTCAAGAATGCATGGGACAGACATAAGGCAATTCTAGTGGGTGGTAGGAGGAAGTAGGCTGTTGGTTAACTAGGATCTGCAGCCTATGCATTAGGCAGGGAAATGGGCAGACTAGGTGGGCCAAGCGGTCCTTATCTGCCATCATATTCTATGTTTCTATGTTTCTATGTTTCTATGAGGGTAGGTGCAGGGATCTTCAGGAATGGGTGGAGGGAGTAAGTACAGAGAAATAGGAGCATTGTCCCACATGAATGACATCACAGGCACTATCAGATCCTGCCCCATGCAGAGCCCCACTGGTTGTTTCCAAATTGCACCTTTGTTTTAAAGGAACTGTGCACAGTTTCATCAAAATAGAAAGTGGTGGAGATGTGCACAAAACTGTTCAACAGTGAGTCCTGTCTGTTTTTCACCGAACATTTCATGTCCCACTCAATGACAGGTGATCTGTGCAGTTGACAGAAGGCAATCACAGGATTCAGGCCTGTCTTCATAGATTAGTTCTCAAATTGAGAACACACAGAGTGGTTGTGTCTGGAAAAATGAACATTTTCCGTGCTTTTCTCATTTTTAAATATTTTTTCTTGTGTACAGTTGGTGGATTGAGAAGGAGGGAACTGTTGCCTACAGGAAGGTGTGGGATTTGTATGTTTGATGTTGGTTGGGAGCAGGATAGTCACCACATTTATTCTGTGATGAATCACATCTATAGGTAAATTTCATTTTACTATGTACTTCAGCTGTTTGTGCTTTTTGTGGGGTTCTCTTTATGACCAGGATTTGCTGGCTTGGTGCGGTAGTGGCCTATTAATTGTGAGGGACTGTGATTTTGTCAGTCACTGTTTGGTGGGCTTTCTGGGCAGTTTATTTCTTATTGTTTTAAAAACAAAGTATTTTAGAAAGACCTTTTTTTCAGCTGGATTCCGTTACTAAGAAAAAGCTTTCCAGTCATACTGTTCTGGTTCTAACAGAACAGATGAAGTAGCAGCCCATTGAGTCCTAGAATACTGCAATTTAGCACTCACTTCGGAAAGCTCACACAGGACTGGTAGTACTCCTTGACTAAAAGAAAATGCAAATCTGGAAAGTCAGGCACTTTTTTATGGTCTGAAATGTGATCAGGCAGAGCAGCCTGTGTATTTGTCAATAAAATGACAAGTTAAGTCTTTTTACGGCTGCATGGGAAGTCATGCATTCGTTTTGGGATCACATCACTGTAAAAGGGAAGCGGACATGATCACTGTGTTCTCCCACAGTGATGTGACCTCTTGTCCACAGCACTGCAGTCTCTGTAGTCATTCCTCTATGGACTCAGCTCCCCTCCACGGCGGTGCCCCCCTCCCTGTGCACTACTTTCCTCAACTGCAGAAGCGACATGGTGGCTCCAATCTAAACTGTCCATGCTCAAGTGTTGCACATGCGCAGCTCAGAACTTTTAATCGCTTTTACCACACAATTCCTCTGGGCAGCCGTATGGGCTCTGCCCATAGTCTGTTTATATTTGGAGCTTGGTGTCTTTATTTCATGGGAGTGAGTGCCTGACTTTCCAGACCTGAAATACTGAGATTCACTGTAAACATCTGGATTATGTAAGATTTGATATACGTGAAATAGATTTTTATATAGTATATATATATATATATATATATATCTATATATATCTATGTGTATATATATATATATATATATATATATATATCTATATATATATATATATATATATATATATATATATATATATATATATATAGTGTGTGTATTATACTGGTGCAGTAGTGCCAGTATAGTTAGTGTTGAGTAAGCACTTTAATGTTAAATCTCAAATTTTGCACCTTAATAACTTTGCCACTATACAACGGATTAGCCTGAAATTTTGCATGCAAGGTCTGGTACCATGGCTCTCTGAATCTAGCAAGTTGCATTATGATCAGACGTACAGTTGCAAAGCTACAGAATGCAAAAAAAAAATGCAAAAAAGAGACTTTTTCGCATTTCTTTGCTTGCACCCACAGCCTGCATGATTTGTCCATTCAGTCTGAAATTTTCAGGAAAGATGCAGTCTGGGTCACCAATGTGCTTTTCAAAGATTTGGTGTAAAACTATTAAATCGATTAAAAGTTATTCAAAAACCAAATTTCCCAATATAGTCAATGGGGAAAAAATTATGTGTCTCTCGGAAGTTTCGCAAATGCAATTTTACTTTCGCAAATGGCCCTTTTACTTTCATGCTGCCACCATCTTGTTTTCAGTTAGCAAGATAGAAAAATGCCAGGCGTTTGAAATTGGGAACCTCTAGGTAAACACTGACTGTTGAGTTTACCTAGTCCGGTCCTGAGGATGCCAGCCCTATCTTTTCTGGGGGGTGAAACCCGCCAGAAATGCCATTTTGAACATTGGAGAAAAAATACTTTCACCAAAGCGTTCGCGAATGTTTTACAAATGCAAAAGTTTGGTGATGTTTTTTTCGAAATTTTTGCATTTGCAAAAGGACTTTGCCAAAAAATCTGCAAATCTTTGCCATCCTCCTGCAACAAAATTGTTGTCTTTTGTGTTGAAATTTGCAGGGTGGCAAGCCCTGGTCCCACAGATGTGCCTTGTGGTAGTTTGGTGCCAAAACATTCAAAGGGCCAAATGTTACAGCATTCCGAAGCTGAGATATTTCCCATAGGATAACATTATGGCATCCGTTATGCCTTTCGGCGCCTGTATCTTGAAAATGAAGCGAGATATGGAGTTTTCGTTACTGGCTGGTTAGTTCATCTTTAGGTGAACTAACCTGCAAAGTAACCTGCAGAAACAAGTTTGGAAATCATAGATGACACCTGCAGTGGAATTTTTGTCCTACTTGCTACAGTTAAGGAGAGATTGGCTAAACATGTTCCAAGGGTTCCAAGGGTGTCTTTTCAGTGCCTGTATCTCAGAAACCATGCAAGACATGGATTCAGTTGAGTACTTGCTGTCATAATTACAATAGCACTAGAATTTTTTAACTAGGCACTGAGGTTGCTGAGATATTAGTAAATTAGTGTTACAAGGGTTCCTTGCCCTATAGGGCTGTTGTATGGTTCCATAGTTATGTATAAGTGGGAGTGCAGAGCCCGGAGGGCCCACGCCTCCACATACACATAGCATTTTGAAAAAAATGGACACTGTGAAGAGAGCACAGGGCCCGGAGGGCACGTGCTCCCACTAACACATACCACTTACATTACACTTTCTCAAAAAGAAGGGAAATTCATTGCAAAAATACTCCGTTAATGCATCAGTTAGGGTTAATAGTACAGTGACAAAAGTTTGGAAATGCACTGCTAGTGTTCAAAACCCTAACTGTGCATTCCCCCAACCCCTCCCACACACACAAAATGCAAGACACATGCAAGACTGTAAGACACTATAACACTCCATCACATCAGCAACCACAGTAATCACAGCACTGCACATATTTCACATAACACTATCTAATGAAAAAACAAAGATAGTATCATCGACTTTATACTGCCAGCACAATATGGTGACATATTGTTGCTGGCATATCTTCTTCACACAATGAGACTTAGTCTGTACACATTTGACTTTTATGTGTCACTATTCAACAATTGGGTTGCTGTAGGTATTGCTGCTACCATATGGGCATGTGATAGAAGAACAGACAGAGATGACACATAGTACTTTTAAGATACTGTTCAGGTATACAACTAGCACCCTTACATGTTGTTATACTGCTGTATTACCTGGAAATACTCATTAGTAGCATGTTATTGTTAGCTTTGGATGTTACAACTGTCGCTTTCACATTTTACTTGTAAACTGTACTACAAATAATTTGTTTTATTATTTCTACTGTTTGTTATTAGGACTGACTCACTCTATCAGAACAATAAATGCAAACATCCAGTGACTGTCGGTAGGCTTATACTAACTCTAATTTCCAAGAAACTATCTGTGGACAACATACTGTGTGTTACATCACTTCTTCACTATTGAAATATAGGCATCTGCTTAAATCTTATTATTGCTGTTTGTAACACAAAAATGCTTACTGTGGGGCATCACCCATGGTTGCCCAGCATGTGTGTCTACCCCCAAGGCACTATGATGGCAGCAAAATTCATACAGTTGGTGACCCATGATGATGGATGTGTCTTGCAGTATGTTTAGAGTTGTACGCTACTTCTGTCACCTGATGCTGGTTGTCTCTGATTGGTTGTGCTGCCTCGGCCCTTCCCCTGCTTACATGTGTGTTGGAGGGGAATACAGAATTAGGGTTTTGAACCCTAACAGCACATTTCGAAACTTTTGGCACTGTACTATTAACCCTAACTGATGCATTAATGGAGTTTTTTGCAATGAATATATATATATATATATAGCAGGGGTTGACCTTAACTTTTTTTGCACTAGCCAGCAGGACAAGTCAGTCTAAAATTGCACTAGCCTGCAGTGGTTTGCACTAGCCCACACTCATGTCACCATGTGCTTTTAACAGACAATGAATAATGACAAGTCAGTCAAAATTGCACTAGCCCACAGTGATTTGCCCAGCCCCACAACAAGCCCCAGACTTCAATCGAACCCCCCCACCTTGTAGGCAATACAACCTGAGGGAAAGCGCAGAATAAGCCAGAATGTACTGCAGCAAACTTGATTAAACAACAGGGCACATCACAATGACACTTTCAAAATCCCCACATGCCCCCACACAACCTCAGAAGAACAGTAACAATTGACACTTGACTTACAAAACCTGAGTACCTCTGTCTGTTCAAGCAGCAATCCAAAAAGAAACATGTGATGCCTAGCCCCACAACAAGCCCCAGACATCACCCCCACCCCCAAGCCAACAGAACACAGTATGAGCAGAACAATCTAGACAGCCAAACATGTTCACATTGCTTCCCAATCCCCACACAACCTCAGTCAAAACTCAGAACCTCAATCATAGACCAGATAAGTACTGTCTGTATTTAAAATTAATTCCACTGCCTTACCTGAGATTGGCATTTTACATTTTAGGTGATCCAGCTCCCAGTATGTGTACCTTGCCTGCTCAGCAATAAAGGACAGACATTCCCAGCCCAGTCAAGCAGCCCAGCCCCACAACAAGCCACAGGGACCCCCCCCCCATAGGCAAAGCTGAACGAGGGAATTGGAAAGCACGCACATACACATAACAAGCCCCAAAAAACTGTGCTTTCAAAAATCAAATTAATCACGGATGTCTCAGTAATTAGTTAGCAAAACACTACACAGAAAACCAGTCCACGGCTGAGTTAAGGCACCAATCGCGGCCTTTGGGATGGAGTATGCAGAGTTGCAAACACAGTTTCTTTTCAGTTTCAAGCAGTTTCTATTTCCCCCACAAACTCACAGTCAGAAGTTCAGCACAATACTGATCTTGGCGTTTTTCCAATTCCCAGCCCACTGCCTTAGACAGTTTCCCAATTCCCCCCAACACTCAACCTCATAGAAAAATTAAATTACTCACTAACTAAAAAGAACCCAAATGCCATACTGCTCAACATTTTAACGCCACGTGGCACTGCCTTACCTGAGCTGGCGTTTTTCTTTAGTTTCAGGTGAACTAGCTCCCGGTAAGATTGCCTTGTTGTTGCCTGCAGTGCATACATAGTCAGATATCCAGTTCTGGGATCTAAGACTGCAACTGCGATGCTGCTGAAACTTCGGGACTGTCCGAACAACCAAAACCGGCAAACCTTGCAGCAACATGCAGTCTCTTCCAAAATTTGAATCCTCCGCACTTTTGGGAAACAAAAACATCTCCTGAAATCCAGTTAGGCACCTCAAAGCCACACCCCCAAAGGGTTTGCTTCCAATGGGTGCTGCCAGTTTGCCACCTTACATGCCCAGGCTACAGGCTTTAACCAATCAATGCTCCTGATGATGTCAGTGCTGTTTCCACCTCCTGTTGCTTCCCCTTCTCTGCTGACTTGCAACCTGGGCTGGCCAATAGGTGCAAAGGAAAACAGTGAGTGACAGCCTGCATGCCCACCCTCTAGGAGGAACTCCTTGACTAAGCAAACAACGAGGAAGCTGGATGCGCTTGTTTGGGTCTCTGAGAGTACCCACCGGCTAGTTTGCAATTTTCAGCTGCTCTGGAGTTCCATGGGCTCAGAAGGATTTTGCTCTTAGGACCACTATGACATCCGGAAGTAAAGCCGACTCTGCTGACCGCACTAGCCCATATGGACATGTAGGGAGGTAACTGCACTAGCCCGAGGCACTTTGCACTATGCCCCGGGCTAGTAAATGTATGTTAAGGTCGAACCCTGATATAGTTAGGGTTGAGTAGCACTTTTAAAGTTAAAGGGTGAGGTTTTGCACCTTTATAACTTTGCCACTGTTCAATGGATTTTCCTGAAATTTGGCAGGCATGGTTGGTCATGGTAGGTCTTGGGATCTGCCAACTTTCATACTAGTTAGTTATACGGCTGTGGAGTTATTAAGCGACAACCGAATGTGCAATTATGTTTTTTTGTGAATTCTTTGCTCTCGGATACAGGTCACATGGTTTGCATGACCAGTCTGAAACCTTTAGGGAACATACAGCCAGGGTCCCCAATGTACCTTTTGAAGATTTCGTGAAAAATTATTAAACGGTTCAAAAGTTATAAAAAAAACAAATTCCCATTATAAGTCAATGGGGAAGGTTAACAAAAAGTTCAAAACTCTCGTAAATGCACTTTTTAGTGTCGCAAATAGCCCTAGTAGTGTTACAAATCCACCATTTTTTTTCAGTTGGTGATCAGAAAAATGTTTGGCATTTAAAATTGGGACCCTCTAGAGACACAATTCTTTCTGTGTTCACCTAGTCGGATCCTGAGGATGCTAGCCATGCCTTTATTTTGGGGTTAAACACCCCAGAAATATGTTTTTAAAATTTCTGGAAACAGTAGTGTCTTAAAGTAGTGTTGCACCTGCGACACATTTGCAAATTTTTGTGAAAGGTGTCACAAATTGCGAAAGTACTTTTCCAGACTATGGCCAAAAGGACAGGAATTCTTTGCCACCCTGCTGCAAAAGAACGGTTTGGTCTTTTGGGCTGAAATTTGGAGAGAAAGCAGCCAACATCTCACAGATGTGCCTTTTCACGGTTTTGTGGGAAAATATTGCATGGATGCCAAATTACGGTACTCTGAAGTTGACATATTTTTACCATGGACTAACATGGTGGCGTCCGCCGCTCCTTTCGGGGCTCGTATCTCGAAAACGGTGTAAGACACGGAATTTTTGTTGTGACAATGCATAGCCCTATGGGGCAAAAACTTAGCCAGGAATATCATATAGTGTCAATTTTTTTTTCCTACGTTGTACGGTTACTGAGATATAGGCAATTTAGTATTGCTACACCTCATTTTCGGCTCCGAGGCCCATTATTATCCATACATTCTTTGTACACACTGTGTTTCTCTATGCAGCTGTTGGGGGAAAACAGGGTATGCACTTCTGTTAATGTTTCAGTTACTGTTTCCACTTACATTTACGTACCCATTTGCATCACCATTCCCGTGTTCACCACCGTGTGTGTTACCCTTTGCATTCTCATTTGTACTTGCGTTTGTGTTACTCTTACCATTTACATTTCCAGTACTGTTTGTGTTTACATTTCGGTTTGCGTCACCGTCTGTATTGCCATTTGCGTTTACAGCAGCCCTTTTCATTTGCGTTTGCAATTGTCTTTTGTTTTGCTTCATCATTGCTGTTACTGTTACCATTTGCGTTTCCTATTGCATTACTGTGCCCGTGTGCATTACGGTTTATGTTTCCATATGTACTTCCATTTATTTTTGTGTTTCTGCTTCCTTTGGCATTACTGTTGTTGTTACCATTACCATTTGCGTTTACTATTGTGGTAACGTGACCGTGCTAGTCATGGTTTGCGCTTACATACACATTTGCATTCGAGTTTACATTTCTGTTTCCTTTTGCTTTTTTGTTCATGTTAACTTTACCATTTGCATTTACAATTGCAGTACCGTTCCCGTGCACATTACAGTTCGCATTTATGTGCACGCTTCCATTCGAATTTTTGTTTCTGTTCCCTTTGGTATTCTTGTTGCTGTAACACTTAACATTTGAATTTTCAATACTGGTGCTGTCACTGTGCACGTTACCAGTTGTGTTTTCGTACGCGCTTGAGTGTCCATTTGCGTCACTGTTCGCTTCGGTGTCACTTTACACTTGCATTTCTATTAATGTTTGCTTCTCCATTTATGTTTGCTTTATCATATGTGTGACTGTTGCTGCTTGCATTTGCATTACAGTTCCTGTTACTATGTAACAAGACATCACGTGGAGGGGCTCCTGCCACCGCTTTCTATTCACTATTTATCACCCTCATTCTCAAAAATAAGGGAAATTAGAGGCAAAAAAACTCAATTTAATGCAACAGTTAGGGTTGTTCCACAGTGACAAAAGCAAGGAAATTCAGTGATAGGGTTGAAAACCCTAACTCCACATTCCCCCCCACCCTTCAGTACCACACACATACACACACACACGTGCAAGTGGGGGGAGGACCAAGGCAACACGACCAATCACAAACAACCAGCAGCAGGTGACAGAAATAAAATACAACTGTCTAAATGTACTATAAGACACATGCCCACCACCCCTAGACCAGGTACTGCATGCTGAGTGGAGATTCATTGCAAAACTGAGGCCATGGACACCAGTGGTACACTTCCTCCATTGCAGTTGCACACAAGTTAGCACAGTTATGAGTTGCCTGGACTTGGCTAGGAATGCTCCATGCTCCACCAAACCATGTACTGCATCCTGAGTGGAGACCCACAGCAAAATTAAGACCATGGACATCAATGGTACACCTCCCTGATTGCAGGTACACACAAGTTAGCACAGTGAGGAGTTGGATGAGCTCCGCCATGCAATCCACCATGCCCCCACAGACCAGGTACTTCATACTGAGTGGAAAGCCACAGCAACAATAAACCCATGGACATCAACAGAGCACCTCCCTGCTTGTAGCTTCACACAAATTAGCACATGTACGACTTGCACAGTCTTAGCCAGGCAGTGCTCCCCCCCACCCAGAACAGGTACTGCATCCTGAGTGGACAGCCACAGTAAAACTGAGGCATACACATCAATGGTACACCTCCCTGATTGCAGGTACATTCCAGTGAGCACAGTTATGACTTGCATGGCCTGATCCAAGCAATCCTCCCCCACACTCCACACCAGGTACTGTATCCTGAGTGGACAGCAACAGCAAAACTGAGGGTATGGACATCAATGGTACACCTCCCTGATTGCAAGGACACTCAAGTTAGCACAGTTAGGAGTTGCATGGCCTCAGCCAGGGAACTCCCCCCACAGAACAGGTACTGCATACTGACTGTACAACCACAGCAGAAATACCCATGGACATCAATGGTGCACCTTCCTGATTGCAGCTGTACACAAGTTAGCACAGTTAGCAGTTGCACAGTCTCAGCCAGACAATGCCGTCTCCCCACCCATAGCAGCTACTGCATCCTGAGTGTACAGCCACAGGAAAACATAGGCCATGGACATCAGCGGTACACCTCCCTGATTGCAGGTACTCTGCAGTTAGTACAGTTATGAGCTGCACGGCCTCAGCCTATTTATTCCCCCCCAAGAACAGGTACTGCATCCAGAGTGGAGAGCCAGAATGAAACTACAGGCATGAACATCAAATGCTCAAAGACTACAGTTGTTGCCTCATGATGATGGGTGTGTCTCGTACTACATTTACACAGTTGTATTTTATTTCTGTCACCTGCTGCTGGTTGTCTGTGATTGGTCACATTGCTTTGGTCCTCCCCCCTACTTGCATGTGTGTTTGTGTGTGTGTGGTACTGGGTGGTGGGGGGGAATGCGGAGTTAGGGTTTTTAACCCTAACACCGAATTTTCTCACTTTTGTCGCTGTAGAACAACCCTAACTGATGCATTAAACAGGGATTTTGTCACTTCGCAAAAGGGGATTGGCTCACAAATGGAGATTTTGACAGCTCATGAATGAGGAATTGAAAAACCAATCCCCTTTCGTGAGCTGACAAAGTCCCCATTAATGAGACGATCCCCTTTTGTGAGCCATCAAAATCCCAGTTTGTGAGCCAATCCTTGTTTATGAGAATGGCCATCTGGTCCCTAAGTCAAGATCAAGGATTTTGCTACCTCGCAAAAGGGGATCAGCTCACCAGTGGGGATTTTGTCACTTCGTGAACAAGGATCAGAAGTGAGTCAGAAACAAAGAATTTCAAAATTTGCAAAGGCTGATTTCTGGCCAACAATGAAACAAACCAAAGGTATAGGTTTGTAGAAGGCATCATCCTGAACAAAACCTGTGCGTTATTGCAACAAAAAGTCACCTGTGGAGGAAGCTACAACATTTAGTTAATTCCCCATTTGTGAGGTGACAAAATCCTTGACTGTGAGCCCAATCCCTTTTGGCAAAACATACATATAAATCTTTGAGCAAACTGAGCATGCTCAGAACCCAAAAATTAAACATTTAATAATTTTGGAACTGATTAATATTTTTCACCAAACCAATGCTTGATTGTTCTTTGACCAAAACTCTTTCTACCTTGAACAATTCAGATCAACATATCAAATGGTGTGGCTGTAGTGCGATGGGCAAAAATTAGCAAAAAAGTGTCAAAAAAGTCAAAAAATGCTTTTTCCGTGCTTCACTGCATGTAAACTGCATGTGAGACCACAATGCAACTTGACAAAACAAGAGATCTACCATACAAGACCACACATTCCAAATTTTATGCAAATCCATTGAACGGTTGCAAAGTTATTAAGGTGCAAAATATGGGGTTTAACATTAAACTGCTTAGTCAACCCTAACTATACTGGCATGACCCCACCAGTGTAATATATATATATATATATATATATATATATATATATATATATATTTATTTATACCACGGGGGTGGGTGCTCCAAGGTGACAATAAATTCTGTTATTTTCACTGCAGTGAAATAAATGCAGCTGACATAAGCAGAGTTAAAATAAATACAGTTTATACCTACTTTGCTGATGTCAACTTCCTCCCTGTTTGTATACCCATTACTGCCACTAACTATGCCTCTTTTCTTACTGCCTGTAATACAACAATATCCCAACTGCCTTACTTCACATCACAAATAGGAGTTCAAACTACGTATTCCAAACATAAAATGAAAGATCTGCATCCAACTACGCACAAGCGGTCTCCAAACTGTGCACAACTCTCATCCGCATGAGAACTGAACAGCAACCGTTCAGAAGAACTTTCACAAAATAGAACACTATTAATGCTCTCCTTTACCTGTAATCACTGCAAGCAATGTTATTTAGCTAACTTTTCTGTTATTCTATCACTCACCATTGCACACCACGGGCTGGAAACTTAAACCTCTTTCTGCAAACGTACATCAGCGTGTAGCAACAGCCATGCAGCAAAGCAATGCAGAATCTCTTAACATGAACACTGAAAGCACAATACACCACATAAAAACTGCAGAAAAACAATTACAAATCACCACAAAACACCCCAAAAGTCACTAAACAGATAAAAACTATACCTGACTAACGCAGCTCACAGTCCTGCTCTTCACAAGCCTAAAACACATTCCCACCCTCACAAACAGATAACCCAATCAGACAGCACACTACAAACGGCAGCAACATCCAATCAGCAATCACACAAACAGCAAATGACCAATTACAGATCTCAGAGTCACACCATTCATACCTAGTCACTCACACAGACAATACAAATGAACACACCAAACAAAGATGTAAGAAAACGTAATATAGGAGATCCCACTCCCTTGGTATGAATAGCACACATGATGTGCAGATCAGTACTCATGAAATATGCAGAGCTCACTCTGCAGGAGTGAAAATATTTTCCATAATCCACTCCTGCCTATCATGTATATATATATATATATATATATATATATATATATATATATATATATATATATATACACACACATGCACACAGTATCTCTCTCTCTCTCTATATATATATATATATATATATATATATATATATATATATTTATATACACATACTCACACATATACAGATAGATAGATAGATAGATAGATAGATAGATAGATAGATAGATAGATAGATAGATAGATATTACATAGGTTACATAGGTTGTACAAGCTATATAGAGGTTTGTCCTTGTATGCTTGCCAGTGTTATTCAGACCATTATATACTTGTTAGGAAAAACCTATCCAGTCTATTTTTAAATAGTTCCATTATGCTACTTGTACCCACCTCTGCTGGCAGGCAGTTCCACAGAGGGACCACTCTCTGGCTAAACTAGTGCCTTTTTCTTAGAAGGCTCAATTTTCCCATTGATAACTGTAATGGATGTCCCCCAGGTTCATATTTACAGTCTTTGTGCCTTAGCCCATAGTCCTTCCATAAGGTTTTGTCTCGTAGGGCCCTGTATACCATGCACATATCCCCCCGCTTCACCTATACTGTAGAGTATACAGTTCCAACCTTTCGAGTCTCTCAGTATACTTGGCCTCTTTACATGCCGTCTTTGTTCTTGTTGCTCTTCTCTGAATTCCTTCCAGTTTTAGAATGTTGCCTTTTTTGTACGGTGACCATACTTGTACACTATACTCAAGATGGGGTCTCAGCAAAGCTTGATACAGAGAGAGTAATACTTTGATGTCTCTACTTTTAATGTGTTGCAGTATACAGTTTAGAGTTTGATTAGCCTTTCTTGCAACACTATTGCAGTGTGAAATGAACTGTAAACCTTTTGTTAATCTGAGTCCCAGTTTTTTTTCTCAGTAGTCTGTGGTAAACTATTGCTACCCATACTATAAATTAGGTTTAGATTATGCCTCCCCATCTGCATGATAGTACATTTTTCAACATTCAGTTCCAGTCTGTACTTCACGTTTCATTTATGTATATCATTCAAAGCATTTTGTAGGGTATTTCTGTCCTCCATTGTGTTAACAGTTGCCCCTATCGTACAATCATCAGCAAACTTTGTTACCCATGTTTGGATGGTCATATTTAAGGGATGAAATGAAGATGTTGAAGAGGCAGGGACCCAGTATGGAGCCCTTGAGAACCCCAATTGTTATTCTTGCTGAATCCGATAGGACCCCTTTAACTGTTACACGCTGTCTTCTATTACCTAGCCATACATCCACCCAATTTATTATATTAATGTCTAACTTTGTTTCCCCAAGAACCCTCATTAACTCATCATGGGGAAGTTTGTCGAAGGCCTTGGAGAAGTCCAAAAAAGCCACATCTACTGCATTACCTTGATCCACTGCCTTACTTGCTTTTTCATAGAATACCAACATATTTGTCTGGCATGACTGAGTTTTTGTAAAGCCATGTTGTGTCAGATTTGTTAAGTTAACTGCTTCTAGGTGTGTTATGTGAGCTTTCAAAATGCCGTCTAAAATGTTACCCATCATGGATGTCAGACTAACCGGTCTGAAGTTTTCTGGTTTGGTCTTAGGGCCTTTCTTAAGTATAGGTACCACTACAGCTTCCCTCCAACTCTGCACTACTTCCCACTGGTCCAGAGATTTCTGAAAAATATATAAGTAAGCAGTGGTGCTAAACACTCGGAAAGCTCATTTAGTACCCTTGCATGTATGTCGTCTGCGCCTGGTGATTTGCTTCTGTTAATTTTGTGCGGTCTCTCACTTACATCTTTTATTTCTATTATTATTTTCCCTGGTGCTGGCTTTGTGATGCCCATCTGATTGGCTGTGGTATTTGTATTGAATACTGAGCAGAAATAGTTAATTTGAATATCCACCATTTCCTTGCTATCAGCTATATTACATCTATGTTGTGTTGATCTCTACTTTCATTGTTTATATATGCATAAAAAGTTTTGTAGTTATCCTTAACTTTGGATGCTAGTAGCAGTTCATAATCTGATTTAGCCTTTTTGAATTTTTTTTTTTAACTTTTTATACTGTTTCCCTGTAGACTAAGTGGCCCTCGTGGTCATCTGCTCTATAAACCACTCTGAATATTTTGTTATTCTTATTTATCAGTTTCTTTACTTTTGAGTAGAACCACCCTGGTGTACTTTTCTTATTTCTGTATTTCCTTCTGCTGGGTATATAGAGGTTCACTTCTGATTTTATCTTGCCTACCAGCGTCTCCCACATTTCTTCAGCTGTTTTATTATCAGAATTGTTTTTCCAATCCCATTTAGGCATGCTAGCTTTAATGGATGGAAAGTCTGCTTTACTAAAATGTGGCTTGCATGTAGTACCTTTTTTGATTTCACTAGTTCGTTCCTCCCTAATTTGAAAAAGTACAATGCAGTGATCATTGTCCCCAAGTGGACTGCCTACTTCAATATAGCTCACAGTCTCCTCCATATCTGTTAAGATGAGATCTAAGGTATTACTCCTCCTCCTCATCCCTGAGTACACCTTCTGATCAAGCTCAATATGATCTAGGACCTCTAGGTAGCTGTTTTCTGTGCTAGTGGTACCTTTTAAATCCTGTCAGTCTATCCCAGCCAAGTGAAAGACGCCTACCAAAATATTTTTTTCCACTGAGTCTAAATTCGATATATAGTTTAATAACAATTTGCCCTCTTCAGGTGAAATTGAGGGGGGCCTATATATTAGCCCTGAATTTATTTTGGTGGTTGCTTTAGGTACATACAGTGAAGTCCGCAAGGATGAAGCACAGTGCCACAGGTTTACTGCATGACAAAAGGGATTAACTCACATTAAAATTACACTGTTTGCTGCAGTAGCTGTACCTTAGAATTCTGCATTGCTACACTTCATCCTGGTGGGCTTCACTGTGTGTGTGTGTGTGTATATATATATATATATATATATATATTACAGAGGCGTGGTCATGCCTCTATAGTTAGGTAAGCAGTTTAATGTTAACCCCCAAATTCTGCACCCTAATAACTTTTCAACCATTCAACAGATTTGCATAACATTTGGTGTGAGCTGTCCTGTGGTGTTGGGCTCTTGACTTGCCAAGATTTGTTTCAATTGGATGTGCAGATTTCACACGGTGCATAGGGAAAAAAGAGTTTTTCGCTTTTTTTGCCAATTGTTCCTGAATTGTCCTCATCACTCTGCACCCACACCATTCTGAATTTTAACCTGAACTTTTCAGAATAGAAAGAGCTTACCCAAAAGAACAAGCCAGCATTGGTTTGTTGAAACAATATTATTGTGATCCAAAGCTATTCAATTTTGAAAATTCAGGTTCTGAGTATGCTCAGTTCAGTCTTTTCGATAGATGCACAGCTGTGAACAAGGATTTCAGCTCACGAGTGGGGATTTTGACAGCTCACCAATTGGGATTCATTAAATCCCCATTCCTGAGGAAAAAATCCTCGTTGATGAGCTTGTTTTCACTTTTAGCCCCAAAAAAATGTTGTTACTTGACACATGGATGCATTTTGTGAAACAAATGCATGGGTTTTGTTCAGGGTGATGCCCTCTACAAAACCACGTGTTTGGTTTCCATCAGATAAGTAAAAAAATGGCAATTATTTTAATATGAAAATCCCCATTTGTGACTCACTTCCGATTCCCGTTCACAAACTGTCCAAATCCCTGTTCATGAGCTGATCCCCATTCATGAGCTGTCAAATTCCCTGTTTGTGATAGAAGGACCAGATGAACATATCTCACAAATGGGGATTAGCTCATGAACTGGGATTTTGACACCTCACAAATGGGGATTTAGCTCACGATCAGGGATTTTGATACCTCACAAACGGGGATCATAAAAAAAAAACCTTGTCCGTAGGCTGTTAAAATCCCCGTTTATGAGCCAAATCACTGTTTATGAGCTAGCAAAATCCCCATTCTTGAGATGAAGTCCAGATGGCCCTATCTCACAAACATGGATCGCCTCACAAATGGGGATTTTATCACCTCATGAATGGGGATTTTGACAGCTCACAAACAAGGAATTTGTAAAACTTTGCCAGTTCACTGCTAAGAAACAGTAAGGTCATTTGGCTTGACATTTGTAGAGTGCAAAGGGGGTGTCCCACAGATGTGATGTACGATGGTTTGGTGTAAAAAAAAATTGTAGCAGTTACATACTTATGACATTACAAAGTTGAGAAATTTCCTATAGGATAACTTTGTGGTGCCCATGATGCCTTTTGGCACCCGTATCTCGAAAACGAAGAGAGATATTAATTTTTTAGCTACCTGCAGCTTAGATCACCTTTAGGTGAACTAATCTGCAGAAACAAGTTTGGAAATCGTAGCTTATACCAGCAGTGGAATTTTTTCCTAATTGCTATGGTTATATCACAAGGGTTTTAAGGGTGCCTTATGAGCGTGTTTTGGCACCTGTATCTTATAAATGACATGAGATACAAATTTGGTCAATATATCTTGCGTGGAGGTTTCCCTGTCATGATTACAATGACACTTGAATTTTTTCATAGCTGCTATGGTTGCTGAGATAATGACAAATTAGTGTTACAACTGTTTCTTGCCCTATAGGGCTGCTGTATGGCTACATAGTTATGTGCAAGTGGGAGCACATGGCCCCGAAGGCCCACGCTCCCACAGACCTATATAATTATGCACAAATGTGTAGTTTTGGGCCCTGTGCTCCCACAACACATACCATTTACTAGTTATATTACACTTTTTCAAAAAGTAAGCAGATTCATTGCAAAAAAAGTTGTTAATGCATTAGTTAGGGTTAGAGCAACAAAAGTGGGGAAATGAGACATTAGGGTTGAGACCCTAACCCCCAACCACTCCACCTCCCATTCTCCACAGACCGACAGATGTCGGGGCGTCATTGGGTCATGAGGCCTAACTCATTTCCCATACTCCTTTATTATAGCATGTCATCCTGTATACACATGGAATGGGATTAGAGTTGGGCATCATGACCCCATGACACACCCCAGTGTCTGTCGGTCTGTGGAGGATGGGAGGTAGTGTGGTTGGGGGGTTAGGGTCTCAACCCTAACATCTTATTTCCCTACTTTTGTCACTTTAACCCTAACTGATGCATTAATGAAGTTTTTTGCAATGATTGATATATATATATATATATATATATATTTATATTTATATTTATATTTATATGACAAAGAACCTTAGAGCACAGACACTGAGGCAAGGGTTACCCCAAAGGGCAATGGCAAGCCAAGTTTCAAAGAAATACAAAATCACATATACCCCCATAATGCAAAGCATCATGGGGTGCATATGCAAATAACCACAGAATATTATGCCTGTTCAACTTTATGCAGCAATGCATGGTGCTAAAAGGCCTCTCACACAGTCTGTAAAGGGTGCCAACAGAAGACACAGACACATGTTTCATCCCAGCAGGACTCATCAGTGTGCCTCGTTCATGTGACACCCCTTTAGATTTCATACACACATATATGTATATGCATGCATTGTGGTGGCTTGTGTGATTTTGTATTTCTTTGAAACTTGTCTTACTGGCCAAATGCCCTTTGAGTAACCATTGCCTCAGTGCTTACGCACAGAGGTTCTTTGTCTTATGTACTGTATATATGTATATATCCGGGTTTTAAATAATTGATTAGCAGTTTTTTTCTTGCGACTATACTAACTGTACAAAAAGTATTTATATAGATTTTCTAGAAGTGCTATGTTTGTTAAACACAGTGAGGCAAGAGCTATGCATTTTCACAAAGATTTAGCACTTTTATGAGCAAAACGCTAATCAATTTTTAGAGTTAAATAAATCCCTTTAATATATGTATATATATATATATGGGATATGCAGGGGGCGCCTGTGGAGTAACAAAGTTATCTGTACAGTTGCCTGTGACCTCGAGTAACCTCACGAGTGATGAAGCCAGGAGTGAGGGTTACGAGTGGTCACTGGCAACTGTACAGATAACTTTGTTATCCCACAGGCATCCCCCGCATATTTGATTTATGCAAAAGGATTTTTTTAACTTCAGTTTTATTTTATTTTTTATCCACACAGTGACTTAGATAAATGGATTTATCACACTCCATTTATCCAGATACCTGTTTTGTGTGTGTGTGTGTGTGTGTGTGTATATATATATATATATATATATAGATATATGACATGACCTGAATAAAGATTACATACATATTTTCATGAAAGGCCAGTGATATCATTAAATCTCACTAGTGATGAAGCCACATTTGAGATCTTGATGTCACTGGCCTCAAATGACGCTGAGCTCTGCATAAAGCACAGCATTTTCTGACTTTCTGAACCCAGGATACCTCCTAGAAAGCATCTGGCAGTATAACAACCATCAATGTGCATAGTGCTCAGGCACGCTACATCTAGAGGGAAAGTGAAAGTGCTCAGAGTGGCAGGAGCAATCAGATAAGCATTTAAAATATTAATTTTTTCAAACATAATGGCAGGATCGACCAGATAATTTCATAGGTGACTTGAGAGCTGCGTGGGGTGAGGTTGGGATTGGGGTAGAGAGACAACCACTGGCAGCAGACAGCGAGTAGTAGGGTTGGCACCCCTTGCAAGCTATCTGAGAGGCCTTTCGGCACCATGCATTTCTGCTTAAAGTTGAACCAGCATAATATTCTGTGGTGATTTGCATATGCAGCCCATGATGCTTTGCATTGTGGGGTCATGTGTGATTTTGTAATTCTTTCACTTTCATTAGGATGACATATAGGAATGTGGAGATATCAGTGATATCTTCACATGTGAAGATATCAATAATATCTCCATGACCTGGATAAGATATCACTTTTTGTCCCCCCATTTATCCCAAAACATACGTTGTGTGTGTATATATGTATTCATTGCAAAAAAACTTTGTTAATGCATCAGTTGGCATTGAAGTGATAAAAGTAGGAAAATGAGATGTTAGGGTTGAGGTCCTAACCCCCACACCATACCTCCCCACCCCACCTTTCCTCCACACACTGACAGGCATTGTGGTGTGCCATGGGGTCATTAGACCCAACTCTCACCACATTCCATGTGTAGACAGGCTGACATGGTACATCATAGGAGAATGGGGGAGAGTTAGTCCTAGTGATCCTATGGCACACCCCAATGCCTGCTGGTGTGTGGAGGATGGTGGTGGGGTAGTAGGGTGGAGGGTTAGGACCTCAACCCTTACGTCTTATTTCCATACTTTTTTTACTTCAACTCTAACTGATGCATTAATAAAGTTTTTTGCAATTTATTTCCTTACTTTTTGAGAAAGCGTAATGTACTTGGTAACTGGTATGTGTTGGTGGTAGTGCAGACTCTCCAGGCCATGCTCTCCCTCTACACTGCCAATTTGTATTAGCGATATGGTCTGTGAGTTGGTCCTTCTGGCCCTACGCTCACATTTACACATAACAACTGAGCCATACATTAGCCCTATAGGGCTGACAAGGAATCCTTGTAACACTGATTTGCCAATATCTCAGTAACCATACAAGGTATGAAAAAAATTCCACTTCAGTTGTAATTATGCCTTCAAAACCTCCATGGGTGATTAGTCTAAGCTGCAGGTAGTGAAAATTCTGTATCTCACATCATTTCCAAGGTACGGGCACCAAAAATCACTGTGGGTGCAGCAAAGTTATCCTATGGAAAACATCTCAAATTCATGATGGCGTATCTATGGAACTGATTAATGTTTTTATACCTAAACAGCATAATTCACCATCTCTGAAACATCCCCTTTATACCCTGCAAATTTCAAGCCAACAGGCCAAACCATTTATTTACACTGCATGGCAAAGTTTTTAAATTCCCTGTCCATGAGGTGGCAAAATCCCTGTTCGCAAGGTCAATCCCTATTCACGAGCTGTCAAAATCACCGTTCATGAGAAATACATGATTGTCAGATTTTAGCCATCTGGTCTGGAAGTCACAAAAAGGAATTTTATCAGCTCCTGAAATGGGACTGGCTCGTGAATGAGGATTTTGACAGCTCACACCAGTGGGGATTTTGTCAGTTCACAAACAAGGAATTAAAAAAACTATCTCCTTTTGCAAGCTGACAAAATTCCCCTTTCGTGAGCCATTCCTTGTTAGCAAGAAGGGTCATCTGATCTGAAAATCATGATCAAGGATTTTGTCAGGTCGCAAAAGGGGATTTTGTCAGAATGTGAAAGGGGGTTTTGCCAGCTCTTGAAAGGGGATTCAAAAAAACCAATCCCCTTTTACAAGCTGACAAAATCCCCTTTCTCGAGCCGATCCTTGTTTGCAAGATAGGGTCATCTGGTCCCTAAATTACAATAAAGGATTTTGTGACATCTCGAAATGGGATGGGTTCATGAAAGGGGATTTTCTCAGTTCACAAAACAGGATCGGAAGCGAGTCCCAAACAAAGACACTCAAAGTTTAAAATGGATGTTTTTTTTCGCCAAAATGAATTGGCATTGGGATTTTGGAAGGTGTCACCTGGAACAAAACCAATGCTTCATTTGCAAAGAAGTCAGCTGTGGGGCAAGTTACAACATTTTGTTTGGAGGAAAAATTAAAAACAAGATGGCGACTCGTGAAAAGGGAATTTTTTTCTCATGAATGGGGATTTCATAAATCCCCTTTCGTGAGCTGACAAAATCCTTGATCATGAGCCCAGTCCCCCTTCGCAAAACATACATATAAATCTTAGACTGAAATGAGCATACTCAGAACCTGAAAATTCAAAATTAAATAACTTTATAACAGATTAATATTTTTCACCAAACTGATGGTGGATTGTTCTTTGACCAAACATCTTTCTAACCTGAAAATGTCAGACCAAAATGCCAAATGGTGTGGCTGCAGCGTGATGGACAAAAATCAGCAAAAAGTGCAAAAAATAGCGAAAAAAGCATTTGGTGCTTTAATGCACAAAACTGTTGGTCCGATCAATACAGAACATGTCAAATCAAAGGACCTACCATATGAGATCTCACATTCCAAATTTCATGCAAATCCATTGAATGGTTACAAAATTATTAAGGTGCAAAAGTTGGGTTTTAACATTAAACTGCCTACTTAACCCTAACTTTACTGGCATGACTGCACCAGTATAATATATAGAGGATAATGAATGGACATCGATGAACAACTACACTATGCTGGTATTGACTGGTTACCTTGGTAACTTAAGTAAACCTCGAGAGGTTTATTAAAGTTGCCAAGTTACCACACACAGATATAACAGATGTCAGTTGTTCATCGATGCCCATTCATTTTCTTTTATAGTGTATGGGCATCGATGTTACCTTGTTTTTGTTTAAAAATATTTCTGTTACTGATAACACACATGCACATTATAACTGTAGCAACTTGCTTTCTTACCTTGCTGATGGTTGCGAGTGGTTGTGGAGATGAAACAGAACGGACATGAAATTAACTGCTATAACATTAACAACATTTTATTTCCAGTGGGCAAAACAAAACAAAATAACAACTGTTAATTAACAACAACTAAGAGGTGCAAATGGGCCAGAAAAAGAAGTTGACAGCTAATGTAAACTGAAGTAACATCATGTGATCCATTTGTCCAATAAAGTCTGCTGTAAACTGTGAGAAGTGCTGTGATCACGAATGAGGCATGGAACATTGCCTGCGATGAACAACCTGGGACATATAAACACAAGAGAGGAAGCAGAAAATATTAATTGTATTACTTACAGAAAGGTTGATGACTGAGATAGGGGGACTGAGAAAAAAATGGTAGTGCTGTGATTACTGCTACGGGTCAGGGGCTTTTAAATACTGTGCCATCTTACAGGATGAAATCATCGACTGTTAGTGCTTGTATGGATTCAAACAGCTTTGTGGCCATTCAACCATTAAAGGAGACTAGCGTGTGGCCGCGCAATCTGATTCCAAGTTGTTGTATCACGATCTGACGTACCATCGATGGTATAACAACATCATGGTACAACAGCTTTAGGAAAAGATGGAATTTAACTAATAACAACGTTCTACCATACTATATATATTATAGGGGCACGGTAGTGCCACTATAGTTAGGGTTCAGGAGCCATTTCCATGTTAAACCCAAAATTTTGCACCTTAATAACTTTGCAACCGTTTGATGGATTTGCCTGAAATTTGGAATGTATGATCAAGGCCCATAGGCCTTGGGATCTGCCAAGTTTTGTACTGACCGGATATACGGTTGTGGAGTTATTAAGCGTGATCTGTGCGCACGTTTACACTTTTCTGGAATTCTACGGTCGCGCCTACAGGTCATACGGTTTACGTGACCAGCCCGAAATCTTCAGGGAATGTGCAGGTGGGGTCCCCGATGTGTCTTTTGAAGATTTGGTGAAAAAATATTAAACGGTTCAAAAGTTATTCAAAAAACAGTTTCCCATTATAAGTCAATGGGAAAAGTTAAAAGTTCGACACTTTCAAATGCAATTTACTTTACAGATGGGCCTGTTACTTTCAAAATCAGCCATTTTGTTTTCAGTTGGTGGTCAGAAAATGGTTGGCATTTAAATTTGGGACCCTCTAGCAACCTAATTTTTTGTATTCACCTAGTCGGGCCCTGAGGATGCTTGCCATGTCTTTATTTTGTGGTAAAACACCCCAGAAATATGTTTTCAAATTTCTGGAAAAAGTACTTTTCACAGATTACTTTTCGTGCTCACGAAAGTGTCATAGAAAATTACGAAACTTTGTAAATTGCGACAGTAATTTTCTAGTCTGTGGGAAAATGGCAGCAATTTTTGGCACTGCACTGCAAAATAACCGTTGGGAGTTTTGGGCTGAAATTTGAGGAACGCAGCCGACATCTCACAGATGTGCCTTTTCAGTGTTGTATTGAAAAATATTACGGTGGCAAAGTTATGGCACTCCAAAGTTGACAGTTTTTCCCATAGGATAACATTACGGCGCCTGAAGCATTACAGGAATCCTTTGGCACCCTGCTGCAAAATAACGGTTTGGTCTTTTTTCCTGAAATTTGAAGGGAAGACAGCCAACAGTACACAGATGTGACTTTCAGTAGTTTGGTGAAAAACTATCACATGGCAGCAAAGTTACAGCACTCCAAAATTGACGGTTTTTCCCATAGGATAACATTACAGCGCCCGACACTTAACAGAAATCATTTGGAGCCCTGCTGCAAAATAACGGTTTGGTCTTTTTTCCTGAAATTTGGAGGGAAGACAGCCAACAGCACACAGATGTGCCTTTCAGTAGTTTGGTGAAAAAACATTACAGGGAGGCAAAGTTATGACGCTCTGAACTTTTCTTTTTTTCCCATAGGATAACATTACGGCATTCGCTGCGCCTTTCAGGGCCCGTATCTCGGAAACGGTGCGAGATACGGACTTTTTGTCGGAAAATATCTTAGCCCCATTAAGGGGCTAAGATTCAAATTAGCCAGGACAGTTGTAAATAATATGACTTTTAAATTTTTTTTCTACGTCGTACGGTTCCTGAGATATAATGTATTTAGTATTCCAAGATCTCATTTTCATACCGATACTCATTATTTTGCATACATTATTTGTACTCACTGTCTTTCTCAATGCAGGTTTTGGGGAAACCAGTCTGTGCGCTACATTACTGTTACTGTTGCCCTTTCCGCTTATGGATCCATACCCGCTTCACTTACCATTGACGCCTGCCCACCATGTGCGTTATCCTTTGCGTTTATTTGCACTTTGTTCTCTGTTATTTTTGCCATTTCTGTCTACAGTACTGTTTATCTTACTGTTTCAGTTTACATCACCATGCCCATTGACATTTCTGTTTGCAGGCACCATGTTACTATGTGACAACACATCACATGGCAGACCATTCCGCTCACGCCACCATGTGCGCACTCTTTCTGTTCTCATTCATGCTTGTGTTACCATGTGCACCACTGTTAGCATTTCTGTTTGCATTGCTGTCCCTGTTAGTATGCCACAACACATCATGTGGCGGAGCGCTGGGTCTCATTTTTAGAAGGGAAAGGGTCCCTTGGGCCCCGCGCCCCCACCGCTGCATTACATTCACTATTTCTGTTATCATTCTCAAAAGAAGGAATTAGAGGCAAAATCTGTTTAATGGAGTTAGATTTATTGTTATTAAAAAGTGGCTTGTTAAGCTGAACTCCCTGATTTTCATTCAACCTACAGGCGATTGGGATCGCGGGGGTCCCAACTCACCCCATTCTCTATACTTGCTGCTTTACACATGTCATAGGGGTGAGAGTTAGGGGCCGATTATCCCAATGCGCACTCCCAATGCCGTTGGGGGTGGGCGGGGGGTCCAAGGAGGTTTTCAACCTAACAGCGACTTCTCACTTTGTCACTTGTGAACAACCCTAACTAATGCATTAAACGGAGTTTTTTGCCTCTATATATATATATATATATATATATATATATATATATATACACATATATATATAGTATGTAATAGATAAACCACTCTGAGATGTGTGGTGATGCTCTGAGATACGCATGCCTTGGTGTGCACTGTTACGCTTGTGGCTGTAGGCTGAGTGCATCAACCACTCAAGGCATGCGTATATCAGAGCATGACCACAGACCACAGAGTGGTTTATCTATCTTATAAAGTTATTTTGGTGGGGGGTAAAAGTGCAGGTGTGTGGTCGCACTCTGATATATGCACAGTCACCTGATGGTCTTTTACCAACTAATCAGCTTCTTTTTTCAAACCCATTTTATACATATATATATATATATATATATATATATATACTGTATATATATATATATATATATATATATATATACACAAAACAAGGTGCTGCATCAGCATGTTGTCTCAAAGCAAAACAAAATGGTTATATTAAATGCACACTGAAAATAGAAAATAAAGTTAAAAATTTACGTTTTAACCTTAGGTCTTCTTCAGGAAATATCTAAAAGAGAAAAAAACAAAGTTAGGGATGTAGATATGTGGGGAAAGAAAAAAGGGGAGGCTCAGGGAGAAGTGATAAATGGCAAGATTAAGAGAGAATCTGTGAAACAAAAAGGTGATGATGGGAAAGATAAAGCATAATAGTAGTGAAAGAGCTCGAGAAGTCCCCAACTGGGGCCTAACTAACAGCCTAGTAAGAAGGTTGAAAGGTGACAAATGTGAGGGAAGGAGACAGAGATGGAGACTTATGGTGAAAATGAGAAGGAAATTAAATGTGTACAGATACAAACAGACTTTAGGGGAACGAAGGGGTGGCTGAAAGATGAAAGTGGAAAATAAGTCTACCATTTAAACTAGTGGGCTGCTGGGAGTCAAGGGGGATGTTCAGCTTGGCTTCCATGTTTTTTCTGTGGTTAGAATCCCAGAAGCCCTGCTGAAGGACACAAACAGAAAGGCCATTGACACTGTGGACTAAATATATATATATACACACACACATAAAATTTGATGGCAGGAAATGACCGGTTGGCCCACCTTGTCTACCCAGTTCCCTACCTAAGTGATAAGCTGCAGATCCAAGTTTACCAACAGTCTGCTTCCTTCTACCCCCCAATAGAATTGCCTTATGTCTGTCCCATGCATTCTCTAATTCCCCCACTGTTTTTGACTCCACAACCTCCTCAGAAAGGCTGTTTCATGCATCCACAACCCTCTCCATGAAAAAATACTTCCTCACATTTCCTCTGAGCTGTTCCCCTCTAGCTTCAAATTGTGCCCACTTGTTCTTGCACATCTCTTTTTCTGAAAGATGCTACCCTCTTTGACTTTATTGATTCCCTTGAGATACTTGAACGTTTCTATCATGTCCGCCCTCTCCCTCCTTTCTTCAAGGGTATACACATTAAGCTCCTTTAGTCTCCCTTTGTATGTCTTTGGGTGCAGACCCTGCACCATTCTGGTTGCCCTCCTCTGGACATCCTCCCCTCTGTCTATGTCTTTGTGGAGATAAGGGGCAGGATTCTCAAAGATTTCTGAAGGTGCAAAACCTTTCCTATATTCCCAAAACGTCCTCAGCTACAGAAAAAAAGGGGCGTTTGCTCCAAGTGTGATTTATAAAACCCTCTGCAGCTGTGGGGAAAAAACTATGGACTGTGGAAAAAAGTGCAGCTGCAGAAGTCCCTCAGGACAAAAAGGCGTGAGATAAGTAAAGCACAGCCCCTGAAAGGCTATTCACAGCCAGGTTTTTTTCCACAGCTGAGGAAAGAATGTTACATACAGTGGAATGAGTTGTAACTCTTCCCTCAGCACACTGCAGTAGTGCCCCAGCAATTGGTATCAATTAAGGTGGAGGTGTACTACAGGTAATAGCATTTCAGACAGTATAGCAGTGGTTGATGTTACAGCACTGAAAGCACACATTGCCATGATATAGAAACAGGAAACAACCACTAGACCCAGTGCAGCCCATGACAGAGCCCCACAAGCAGTAGAGCCTGACCAGCCAGCAGCGAGTGCTGCCTCCGCAGGCTACAGGAACATGCCAGGTAGGGACAACCAGCAGGGACAGTCAGCCACTGTGGTGCCAAGGTATCACTGGTAACTGTGGTGCTGCTGTGGTCATAGTTGGGGACTGGTTGCAGGTCTCAGTGCGTGCTGTCAGCTTCATATTATAGCAGCACTGTTAAAGTCTGCTGCTTCAGCTACTGTGATGATCCACAGCCGTGGATTTGCAGCACTTGTGCAAGTCCTGTGGCAGCTAAATTGCCACCTCTATGGCACTTTTTGTGGAAATCCGCAGCTGCGCTGGTTTTCTTTTAGAATACAGTGCAACTGCATTTCCGCACTGCAGCAAGCCTTTTTTCCGTAGCTGCAGGAATTTCAGCTTTCTTTGTGATTCCTGCCCAAGGTCTCCAGAACTGCATGCAGTACTCCAGATGGGGTCTCACCAACTGTCTGTACAGAGGAATAACAACTTTCTTTTTTCTACTGGTGATGCCTCTCCCTGTGCATGCCAGTATCCCCCCAGCCCATCTTACTGCCTTCTCACATTGCCTGTCCACCTTTAGGTCATCTGATATAACTACCACCAGGTCCCTTTCCATTTTTGTTATTAATATCTCACTCCCCACTGTGTACTCTTCCCCTGATTTTTGTTTCCCAGGTGCATGATTTTGTACTTCATTGCATTGAATCTAAGCTGCTATATGTTTGACCATTCCTCCAACCCTGCCAAGTCCCTCCTAATCCTTTCCACTCTACCCTGTGTATCAAACCTGTTGCAGATCTTTTTGTCCTCTGCAAAGACATACTTTTCCTTCCAGACCCTCTGCAATGTCGCTTATAAAGACATTAAAGAGGGCAGAGTCCCATTACTGAACCCTGTGGTACCGCACTAGTAACTCCCCTTTCTTCACTCTGTTTACTATTACACTCTGTGTCCTGTTTTCCAGTCAATTTTTTACCCAGGCAACCACCTTGGGAACCACTCCAAGGCTGGGTAGCTTGCATATTAATCTTTTGTGTGGCACTGTGTCATTGCCTTGCTCAAATCTAGATAGGCCATGTCCACAGCCCCTTCCTGGTCTACTACTTCAGTCACCCAGTCAAAGAAATCTATTAGATTCATCTGACATGACCTTCTCACTTTGAATTCATGCTGCCTTTGGTCTTGTGCCATGCTGGCCCCTAGGTACGCAACAGTTCTTTCCTTCAGAAATGATTCCATCATTTTCCCTACCTCTGAGGTCAAACTAACTGGTCTATAGTTTTCTGCCTCTATCCTGTTCCCATTTTTGTGAAGTGGAATCACATCCACCCTCCTCCTCAGGTACCACCCCATCGTCCCATGATTTGTTAAAAACAGTAGTCAGTGGTGTCACTAATTCTACTCTTAGTTCTTTTAGAATTCTAGGATGAATCTCGTCAGGCCCCATTGCTTTGTCCACCTTCAGTTTTCTTCTGTGAATGGACTGATATCAACCCCCCTCCCCATCAGAGTGTTTCTCTTGTTTGGCTTAGGTACTTCCCCATCCTCTTCCTTTGTGAATACTGAGCAGACATAGTTGTTTGGTATCTCTGCTTTTTCACTGTCGCCCTCTGCCCACATTCCTTCCACTTTATTAAGCCTCAGTATCCCTCCCTTGGTCTTTCTTCACTCCCTAATGTACTTATAAAATATTTTATCCCCCTTCTTAACAGAGTTGTCTATCTTTTCTCTGTTTGGGCCTTTGCTATGTTGACTGCCTTCCCAGCCTCCTTCTGCTTTAACTGATACAGTTCTCTGTCCTGCTCCTTCTGTGTTTCCTTATATTTCCTGAATGCTATCCTTTTCTCCTTAACCTTCCCTGCCACCTCTTTTGAGAACCACAGTAGTTTTGTCCTTAATTTTATTTTGTTGATTTGCTGTACACAAAGATTTGTTGCCTCTGTGATGGCAGTTTTGATTTTTTCCCATTGTTCCTCTACCACTCCTTCTTGCCTGTTTGCTAGTGCTTTTCTGAAGCACTCTCCCATTTTTCCAAAGTCAGCACTCCTAAAGTCCAACACTTTTGTTTTTGTATGGCTTGTCTCTACAGCTGTGTTTATTGTGAACCACACTGTTTGGTGGTCGCTTATTCCCAGGTGGCTACCCACTTCTAAATCTGAGATCCTCTCTCCAACCCCATTTGAGAGTACCAGGTCTAAGATTGTTCCCTGCTGAGTGGGTTCTAACACTAGCTGTCAGAGGCATGCCCCCTGTAGGTCATCGAGAATAACCCTGCTCTTGGATGTGGCTTCAGTAAAGGTGCTCCAGTTAACATCTGGCATATTCAGGTCCCCCATCAACAATAGCTCTCCTTTTTCTGATATTCTAAGGATTCCTTCTATCATTTCCTTGTCCATTGCCTCACCTCAAGATGGGGGTCTGTATACAACCCCTGTGCAGACTATGGTGCCATTTCCTATCTCAAGGCTGACCCACAGTGCCTCCTCCCTTCCCTGTTTACCCTTTAGTTCTGTTGCTTTGATTCCTTCCCTTATGTGTGTGTATCTCTCTCTCTCTCTCTTTCTCTAGATATATATATATATGTATAAATATATATATATATATTTTATAGTTAGGATTGAGTGGCCACTTACATACTAAAGTCAAAAGTTTGGACATTAATAACTTTTGACCCATTCAATGGATTTGCCTGAAATTTGGTACACACATTGGAGTGCACTAGATCTATTGATCTGCCAAATTGCATTTGTGCCGGAGTGCTGGTTTTCGTGTACGAAAGCGCTGAAAAATGCAAAATTATACATTTTTGAAGGCACCTTTTGGCATTCTTAATGTGTGCTGCTCTGCAAGATGGCTTTTTTGAAAGATCTTTGGTGGCTGAACATGCCGCTTTTTGTTTGGTGAAAAAATATTAAGGTATTCAAAAATTATGACACTTTTAAGTTCCCATTATAAGTAAATGGGAACATTTATATGTATATCTTGCGATCAAAGAATGGGGTTCTGACCATCTGGTCTCCCCCGGCGATCAAAGAATTTGCAGCCTCATAGTTCAAGAATCTTTGTTCCCAAGGAATTTTCAAAATTCTTTGACCGCGAGGTCCACCATCTTGTTTTCAGTTTTCCAATCACACAAGCACAAATATCTCGGCTCAGGGGTCACTTCTAAAGTAAAACTTGGATGGATTTTGATCAGGGGATCCTGATCTATCAAGCCATGGCTTTGGTTCCATCCAAATCGGTCAAAAAATAGAGTTATAAGCTTTTAAAATCTTAATTCGTGGCTCACTAACGATCTTTGATCACGAGTCTGCAAATTCTTTGATCGTGAGATACTTTGATCACAATCTTGTATCGTGGCCTAAAACACTAATATCTGAGCTCAGGGGTGGGCTAGGAACACAAATGAGGGCTTTTTTTAATCAGGAGGGTTAGTTCTGTCTAATCATGCCATTGGTTTGGTTCAAACTGGTGAATAAACCGCGTTTCACCCTTTTTTATTCTTTGATCGTGAGCCTGCAAATTCTTTGGTCATGAGGCTGCAAATTCTTTGACCATGAGATTCTTTGATCGCGATCTTGCATCGTGAGTGAGGGATGAGATGGCCGAATTTAAAAATCATTTTTCTCAGCCCATGGGCACCCTAGGAAGTCAAATGATGGTGGGTTTGCAATTGCTTCTATTTTTTGAATTATTAAATTTTTTATCCTTTGTTCATGAGCCTGCAAATTCTTTGATCGTGAGGCTGCAAATTCTTTGATCATGAGATTCTTTGAGTGTGCTTTTTGATCGCAAAATAGAGACAAGATTACCAGATTTCTGATAATGGAATAGATAGGGAAATGTTGCCAATGTTTGACATTGAATATCTTAGAAATAGTTTGGTCTTTTTACTTGAAATTTGAAGGGAAGAAAGGCAACATCCCACAGATATGCCTTTTAGTTGATTGGTAATAAAATATAATAGGCCAGCAAAGTTACAGCACTACGAAGTTGGCACTTTTTCCCATAAGATAACATTACAGCGTCTGCCATATTACAGGAATTCTTTGCCGCTCTGCTGAAAAATAACGGTTTGGTATTTTGGTCTGAAATTTGGAGGGAAGAAAGCCAATATCCTACAAATGTGCCTTTTGGTGGTTTGGAAAAACAATATTACAGGGTGGCAAAGTGACAGCACTCTGAAGGTGACGATTTGTCCCATAGGATAACATTATGGCATCCGTCGCATCTTTCAGGGCCCGTAATCTCAGAAACGGTGTGAGATACTGACTTTTTGTCAAAAAAAATGCTTATCCCCCAAATTGGGGGCTAAGAAAAAAACTAGCCAGGAAAGTAATAAGTCATACAAAATTTTCATTTTTTTCCTACGTCATACGGTTCCTGAGATATAAACAGTTTAGTATTCCAAGTCATACTTTTCTGCTCTGAAGTCAATTATAATGCATACATTCTTTGTTTTCAAGTAGTTTTTTCAATGCAGTTTTTTGGGAAAAAGAAGGGTGTGCCCTTTTGTTACTGTGACAGCTAGCGTTTCCAGTTGCGCTTCTGTTACCATTCGAATCACTGTTCCCATCTATGCCACCGTGTGCGTAACGGTTTGCATTTTCATATGCGCTTGCATTTCTGTTTCTGTTGTCTTTACTGTTGCTGTTACTGTTACCATTTACGTTTACTATTGTGGTACCATGACCTTATGTGTAACAGTTTGCATTTTTGTATGCACTTGCATTTCTGTTTTTATTGGCTTTATTGTTGCTGTTACCATAACCATTTGCATTTACAACTGTGGTTCCGTGATTGTGTACGTTATTGTTTGCATTTTTATATGTGCTTGTGTTTCTGTTTACTTGGGTGTTATTGTTGGTGTTACTGTTACCATTTGCGTTTACAATTGTGGTACCATGACTGTGTGCGTTAACAGCTGTGTTCTGTATGCACTTCTGTTTGATGTCTCCGTTTACATAACTGTTTGCTTCGGCATCACTTTACGCTAGTGTTTCTATTAACGTTTGCTTTGCCATTTACATTTGCTTTGCCATGTGCATTACTGTTGCCGCTTGCGTTTGGGGCCCCACGCTACCGTCACTGCATTCCTTTCATTATTTATCATCCTCATTCTAAAGAAGGAAATTAGAGGCAAAATAGCGACGTATCAGTTGGGTTAGCCTCTATCAGCAAAGCTGTAGGGAAATTGGTTGATTGGATTCTTCAGTTCAACTCAAACCAGTGCACATCAGGAAGCGCTGGGGGTCGGTCAGTGTACAACTCTCACCCCATTCTCTTACACCTCAGCCTCTTTGCCAACATGTGATGGGGTGAGAGTTATAGCCGATGACCCCAATGCACAGCCCAATGCCGGTTGGGGGTGGGCTGGGGGTCCAAGGGGGGGCTTTCAACCGTAATCCCAAATTTCCTAGCTTTTTTTTTGCTGTGGAACAAACCTAACTGATGCATTAAATGGATTTTTTTTTTGCCTCTAAAATATATATATATTTATATGATATGCAGGGTGGACCTGTGTGATACATATTAATGTATACAAGGGTGTTTGACCTCAGGAAACCTCATGAGTGGTGTAAGCCTCGAGTGAGGTGGCTGAGGTCAAACACCACGGGTATAAATAAATCATGTGTCACACAAGGCCCCCCCCCACATATTTCATTGATGTAATAGGGGAGGAAATGTGGGGTATGTGATTTTCCTCTTAATTTAGTTTTCTTTTTTTAAAATGTAATTTAGTGGGTTTATTTTGAGTAACATATGACACTGTCCTCATTGATTGGTGGAGTTACACTGTTTCAAAAAAAGTCAGCAGAAAATGGTGGCTGCTCTAAGTTAGAGTCTGCAACTGAACAGACAGGAAAAGATGCGACAGCACTTCACTAGTTTATGGACTGTTTTTTTTTCCCAGTGATTTAAAAATATCATTGGGGGTTGTCATTTAGTTTTTGTACTGTGAGATGAAGCTGGAGACAAGGAGCTTGACCAGAGTGAGTGGGTCTGCAATAAGCACGAGAGGATGGAGTGGGACAGCAGTTGTCAGTGATGATTTTAGAAAAGGTAGAGGGGTCTGTCCACACTAAATGGGTACATTTATGCCATACTCTCTTTACATGTCATTAATTCACATAATATAGCAATTTCAATCTAAAAAAACTGCACTGCACTGTGCTAAATAACAAGCTTAGATATGATTTATAACCTTGGAGAGGCAACACTAGCCAATCTGTTTTATTTTAAAAAAAATTGCATAAATGCCCCCTCCTTTTTTCATGCTTCAAGTGAGACATTTAAATGCAGTGTATCTTGTGCACACTATTTCTGTCATTCAGAATGCACTGAAAGACACTAAAGACTGTGTGTAGACTGGCAAGACAAACACTTCCAAACGTAGTGTGTGTTTGTCAGTTTGCTGCCTTTAATTTTTTATTTAAATGCCACCAACAATGGCAATCACGTATGTAACCTACTCTGTCTCCCTTGGCTACATACGTGATTGCAATGCAAATTCCTCCTAGTCAGTGATATTTCGGTGTTCTGATGCCTGCTCACAAAAAACCCAAGGTCTTACCAGAAGATTGCTGCTCTGTGTTTCCCCCGGAGCTCCAAGCTTCCCAAGCAGTCCCATTTTCAAATTGGGCATCTCCGATTCCATCCCTCCCTATTCCTGTATGTAAGGGCCCCCTTTCATGCCCTGGGAGCATGATCAGTGCAGGAGAAAGGACTAGATTATCTGTAGCCAATCATCTGTGGACCCTGAAGTTTTTCAAGTGTGTGCCCACAAGCCCAGGCCATTTTGTCCTCGGTAGCAACAGTAAAAGGTTCTCCATCTCCTGCATTCCAGAGTTGTTACATACAGGATTATTTACATTGATGTACTCTTTTTATTTAAATTGTAGCACATTCTTGGCAGTGTAGTTATTTTTACAGAGTGAGGTTGTTTAGGGCTCTATTTTTGAACTAGGGATGTTCATGTTCAATCCATTCAGCTGATGCTAGCAGGCTTGAATGCTAGGATCTGAATTTAAAGGGCAATCCTGTTTGTAACAGGGACAGTAGTGGTAGTATATGTCCCTGTTACAATGGGATACAAACATTGGACAATGTTTTTTGTAGCACAACTCAGCATAATATTATTTATTTCAATGTAATTAATAACTGCCATTGAAATAAATAATATAAACTCAGAAAATTGCATCTTATGATACAAATGGCAAAAGTGGCAATAATTGTCCTGGGCAAAGTGTGGAAAACTGATGTTTAGTGGTGTAAGCACTGTAAAGATGTGATGCTGCTATGATCTGGCAGTGAGTTTAAAGTCAGTTCATCTTTTAAACCTTGCTTTAATGTCCAAAAGTTGTTTTAAAAGCTCCCTCCCCAGTGCAATCCTGTTTGTAACAGGGACTGATTTTTCTTATTAAGGTTTGTAATTGGGGGCATGTTATACTAACATGCTAACATACTAAAATGCCAGCAGAATAGGCCTATCGGTCTTTTGAGTCTCCTAGATTGGTCAGCCCCCACCTTGGGTGCTGACCTTGCTGCCCCCCTCACCTTTTCTGGCTTCTCCCTTCCCAGTTCCAGATATTCTTGCTGCATTGGATTTTGCTTCCAGAACCTTTCCCCTGTACCTGTCCCACCCCCTCTTGAACCCCTCCACCATCTCTGCCTCCACCAGCCCCCTAGGCAGTGCATTCCTTGGCTCTACCACCCTCTTAGTGAAGTAGCACCTCCTCCTTTCTCCCCTGAATCTTTCCCATTTCCAGCTTCCACCCATGCCCTCTAGTGGCCCCCTCCTCCTTCCTTTGAAGCACCCTGACTGTTCCTCCCCTATTTGCCCTCTTCATGTACCTGAAGACCTCTATCATGTCCCCTGGTCCCTTCTCTCTTCCAATGTGTACATATTTAGCTCTTCGAGCCTCTCCTCATAGGTCCTGTCCCCCAAGCCCCAAATCATTTTGATTGCCCTCCTCTGGACCCTCTCCAGGAGTTTAATGTCCATCTTTAAGTGTGGCCTCCAAAACTGCATGCAGTACTCAAGGTGTGGCCTCACCAAGCAGTTATACAGAGGGAGTATCACTTCCCTCCTATCAATATCTGTCCCTATTACAAACAATACTTTTCGTGCTTTCCCATTTTTTGTCCAATTATTATAGTATTTGGGGCTCTTTTTAGGAGCATTTTTTCTGTGGTTGTAACAAAGTACTTTTGGTTTCACAATGACCACTGGCTTGCTGGGGTGGGGTTGACTGGTGCTGTAAAAAATATAAAATGTTATGTGTACTGACAACATTTTATTAAACTCAAGAAACATACACTGCTACAACAATTTCCTAACATGTTTAGGCTGCAGAAAGCTATTTATGTCTTGCTTGCATTTGAAAAGTTAGCTTAAAAGCCCCCTCCTCAGTTCAATCCTGTTTGTAACAGGGACAGAGTTTTCATATTAAAGTTTGTAACTAGAGACAATCTGTGAATCTCCATACCTGTTGCAAACCAGACTTTCTGCACATCCTTTTTTTGTGTGTGATTATTACAGTATTCAGTGTTCATCTCAGTATGAATTTATTTCAGTGGTGTAACAAACTGCCTTTGGTTTTAAAATGGTCACTGGCTTACTCCGGGTGGTGGGGGACTACCTGGTACTGCAAAGAAAAATATGAAATGTACTTTTGACTTCAAAAATGTTATTAAACTCAATAAATATACACTGCTACAACACTTTCCTACATGTTTAAGCTGCATAAAGCTATTTATGTATTTTTTGCTTTTGAAAAGTTACTTAAAAGCCCCTTCCCCAGTTCAATCCTGTTTGTAACAGGGACAGAACTGTTAATATCCATCCCTGTTACAAACAAGATATTTATTAAAAATTAAAATTACATTGGGGTGGTTTGTGAGTTAAAGACGGGTGCCACATGGGCACATAAAAGGCTGACTGTTTTGGGGAGAGGGAGAAAGTGTGCCTCCAGGCCTCAGGGAAAGACTGTCCTGCTAAGGAGAGGTAAGAACTGAAGTCCATGGGAACCATCAGGTTCCCATGGACAGTTGGAAGGGTGTGGCATGGGAGATGGGAGGTACCAGACCCTGGAAAAGGCTGAAAGGGTTAAGGATAGGGAAGCTGGTGCCAACAGGTCCCCAGGGACAGCTGGCAGGGTGTGAGGTGTGAAATGGGAGACACCAGGCATAGAAAAAGGCTGAAAGGGCTTGGGAGAGGGAAACCAGTGCCAAAATGTCACCAGGGATAGCTTTGCAGGGTGTGGGATAGGAGACAGGAACCAACATGCCCTAGGAAAGGCTGGTATGGTTAAGGAGAGGGAGACAGGTACCACTAGGTCCCCAGGGATAGCTTGCAGGGTATGGGGTGGGAGACAGGTGACACCAGGCTCTGGGAAAGACTGTCAGGATTAGGGAGAGGGAAGCAGGTGCCACCAGGTCCTCAGGGACAGCTGGCAGGGTATTGGGTGGGAGATGGGTAACACCAGGCTTCAGGAAAGGCTGTCAGGGTTAGGGAGAGGGAAGCTGATGCCACCAGGGTGTGGGGTAGAAAATGGAAGCCTCAAAGTGGACAGGATTGGGTAGAGGGAAGCCAGTGCCAACAGGTCACTAGGGACAGCTTGGCAGGGTGTGGGGTAGGAGATGGGTGACACCAGGCTCCAGAAAAGGCTGTCAGGGTTAGGAAGAGGTAAGCAGGTGCCACCAGGTCCCCAGGGACAGCTGGCAAGGTGTGGGGTGGGAGATGGGAGCCTCAAGGCTGACAGGGTTGTGGTGAGGGAAGCCAGTGTTAACAGGTCACCAGGGACAGTTTGGCAGGGTGTGGGGTGGGTTGGGGGACAGGAGATGCCAGGCTCTGGGAAAGGTAGAAAGGGTTAGAGAGAGGGAAGCAGGAGCCACCAGGTCCCCTGGGACAGCAGGCAGGGTGTGCAGGGGGAGATGGGTGCCACCAGGCCTCAGAAAAGGCAGACTGGGTTGGGGAGAGGGAAACAGGTGCCAGCAGGTCCCCTTGAATAGCAAGCAGTGTGTGAAGGGGCAGACAGGTGCCACCAGGCCTCAGGAAAGGCTGACACAGTTGGGGATAGGGAAGCAGGTGCATCCATCTTCCCTAGGATGCCCCAGGCAGGGTGTGGGGTGGGAGACAAGGGCCTCCAGGCCCCAGGAAAGGCTGTCAGGGTTAGGGAGAGGGAAGCAGGTGCCACCAGGTCCCCAGGGACAGCTTGGCAGGGTGTGGAGTGGGAGTCAGGAGACACCAGGCCCCAGGAAAGGCAGAAAGTGTCAGGGATGTGAAAGTAGGTGCCACCAGGTCCCCTGGGACAGCAGGCAGGGTGTGGAGGACAGACAGGTGCTACCAGTTCTCAGGAAAGGCTGACAGGGCTGGAGAGAAGAAAGTAGGCACCACTAGGTCTCCTGGGATAGCAGGCAGGGTGTGGAGGGGAAGATGGGTGCCATCACACCTCAGGAAAGGCTGATGGGGTTGGGGAGAGGGAAGCAGGTACCATGAGGTCTCCATGGATAGCTGGCATGGTATGGGGTGGGAGATGGGAGACAGGAGACACCAGGCCCTGGGAAAGGCTAGAAGGCTTAAGGAGAGGGAAGCTGGTGCCATGAAGTCCCCAGGAATAGCTTTCAGGGTATGGGGTGGGAGATGGAAGACAGAAGACACCAGGCCTCAGGAAACGCTGTTATTGTTAGGGAGAGGAAAGGCATAAAGGGTTAGGGAGTGGGTAGCAGGCACAAACAGGTCCCCTGGGACTGCAAACAGGGTGTGGAGGGGCAGACAGGTGCCACCAGGCCTCAGAAAAGGCTGACATGCTTGGCGAGAGGGAAGCAGGTGCCACTAGGTCCCTGGGACTACAGGCAGGGTACAGAGGGGGAGTTGGGTGCCACCAGGCCTCAGGAAAGACTGGAAGGATTAAGGAGAGGGAAGCAGGTGCTACCAGGTCCCCAGGGATAGCTGGCAGAGTATGGGATGGGAGACAGGAGACGGGAGACATCAGGCACTGATAAAGTCTGGAAGGTTTAAGGAGAGGGAAGCAGGTGCCATGAGTTCCCAAGGGATAGCCTGCAGAGTATGGGGTGGGAGATGAGAGACACCAGGGCCCAGGAAAGGCTGCCAGGGTTAGGGAGAGGGAAGCAGGTGCCACTAGGTCCCCAGGGATAGTTGGAATGATGTGGGGTGGGGGACAGGAGCCTCCACACCCTGGGAAAGGCTGTCAGGGTTAGGGAAAGAGAAGCCAGTGGTGACAGGTCACCAGGTACAGCTTGGCAGAGTGTGGGGTGGGAGACACGAGACACCAGGCCTGATGAAAGGCAGAAAGGGTTAGAGAAAGAGAAGCAGGCACCACCAGGTACCCTTGGACAATAAACAGGGTGTGGAGGGTCAGACAGGTGCCAACAGGCCTCAGGAATGGCTGACAGGTTGGAGAATGGGAAGCAGGCACCACCAGGTCCCCTGGGACAGCAAGAAAGGTGTGCGGTGGGAGATGGGAGTCATCAGGCCTCAAGAAAGGCTGACAGGGTTGGGAAGAGGGAAGCAGGTGCCACCAGGTCCCCTGGGACTGCAGAAAGGGTGTGGGGTGGGAGATGGGTGCCTCCAGGCCCCCGGAAATGCTGGAAGGGTTAAGAAGAAGTAAGTAGGTGCCAACTGGTCACCAGGGACAGCTTGGCAGTATGTGGGGTGCAAGATGGGAAGACACCATGCCCCAGGAAAGGCAGAAAGGGTTAGGAAGAGGGTAACAGGCACCACCAGGTCCCATGGGACAGCAAGCAGGGTGTGGAGGGGCAGACAGATGTCACCAGGCCTCAGGGAAGCTGACTGAGTTGGGTAGAGGGAAGCAGGTGCCAGAAGGTCCCCTGGGACACAGACATGGTGTGGAGGGCTGTGCATGCTGTCACCTGTGGTCTTCCAGGTCCCTGATCCATTTTCTTCAGGGTCCTGGTGGGTCTGCATTAGAAGTACTGCACACACCTGCCCGAGGATGTCACTGTAGGCCAGCACCAGTGTTCTCATCTGGTGGATTCAGCTCTGCTGTCACCTGTGATCTTCCAGGTCCCTGATCTGTTTTCTTCAGGGCCCTGTTAGGTCTGCATGAGGAGTACTGTACGCACCTACTCGAGTATGTCACTGTAGGCAAGTGCACATTTTCTCATCTGGTTTATCTAGCTACACCATCATCTGTGGTCTTCCAGGTCCCTGGTCCATTTTCTTTAGGGCCCTGGTGGGTCTGCATGAGGAGTACTGCACATATCTGCCTGATTATGTCACTATAGGCCACCGCTCATGTTCTCATCTGGTGGATTCATCTACGCCATCACCTGTGGTCTTCCAGGTCCCTGATCTGTTTGCTTTATGGCCCTGGTGGGTCTACATGAGGAGTACTGCAGAATATTGACAAAGTAGATGTAAACTATATAATATGTGGACCACTGGTCACTGTGGGAGATGGGCCTTATGTGGTATAAGGCATAGAAACTGTCAACAAAGCCTTCAAAATAATGAAGCTGTAACGCAATTGTTCAGTATTAACATTTACTGATGTGGCTGAGTCTGTAGTAATCAATGTATATAGTGTGTTTAGTGTGGTTTGTACATAGTGTAGAGTTTTGGTTAAGGTTTTAGTAGAAATGTATTGCGTGTATCTACTATTTTATTTAGTAATGGTGTTGATCTGTTGTATGATGAACTTCGTTTGTGGAGGTGGTATGCAATATTATAACATTTCCTCTAATTAATTAATTCATAATTCATTTATTGAAAATGTTTTACCAGGAAAGGCACACTGAGCAAAAAGATGCTCGTCTCATGGTGCGACCCGAGGGGAGGGATTACAGTGGAGGAAGGTATACATACTACAGTTGAAATTAGGAGTAGAGCAATACAGATAATGAACATAGTTGGGTGGGATTACATTTGAACTCACTGACAATACTAGAGGAGATATATACAAATAATATGACTTTAAACAGTAAAAATATTAATTGGAAAAAGTAAAGGACTTCAGTAGCCTAATTTTATGTTTTCCACATTGTTTTCAGTGACAACTTGCACTTTTTGACTTTTTCTCTGTCCTGTTACATACGTTAATATACTGCTCTTTCACTGGTTTTTTTTTTTGGGGGGGGGTTAGTTTGTAAAATAAGCAAAAAAAAGTTTTAAATGTTATCTACTCTTATTCCCATTTACACACATGTGCATTTTAATCTATGAATATCCAGGAATTCTGGGTAAGGAAAAACTTTGAATTATTTCACCCCATAGAATTGCACTATGCGTTAGATTGATGGTCATCGCACACAGCTGCATGCAAATATTTTGGTGTTGCTTTGTGAATTAACTAAATGAAGTGAAGTACTGCAAATTCATGTGAAGACCAAAAAATATTTACACACTCTTTTTTTTTTCATTTTGCATATTCTCTGTGCCTTTTACATATGTTACATAGTTACTGTTTCCAAACATTGGGGACTGTACCGAGAAAACCACAACTGATATTATCTTCCTATTTACAGTTTAAGTAAAAGCCCTCAAGGGTAATATATTGATGGTGAAAGAAGAGAGAAATTATAACATTTTTTTCCACAGTCATGTCCCACATACATAGGGGACTGGCCCAGAGGCACAGCAGCTCTTTTTAAATAATGTGCTCATTGAAGCATTGGAAAGGAACTAGTATTGCAGCAAGGTAGAAGTTTTTTTTTAAGGCAGTGTGAGTGACTTGGAAGTGCAACTTCAGCTAGGAACTCTCCTCTAGTATTGTCTGTGAGTGAAAGTATGTGCAGTTTGGCATGCATTCTTTTCTAAATTAGAAACAAGAACCCCCTCCCCGGAGAAATAGCATGTTGAAGCAGACTGTGACACTGATCAAGAGAGCAGAAAGCATGGTTGTGAGTGGCTGGGTGAGTGAGGGAAGGGATGGGAGGGAGACCAATGCAAAAGATGAGCTGACTGCCCTGTCAGGCTAGTGTGTGTGACAGAGGGAAAGTGAAAGTGGCTGGACATAGAGCCAACTGCCCAGCTGGGGGGGTGGGCCAGTGACATAGTAACTATGTCAATAAATGAGTAACTATACACACAATTACTCAGAATAACAGATTTATTCCACTTCATTTATGTCCACCCCATTGCATAAATGTATTTATGAATGAAGAGAGGTTCCACTGTTTTGGGTAAGTTTGTTTGGTTTTCCCTAGAGGACTACGAGGAAAGACAGGCTGTGGTCCTCACTGGCCATAAGGGCCACAGTGTTGGTCTAGTAGGGTTATGCTCTGAACAGTTTTCCAGAGCCACTGGTTTTTCATAGTAAGATCGTAGAGTCAGGGCTGATACATCAGCCAATGGCCTCTGAGCCCTTAGTGTTGTCTGCCTGTGCCTGGCACATGGTAGGGGAGAAGGTAGCGCTACCTCCCTGTGGTCAACACATAGGGTAGGATGAACTGGTGCCAGATAGGTAATGACTGGGGACAGTCATTTTCCTGGCTGACGTTGAGTGTAACCACTTGTTCCCAGTGGTTACTAGACTCCCACTTAGAATGAGTGGCAGGCAGGGAGAGGCAGCCAGTGAAATGCCAGTTAAATGGATTTCTCACTGTTATTCTCTGGTTTCAGTCTCAGCTGAGCTGGAGGATGATGTAATCATGGAACTGCTGCAGCAGCATAAGCCACACTTGAGCTAGCTGCAGGGAGATAGCTTTAGAATGTTCAGTTAGAGTGTAGCAGTCTGCAGTTGGAGTCGGTGGAGGAGTTTGCAGGTAGTGCAGCCCCTCTCTTCAGCTCTGTCAAAGAGCTACCAGTAGTGTTTTTGTTTGTTTCTCAACCTAGTGTGAGCCAGTACAGCCTAGTGGTGAAGTGGTGGAAAACAAGCCAAGTGGTTTTCACAGCACTCTATCCCAGGAGGGATGGGGTGGATTCCAGGATTCAGGGGCAATCCCCTGGTACAGTTGGGACTGTTTTGAAGCTGCCTGAGGCTCAACTGCTCTGTGAGTACCTGTGACTTTTGTGTGGAAAAGCCCTGGGGCACCTGCATTCCTTTTGATGAATTTTCTCTGACAAAGGGACTCTGTCACCTAGACTGTTTTCTGTTTAAAAGTGTCTGCTAAAGTTGGGGTCTAGTGAAGAGACAGTGCCAATTCCAGAACTTCTAACTTTAATATCACCTCAGAGGTGTGTAATATAATATGGTAAGTGCAAAAGACATTTCAAGGATAGCATCTACAAGTTTTCTGTGACGGTGTTATTAACCAGATGAATGGCTGAGTAAAAACTTGGAAGCAAAAAGTAGGAGACCCCCATCTGGAGTAACCAGTTTACCTCTCCAGGTTCAGTTTGGACACCTGCGTTTTCATTCAGTGCATTTGACCAGTGCTTGAAGAACATAGTTTACCTGGACGTGGGTTGGATTCTCTGTGAGCCTACACGTGCTCTTCATTGGGGGTGCCACCAGTAATTCCTCATGAAATAAGTGAAAGTCTCCTAGTACTCCCCATGTGTGCCTAGTCAAGGGAAGTGTACTAGTACTTGGCCATGTGTGCCAATCTCCTAATTCAGAACCAGAGAGTTCACTGTCCAGGTCAGAACCTGAGGGTTCACTGTGTGTATTTTCTGCACCTCAGTAATCTGTATTACCAGTAGGAGTAGCCCTGTGGGGGTCGATCTTTGCTTTGTGATTATTCTCTGTGTATGTGAATAAAAGCCACACTCTAGAATCCCAGCTTGGTTTGGACAGTACTGTTATTACTTCCACTGTGTCTGAATTTATTTGGGTGCTCCTGACCAGAAGTACAAACCTAGCATAATTGTGAGCAGACATTTTCTCCCAGGGACACAGGTTGATGGCCATGGTAAATGGTCCCACCAGGTGTGAGCCAGGTAGTTGCTACACTTGGTTTGCCTGCCTGTGTATGGCAGGCTCAGAAGTAGAGGTACTAGTAAACTTATGTAAACTTCACCCTCTATTTGGTGCCATGTGGTGAGAGAAGCAGCTCTGCCAGTTAAATGGGGGGGGCGGTGGGGGGGTTACACTAGTCTAAGGGTACTAGGAGGCAGATAGAGGAAAGTAAGTTATTGACTCTGGTCTAACTGTTATCATAGGATAAGTATGGAGATGAAGTACAGTGGGAAGGTACTCAGTTCTGGGGATCGTGGAGTGCTCTTTTCCAGGGTTATGCTCTCGAGTAGAGGTCACGGCCTCATTTGCAGGACCTTCGCAGAGCTCCATGCTCAATCTGTAACCACAAGGGACAAGATATCTAAGCTGTGGCACTGGCTCAGATTGGGTCTATCCCACACACACCCACACTCCTCCAGAGGCCCACTGCCCATGGCATTGAAGGGTGGTGTGGAAAGGGAGTGGGAAGGGAGCCACAAGGGGTTCAACCAGTCTCACACTATCCAGACAGAAAATTGCTTTGAACCCCTTGGAGAGGCTCAGGTACCTGTCTCAGTTGGAAGGGAATGGGTAAGACAGCTTGGTGGCACCTGAAGATGAGCAGGAGGAAGTCAGGAAGGAGAGTTTCAGTGACTGGAGACTCCGTGATTAGAGGAGTAAAATGTGTGGTGGGCAGGGTAGGGAAGAGGAGTGAAATGAGCAGATGTCTTCCGGGTGCATCGCCCATTCAGGATATGGATTGGATAGGGAGGATGATAGAGAAGGGGAAGTGGGAACTGGGATGATGCTACACTTGTGTACCAATGATCTGGCAAATCAGCCTGTGGAGGCAATGAAGCAAAACCTTTAAGAAACTGGGGACAGACTGAAGGAGTACTCATCTTCTCTGACCTTTTCCAATGTTCTACCTGTGTGGAATGGAGGAATGGGAAGGATAGAGCAAGGAAGGGAGAGACTAAGGAGTTTAAGGGGTATGTTAAGGGCTAGTGTCAGGAGGAGAGGTACCACTTCACTGGGGGATTGGGGGGCTTCTGGGACAGGAGATCCTTTAAGGGTGATGGCCTTCACTTCACAAGAGAGGAGGCATGTGCTCTGCAACAGAAGTTTGACATCTACACTTTACATTTAAACTGACTTTGGGGAACAGGAAGGCTAGGGGAACCACTGAGAAGGGAGAGCAAGTGGGGAACCTAGCTAGGGCTCCTCCTTAACAAGGGACTAGTAGCAGCAAGGTGAATAACAATAACGTTGAAGTTCAGATTAGGTTATTGGGAAGAGGCCCATGTTGGAGAGCTCATAAAGCCTACAGTCAGCATGTAAAATAAAAAATTAAGGCAACTTAGGAAGAATAGGTGGAAAGGAATAAGAAGAAGCGGGATGAGGAGAAAAATGGAAAGGGTCTGCGTTAATGCCAGGAGTCTGGGAAATAAACTTAATGTGTTCCAAGCAATGGTGGCAGACACTGATGGCCCTAGTAGCCAGCACAGAAACTTGGACCACAGAGAATAATGATTGGAACCTGACAGTCCCAGATTACACCTGTTTAGACATCATAGAGGAAATAGTAAAGAAGGAGGAGATGTAGTCCTGTATGTCAGGAAAGGCTAAAGGCAGTGGAGGATGGAAACATCAGGGGATTTAATAGAGAAACAGAATCACTGTAGATTGAGCTCATGGCATCCTCAGGCAAGAAACTACAAATGGGAGTAATCTATAGACCTCCAGGATGGGGTGTGTGCACTGTCTCTTTCCCTGTTTTATAATCAGCAGACCTCCAGGACAGGGGGAAGACAGAGATACAGAGCTAAGTGCAGAACAAGAAAGGGAGGTGGCAAAGAGGAATGTGGATGTGGTGGGAGATCTAGACCTCGCAGATATTGGCTGGATCATTCCAGTGACCAGCAGCAGCAGAAGTCAAACCCTGCTGGATATGCTGCAGGACAACCTGCTGGTGCAGCTGGTCAGGAACCCATTTGACAGACTGTCATTCTTGGCATGGTGCTTACTAACTTGTAAGTGGTAGTAGGAGTGAGGGTAGAAAAGTCACTTGGGGGACCAGTGACCACAATGCTATATGGTTTGAACTGGCCCTTGGGACAAGTAACCCTCATCAAAATAAGAGAACACAAAGAGCGGTGCACTCAGAAGAGTAATATGTGGAACGAGAAAGACAAAGGTTAAAGCACCAAAAACAAAAATCCAGCTCTCACAAAACTGTAAGAAAAGCAATTTAAAGCAGCAGTGCAATGAAAATGAGCTAAAATTTGACCCCACCTTTTTTCTTCTCCTAATCAATGCTACATGTCTTCCAATTTATTTTGGTGCTGAACTTTTCAATTTCTGTTATCATTTAAGAATTTTATGAAAGTTTTAAATAATTATTTCTCAAGAAAAAAGATGGCTGCCTAATTTTTGTATTAAAATAATATTGAGGACCTGAGGAGGGTATGAATCCAGACAAAAATGCAAATGTACCATACGCAACATAGGAAGCATTCAGAAAACCCAAATCAACAGTTCTGTCAATATTTTCCATAAGATAACAGAAAATTAGTTTTTAAAAAAAACTTATTTCATTGCACTGCTGCTTTAAATTAAATTGCAAACAAAGTGAATGGGTATACGAACAGAAAATAGCCAATGTTCCCCAGTGCTTCGAGGCCATACCCCCTGATGAAGAGACAGAGCACCTCGAAACACTAAGGAAAAATTGGCTTTTTTTTTGTGTTTGTACACCCTTTCACTTTATTTGCAATGTAATTAAATTGCTTTTGATTAAGCCTTCATCAAAGACTGACATCCTAGATTTCAGAAGGACAGACTTTACAGGATGAGTGAGCTGGTCTGGGACAAGTTAGTCAGAGTGGACAGCATCAGGGATGTAGAGGAAAGATGGGGCAATCAAGGGGGCCATTCTCAAGGTAACAAAGTCTTGCATCAAAACGATAATCAGAAGAAAAAGGTACAAAAAAACCAATATGGTTCTCTGGACAGGTTAGAGAAACACTGGAGTCAAAAAGAAAGCCTTCATTAGGCACAAGGAAAAGCAAGGGAAGGAAGAATGAGAAGAGTACCAGCTGTGAACAAAGAAAACTAGGAGGTGGTCAGAGAAACAGATGTAGATATACATTGCAGAGAGGGTCAATGGAGGAGAAAAAGAGTTCTTTACATATATTAGGGAAAAAAGAAAGAAGGGAAGAGGAACTGCTGAACTAACAGAAGGAGGCTGGGTGCTTGAGGAGGATGGGCAGAAAGCAGTCATTCTTATTGACTACTTCTGCTCTGTATTCACAAGGGAAGATAGAGGGCCTCTGATATAGACTGGCATTAAGGCAGCTGTAAGGGAGATCCCTGAGATTAGGTAGCAAGTATTTACCAGTGAAAGCATTCAGAAAGTGCCAAAAGACCTAAAGATAGATAAGGTCATGGGGCCAAATGGGGTGCAACTAAGAGTGCTCAAAGAATTGGCAGCGGAACTAACTGAACCCTTGGTAGGGTTGTTCGATAGCTCAGTACAGACTGGGCCGGTTTCAAAAGATTGGAGGGTAGCGGACCTAGTCTCACTCCATAAGGAGGGAGACAAGGAGCAACTGAGTAACCACAGACCTTTCATTCTTACCTCTACTATGGGTAAACTGCTGGAGTCACTAGTCAAAGAGGACCTTGTGAACCACTTGGAGAGCAATGGACTCCAGGATTATATAAAACAAGGGTTCATGGCAGGGTGGTCTTTTTAGACCATCCTGATAGTGTTCTTTGACTGGGTAATGAGAGCGGTGGATTACAGCCATGCCGTGGATTTACTCTACTTCAATTTCAGCAAGGCATTTGACTCAGTGCCTCACAGAAGGCTGCTGAAGATGCTAGAAGATCAGGGTGCAGCAAAGCACACAGTGAGGTGGGTGAGAAACTGATTGGAAGGGATACAGCAGAGGGTTGTGGTTAACAGCGTCAGATCAGAAGAGATGGAGGTCACAAGTGGAATGCCACAAGGATCAATCCTGGGTCCAGTCCTTTTCAATAGATTCATCAGAGACATGGGAGAAAGAATCCAGGGCAAGATATGTCTCTTCACAGATAACACTGAGCTCTGTGGCAGGGTAGACAGCAAGGAGGGGGTTAGGGAGATGGAGAGAGACTCACAAAGGCTGGAGTGATGGTCAAAGAATTGTTAGTTAAAACTCGGTGCCAAAAAGGTGCAAGGTGATGCATATAGGGAACAAGAACCCCTGGATAGGGTAATGGATGGGGGGGTAAAGCTGGGCATGACCTCCGAGGAAAGAAACCTAGTGATCATAATTTGTGACCAAAAACAATCAAGCTAGTGTAAAAAGGCCTAGAGTAAGGCAAACTGGGCTGGCAGTATAGCCTAGAGGTTGGAGCAACAAGCTATGAATAAACTTGATGGATTTAGCAGACCTGTATTTGATTCTCACAACCTCCACTTGCACACTGTGCAACTGAACAAGTCACTTTATCTCCCAAGTGCTTCCGGGTCACCCTTAAAAACTGGTGTGTGTACCTAGTGGACCCTACTTGGCTACTGAAGTATGAAAACAAACAAACAAAAAGGGTGCTGTGCTGTATAGGAAGGGGTACTGACAGCAGAAGGAAGGAGATATTACTACCTCTCTAGAGATCACTGGTGAGGCCCCACCTTGATTACTGTGCCCAGTTCTGGAGTCCACACATAAGGAAAGATAAGAACAGCCTGCAGTCCATGTGTAATGTAGGGTGACTAGAATGATTCAGGGCCAGCAGAGCAGATCCTTGCAAGGATCGATTCAAAGCACTGGACATGTGCTCACTAGAGGCCAGATGAGGGAGAGGAGATATGATAGAGACCTTCTAGTTCCTGAAAAGAATAAACAGGGTAAACTGTGAGGATTTACTTCATAAGTAGTAGATCAAGAACAGAGGGGCATGAGTGGAAACCAAAGGGAGAGGTTCAAGAGTGAAGAGATAAAGTTTTATTTTACAGAAAGGGTGGTGGAGCTCTGGAACAATCTTCCAGCAAATGTAGTGGGCTCCAAAACTACTAATATATGGCACAGTGTGGCAGGATTAGTGGTTGCACAGGGTGGTTGCAGTACAGTGTGGAGTATGGGGGTGGATAGTGTGGGTCATAACCCTGTATAGACGCTAGGGTCTGGGTTTGTTAGGGCTTTATGAACAGACTGGATGAACCAGTGGTCTTTTTCTGCCATCACTGTTCATATTTTTATGTGATTTCTGTATGGCCTTGCCCCTGCAGTCTGCCTCAGAAATATACCCTGTGATCAATATCCGGATCAGCAATTGTATGGCATCATTCAGACAGCAGGGTGTTTCACTTCCTGAGTTCTCTCCCTCCCTCCCTCCTCCCCTGCTTGGGGTGATACCTCTGGTGGCCTCACCTACTGCAGTCTCCCCTACATCAGGAGGGAGCTCCCTTGCCTAGCAGCAGGGGTCACTGCAGTGACAGAACCCATGGCCAACCCTCCCTGGTTGCCACACCCTGCCACCATGGCCTGGACCACAACACAACTTCCTTGGCTCGGTTCTGAACCAGGGTCATCAGCACAGTAGCACTATGGCCGAGCCATCGGGGAGGATGAAATGTGGAACAATTTTACCAAACAATGCTCTGTAACTTTTTGTTTGAAAGCAGCACAGTTCATCAGCAAACAGCACAGCTGATCATAATGTTTGAAATATTTTTTGTGGGTGAGGGTTGGGGGAATTGTTGGAAATTTCATCTGCGTATGTGAGGTTCTGAAATGTAACAGTGCAGATATGGATAGCATTATCAATGTTAATCCTGTGGTGTACATCTGGGTTTTTATATTTAGTTAATTTTGTGCAGCAGTTTCCAAGTCATCAGCAGCTGTGGTGTAAGGTGAACCATAATTTTGGTTTCTCTCATATACAGAACTAGCAGCAGTGTGCATGTCACCTTATATTACACAGGGAAACTGTTTTAGTTAGACTGTCTGCAAGTTACCTAGGAGTGACCACAGCAGTGGAGTAAAAGGTGATTATTTCTATATCTCTGAGTTCCAGTCTTAGCACTAGGTTATTACACTACCACTATGGGCTGTTTATGACTATATGGACCTATTAGGCTTTTACAGTACATACAGACTAATGTATGGATGTTGGTGTGTGACATGACATTTTTGTACACCCCCAGGGTGTGCGATACTACCTAAATCATGAGAGCAAAGCTTGAGTGTTTTTTTTTACACTGTAGTTATAGTGTAACTACACTGTAACTGCATTGCAACTGCAGTGTAGTTGCATGCAACAACCATGTAACTGCAGTGTAATTACCCGTTCTATATAATTAGTGATTACCTACTCCTCAGTTACATTAAAACTGACACTTGAAGTGTGACTAAAATTGATAACCTCACTGATGTCCATTATTTTATTTTTTATAGTTACTGAGCTGAGAAAAGAGATGTTTCTGTTGGCTTGGGAGAGTGTCTTGGGTTCAGCTTCATAATATATGTTTGTAACATCACAAACATATATTATAGAGTTTGACAGCAACTAGTTTTAGGTTACTATCAACTTAAACTAGTAATTATATAGAGCATAAATGATGGGGAAGTGTGTGTTACAAGAATATAACTGGTGTTCCTTTTTTCCCATAGGGAAACCAGGTTGTAATTCTGATGTTATAACCAGCTAGTGATAACAACGAACACATGCTCAGTTTCCCTAGCTTGGTGCATGCGCCTAAAGTGAACATCCTCTTTTCTGTGCCTTCTGTCCACATTCCTCAATGCTGCCATGTTCCCTGACAGAAGAAGTCAAAAATTATCATTGGGCACAGAAAGCCTTCACTGTGGGAGTGAAAAGAAAAGAAAACCTAAACACTGCTTCCATTTATGGGCAACTACATACCGTGCTTAAGACTGGGAGTTTCAACAGTAGATAGATACATTTATTTTGTGTAATTGCCATGGTGAAAAAATGATCCCCAGCAATTATACAAAATAAAGGATGGGTAGGTGTGCAAAACCTGGATTGTATGCACCCCCTCTGGTTGAGATGCCTTAATGCACCCCTGGAGCTTTGCTCTCAGGGTTTATGTGGCATTCTGCCCCTTGGGGGTGCAAAATCCTTGTTATAACCACCTACACACCCATTACTATCTATTTAATGCTCACCTGAGGTGTGGGATGCTACATAAACCCCAAGGCAAAGCCCGAGGGGTTTATTGAAGCATTCCACACAGAGGGTGAGCATTTAATTTGAGTATGACATACTTCACCATCTTTTATGTTTTATAATTACTGATCAGCAATTTTTTTCCTGCCTGAGTTTAGCATTCATATGTGTCACACACATACATGCGTGCATGCACTTGAACACAAACACGCACATTGTCTCTGACTCCATTTCTCTCCCCAGCCCTCTCCCTCTCGTTACATACTTTAGTTCTTTTCTTTTCTTTTTTTAAATTTGGTTGTTTCTGTTGTTTGTTTGTTTTTTAAACTTTCAGTTTGCCTCCAATGAGATTGCACCCACCACAGCTCCTGAGGTATGCCCCGTTGCAGCTCGGTTTGCTTTGTCCCAAAATGGACGAACAGCAGGATCGACCAGATATGTCACTTTAGCAGTGTAAGAGGTTGGATCAGTCAGATGCTTTTAGAAAACATACAAAAGAAAAGGATGGGCACGTCATGGCAACTCCTCTGGAAGCAAGAGACTGAGCTGCCATGTTTAGGAGAGTGTTCTGCCTGTGCACACACAGAACATAAGCCAATGACAGAGTGACACAGTGCATGAATGCCATAATAACTGGCCGGTTAGATCAGCTGGTTCTGCCCATAGAGAAAAATTGCTGACCAGTTATTATATATGGAATAGTGGATGGGTGACCATCCACACTAAGGCTGTGCTTCCATTGCAGGAAGTGATGACACTATAGAGACTTGGAGAGTGAAGCTTGAGAGGTCTGTATGATGTCATCACTTTCCAAGATGGAGACACAGCCTCAGTTGTGGATGGTCACCCATTTACTGCTTTATATAATGAGTTTTTCCAGCTGTTCCAACTCCATGGAAGGTAGAATACCTGCATTATGAGGTGCCACTGCTGCTCATTCCTGCTTCTCATTGTGACTCCGAACTGTGTTGGTCCTGAGAATTACTTTGTCCCAGTCATGACCATCTGTGACCACACTGCTCATTTTAAAAAAATGAGTTCAGTTTTGTGACAAGGAGCCATAAATGCCTCTGTGTCAAAACTGGGTGGGTCTACCACTCGGTGCTCTCTAAATCGCTGCACCATTTTTGGGAAGTTGTGTCATTTGAGCCACATCATCAGCCAATCAGCTGGCAGGTGAAGGCTGAAAAGTTGTTATGATATCATTGTGACATAAGAATGATACAGTAACAGCTTTTACACTTGACCATAACATACAGAATAATGGATAGGCAAGTGTGTGTTACGGTTTTTATTACACACCCGAGGTGTGTAATGACCCATAAACCTCGAGAGCGAAGCTCGAGAGGTTTACACAGTTATCACACACCAAGGGTGTGCAAAAAAAATCCATAACACACACTTGCCTATCTTATTTTTTATAATCACTGGAGTTTTGCGCTGTTTGCGCTGCTTTTCATATCAACCAGCTGGTTGATATGACTTTTTAAAACAGTTGATATTGGAGCTCACCAGTAATTATAAACATATTATGTGTATAGAAAACCATACATAATCGGTGGTAACCATACACTATACTGCTGTTATATCTGTTATGCTGCAGTTATGAACAGCTGACCTGGCTGTGATGGTGAGGCTGCTCACTCAGCCCAGTTAGGACAGTTCTCAAGGATTACTGAAGCTGTTGCATGATTAGGATTGGATTTTGTTCACAAACTGTGTGGCAGCTGTTGTACATGGCCCCAGTTCTGACTGGAAGTGCAGTTCTAGACTTTCTGGACAAGTTCAGTTGCCAGTAACAAAATTAAAATTAAGGAACTAGTGTACTGCCTGGAAGTAACATTAGTTTTCAGAAGCTGTCAGCAATTTATGTACTTATTTATTTAGTTACTTCGTTATTTATTTATTTATTTCAGTTTTAGATTCAGACCTTTGAGCCATGGACTCCTTTTCAAAGGCTGCAAGTCATACAAAAATAGGAGATATGACATGAATATTACAGTGCAAAAACATCACAATACAGTATATAAGTTACACTGCAGCTTGACTATAAATTTGAGACTCAAACAAAAACAATGGTTAACAAATTGAATATTGAGAGAAACAATAGATATTGAATTAAACAAAAAGGCAAACCAGGATTACGTGAGATAAACCCATCAATGACAACATAGAAACCTAAACATTGACAACAGATAAGGGCCGCAAGGCCCATCCAGTCTGCCCATTTTTTTCTGCCTTATTAATATGCCATAGGCCTGTATTCTGTCAATGGCCTATCTATTCATACTCATGTCTATTGCCCCCTAATGCCTATCCCATGCCTGTTTGAAGCCCTTCACTGTATTCATATCCACCACTTCCTGAAGTAGACCATTCCATGCAACCACCACCTTTTCTGTGATAAAGAACTCTCATCTTACCCCTTAATCGCCCCCCCAGTCTTATGCTGTGTTCTCTCGTCCTGCAATTTTTCTTATATTAAAACATGTTAAACACTTTCACCTTGTTAATACCCTTAAGGTGTTAGAATGGCTGACCCAGTGGTGCTGAGGATTGAGGCACTGGATGCCACACCTTGTGCCACACCGGTGACCTGGGTTCTGGAATGAGCCTGGGTGCTGGGGGTTGGCAGGGAGGGAGGGAGGGAGGAGAGGACTGAGCATCTGGAAGACTGCTCTCCTCACCCTGGGGTGGGATCCAGGGTTTCTCCATCACAGTGGGGACCACCGGTGGAGACCAGGAGGTACAGTTAGCGAGGAGCAAAAAGTAGGAGATGCGCGACAGACGGCTATGGGGCTCCGTGCAGATGTCATTGCATGTCAGCACACCTGGGGGAAACCTTACATAGAAAACTCCCCTGTGCCTGGATAGGCGATTGCTCCCTTCAGTACCAACTGCCACACGTTACAACTAGACCATGCCTCTGCCCCTCTTTCCTTCCATCACTGTGACTGGCTCTGGATTATAGATAGAGCACCAAGGAGTGGTGGTGGCCCTGCCCCAGTGGGCTCAGAGCTGGGGGTGTCCCGGTTGTTGGATGGTGGAGGTCAGCTTACCCGATAAGGAGACATAGGACCAGGTAAGGGGTAGAGTGGTTGGTGTGCATGGCAGCTTGAGAGAGTTCCAGGATCAGCAGGGTGAATAAATAAAGTTGAGAGAAAAAAAATGATGTTTGAATGTTTCGATCATATCACCTCTCTCCCTTCTTTACTCTAGGGTATACATATTGAGTTCTGTTAATTTGTCCTCATATGTTTTCTGATGTGGTTCCTGCACCATTTAGGTTGCCCTTCCCTGGACTACCTCCATTTTGTTAATGTCATTGTGCAAGTGCAGCCTCCAGTACTGCATGCAATACTCCAGATGGGGCCTAACCAGTGTCTTGTAAAGAGGGATTTGTATCTCCCTCTTACAACTTGTGATACCTCTACTAATACACCCAACACCCCTCTAGCCTTACCTACTGCTTTAGTGGTCTGCTTGGATGATTTCAGGTCATCTGTGATAATGATGCCCAAGTCCCTTTCTTCTCTTGTGATTGCCAGCAACTCCCCTCCCAACCTATAGGTGGCTTCTGGGTTTCTCTTCCCTATGTGCATGATCTTGCACTTCTTTGCGTTAAACCCCAGTTGCCACTTTTCTGACTATTTTGTCAGTTTATCCAGATCTCTTCTCATTTTTCCCACCCCATCTGGATCATCTACTCTACTGCACATCTTGGTGTCATCTACAAACAAACAAACCTTACCCTTCAGCACATCTGCAATGTCGCTGAAGAAGATATTGAAGAGGACTGGCCCCACGACTGAGCACGTAGGTACCTCACTTGTGACTTGCATCTCTTCTGACTATATACCGTCTACCGGCACTCTCTGTCTTCTACCTGATAACCAATTTGCCACCCAGTTGACCAACTTCTGACCCACCCCAAGCCTACCCAGCTTATTATCAATCAATCAAATTCAAATTTTTATTTGTTTAGCTCAATTCATAAATGTCAAAGTGCTGTACAGTCATAAAATTCACTAAAACAATATAAAACACTCTAATTAATTAACATTAGTTATAAATATACACTTCCAAGTTCCATATCTGGATACCATATTAAAAATCAGAAAGGGCCAGCTGGAAAAGATGTGTTTTAAGTGCAATCTTGAAGCTCTCCACTGTCCGGCACTCTTGTATCAGATGAGGTAAAGAATTCCGCAGGGTAGGGTCAGCAAAGACAAAATTCCCGTGCTCCAGAAGACTTCAAATGCACCCTGGTAATCTTTAGCAATCCCTCATCGGCTGAGCAGAGTGGCTGGAGGGGGCAGTAGGGATGTAGAAGCTCTTGCAGGTAACTCGGACCAAAACCGTGTAGGGCTTTGTAAGTCAGTAAACCTACTTTAAAGGTGATCTGCCACTGAACAGGCAGCCAGTGCAGAGTGCATAGCAAAGGGGTAATATGGCTGGATCAAGATGATCCAAACAGTAATCTGGCCACAGCATTCTGCACCAGCTGCAGGTGGTGGATATCAACCCCAGGAAGCCCTAGGTAAAGGGAGTTACAGTAGTCAAGTAATCCATTTTCTATGTGGCACAGTATTGAGAGCTTTGCTGAGGTAATGATAGGTGACATCAACTGCACCTCCTTGGTCCACCACTCTGGTTACCCAGTTAAAGAAATCTATGAGATTAGTTTGACAGGATCTTCCTGTTGTAAACCCATGCTGTCTTGGATCCTGTGCAACTATGGATTCCAGGTGTTGCACTATCATTTCTTTAGGGAATGTCTCAATAATCTTGCCCACTACTGAGGTAAGACTGACTGGTCCTGTAGTTCCCTGCCTCCTCCCTGCTACCACTCTTGTGGAGCTGGATCACATGAGCCCTTTTCCAGTCTTCTGGGGCCTCTCCTGTGCTCAGAGGCTCACTAAACAGTTTTGATAATGGCTCTGCTAGTTCTGCCCTTAGCTCCTTTAGTAACCTGGGATGTATGCCATCAGGTCCCATTGCCTTGTCTACCCTGAGCTTATTGAGCTCTTGTAGGACTCTTTCTTTTGTGAAGGGACTAGTGCACACCTCACCTCCCCCATGTGCCCATGGTACTGAGCTGTGGGCCCTGCTCTATCTTCTCTTTGGTAAATACTGAGCAGAAGTATCTATTTAGGATATATGCTTTTCATTGGTCCTCCTCCACACACTCCCCCTTATTATCTTTGATCTTAGCAATACCTCCTCTGGACTTTCTCCTTTCACTAATGTATCTATGGAAAGTCTTGTACACTTCTTTTACTGTTCATGCTAGTGTTTCCTTGGTTTAGGCCTTTGCCTGCCTTACTGCCTTCCCTGCTTCCCTTAGGGAAGTTTGGTATGCCTCCCTATCTTTTGTCCCACTGCATTCATTTATATTTCCGGAAGGCCAGCCTTTTGGCTCTGACCTTTCTGCTACTGTTTTTGAAAACCAAAGTGGTTTACTCCTTCTTTTGCTCTTGCTTTTCTCTCTAACACAATGGGATGTTGCTTCAAGTATTGCATCCTTAATACCTGCCCACTTTGCCTGTACACTCTGACCTGTATTTCTTCTTGCCAGGGCTAGTTTAACTCTGTTGGCCATCTTATCAATGTCAGCTCCTCTGAAGTCCCATATTTTTGCCTCAGAATGGGATGATTTAGTTCTAGTGGCCACACTTAACCATACCATGTGATGGTCACTGACCCCCAGGTGACCTTCTACCTGGAGATCTGTGATCCTTTCCCTGTTAGTCGGTACTAGATCTAAGATAGTCCTGTCTCTTGTGGGTTGTTCTACCAGTTGTTTGAGGCCCTCCCCCTGCAGGGAATCCACTATGTGTCTAGTTCTGGCAGATGTTCCTGCTGGTATTGACCAATCTGTATCTGGCGTGTTGAAGTCTCCCAGTATCAGAACCTCCTCTTTTGCTGTCATGTTTTGTATATCTTCTAACAGTAATGTGTCTATGTCCTCCCCCTAGTCTGGAGGCCTGTAGACAGCCCAATTTTGTATAGCTGTCCCATTTACTGTTTCCAGGGTGACCTACTGTTCTTCTTGCTCCTTATGTGTATTCTGAATTTCTGTAGTTTTTATATTTTCATTGACATAAAGGGCCATCCCCTGCCTTTTTGCACCTCAGTCTCTTCAGAACAGTACATAGCCAGGTACTGAAGTCTACCAAGTGTGGTTACTGGTGAACCATGCCTTGTTAATGGCTACTATGTCCAGTTTAGCCTCTGTCATTGTTGCTTGCAGGTCTTGGATCTTGTTTCCCAGACTGCAGGCATTTGTGTACACTACATTCCAATAAACTAACATATTAAAATGCCAGCAGAATAGGTCTAATGGTCTTTTGCATCTGCTCATTTGGTCAGCCCCCACCCTGGGAGCTGACCTTGCTGCCCCCTTCGCCTTCTCTGGCTTCTCCCTTCCCAGTTCTGGATATTCTCGCTGCATTGGATTTTGCTTCCAGAACCCTTCCCCAGTATCTGTCCCACCCCCACTTGAACCCCTCCACCGTCTTTGCCTCCACCAGCCCCCTACGTAGTGCATGCCACAGCTCCACCACCCTCTCAGTGAAGTAGCACCTCCTCCTTTCACCCTTGAATCTTCCCCCCTCCAGCTTCCACCCATGCCCTCTAGTGGCCCCCTCCTCCTTCCTTCGAAGCACTCTGACTGTTCCTCCCCTATTTACCCTCCTTCATGTACCTGAAGACCTCTATCATGTGCCCCAGGTTCCTTCTCTCTTCCAATGTGTACATATTTAGCTCTTCAAGCCTCTCCTCATAGGTTCTGTCCCCCAAGCCCCAAATCATTTTGGTTGCCCTCCTATGGACCTTCTTCAGGAGTTTAATGTCCCTCTTTAAGTGTGGCCTCCAAAACTGCATGCAATACTTGGGTTGCGGCCTCACCAAGCACTTATACAGAGGGAGTATGACTTCCCTCCTTCTGGAGGTGATCCCCCTAGCGATGCATCCCAGCATCCTATTGGCCTTGGCTGCTGCCCTCCTACAAGTCTCCGAGTTGTTCATCTTGACATCCACCATCACCCCCAGGTCCCTCTCAGCCATCGAGACTTGTAGCATTCCCCCCCCCAGGATGTACACTTGGCCCAGGTTTCTGGCCCCCAGGTGGAGTACCTTGCATTTCCCTGCACTGAACCTCAGCTTCCACTTTCTAGACCATCTTTCCAGAGCCTCCAGGTCCCCCTGCAGGGCCACCCTTCCCTCCTCCCCATCCACCACTGCCCCCAGTTTTGAATCATCTGCAAAGAGACTCATCTTACTCCTGATACCTGTCCTTATGTCAGAGATGTAGGTGTTGAACAGGAGGGGCCCAAGGAATGATCCCTGTGGGATCCCACTAATGACCCTCCTTGGGGATGAGACTATCCCACCAACTATGACCCTCTGGGTATGGTCCTGGAGCCAATTGCATATCCATCTGATCATCTGGTTCCCCACCCCCATTTCTCCCAGCTTATCCAACAGGACCACGTGAGGAACAGAGTCAAATGCCTTGCTGAAGTCTAGAAAGAGGACATCCACTGGTCTACCCAGATCCAGGGCACTCATCACCCAGTCATAGAACTCCACAAGGTTTGTCAGACATGATTTCCCTGGGACAAATCCATGCTGTCTATCATCCAGGCACCCTGACTTTTCCAGGTTCCCCCCTAGCCTCTCCTTGACAATGTCCTCCATCACCTTGCCCACCACCGATGTCAGGCTGACAGGCTTGTAGTTCCCTGCCACCTCCCTTGATCCCCCCTTGTGCATAGGCACTATATGTGCCACCTTCCAGTCCTGGGGCACCCACCCTGTCTTCAGAGAGATGGTGAAAAGCTCCGCCAGGGGTTTTGCCAGGACATCTGCAAGTTTCTTCAGCACTCTGGGATGTAATTTATCCAGCCCCGGTGCTTTCTCCATCTTAAGGGACCTGAGGGCTTCCCTCACTCTCCCTGCTGTGATTTCCACTTCTGCTACCTCTTCTCCCTGCTTATCCTTTCCCCCTCCTGCCAGTGATGCCTCCCCCTCTCCCCAGACCCGCCGATCAGTAAAGCCCCCAGTATCACTGTCTCCTCCCATGTATGATGCAGCACTTCCATTTTCCTTGGTGAAAACTGAGGTGAAGTACCTACTTAGTACCTCAGCCTGCTCCCCTGGGTCTTGTGCCCATCTCTCCCCTGTTTTAATCCTGCTAATCTGCCCTTCACCCTTCATTTTTCCCCAATGTATCTAAAGAACCCCTTGTTCCCTCTCCTAATTTCCCTGGCCAGGTTCTGCTCCTTCCTTGCATTAGCCGCCCTCACCACTCTAGTGGCCCTTCTAGCCATCAGCTCATACTCCCCTCGATCCCTTTCACTCCTTGAGCACTTGAATTGCCTATAGGCTGCCTTCTTTCCCCGCACCACCTTCTGGACCTCCCTGGTCCACCAGCAGGGTTTTCGGGCTCTACCACATTTTCGTCTTATTCTTGCACAGGTGCTGGTAGCATCCTGCACGCCTCTCCTGATGATTTCCCACCTACTATCAGCATCCATGTCTGACCCAATCCCATCCAAATGCTCCTTAAGGATCCTTTCCATTTCATTAAAATCTGCCCCCCTGAAGTCAGTTACCTCCGTTTTTGTGCAGCCTTCAACCCTCAGCTCCCTTTACTGTATCCTCCTTGTACTTCTGGTCCTTCTCCTAGCCCTTTCTTCCCAACTGGTCTTTCTCCTTGCGCTTTCCTCCCTTTTCCCCCCTGCCCCTCCTACTCTGATTCACTGCTCCCCCCATTTTCCTGCATTCCAGGTTCCCCCCATTCCTCCTGCCCCCCACACCTTTCCATCTCTAACCACCCCTGTCATGGCTACATCACCCTCATCCTCAAGCAGAAGAAGAGAATTGAAGTGGTTACTGAGCGTAAGGTCTGATCCACCTCCCTGCCTTGCTTCCTTTTGTCCAGCCCTGGCCATCTGCCTACTTCCCTGAGAATGTTGTCCCTCTGACCCCTCTTTGTGAGGGTCCCCAGTTTCCTGCCTGCTTCATTGGTAGTGTCCTCCTTTTGGGCCCCCTCTGCCAAGGTCCGTATGTGACCCCCGAGTATACTCCTTTCCCATTGGTCAGATTTCTGTGTGTTAGTTGTTGGGTGAGGTACAGCATTTCCCCAGCATGTCGTATAGGGAGCTAGACCTTTATCCTTAACAGGTGATGCAAATGAACTACAAAGATGCTGAACTCCTGTCTGATTACTAGGTGAGGGGGGAGGGATGTTCTTCCTGTTCAATGTATCGGGCTCTGCAGGAACAGTACTAGAGTGTGGTGCAATGCTTGAGCAAGTACAGAGTACAGACAAGTGACAGAGTCCAGGTTGCAGTGTTTTAGAAGAATAAAGTAGCCAGAGTTAAGCATTGTCAAGGGTGTGGGGGGTGTGATGAGTTGAGGGGCAAGGGGGAAAGGTAGGGGAGGGTGGGAGAGAGTTGACGCTAGGAAAAAGGGATACGGAGAGAGGGATGGAGGGACACTGGCAATGGGAGTATGAAGAGGGTGTGCTGGGTATTAGGAGGAGCAACCACAGACATTGGCAAGGACTAACTGACAGAGGAGACCATCTTTGGACTCCCTTTCTATCAGCTATCACTTCTTACATCTGAAGTATTTTTTTTTTCTAGTTTGCAAACTCTGACCCAGCTGAGGTGTATTTGAGGTTTAGCTATGGTTTAAACGAGGTGTACACCTTGATACACCACAAACTGAGCACCTCAACTGCACTACAGTCTGAGAGGTGTACAAGAGGTTCAACAGCAATACATTTATAGTGTCACTTAGGCAATGTGCCTCTAAAAAATGCTAATTAGGTCCTCCTCACTGAGGTGTACACTTCTACCTGATGTATTGTCTGGAGGTGTAATTGATGTGTGTCTAAAAACTGATGATTAGGTACACCTCAGCAAGGAGTACACCTGAACCTGAGGTGTAGTCAGGAGGTGCAGCTGATATGTATCTAAAAAAATGCATGCTAATTAGGTACAGGTCAGTGAGGTGTACACCTTGACATGAGATATAGTCAGGAGATGTAGTTAGTAGTATTAAAAACATTTATTTTTTAACAGGCAGATTTGGTAGTACAAACAACACCATTAGGACTGTGGTCCTATTTTCAAGGTGTGTCTGCTTACAAAATCAGTTAATAAAAATTCAAGACACATTTGAGAGTTTTACAGGATGTACCTGTAACATTATACAACTTTTATGTGTCTTAGTCAGAAGCAGTTAAGTACATTGGTACATAATTACACAATACACTTTAAATATCTTTGAGGCAATCAACGTATAATAGAGTGGGCCAGCTATCCACTGCACATACAAGACACACTTTAATATTTCTAGAGCAATCAATGTATAATGGAGGGGACCAGCTATCCACTGCAGATACATTTCATTTATTTTCAAACACGACCCAGGAGTGCACAAAATACATTAGGTCAGACAGTACCATGTAACATGTATACAATAATGATCAGCATACAAGTTATCCAAGCAGGGATAGTCAAGGATAATTACATGCAACAAACAACCAATCACACAGAGCTGGGGTGGCAAAGGTGCACAATAGATTCAGAGTTAAAAGTACACAAGTCAATGTGAAGATAGGGGCTGAAAGCCAAGAACAAATTAGGCACAGTCACAAGTAAGAAGTGCAAAAAGGTGAGAGAACATCTTAGAGATAATTTTTTTTTTCCCGGTAAGGTAAGAACATTTTTTGAGTAGTTTAATGATTCCCTTATTTGTACAGGCATTTTAGACCAAATAGTTGCAGTTACATAAGTAAAGGTAATCTCCCCATATTTATTGTCAAGTCTTTTATTCCAGTGGACCTCAGATTATATTTATGTTGTACTGTTTCAAATTTTTCTAGTAAATACACAGGCTTGGCTTCATTTAATACCCTAAGTAATTGATTTGCCCAAATTAAAATTATTTTAAGATTTTAGAGGCAGGCAAAATAAGGTTTCATAAAGATTACAATGGTGGGTCACATAATCACACCCAATAACAGAGCAGGCTATGCGATTTTAGATAACATCTACTTTCTTGAGTTGGGTTTTGCTTGTTAGGCTATAAATTTGACTGCCATAATTCTAGCAATGGCACTAATAGTTGGTTAATAATCATGTTATGCATGTGTTTATTCATGTAATACCATGATCTTTTAAAAGCCCTTAGTTATTTGTTCATATTTGCTAGTATCCTAGTAATGTGATAATCAAAGCTCAAATTTTCATTTACCCGGGCCCTGAGATACTTGTATTCATGGGCTGGATTCACAAAAAAAGGTGCACTGAGCACAACTCAGATGCACCGGTACAAACAGGATGTGCCAAGCAGAGACAGAGTGATCCACAGAGGCATGCACCATGGGATGCGTCAAGTGCAACCCCACTATGAGTCACTCAGAAACAGTATGGCACAACTAGAGATGCGCCAGCACATCCTGGATATGCTGAGCCACACAGGGGAGTAACCTAAGAGTAAATGGAGCAAGCCAGCAAGGCAAGAGGGAGCAACAGGGCCAATGTGCCCATACGCTGGAGTGAGGGACAGAGGACCAATGGGACAGCCACAAGCCAATGAGGCAAGGGCACAACAGTGGCCACAAGGGACATGGAACAGGTACAGGGACATAAGAATAGTGGAGACAGTGGGCACAACACACAAGTGTTGGGGTAGGCACACAGCATGCCACTAGGGTGGAGGGCCATGGACAGTACAAACACTGCACGTGGCCAGTACCAAGGTAGTGCAGGGGGTATGGCACAGGGTGGTGGAAAGCGAACCAGCAATCAAGTGACTGAGGCACTACAGTGCTAGACAGACAGGGTACCACCCCAAGCACAGGAACAGCACACAGGCACACAGGAGATGGACAGCAGTGCAATGTCGGTGTGACACATGTAATGCACACACCGGGACCAGGGACAGTGACATGTGCCTCTGGACATTGAGCCATGCACTTCACATGGGCAACAGCAGCACCACACAGAGAGGGGGGAAGGGGGGATGCACACCACACAATGCTGCATGCACACACAGCCATGGGGGGAGGGGACACACAGGACATACCCAAGACAACACACACAGAAGAAGATGGAACAGTGAAACCACACGGACACAGGTGCAGATGTTAATAAGTTTATAAAAGTACAAAAGAGTAAACTCCCAAATATACAAAGTCAAAAACACACAGCCAAACAATAAACAACAATCATTAAAAAGGGAGCGGGGTGGGACTGTCAGGGACCAGAACGGGTGGTAGAAAAGAGACAGAAACAGGGCTATATACAAAGAGTCATAGTCACATATGTCAGGGGGCCTCTACCATGGACATGCACCCCTGCGCCCCACCCCTACATGTCCATGGACAGGCAGGAGCCATGAGATGCCCTGCAGAGTTGCTGTCAGCCTGTCCACTGTCCTGTATAGGGGGCAAAGAGCTCGACAGGTGGCCTCGCTGATCCACCGGTCCAGGTTCTGTACTCCAGCTGTACCACTGCCAACACAGAATGGGGATTCTAGAGACCTACAGCAGTGATAGAGGAAACACACACTGAGGACCATACCGTAGACACCAGCCCCAGCAAGCACAATCCCAGAGCACTAGGAATGCATCAACAGCAGAATGCAGCACCTATCTGCCCCCGCACAGGCATCGTGCCTGGCATCAACAACACCCATCCTGCATAGTTCAGCAGCCTCTGCCGCCTGCTGCCTGGCCTCCAGCCCTGCAAAACACAACAGAGAGCATGAGTCAACACACTATTGCCAGAACCACACCACAACACCGGTGCAGGAACAGCCATCCACTGCCACAGCGCTGGCTGCACAGCTGCAGTGCCCTCCCCCGCTGTCATTCAGTGTGCATGCAACACACAGTGGTATCCAGCTGTGAGATTCCCAGCACCCTGCCTGCATACACAGCACTGTACAGTGCCCACCCTGAGTGGCACACAGGATATGGCAACACTGGGCATGTGCATCCACAGCCAGGTGTGCAGGAGGAGTGTGACCCATGTGAGTGCCACATGAGGGCAGAGACACACACACACACCCTGCCTGCGCCAGGACAACAGCTGGAAGTGCAACACCTACCTGGTCATTGTAGTGCACCCCTATGTGCATAGTGATGCAGCCGCTGCAGTCTATTCCTGTCCTGCCTCTGAAGGTCACTGTAGCGATGCCTGCACTGTTCCCCAGTGCGTGGCAGCCTTGTGCACCTCACCAACCAACTGGCAATGGAGACCCACACAGCAGCCATGGGCACATGTAGATCCTCCTGGCCAAACATGTGCCCCATCACAGGCAACACCAATGCCACCAGGTGAAGCAGCTCCACCTGTGACCAGTTCATGGCCCGAGGTCCAACTCTCCCTGCCCTAGGCATTGTGAAAATAAACCACACAAAGGTGCAATCCTGTGATGCACAATGTGGGACAAAGTGTGCACCATGTGTGACTGTGTTGGGCATGTGCAGCACACAGTGTAAGGTGTGTGAAGCACAATTGGCCCGATGGTGCCCAGCCATTATTGCACACTGTGGACCGCAGAGGCATGGCAAGATCATGTCCGGGTCACGCATGTGTGATGCACATGTGACTGCCATGTTATGCACGGCATGCACAATGGACAACAATCGTGCATACCACGTGATCTAGGGATGATGGCAGCAACCACTGATGCATGTATCTTGCAGGTGGGCATACAATGCACAATGGGATGCTCAGCGTGATGGTCGGTGGTCCAGTAACCGCACATTGGATGGGCATAACAGTTGCACATAGGCGGTAGATGCACCATTGCAGACACTGTCAGCTAATGTGCGGCAGATGCACGAAGTAGAATGCCCCTGATTTAGAGACATGCACCGAACACAATGCACATGCACCAAAGATGCATCATAATGGGTTAGGCACAAAGCAAGAGATGCTCTGTGTGAAGAGAGATAAGCTGGGAGCAATTATGCAGTTCACAGATAATGTGCCTAGAACAGCCTCATTCACCATGCATGGGCATCTCAGCTGATTAGCATCTCATTACCAGAGGCCTAGGCCTCATTTGCATGCCCTGAGCCATAAATGCTCCCAATTCAGCAAGTTGAGTCTAGGTGACTGATAGGATACACAGCCTTGCAGGTGAGTACACAGCTATTCTCACAAGGTCTATGGCAGTTACTGTGGGGGGATTTACATGTGAATTGGCATCACTGGCCATGTATGATAGATGCAGCATTGTGCCACTGGCCCATCTGAGACACATAGCAGCACCTGTGCAGGCACATTGCCACTGTTGCGATGCCAAAGACAGTGGCCTGCTGGGCAATGCACAATGGCCGATTGTCCTGTGCCTGACCCCCCCCCTCCAACAGACACACTGTTGCAAGGGCAGTACCCTGGACAGACAGTGGGGTCTGATGCTGGTGCACACACACTGCTGTGGTAGTAATGCATGTCAATGGTAGATAGCATTGCTTGCCACCCTGGGGTGGCTGCAGTGGTTCTCCAGCCATGGACTGGTGGCCGTACATGGCAGTTGCACCATAGACAACATACACAGTCCCATGGGGCACTGCCCACTGTGCTTGGCCTTGCACACGCATGCTCCCCCATGTCACCAGCTGCCAGGGTCTAGGTGGTGGACAACACACACTACTAGGCGGCTGCAGAAACAGGTGTACCCTACAGGCATGGCTTGCATCTGTATGCTTCCCCCACAGAAACCAAGATGTCAGATGGCACTAATACTGCCACCAGGTGGTGTCCTAACTTTACTAAGGATAAAGTGAGGGTGCTCATCAAGGCATGCAACCTACTCCTGGCTGTTCTCACTGGCAGGGGTGGCAGCCTTACTGCTCAGGCAGAGGGATGGGAGGAGGTGGCCCGGCAGGTCAATGCTGTTACCCATACAACTGCACAGTCCAGGAGTGCAGGAAGCACTGGAATGATGGGCGCAGGAGGGCCAAGAGAAGGTGGCCAGCATACAGATATCCCTCCAGCAGACTGGGGGTGGCCCAAGCACAGAGGTCTGACTCAGCCCGAATGAGGCGCTACTGGCCACCACTGTCGCCAGGAGCACTGTGCAGAGTGTCCTGGGTGGTGGCTTCCTGACTGGCAGTAGCCTGTTGCAGCACTGTGAGTAGCTGTGTGTCCTTGGCATGCCTGGGCCCACGTGTGCCATGGCTGCCATGTCTGTCCCTGTGTGCTGTGCACTGTCAGTGTGTACCCAGGTGCTAAGCACTATGGCTGGTTGCCCCAGGCCAGGCGCCACATATCATAGCACCCGTGCCACTGTACTGGGGTGGAGGGGACCTGGCCACTGTGCACCTGTATGGCACGTTCCACCTACACCACACAGTGTGTAGTGTGGCACAGTGATGATCGTGCCAGTCGCATGGCCTGTGTGGCATTGTTGTGACATGGCCTAGCAGCAGACAGGTATGTGCACCCCTGGTGCCATGGCAGATGGCCATGTACATTGTAAATACCTGATGTCAAATGTGTGTACTGTGCATTAACCATGATCTCCCTTCTTCTTTCCACAGCACCTTTACACCTCATGGGTGCAACTGTGGCCATGGCTGCACGTGACGCCCTTGCGGGTGATGATGATGCGGGTCCATTGTACAGGACAGATGGCACCACTGTGGACAGTGCTATTCCTGGCCTGTCCACCACATCAGACACAGCAGTCCGGGCCCCAGTGCAGGCGGGTTCCTCAGGTGCCTCAGCCAATGCTGACATGACTGTCAGTGGTGGCATCACATGCCTGGGGAGCCTGTCTGATGACCACAGTGATGTGGTGGACATCACAGATGCCCTCCTTGTGCTCACCAGTGGCCCATTAGGGGGTGGAGGTGACACCATGAACATCCTTTCCTCTGACACCAGCAGGGACATGGCCAATGGTGGTATGGGCAGCATGCAGGTGCCTGTGCATGTGGCCCTGGACGACACTGGTATTCCCACTGTGCATGGTTTGGCTGCAGTTACCACACAGCTGCCCACGTCTGTGGGCTCTGTGCCTCCCTGCATGGTGCCATGTGCAGTTTTGGTGACATCAGTGGCATCTGGGCAGGATACCTTGGTGCATGCACCTGCACCATTGGATGGAAGCACACCAGCCATGGGCATACAGTGGCTGTGCATGGCCATGACCCACCCTTGCTGCAGCCTGCTGCTGTGCAGCCACCGCCCATGGATGTACTGGGACAGGCTGTTCCATTTCCTACTCGTCGGCGACTCCACCATGAAGCCTCACCCGCTGATAACATGGAGGCCTACCTTGCCCTCCTGCAGGCTGCTGTGGAGGATCAGGCTGCCTCACATGTAGAGCTCCATAGCCACAGGACTATGTTGGTCCAGGTGCATGAGTCTGCGGCAGCATGGCATGCACAGATATTGACAGGGGCACGTCTAATGTGGGTGGGCATGACTGCAGCCCTGGAGCAGATTGCAGCTCTTGTGGAGGTGGTTGCTGGCTCCATTACATGCTGTGGACAGTGGGCATCCAGTCAGATACCCTGGATCACATCCTGCACACCCCAGCTGTGATGCCATGTGGACCTCCTGCTGCTGATGCCGTCACCACTCACCTCCATGCCTGGCATCCATGCTGGCCATGGGATGACAATGCCACTGAGCATACATTCACGGTTTCAGTGCAGCACCCATGCAGGGTTGGTGGCTACACACCTGGCACACCTGCAACCACCTGTTGCAGCAGAGGCCACCAATGTGTCCGTGGCAGCTGGGGTGCTGCCCATGTCCCTGGTCCTGTGGTGGAGGCATGTTACATCTGCGTGTGCCAGACAGCCTGCTGACAGTGCCTGGAGCCATGTGTGTGGCAGGCACCCACCCCACTGCAGCCCTGGCACCACCCTGTGCTACCTGTGCAGTTCCACCTGCTTCTCTGTGTGCCACTGTTGTGGCATGCGTCATGAGCATGATGCATGCATTCTGCCATCTGCTGTGCCCATGCGTAGGTTGCAGTGCACACTGACCCATGACATGCTTGCCATGGTCCTGGTGGTACGTGTGTGGTGCATGCCCAGTGTGTGTGTGTGTGTGTGTGTGTGTGTGTGTACCTGTATGCACCACTGTCTGTTTACTGTTCAGTGTCCACCGTGCCTGCAACATCCCATGTCCACACCATGGTGTACACCATGTATACTTACTTGCATACTCACCTTCGGTTCCCGAAGTTCTCCTCCACCAGACAGCTGCAGTGTTCCCATACTCGTGCCACCAGTTATGGATCATTCCATCCTGGTATGGTGTCCATGGTGTGGCCCTGTGGTGGTACCCCATCCCCCCACCTGCTTCTCCTCCTCCCTGAAATTGTCACCCTCACTGGCCTCGACAGGTATTCCACGGTCTATGGCCATGTTGTGTAGCATACAACAGGCCAGGAATATGCCACAGGCCTTCTTCGGGCTATACTGCAGGGCACCACCTGACCTACACAGACAATGGAACTGCATCTTCAGCATGCCGAAGACACGCTCTATGATGGTGCGTGTCGCGCTGTGTGCCTCATTGTAACGCTCCTCCACCTCTGTTCTGGGTCATTGGAAGGGTTTGAGGAGCCAGGGCCTGAGCAGGTATGTCGCGTCACCTGTGGGAAGAAGATGTGTGTCCATTAGTACATTGGTTGCCTGTGTGGCATGTACCCTGTCAGTGCTCCTTGCCTCAGTGATGTTTGCATCTGTTCTGCTCTCCTGCCCGTGCTTCCCCCTTCCATCCGATCCTGCTTCCCTACAACAGCTGCAGATGCATGCCCCCATTTGACTGAGGTGTCCTTGTCACTGCCACAAGGGCACAGATATGACAGTGCCTCATGTGCAGCATGCACTGACTGTGTGCCACACTGTGCCCACCTGTGTATCCTTGCACACCTCTGCTGTCCAGGGATCCATGTGCCTGCACTGCACCACACTGCACATGTTGCCCACTGCCTACTCCCTGTGTCCTGCCCTTGGTGCTCTTTTGTGCTGTTGCATCCATGTCACACGCACCTGTGAGATGGCCACTCAATATGTCTTCTGTCTCAAACCTCCTGCAGAGGGCTGATTGGTGCCCTATGAATGCATCATATGTGCTCCCAGGGTGTGTGACACAGACATTGCTGATGTGTCCTGTGGCATTGCACACCACCTGGCAGTTCACAGAGTGGTAGCCCTTCTGGTTGACATATGTGATGGCATCCTCACCAGGCGGTGCATGGATTGCCACATGGGTGCAGTCAGTGACCCCTATGACTCCTGGCATGCATGCCACCCTGTAGAACCCCTGCGTGGCTTCTGTCCATTCTGCTGGCATGCTTGGGAAATGGAGGCATTCCAAAGCATGCAGTAGCAGTGCGGTGAGGAACTGCATGAAGAACTGGGACATGGAGGCCTGTGATATGCCAGTGGTGTCCTCTGTGGGCCTGTGGAAGGTTCCCATGGCAAGCAAGCACATGACCGTTGTCACCCTGGTCTTCTCCGAGATGGCATGACCTCATGCAGTGGGTGCCTGCATTTCATCATGGGACAGCTCACAGAACCACCTCAGAATGGCCCTGTTCAGGTGGTATCGGCCTATTGTTGCCACATCTGTCAGCTGCTCGAATGACAGCCTGGCACATTACTGCTGTGGGGCTGGCCACCTATGGTGCCTTCTGCCACCCCACCCCATCTCCTCAGACTGATTAGTTCTCCAGCAATGGTCCAAGCAGTCCTTATCTCCCGTCAAATTGTATGTTTCTATGGAGGAAGTAGGCTGTTGGTTAACTAGGATCTGCAGCTTATGCACCTATGGCACTTCTTTCATGGTGCGGGGCATCTCTCATGCACTGGCGCAGTCACTGTGTGTGTGAATCGCTTTATGGTGCATCTTTGCATTGCACCGGTACATCTGAGTTGTGCTCAGTGCATCTCTTTTGTGAATCCTGCCACGGACTTGATCAAGAGCTTCACCAGAATTTGTTTTAATTCCAAGTTTATTTTGTGACTGAATTTGTTTGCATAATTTTGTTATTAAACATCACAGATTTAAACTTTTTGCTATTCAAAACAAGCCTTGAATCATGAAGCCATTTTTGTAATTTTTCAAAATCGGCTGGCAACTTTTGAACCATAAGATCTGTAGATTAATCAACTGCCACCAAAACTGTGTCATCAGCATAAAGCTGAGTTTTGGTATTTTGAATAATGTCTATTATTTGGTTGATATATATTAGAAATAATGTGGGGCCCAAAACTGAGCCTTTGATAACCCCTCTGGTGATTGGCCTAGATTCAGAGTTAACACTGCTAACTGAAACTACTTGTTTTCTGCCAGTTATATATGAAGTAGTTGATATGTATCTAAAAAAAATGCTTATTATGTACACCTTAGCAATGTGTATAACTTGACTAGAGAGGTGTAGGCAAGAGATGCAGTTGTGGTGCACACATCAATATGTCTTTTTTTGTAGCTGTAAAAAATAAACTCTAAATACAGTCTAGAGATCTACTCTAAAAATAAAAGTAAACAGTATGTTCTTAATTAACTAATTTTAAGCTGAACATTTAAAAAGTATTAGAAGTAGAGAGGGGCAGCTCTACCTCTTCAACACCCCAGCCATATTACCAGAACAGACAATTAAAACATCCTGGGATTCCGGAATTAGACAGATAAATTGTGCAGTGCCTGCAGGAACAGCATGCAAAAGATACTAATTTCATACATTTGTCACTGGAAATAGTGAAGCTTGCAAAATACGCAGAAAAGGTAGTATGGAGGTAGAGCTCCCTAACATTACACCCCCCATTAAACATACAGAAGGCATACACCCCCCACGTGCACACCCACATACACACAAACTGCAGAATAAATATGCAAACTGCAAGTTAATTTATTAAACTGCAGGAAAAAATCCACAGAAAGGATCACTGCCAATGGTCGGGTCTGAGGCTTTTTTTAACCACAGTTTAATTCATGAATCCCCCCAACTGATTACTGGTTCCAGTAAATAAATACATACCTCCAATTTCTTCCTCAGACCCTCCTGGTTTCAAGTGCCCCCACTGATCATGGCCTCCAAAACATTTTATTTCCATGATGTCTAGTGGACCCCATTCCCTATGCTGGATTCCTTAATCCACAAAAAGCAGCCATCAGTCCACCAACTCATCCCCCTCTATTCCCAGTATTCCCTGGTGTCTAGCAGACCTCCCCATCCATGATCCCTTATAAAAAAATTAATCGCAATTCCCTGGTGTCTAAGCGGACCCACATGCCCACACCCTGACAGTTTATCTGCCACCCACCCTGCTCTCCCCCACCCTGCCCCTGAGTGAGCCACCAGCGCAGCCCTCCTCTCTCCTCCACTATCAGTGGCCCACTGAATTGTCAGTGAATGACTGCATGGTTATACAAGCAGACACTCATTCACTGGCAGTTCATTCAACTGTGGATAGAATCAATTCCACAGTTTATACAAATTTTTCCATGGTTCACAAAAAAGTCCATAGAACTCGGCAAAAATCTGTGGAAAGTCCCGGTTTTGCCAATGGTGAAAGTTCCAAAATTTCCGCAAAACTTCGTGGAAGCTCCACAAAAGTGGAATTTGCAACTTTTACCCACCCCTAATTGCCAGTAACCAGGAAGTACTTCAGTGCATACCTCTCAACCTTTCGTCCCCCCAAATGTGTGGCAAGATGTGCGACAAATGGTCAGAAGGTGTGACATATCATCACCACACATGGCATTGCAAGCTCAAAACACTGCAGCTATCAGTGCACTAATATTTACTGCATACTATTTGCTGATAACTAAGCATCATATATCATAATGAATTTACGCTTTAAAATCTATGTGGGCATGAGCAATGTTTTGTATCACATTCTCCTTGTGGGACAACAGCTTTCTCAGAGCTAAAATGAGTGACATACCTCATAATGTGTAACATATGAGAGGTATGCTGCAGGGGAGTTTAGAAATCAAAACCGGCAATGATGTCCCTGCAAATTCAAAAAGATGAGTAACACAGGGCAGAAACCGAGGTGTGGTTAAGATGTGTATAGCTAAATGTTACATCTTTGAGGTACAGATGAGGTGAGTACTGCTAAATGCTACATTATAAAGTGCATTTGTGTTGTGCACTGCTAAATGTTAAATTTTAAGGTGTAGTTCAGGAGCATACTGCTGAATGTAAAGTTTGCATGGTGCTGATGAGGCTTATACCACTAAATGTACACGTTTTTAAGGAGCAGTTGAAGTGTGCAGTATTTGAGAGGTGGTAATAAGGTGGAGTCAAGGTGTACTTAGTGTGTACACACCTCAGACAAGGTGTATATCTCCAGTCATTCAGGAAATTATGAGATTTTCTACCTGGTGGTGCTAGGTGTGATGTGTGAAACAGCATTCTACCTGGAGACTGACATAGTTCTATACATCATCATCATCATCATCATTGTGACCTCACTAACTGTGACATCACTAGTAACCACGAAGAGCCAGTCTCCTGCTGCTTGACTGGTAACTGGTTGGCAATCAGGCAGCAAGGCATGTGACGTAACAATGAGCGAGGTCACATGCTGATGATGTAGTGTGAGGAATAGACCTAGATACATCTTCTTCCTGGGAAAGCACTGTGTTTCACATCACAGCCAATACTACTAGATTGTAAAACATTTAATGAGCTCATAGAAACAGATTAACAATTTTGTAATAAAGATTAATTTTGAAAATTACTAAAATGTTCTAACTGTTAATTTATGGTGCGACTAGCTCTTTAAATGTGTGGCGAGTTCTGCTAAGTTACACTTACCTATTTTCTGTTTACTAATGCAGAAAGGAGAGCAGATAATTTATAGAAACGTTGCATTACATGTTATCAGTTAACTGTCAGTTAACTGTTTTAGATCATTGCATGGTACAGAACGTTGCAGCCAGGCTGTTGACTGGTACTTCCAGGACCAGCCACTGGATGCCAGTGCTGTGTGGACTGCACTGGCTGCCAGTTCAGTGGCAGATCACCTATAAGGTAGGCTTGCTTACCTTTAAAGACCTACATGAGCAGGGACCCGACTACCTGAAAGGTCTCCTGACTCCCTAATCCCCCAATCATCCTCTTCGATCCACCAAAGAAGGATTGCTAAAGATTGCCAGGGTTTGCCTAAAAACGTCTGGAGCCCATGCTTTTTAATTTGCAGCACCAACCCTGTGTAATTCTCTACCTTTTTGGTTGAGAGAATGCCTGACTGTCAGTAGTTTTAAATATATGTTAAAAATGTACTTGGCTTTTTCAGACTGATTTTAAAGCATTTATATTGTTGTCTGTTTTTAATATTCTGGTTTATATTCTGTACAGTGCCTTGATTCTGAAAGGCACTATATAAATACAGATTTGATTGATTGATTGAAGCATAGAAAATGTCATCGGAAAAATGCCACTGGTTCATCCAGTCTGCCATGTTTTACCATACCCTCCCATGGTACCTATTGTCTAGTCAGTATTACTGCACCTCTTTCTCTCCTTTCCCAAGCCTACTGCTTCCCCTAAGTAACTATTAAGCCTTTTACTGAGCCCCAGTCATGTCTGAAACCATTACTAGTTCTTGCACCCACCTCTGCGGGGAGGCTGTTCCAGACCAGGGCTAAACTACTCTGTCTGCAAAATAAAATATTCTCAGATCTCTCCTGAATCCCCACCCCCACACCAGCTTCCTCCCATGTCCCCGTGTTCTTGATTCAGCAGTCCTGCTATACACTTCCTTGCAATCTACCTTGTTCATTCCTTTTAGGAACTTAAAGGTCTCTGTCATGTGACCCCTCTCCCTTCTGGTCTCCACATGTTCAGAGCCTTAAGTGATCTGCCCTGATGGCCTGGAATCATTTTGGTTACTCCCTGCTTCACTGTCTATGGCACACAAGACAATTAAAATGCTTATTTTTAGGTATGGCCCAGGAGATAACAAAGTAGAGCAGTATGGCTAACATCTAACTGGATTTCATGCAAAACTAAAGTTTACAGAAACAGAGGTAAAGCAATCATCACATAGTTTTGACATACTTATTGTGGTATGCATGTCACTAAAGATTATACCATTAATTAATTAATGTATTTATTTCATATAGCTGTTTGGTCCCCGTTGCCTCCTCCTGCCAACTGGCGATGGGACACATAGGTATTTTACAGGTTTTCTTCACTGACCCCCCCCCCCCAGAGGCCCTGGCACATGATCATATCAATCAAATCTTTATTTATCCAGGTGATCACCATTGAGCAAGCTCATTTACAAGGTGGACCTGCTGTTGGCTGGGACAATTGTTCAGTCACAGTTAAGGTATGCATAATACAAAATGAATAAGACAATTACAATAGTGATAGGAGCATAATATAAACATTCCAAAGGCACATATACAATCAATATATACATTAAACTACAGTAATATAATATAACCAGCAGCCTCAGAAGCCTGATGTGTATTATTGTTATATACAGGCAATAGGAGAGAACAAGGATTGTTTATGTTCTTGGTGATCAGCAGCAAGTTGTAGGCCTGAGAGGGAGACTCTAAGCTATGGAGGTGCATGTGACGTTGTCTGGGTCTCAGTCTTATGTGACGGGAGGTGGTGGGAAAGGAGAGGGTGAAGAAGATGTTAAGGGCAATTGGGGCAAAAGAAGGGCGGGTTTGCAATAGCGGCAGTGGGGGACTGGGGTCACCAACTGGGACTAGTGTAGATCAGGAGGAAGCAGCAATCAGGCTGCTAGGAACGAAGGTAGCAATTACAGATTTCGGCAAATGTTTTGTCATAAAGGGTCTTGAACAAGGCAATGCTGACAGGGGAGCTGAGTCTCAACGATCTTTGTATCCTGTTCTAGATCGTAGGCACGGCATAGCTTATGGCGACCCTTCCAAAGCGAGTATTGGTCCTTGGGACTTTCAGAGAAACCAGTGAGTGACTTCTTAAGGCATAGGTACTGATCTGACTCAGGGGGAGACAGTCAACAACGTATTGCAGGAGTTTGTTAGTAAGGGCTCGGAGCGTCCAAATGGCTGCATTTTTACACCACCTATTTTGAAGGGAAGGCCACCCTATGGCTGCGTATAGAGAGCAGTGATGTGTAGAGGATGGAAGACCAGTTATAAATCTCAGCGCTCTGTGGTACAATATGTCCAGTTTTGCGAGGTGTGAGACAGGGCAATGACCATAAATAAAGTCGGCATAGTCAATTAATTAGAGGAATGTCGATTGTACTAGCTGTCTTTTTGCTTCTGTAGTCAGGAGGCATTTAATTCTGAAAAAAAAGACGAAGTCTCTGCCTCATTTTTTTCAGCAGCTCTTCTGTGTGTTCCACAAAAGAGAGTTTATTGTCTAACCAGATGCCCAAGTGTTTGAATTTAGGTACAAATTCAAGTTTTTCACCTAATAAGGTAGAGATGGAAGGTATTGGACCAGCAGCAGCAGTGTAAGCCACTGGGCCTGATGGAAAGAAGAGCATGGCCTTGTTTTTTTTTGCATTAAGTAGTAGCTTTCTGCTTAAGAGTTGATGCTGTAGAATACTAAAATCGGTTTGTAGGTTAGCACAGGCAGCTTCAGAAGAATCATGACTTAAATAGAGCACCATATCATCGGCAAACAAGTGGATACTGGATTCTGTGATGCCTGTGTCCAGGCTGTTAATTTAGATGGTGAATAATAAAGGGACCAGTATGGAGCCCTGGGGGACTCCTCCTTTTATTGGTTTAAGTGAAGATAGCTCTTCTTCTGCCTTGATTTGATGTTGTCTGCCAGTGAGGTAGTCTTGGAACCACCCCAGTGGGGTTGAATCAATGCTTATAGATTTTAAGGTGGAGAGAAGCAGGCAGTGGTCGGTTGTCGAAAGCCTTACTGAGGTCCAAAAATACGGCACAAACAAATTTTTTATTGTCTAGATCCCATTGCCAGTCGTTAGTGACTTTAGACAGTGCCGTGATTGTTCTATGTTTCGCTCTAAAGCCAGACTGCATTGGGTTAAGTAATGTAGATTTGTCTAGGAAAGATCTCAACTGTAAATCCACAATTTTTTTCAGAAGCTTTGAGAGTATGGGCAGTAAGGAGATTGGCCTATAGTTATTCAAGTCACAGGGATCCCCTGCTTTAAACAGAGTGATAACGTGGGTGGTTTTCCATTCTTTGGGGATAGAGCCATGGGCTAGGAACAGGTTGAATAGATGTGATATAGGTGGAGCAAGAATGTGGTACACTATTTTCAAAAAATATGGGTTGAAAGAGTCAGCTCTGGCACTTTTTTTAATATCTAGTTGTAGTAGGAGGTCTTAAACTTCTTTTATGGTGGTAGGAGAAATGGAGAAAATCTCATTATTGTTATTTGGTTCTGGAGGCTGTGTGTTGATCTGTGGAAAGAGACTACTTACCGGTGCATTATCGAATGCCATGCTTGCAGTGGCAAAATGATTATTGGAAGCTTGCAGTATCTCAGTTTTATCACTGATGATAGCATTGTCAATGGTAATTTTAGTAGGGAGCGCAGTTCCTGGAGAGTGACCAGACAGTTCTTTTATGGTAGACCAGAATTTGGTAGGACGGTTTGACGTAGAGAGCAGCTCATTTTGATAAAAATTGGCCTTGGCCTCTCTGATCAACTTAGTGCAGGCATTTCTAGCTGCCCTAAAGAGACACCAATCTGCATCGGCATGTGATTTCTGGGCCTTTTTCCATAAATAATCTCTTTTGAGTAAGGCAGTCTTCAGGTCCACTGTAAACCAACGACAGGTTCTGGTTTTTATTCATGATTTAACCAAAGGAGCATGGTTGTTTAGGGTACTGGTTATGATTTCATGGAGAACGTCATAGGCATCACTCACTGATTTAGCCAGATAGAAGCTCTGCCAAAGCAAAGAGTTTTTTAGATTGTTGAAATATGCAAGAGGGTCGAAGTTCTGTTTGGATCTTTTAGTGGAGAATTTTGAGGTAGACGGAGGCTTGGTAACAGTTCTTTTGCCAGCAACAAAGTAGTGGTCACTAACATCTGCTGAGAGGATACCGGCATGGGAGAAGAAGTGAGGTCTGTTATCGAGGAGGACATCCAGGATGGTGCTTCTCATTGGATGTTTGTTGTTGAAGAGGATTGGCTCAGTTATAAGTTGAGTGAACCCATGGGAGTCACAGAATTGTTTCAAGGGTAATGAGACTTTAGACAGCCAGTCGTAATTAAGGTCACCTAATATAATTGTTTCCAGTGGGGTAGCATCCAGGAGAGATGACAGGTGTGCCAAGAGTTGCAGTCCTGCTGCAGGGGGTCTATAATAGCTTATGATGCAGAATGCCACTGATGGGGAAGGTTCAACTTTTAGAGACTAGCATTCAAATCCACAAGCAACAGAGGTGGCATCCAATATAGATACTGTAAATTTGTTTTTAACATAAATGGCTACTCCGTCACCCCTGGTCAGCCTGTCAGCCTGAAGAGGTGGTAGTTAAGGATATTGACTTCTGTGTCAGGTGTGGATGTCCATAGCCAGGATTTCGAGAGCACAAGTATGTCTGGTGCAGTGTGGATAATCCATGCCTGGACAGCATCCAACTTCTTCTTTTTTTTTTTTTTATAATTCATATTTTATTACTAATTTTCTTATACAAATTCAGAGAACAGAAAGTTAGCACATAGAATGCTAGTACATAGACTAATACATGAGCTGTCCCCATCCCCCCTTCCCCCCTCCCTCTCCCAAACAGCAGCAAGGCACTTACGCAAGTAAGAGAAAGAATATGATATCACCAATAAAAGACACTGGATACACAGATTCATTTAGCAGCTCTAATCCTAATTAGCATGTGAAGGGGATCCCAAATGTTCTTGTACCACTGCAATTTATTGTGGAGGCTCGCTATAGCTTTCTCAGTACCGTAAGTTAGCCAAAATTTCATTAACCCATTCTTGGTATGATGGGCCTACTGTGTCCCTCCAGTGCCGAGGCACAATTTTCTCAACTGATAGTGCAATCCTGGAAATATGAAACCTTCTAATCCTAACCTTAACAGAGGATAAATCCCCCCAATAAGAAGATATCAGGAGTGAAGTATTCCTGCAAACCCAGTATGGGGTCTAGGTTATCTTGGATGGCTATCCACAATAGTTTTATCTTGGGACATGACCAAAAGACATGAAGGAGCGTGCCTTCTTCTTGACATCCTCTGGTACAGGTCCCCGAACTTATAAGATCCCATTTCTTTAATTTAACAGGAGTGTAATACATGTTATACAATATGTGAAATTGCATGAGGCGGAGTCTATCCTGAGAAACATATTTATGACAAAACCTCCATAAAGCTGGTCAATTAGGAGTATATTGAGGAAAAAGGGAAACCCAGAGCTTGGTAGGGCATTCTGACCACCTGTATTTCCATTGATATAGGACACGATATATTTTGGAAATAGTACCTGGTGCCGCCAAGAAAGGGGAGAGGTCCGATAGAAACCTGAAAGTGGGGGAATGGGGAGGTACATTACCAAATACTGTAGAAAGTAAATGTTTTAATTGGGCCAGCCTGAAGTGAAAAGTTAAGGGAATATTAAACTTATGGATGATGTTAGAGACTGAGAGCCATTCCCCTGTGTCATCCAGAAAAATAGAGATTATCCCATCTCCTATCTGGGCTAACCATTTACGAGATAACTTATTTTTATTTATAGAGAAAGACGGGGAATTCCAAATAGACTGAGACAGATCGATTTCTGGGGAATACCGCAAAAATGAACAAAGCTATGCGTAAACTCTGAGGGATGCCCGGATGATAGAGCAACTAATAGTGTCCGGAAGGGAAGCTAATTTTAGATGGAACAATGTCCGAGGATCAATGTTCATGGACTGAATAAAATCTAGCTCAATTTTGAGCCAGGCCGGTCTTGAATATATTTCGGGCCCGGATTGACCCATCGCAAATATTTTGCAGTATGACTAGCCCAGTAATAAATTGCTAGATGGGGAATCCGTAGCCCTCCATCTATTTTTTGAGTGGCTAATTTGTAATATGCTAGCCTTGCTTGTTTATTAGACCAGATAAGATCTGTGAAAGTTCCATGCATTCTATGAAACCATGATAACAGTGTAAAGACATCAAGAAGTGAGAGGGGATAAAATAAGCGAGGAAAAATGTTCATTTTAATGATATTAATGTGGCCCCAACGAGAAAGAGGAAGTTTGGACCATCTATTGAGGTCCTGAACTATCGCTTGAGAGAGAGGCTCCAGGTTTTCCTTAAACCGGGAAGAAGGATTATGCGTCAAATTAATCCCAAGATATTTAAGGGCACGTGAGGACCAACCAAGACCAAGAGACGACAATTCATTTTTAAAAACCTTGTGATTAAGATGGAAAATGGTAGATTTAGCTAGATTCAACTTGTAATTTGAGAGAGCGCTGAACTTGGTGATTTCCTGCAACATGACGGGAATTGAGGTTTTAGGATGGGATAAATGGAGAAGGAGATCATCAGCACAAGCCGTGATCTTCACCACCTGATTGCTGATTGGGATACCACTTATCTCCGGATTATTGAGAATGTTTTGAATAAGGGCTTCTAAGTATAAATTAAATAAGAGGGGAGAGAGAGGGCAGCCCTGCTGAGTACCAGAAAACAGAGGAAAGGGTTTAGAGAATGCTCCATTACCAGAAACTCTGGCAGATGGGGTTTGATATAGGGCCCTAATCCATTCAATAAATTTAGCTGGAAAGCCATATACTTTGAGAGCCTGAAACAGGAAATTCCAATTAACATGATCAAATGCTTTCTCGGCATCCAAGGAGATTAATCCAGTAGGAAAGGCAGCATCCCTGGACACCAAGACTACGTGTGAGAGAGTGCGTAAATGGTCAGCTGATGAACGTCCCTTCATAAATCCCACCTGGGACATACCAATCAAGTCCAGGAGAACTCATGTTATCCTATCAGCCAATATCTTAGAGAGAATTTTTACATCTTGGTTCAATAAGGATATTGGTCTGTAGCTTTGCACTAATTCCGGATCTTTATCTGGCTTAGGGAGAAGTACAATCAGGACCTCAAACAAATGCGTATCTATTTTGGCTCCAGAAAGAATATGACAGTACAACCAGTGGAGGGCCGGCAATAGTTGTAGTTGAAAAGTTTTGTAAAATAAGGCAGAGAACCCATCTGGACCTGGGACCTTGTCTGATGGCAAAGCTCCTATAACCTCTGAAATTTCCTCTAGGGATATTGGTGAGGATAGAAAATTCCCCTGCGATTTTGACAGAACAGGTAAAGAGAAATCCTTTAGATAGGCATCAAGCTCTTCTAAGGAAGGAGGGTTATCCATATCCCTATATAGATTCTCGTAATAGGAAGCAAACTCCTGCACCACCTCAGAAGGGGATACCTTCAAGGATCCATCTACCTGGGCCCTAATTGGAGGTATAAATCTGGCTGATTCTTGCTGCTTTAACCTTAAAGCTAGTAGGCGACCCACCTTTTCTCCCTGATCGGTATAGTTTGCTTTAGAACAAATAATAGCTAATTCAGCTTTTTCCCTTAACAGGTCTAAATATTTATCTTTGGCTACCAAGAGCCTTCTCGTATCTTCTTCTGAGACATTAGAGGATAACCTAGTTTCCAAAGACCTAATTAGAGATAATGAAGCTAATAATTCAGCCTCTCTGTTTTTTTTCCCTTTTGGTGGTTAAACTAATAATAATCCCTTGCATGTATGATTTGAAAGCACCCCACAAAATAGCAGGAGCTGTGTCCTCAGGGGAGTTAGTAGAGAAAAAAAAATCAATCTGCTCCTTTATTAGGTCACAATATTCAGTATCTTTGAGTAATTGACCATTTAGTTTCCATCGGGTTTCTTTACGTGGAAGGTTAAGGAAGGCCAACTTAGAGATTACCAAGGAATGATCAGATACTGGACCTAGCTGGATTGAAGCAGTCAAGATCCCAGGCAACAGGGCCTGAGAGAGGAAAAGATAATCAATGCAAGACTGGGTTTTGTGCACCGGTGAGCTAAAGGTATAAACCCTGTCCTTTGGATGTAGCACATGCCATACATCACACAGTCCGCACTGATCCAACAAGTCCCTCAAGGCCCTCTGTCCAGGTGTTAAGCCCCTCAGCCCAGTACCAGATCTGTCTAATTCGGGATCAAGGGCCAGATTGAAATCCCCGCCTATTATTATACCCATAGGAAGCATAGGAAAGCATCCAACTTCTTTAGAAGGCTATAAATGTTAGCATACAAGAAGCTGCTTCCTTTTAGAGTTATAATTTCAGAAGAGGATGATAGCACTTTCATGGGGCCAGGGTTAAGTTCGATGTCACCCAAGCACAGAAGTAGGAGGAATGCAATTTTCCTCAGGTAACCAAGGAGAAGTTTGAAAGCATGAGTCTTTTAGCGTGTAGTGTAGATTTGAATACAGAGATCTGGGGGTCGAGTAGCCCTTTGGGCTGTCCTAACGATGCATAGCCTATGATCCCTACAAAGTAGCGCCAAACCATATGAGCATGTGGAGGTATGCTATGCACCCTGTTGTGCCAGCTCAGCCCCTTCCAATTCTCATAACTGTTTGCCACCTCCTCTCTGCCTACACTACCCACAGGACCTCCACCTGCTGGGAGCAGAATTACAGGGGGGCGCCAAGCCACCCTCACTACCCTCAGGAGAGGAGAGTTGCCCATCAGCATGCTTGATCTAACTCCTCCCTTCCCCCCATGCCAGCAACCAGACAACCTGAGGTGGTTTCCGAACCTAGGTCATTGATGTAGTGTGAAGTGTGGTGTTCAGCGTCTCAACCCCCAGCACCACCAGGCTGGCTATCATCAATTTACTTTAAAAAGCAGTATATGGCCGGCTCTGTGGCACCAAGCAAAGGGGTTCGCTTGGCACGCTGGCTACCTGGGTTCATGTTCGAACCCAGGTGCTAGAAACAGAGACCTGAAGGGAGGGTGTCTCACGTGTGTCCATTGGATGATTCTCTCCTGAGGTAAGACAAGCCTGGGTTCCTTCAGGTGGGTTGGCGGGTGAGCTTGGAGGACTTGAGGCCTTGACATGCCCTCCCGCATGTTCCCACCTCAGGAAGCCACCCTTCCAGCAAAATACATCAGGCAGGCCAAAGAAAACAGAATATTGGGCTCCCTGATGGATGGATGAGGAATGCCTGGCCTGCACTACCATGAAGCCCCAGACAGCCCGAACTAACCCAACGGCAGCCTCCTGGGGTATGCAGTTTGCCTGACAGCACTTCCCCCTTGAAGGAGAGGGACCCTCCAGACACAAGGAAAGGTTGAGTTACCCAGGTAGCATACCTCCACATGCTCACATGGCCATGTGCCAGGGCCTCGGGGGGGTGTCAGTGAAGAAAACCTGTAAAATACCTATGTGTCCCCATTTACTTAGCACTTACTTACAGCTTCAGCACTTCTCTGCACATCTCCCTCTGTATACTCTTCTTACCCCCTGGCCTTATTATGATTGTGTCATCTCTCCCTCTAGTGTTGACATCCTCCTCCTCCTCCTGAAACTCCCTTCCCCCATCCTTCTCCACAAAGGAATGACCCTCCTGGTTGGTCGTTCATGCCTTCCTGTTCTATTGTTAATACAATCTTCTTACCACACCTTGTTACTTCTATTGCTTTGTTTAGCACCCACCCCGGATGTTAGTGTATCCTTAATTTAATTTGTTAACAATCTAAACACTCTGCATTATCCAGTGTTGTTGTTGCTATTTTTTTACCGTATGTACCAGCCTGCACAAAGTGTCCAATTGTATTATTCCTTGTTCTGTTCCCTTCTGTCGGGACTATCTTGAAAATGAGCTTGCTCAATGATGAATCTGCCTGATTAAATAAAGTTTTGATTGGTTGATTGATTGATTGATTGATTGATTGAGAGAGACAGGGTCGAAAGATGGTGGTGAGGAACTGAGGTCAGGGTATGGCAGGGAGTGCGGCAGGCCAACGGAACTCCGAAGTAGTGGCCAGCAGGAGTGCCAGGGGGAGGAGCCTAAAAAAGAGCAGTATAGGCAGTAATGGTATAAACCACAAGTTTATATTCTAGGTAGCCCCCAGGACTTACCAGGCCCCAATTTCCCACAACTTCCCCTTCCAAGGCAGGGTGGCAGGGAGCGCCCTTGACCTAGTGGGTCAAGGATCCAGAGAGGCCATGCCTGAGTCACCAGGTATGGGGCCTGCAAGGAACAGCTACCAGCATGCCATCCAGGATGCCGTTTCCTACTTTCTTGTCTCCCCCAGAGTGGCAGAAAGGAGCCTGTGTGCAGTGGCATCAGTGGTTGTTTCATGCACGTTTCTGTGCATGGCACACAGGACACCTCGTGTTCCTCCACCGCCCAGTGTACTGTCCCCTAACCTCCACTAGGGTCCAAGCTCCAGGTGGCCTACCACTCCCTCCATGGAGGAGATCAGCACTCCCTTGGATGCTCGATCCTCCTCCCCCGGGCCAAACCTCTGATGTCCCAAGCTCATTCCTGAACTCAGGTCACTGGTGCCATAAGAGGTACCAGTACCACTGTGCGGGCAAGCTGGCACAGTATCACTATTAAGGGTGAATGAATGTGGACATTTTCAACTTCATTTCAGCTTTGATTTGGACCTCCTATCGCTGTGTGGGAATATACTTCCGACGAGGCAAATTTTCAGGTTTAAAACACACCGTGGTGTGATATTTATTTTTCAAAAGTTCGAAAAATAATAAATGAAAACAAAAACACTGCAAAGAAAATCACTACTTAACATCAGCAGTTTATCATATAATATAGTCCTGGATCTTAGAGCTCCTAAGACCCTTCTCATCTGCATTCAATAGCTTGTCTACAGTAGCAGTAGAACCTCTGTCCTCCCCCGCTGGACTGAAATGAAGTGAACGCATTGAAGAGGTTTTATATCTTTTGGTGGAGTCACCTGACTAAGCCTGTTCTATTTTCATGTCTGAACATGCTGCTATATGTCTGGACATGTTATTTCAAAACCAAGGGAGTTTGTTTGTTCCAGAGGGCTTCCTGGTTCAATTAAAGGAATGGTGTATATCTCCACAGATATTGCCTCTTCTCTGTATCTCTGATTCATAATGACTAAGCATTTTTATAAAGCATACCACAGTTTTTTGTTTAACTTTGTACAGTAACAAGCTTATAGTGTGAATTTATGAAATACCTTAAGGATTGTGTATAACTGTACTAATCATGAAATGATTAGTTAGATATGGCTTCTAAATAATTTTTTCTTTTAAAAGGTTTTAATAACTGTATTAATTCCTGCTATCTAAAATAGCCTTTATGTTTATTTTACACAAAATGCACTTATGCACTTTATACAACACCTCTCTGGGTGTTTGGCATATTTCCAGGGACTGGATGGATGGAAATGGAAAAATAATGAAAAGAGAGAACTAGTAGGACGTTCGTTTAGTAGGGATAGTAAAGAGCTGCACTACGCAGTCAACCTAGGATAGAGGTAAAAAGGAAAAAAAAGCTAAGAGAAAAGCATTAACTGCTATGTAACAGAAGTTTTGGTAGCTTGCAAATAAGGAGATAGAAAAGTGGCCCATCAGTCACAGGTGAGGGTGTAGCCTAACTCCACCACACCCTCCCTGTCATTAGCATGGCTTTCACACTGGCCAAAGGCACTTCAGATCTGTGGTATTGAATTTTAGCAAGCTTTATATAAGGTTAAGGGGCACCCCTGAACCACCCCTTGCCCACCCCAGACAGTTCCGTTCTCTTACACTCTTCTCTAGTCTTCCAGATATTTATTTATTTATTTAGTTTTTGTTGACCGGGTAAGTGCACTAGACAAATCCTGCCTATTTTCAGGCATGACCCAGGGAAGGGGGATACAGATGAATGCCAACTGACCTTGAACCAGATTAAACTGTTAGTTGTATTTTTAGTGAATGAGGGAAATTTGGCCAGGACACCGGGGAAATTCCCCTACTCTTTGGAGGGGGAACCTTTGGTGGACGGACGCAAGATGGCCACTGTGTCCCAACCTCCCGGAGTCGATGGAGTGTCTGAGCAGAGAGTGGGCTTCTTACCCTGCACAGGAAGAGTCAGATTATGGATTTGGTCAGCAAGATGCGTCTATTCCTGAGGAGTTTTTTCACGTTCCTAAGGTCTCTGATGAGGTATCTACTTACTCTGACCCTGATAGCATGCTGGTGGATTATGCGGCTATTATTGAACAAAAGGAGCGATTGTTACGAGATGTCCTTGCGGATGCTGATAGTTGCAACGGCAAAAAACAACGCCTATTGAGTGAACTGAGGGACTTGCGGTCTGATGCCTTGAGATTGTCACGAACAGCCCCCCGTACTTCCGGGTTGCCTGCGGCTTGCGTAACGCTCGGCTCGCAGTTGGAGCCGACCGCTGCCCTTGTGGATGTTCCTGATACGGGGATGGTTTGTGGCGAGGCTGCTGCATGTAAGTCCTTAACTCCTTCAGACTTTACTTTAACACAGCTTTCTTCCTCTGAATCACCGGTTAAGGGTTCATCGTTTCGGCTTGCAGGACAGCAGGTGAAGCGATTAGGGATGACTGCAGCTGTTCTTTCGAGTAAGGCTGTCCCTCCTACTGATATGGTTGACACTGATGAACAGCATAGGGGAGAGGATGTGGTTACTATTACGACAAATAGTACTAAGCCTTTGCGGGATCCTCCGATGTCCCCTATTAATGCAACTGATATTACGGCTCCACTAAAGACTGTTAATTTGTCCCTCTCTGATTTGCACCATTGGTCCCCGGAATGAGCAATTTCTGAGGCTGGTTGGGTACAAACACCCACAGGGGAATGGATACCAGATCCTAATGACTCTAATGTACAATCATATAACAGCCTGGGTGTTTCTCTGGACCATAGCCCATTTAAAACTGTAGTTTCTGGACCTATTCTGTCTGATACTGTTTCCCCTACAGCTACAGCTAGTAATGTAACTCTTTCTGTTGGTCAGGCCCATTCCCTGTCGGGGTTGCCAAAGGCTTCTTCTTCCAGTTCTGGCATTAATGGTTCTGTCCCTCCTCCTCCATTTAAGCTTTCTGATTTATTTACTAATACTGGGGAACCTGCTCCTCGTAGGAATGCTGTGCGTTTGTTATACAAGGGAGGATTAGAGGATCCCCGGACAGGCATGTATATTTCTAAAGTGTTACTAAAAGTTCAATGAAATTTATGTCTTCAGACATTTATGCCCTGATACATTTAGAATACCAATTATGACACTAGCTTAAAAACCTCTGGGGTTTGGGCGTTTTTAGTCCCATTTCAGAAGGTTAAGGACTCCCCTTTGGACCCTTTTTGCAGTCCCTTTGTGAAGCCTTTGATAAAACTAATCACTGTTTTATTCCACAATGAAGGTGTGCATATTGAAGACATCCTTTTTGGCTTCAACGACGGTGTGAGATTTTAGATAAACCTGTTCCTATCTTGGATAGCGAACAGATTTGGAATGGGGGTTGGAAATTGAGGGTTAAATTGTTTTCCTCTCCCGCTGGTCCACAACACCTTCCAAATAGTTTTTTTTTGGGACGCGATAGAGGTAGCCTGTTTTATGTTGGACAACCCAAGGCCTGTTTTAAATGCGGCTCTAGATCCCATTTGAATATGGCCTGTGATACTCCACGCTGCTCCCATTGCTTTGAATTTGGCCATTTAGCTGCCGTTGTTCGAATTTATTTAAATGTAATTTGTGTGAGCAGTCCGGACATGGTTATGCCAAATGCCCTTGGCTTCCTCACAATCGAGATCATTGCCCTTCCCATGAAGACCTAATTACAGGAGCCCAGCATGGTTTTTCTGTTACTACTAAATCCTCTGATGCTTCTATTCCTCCATGTGTCCCCTCCCACACAGTTTGACTCTGCTCTAGTGACAGACACTGGGTTGAATAGTGCAGTTCTGCCAGTAGATTCCCATTTGGTGTCTTCACCCCCATTGACAGAGGGTAATTTGGAAACCCCGTCTACGTCTTCTGATCCCACTCCCTTGGTTCAAGGTGAGATTTCAGATATGCCCCCTCCTTTATCCCAAGGTATCCCCTTTAAGAAGGTTGCCGCAAAAAAGCGTCATAGGTCGGGTAAAATGGTTCCGTCCCAACAAGGGTCTAAAGTACCTATGAGCACTGCCCCTTCAGAGTCTTGGAAAGCAGGAAACAGCTTTGCTGTTTTGGATTCCAAGGATGAGTCTGAAGGAGATGAGTCTGATCGCTCTTCTAGAGCCTCTGTGATTAATGATAATCTTTCAGACAGGGAGGATGGTGATACAGAGAAATGTGAAACATTTCCGAGACGTTCTCAGAGACGAAGAGTGTCGAAAGTTTCTTGATAATTTGAGTGGATGGTTTCTTTCAAGTGTTTAATCCTTTTTCCTTTTCTGATGACTGCTTTAACTGTGACTTCGCTTAATGTTAATAGCATCAAAAGTCATAAGAAACTGGTTACGGCTTTGACTTGTTTACAAACTTTGAAAGCTGACATTGTGTGTCTCCAGGATACCAGATTGAAGACCTGTTATGAAGTTCAGCAAGCCCGTAATCTTTGGTCATTAGGAATGTCCTTTTGGTCTAATGGCGAAGATCTTTGTTCTGGGGTGGGGTTTTGTTTACAAATCCATCCTTATGGTGTCCAAAATGGTGGATATTTTTCCAGGCGTGTCTTTTATTAGATATAAATTTTGGTGCGGAAAGATTCCGTTTGATTAATATATATGCCCCACAGACCAAAGCATTACGTGTAGCTCTTCTGAATGACATACACCCATATTTGCATACCTCACGTTTTGTTATTTGGGCGGTGATTTCAATTGTGTGCTTGATATTAAAGACAGAGGATGAAGACATCCAAATTGTTTTGTGATTCCCAAAAGCTGAATCAGATTCTAGACACGCACAGCTTAGAGATGCTTATCAAGTATTTATTCTGATGGGGTAGGACTTTTTCAAAATCAGTTATCTACCCATTAGATTTTGTATTTCTTTCATTGTCTTTACAAATCACTATGGTGTTATTGAATATTTGGGAATTTTCAGATCATAAATCCTTGACAGTACGAATGTCATGGGTTGGAGCTCCCCATTGTAAAAGAATATTTGGAGGATGAATGACTCCTTGCTATTGGATGAGTCTGTTCAGAAAGCTTGGCAGCAAGAGTTTGCTGCTAGATTATCTGTATTGGATGTCTATGATGATGTTGCCTCTTGGTGGGAAGATTCTAAATCTGTTTGGAAGAATTTTTTCAAAAATGTTCCAAGAGGAAATGTAATTCTCAATACTTGGAATATCTGAGATTGCGGTCGCAGTTGCAGAAACTAATTTCTTTAACTGAAACTAACGGTCTTGATTATAGTGCCCAGATTGGTCAAGTGAAACATCTTATGTTTCAATACCGATATGATAGGGCCAAATCTCTTGATTTCGAACATCGTTTTGGTTTAAAATTACATAAAGGTGCTTTGGATCCATTCACTGATTGTAAAAACAGAGTTGAGAATCGTGTTATTACGGAATTAAAATCGGATTCTGGGGATTTAGTACACACTCCAGCAGCTTTATTAGAGGTGGTGACTAGTTATTTAACTAACTTATATAGTGATGATGAACACGTTCAACGGATTTATTGGATCTAGCGGACCTAAATTTGCCTTGCGCTCTGCTGATGGTATTCTTTTGTTGCGTGACATTACTGGAGTCAGAAGCGAAGGATTCTATTTTTTCCTTGAAATTGGACTCTGCTCCTGGTACAGATGGTTTTGGGGCAGCCTTTTATAGGACATTTCACGCTACTTTGGTCCCACTTTTGACATCTTTGTTTAATGCAATGTTATCCTCTGCTAGTCTGGCTCCTTCTATGTATCATGCTATTGTAATTTTACTTTATAAAAAAGGTTTAAAAACTGATTTACGAAATTGGAGGACACTTAGTTTACTGAACACTGATTTAAAGATTTTAAGTAAAATCTTATTGCGTCGGCTTAACCCGATAGTAGATTCCTTGCTAAGTTCATCTCAAACCTGTTCTGTACCTGGCGTTCACAGTATGATAATCTATTAATTATCCGCAAACTTTTTTCAGTGTCCCAAACTGGTACCCTGCAAGGTTATTTACTAAGTTTGGATCAAGAGAAGGCATTCGATTATGTTTCACACAAGTTTTTATTCTCTGTTTTAAGAGCTTATGGTTTACCCACTCCTTTCACTGATTGGATTCGGCTGCTTTACCATTCCGCTTCCCTGATTCCTAATGTTAATGGTTGGTGTGGTCCTCCTATTTCAGTTCGGAGAGGTGTTCGGCAAGGCTGTCCGTTGAGTCCTTTATTATATGTTTTTTATATTGATATTTTTATCCGTATGGTTCTCACTAATAGTGTTTTCACAGGTGTGTGGCTGGCTGATACTGTTTTACCGATTAAAATCTTAGCATATGCTGATGATTTGGTGGTCTGTTTACATTCGCTTCATGACAAACCTCAGTTTGTTGCAATTTTAGAGTTATTTTCTAAAATTTCGGGATCTAAAATTAATCATGGTAAGTGTAAAGGGTTTCCCTTTGGTCTCTCACCCATTCCTGAATCTGGTACCTTGGCAGGAATCCCTATTTCTAAAGCTCCTATAACCATATTAGGAATTGAGTTTGGTGATCTTGATATGATGCATGCCAATTGGTCTCAAAAGATTGCTATTGCTCAATCTGTGGTGTCTCGTTGGAAAGGAAACAGATAGCAAAGCGTAAAGAGTTTTATTAATTAAAACTCTGCTTTTGCCATTTTTATATTTAAGTTATGTGTTTCCTCCCCATCTTCAGTTTTTCGTCTTTATCTAGTGTTTTTTCAAGCTTTTTGGGGAGTAGGCTAAACCCCATTAAGCAGGGTTTACATATAAGCCTATTAATCAAGGTGGAGTAGGTATGGTACATCCTATAGCCTTTTTCTTAGTATATTTTTGTCAAGTAATTTTTTGTCCTTTATTACGACCTGGATTCAAGCCCTGGTTTCTTATGTTAATTTGTGGTTCTTGAAATGTTTATCATATTGGAGATCAGCTACTTGGACTTCTCTGTCTAAGTTACCCTTATCCCTGTATGGTAAAGGGGCTTTTTCTTTAATTAAAAATGGAACCTGCTTATATAGCATTTAGAAACCTTGCATAGAAAACAGTTATATAACATTATGATTTCTGCAGATTTTCTGAACCTTTAACCTTTCCTGATTGTCTCCCTCAGTCCCAAGACAGGATTTTGAAATTACTTTCCCATGGACGGATACCGGCCTTTATTTGGGACAGTGTTTGGTTAAGTGCGTATGGTAGATTGCCCGTGCTAACAGCATAAACATAAACAGTTAAAGAGCGATGGTGTACTCGTGACCTCTGTCATTCTGAGTTGGAAACTCAGGAACATCTCTTTAGAATGCTCATACATTGTACCTTTTTGGGTTTGGTTAGCAGATAAATGGAAGGAACCTTTGTTTACATCTATTTCTTATCGACGATTAATGCATGGTTCACATAAGGGTGAATGGTCTAGGTATCCTGCAGATACTTTACTTTTAGTTTTTGTTATTAGATTTTATATCTGGCAGTCTAGAACTTTTGGTCTACCCAACAACGTACTGTTAAGTTTAAAGAACTTTTCCATAATATATTGCAGACTCTTCATACTGTTTATAACTCTGATGTCAAATCCTTTGGACAACCTGAATGCTCTGCCTTATGGGTGAATTGTTATCATTGGTTGACTTAATGTTTCTTTTTGTTTTTCTCTTTGCATCATGACTTGTGTTTGTACTTTGTTTGGAGTCCTCCATTTAATAAAAAATTCCCCTACTCTGCCTGCAGGGGTGTTGTCACTTCCTGTGGACAGGATGGAGGGCTCAGTTTGGCCGAACACAGGAGGAGGAGGAAGTGCTGATGTGGCAGGGGAGCAGGATGTGCTGCAAGGAGGAGGCCTGGTTTCAAGGCCTACAAACTTGCAAATGGGAGAGGAAGGTCAGAAAGCTATTGTTTTGGAGGCTGCAGTTTGGCAAATGAGAAAGACTTAAGTGCATCAATGGAGGAGAATGATGTGCGGTATGTTTCTTTGAAGATAACATGGATTGGTCTCAGATCATGGAGGATGCTGAAGGAAAAACCCAGGTACCGTACACCTTGCCTGATAATGTTAAGACTGTATCAGATAAAGAGAAATTAGTTTTAGAGCTGCTAAGAAAAGAAGAGCAGTTTAAATCACAACATGAAGAGCTGCAACAAGAACTGTTACCTTTGGATGCTGCAACTATGATTTCTGTTGTGCCGTTTGATGCACCTTGTGAATCTGCAGTGGCAGAATTGGCGAGTTCTTCAGCTTTATACTTACAGTCCAAGGATTTTAATACATTTTCTGATGAAGCACACCCTTTGGAGACTGTTCCCCTGCTTGACAAGCCTGTCTGTCGACCTGACAGTAGTGACGAGCTTCTGGTGAGTCAGCGAGCGGCTGACAGGAGCGAGGGTAGTGCGTCAGTGTCAGAGCGATTGAAGGATTTCTCCGCTGGAATGTGGAAATCATCTATTGCTTCAGGGCAAGATGTTCCCTTCATGGGTGAAGACTGGACAAAAGAGTCGGCTCTGCAAAAAGCTGGATGGATACAAGGAGCTGATGGACGATGGCTCCCAGATAAGACCTGGGAAACTTTTCAGGTACTTCTGTGAGTGGTTCTTCCCTTTGGAGGCAGTTTCTGTCAGTGTTTCTCATCATCTGCTACTGCTGTAGCATCGGGGAGGGTTGCTTACTGACACAGAACTATTAATGGAGGCATCGGGACCTTCTGGCCTGGCTTCTGAAACCACTTCACCTAGGATTCACCCCCCTCCCCAAATGAAGACAGGAGACGGCGTGGGCCTTTTTCTTCAGACCTGTTCAAAAATAACAAGGTTGAGCAAGCTCCTCGCCATAATGCTGTTCGCTTTCGGTATAGAGTGGTCTACAAGAGCATCCGGATAGGATTTATGTTGCCAGGACTTTATTACTTAATTCTATGCATTTTCATGCTGAAGACATATTTGCCTAATTAATATTAGAGGTGAAGATTATTTTGATGTCAGCTTTAAAACATTTATGGGTTAGAGCGCTTTTGGAGGAAATATGAATCTCTTAAAATGACTGCACTATGGACACCCTTTTGGCAATACCATTAACAAAACCCCTCTTTAAAACTATTAATATCATGTTTAGGAATGAGGTGTTAATGTGGGGATATTCTTTTGGTTAGGAAAAAATGTGATGTGTTGGGCCCTCGGAGGCCATCATGGATTGGAGGAATTTAGACAGAACTGGAGATTTAAAGTTAAATTACAAATAGTAGAAATGAGGTTAGCCATATACCTAACAGCTTTTTGGGAGTAAAGATAGGGTGTCTGTTTTACCCAGGTCAGACAAGCTTGTTATAAGTGTGGTAGTGGTAGGCACCTTAGCAGTACCTGTGATCGGTGCGCTGTGCTTTGTGTGGTGACTATGACCATGATAGTGCTGTTTGTAAAATGTCTTTCGCTGTAATTTATGTGAAGAACAGGGCCATGCGTACCATCAATGTCCTGGGCAGGTCAGAATAGACCTGAAGGCCCAGATAAGGACTCCCTTATCAGTCAGGCCCAAGATAGATGTAGGCCGCAAGGGCCGCATCCTTCAGCTGATGGAGAACCCCAAGCTAGGCCAACTAGTCACACCGATGCTTCTCCCTCTAGCCCTACTCATACTGCACAGGCCCCCTTCTGAGATACTGGTGCTTCCTTTTCTCATACCCCTGAAGAACTTGTGCCCTCTCAGTCTTCTCCTGTAATTTCTAACTTACAGAAACCTATGCCCCCCCCCCAGGAACTGATTTTCAGCTCCTAAAGGGTGACTAGGTCTGTTAGTAAAAGTAAGGCCCAACCTGTACAGATCCCACTTCAGAATACCTATCAGGTACTTCTAGATGGAGATATGGGTTCTAGTCTGATGTTTCTTCCAGGTCTAAGGTGGTCTCAGAGATGGAGTATGACAGGACATGGTTCTGTCTGGTAGGGGAGTTAAAAGAAATTAGGAAAAAAAGGAAAAAGATAAGGATTAATTTTTCTTTTCCCTATTTTGTTTATTTATGACCCTATAGTATAGCTTCTCTTAATGTTTGGAGTATACAGAACATTAAGAAAGAGCTACAGTTTTATCCTTCTGTAAGGATTTAAAACTGATATCCTTTTTTACAGAAACTAGGCTTCATTCCCTGCATGATATTTCTTCCACTAAGAGACTGTGGCCTAGGGGTTTCCTTTTTGGACATTTGGGGGATGCTGCGGATGGCTTAGGGATTTTGTTCTATACATCTCATGTCAAAGTCCAGCAAATTTTAGATATTGTCCCTGGGCGGACCCTTTGGTAGATGCTATTGGTATGGGTTTCCTGTACGCAGATTAACACTTATGCTCCACAAAGTAAAGTAGCTAGAGTGGTTATTTAATATTACTAAGCCTTTTCTTTTTACTGAGCGGCATGTGCTCTGGGGAGGATATGAACTGTGGGTTAGATTTAAAACTTAAAGATAATATTCAAAGAAGGTTTATTGTGACTCTCATGCTCTTAGAGATACTTATTGCTTACAGGCCTTAAAAGGCTTTATAGATTTCTGTACCAAGATACAGGAGCCACATATTATAGAAGTGCATTGTCTACGCGTATAGATTTCATTTTGTATCTCAGTTTTTATATCCTCAAAGATTTCAACTTTCTTTTTCTGAATTTACTGATCATGTTCTGCTATTATGATATATCTTTCGAAATTTTCCTGCTAGATTCCTGCTATTACTCGGGTGGAAGCTGAATGTTTGTTTTACAACACTCAGAGCTTAGATTAAAGTTGGCAAATCTATTTTTTATAGAAATCTGTGGCAGAATTTTATGAGGATTGGATGCATTGGTGGTTGGATACAAAGAGAATTTAAAAATTGTTTATCGATTTTGGTAAATTTATTGGTAATAAGGATTATTTACGATATTTGCACTATAGGGATCAGTTTTGTAAACTAATGTCCTTACCTAATGTCTCAGACTACAGAATTAAAACTCAATTGGATGAAATTAAAAAACAAATGTTTTCTTATCATGCTACTAAAGCAACTGTCCAGAATACAGAATTTAGATATAGTACAACCACACAACCTTATTCTGATCCGTATGCAGCCTGTAAGGATACTGTACTTCATAAAGTAATGACAGGTCTGTATGATAATAATGGCTGTTTGAAAACTTCAGATGTGTAAATGTTGGAAGTTGTACATTCTCATTTATTTAAATTTTGGGTACAGAACCTGTTTCTTCACGTATTTGGGGCAGAATGTTTCTTATTCTATTCCTCAGCTAGATTCTGTTTTAATTACTGAGCTAAATGCCTATTTCTGCCCAAGAGGTTAGGCGGCAATTACTAGATTAAAACCGGGATTTCTCCTGGGATAGATGGTTTATCGCATGAGTTCTATAAGCAGTATATAGATGAACTAAGTGCCATATTACCGTGTATTCCATTCTTTGGTTGAGACAGAGACAGATTCGTGCAGAACTTTGTCTCAGCATTGGTAGTTTTATTTTTAAATCTGGAGATAGATGTGATTTGTGTAATTGGAGGCCTATTAGTCTCCTTAATACTGATTATAAAATATTTTCTTCTATTCTGTGTAGTAGATTACAGAAGGTGGCATCCGTGCTGATACATCCTGCACAAACCTGCTCTGTTCCTGGGAGGAACATTAAACAAAATGTACTATTATTAAGGGCACTAACAGAATTTGGTAAACAAAATAAATTGTCTGGATTTCTTTTGGCCCTGGATCAGAGGAAGGCTTTTGATACTGTTTCTCACTCTTTTCTGTTTACTGTTTTAAAATGTTATGGATTACCTGGTCAAATGCTGGCATGGATTACATCCTTGTATAAGGGTGCTTCCTTTTCCCCCCATAGTTAATGGTTTGGTAGGGACAAGTATTGATTTAAAACGGGGGGTTCGTCAGGGATGCCCGCTAAGCCCTTTGCTTTTTACTTTTATATTAGATCCTTTGATCAGAGGGATAATAAGTAATGATTTGATTTTAGGTGTTTCTCCGTATGGATATTTCCTCAAAAATCTCTGCTTATGCAGATGATATTTGTCTTATAGTGCAAGATTCAGTTTCAGGAATTAGGGCATTACAACAGTTTGAGGATTTTTCTAGATTTTCGGAGTATATTTAAATTATGATAAATGTTTTGGTTTACAAATAGGTTTAGGGATGTGGTACAAATGATTGGTTCTGTTAATATAGTACATTCTTATATTAAGATTTTAGGAATTTATTTTGGATCTTGTGATGTGGCTTCTTTGAAATGGGAAGAGAAATTAGTGTTGGGGAAAGAAAGGTACAGATGGAAATCCTGGACTCTCAAAATTAAACGGGTTTCTATTATTAAAAGTTTCTTCTTCCCATTTTTTGTATATTAGTTATGTTTTCCCTTACCTTTAAAATTTGAAACTTGATTATTAAGTTGTTTTTCAAATGTTATGGGGTAACAGGTTAAATCCCATCAAAGAGATTTTACTTATCTGCCAATTCAGGCTGGGGGCTTGGTATGATAAATCCGGTGGTTTTTTTCTATTCTTTCTTTTTTAGTTCTATCTTGCATAATGATTTAAATACTACTGAGGATTTATGGATGGATTGGACGGATGAGCTGTTTAGCTCTTTTTTTCAATATTGGGGGGATCAAGGAATTAAGAAGGTCAAAGGCTTGAACCTTCCTGATTTTGCAGTCCCTGGTTTCAGAAAAGTAAAAGCATGGCAATTACAAAAAGCAGAGGCCTTTTTACTGAATAGAAAACAGATTTATCGTAGGATCATGGAAATGAATTTCTTGGTTCAGGTAGATCTTCCAAAATGCTGTCCATCTAGATTGCAGTTTGCATTGAAACTTTTAAGAGACCCTAGAGTTCCTGTGCATATGTGGGATGTTTCTTGGCTTTGTTGTTATGGGAGATTAGGGGTCCGTGGCAATTGGAAACATAAGGCAGTGGAGGAAAGGGAGTGTTTAAGACCAGGGTGTGATGGGTTATTAGAAACCCTAGAACATTTTTATATTAATTGGCCCAGATATTCAAACTGCGCCCAAAATGTGCACAACAGCAGGAGCAAGCACAAACCAATTGTGCATATGCGCAACAGGTGCGATATTCAAACATGGAACAGAACAAATTGCGCAAGCAGCCAACGTCTGAATATCGCACATTCTGCGCCACAGCGCAACCAGGAAGGAGAAGCTGAGCAGAAAGGTTGCACTATAGCGCAACCAGGGCAGCCCAGCTGAGCAGTCCAGAGGTGTCATAGCGCAAGCAGAAGCCCCCAGAGCAATGGAACTGCAATCCAGGAGGCAGGCTGGGGCCCACCGCCCAGCCATGCCACACATGGGCACAAGAACACTGCAGAACCAACAAGACACCTGCACCCCCAAGCACAGCATCACTGGGGTGGGACGGATGATCTACTAACCCATGGGGACAAGCCAACAAAGCACAGCAGAACCATGACACCCCAGCACAACCACTGGCAGGCTGAGATGCCACACACAGGGGTTGACAACCACAGTGCACATCAGCCCCTCACGCACAGCACACCTGCACCATGACCCCAAGACACCACCCATGTGCAGTGACTGGCACTGCAGGAAACCATGCATCCCCCAGCACCGTCAACCCGTGCAGCAGAGAAGCATACAAGCCAGACACCTGTGCACCCAGCAGTGGGTGGCAGCAGATGGCAAAGAGCAATAGAAAGTCACTGCCATGCCAGAATGCCTCCCATGCACACTGCGTCGCACACACACACACACATACACATGCAGGACCATACCACCCCAGATGGCATGTACACCACTGCAACTGAGCAACCATAGCCAGCTGCAAATCAGAGACCAACACAGTATTCATATCAAATATAAATGTATTCTCAAAATGTGTAGTACAAAACAATAAACCAGAACTATTTACAAGGGGGACGGTACAAAGGTGAGGTGGGCAAGGTGGGGATGAACAACTTGGAGGGAAGGCAGGGTGGTAGGGATGGGTGAAGTGGGAAGGGTAATGTGGCCTAAGGCCCAGCAGGCTGTCGTCCTCTGCCGGTGCTGCTGTTCTCTGCGATGCCTCCTCCAGCAGGCCATGTCTCTGGATGTCATTCAGGATGGCCAGTTATCTAGGGACACTTGTGTTGGGCCACGATGTCCGATGTATCCTCCTGAGAACTGTGAGGCCTAGGAAAATGGGAACACAATCAATGGCTGTGACTGACCACAACCCTGAACACCACCCAACCTGCAAGCCATATAGCCCAATGTCCCGCACCTGTGATGGCATGCACCCACCCACAGTGAACATGCACATGGCCATCACAAACAGGCGGCACCAGCTATGTGCACCACTGCACACACACACACACACTGCCCATGTCCATCATAGCACAAACAAGGCTGTCAAGTGACGTGGCAATGTGGTGCGATGCCAGTTACACAGCTATGTGCCCAGTGCATGCATGGACCACCAGTGATGCATACACAGACATGCTGTGACACTGGACAGTGATGCATGTCACCTGTGTCGTGCATACAAACATAGGTACATAGACAGTGTCAGCAGATAAGGGCCTATGGCCCACCCAGTCTGCCCATTTGAGCTTGTAAGTTCAGTTTGTTTTCCTAGAAGTCTGTTGCACCTTACCCCTGACCTCCAGAATTCCTTTATGTCTATCCCATGCATTCTTAAATCCCGTGATTGTTTCAGCCCCCACCACTTCCTCTGGCAGGGTGTTCCACTTGTCCACCACCCATTCTGTGAAGAAATTCTTTCTCATGTTTCCTCTAGATCGTCCTCCCTCCAACTTCATCCCATGCCCTCTAGTCCTGGAACATCTTTTTCGCTTAAAAATAGTGTTTTCCTGCACCCTGTTCCTCCCTGTAAGATACTTGTATGTCTCTATCATATCCCTCTCTCCTCCTCTCCTCCAGGAGTACATGTTCAGTTCTTTCAACCTGTCTTCATAGGACTTGTGATGCAATCCATGCACCATCTTTGTTGCCCTCCTCTGAACCTTCTCTACCCAGTCTATGTCCTTACATAGGTATGGTCTCCAGAACTGTACACTGTACTCAGGTGGGCCTCACTAGTGTCTTGTATAGTGGAATTATGACCTCCTTTTTCCTGCATGGTTGTGTTGTGCATGGCTGGTGGTCTTGCCCCCCCCAGCATGCAATAGCATCCATGACGTAATGATACTCACACTCCTCAAGCAGCTGGGTCTGCCGCTGCTGCTGCTGCTGGGGCGCAACACCCACCAGCACCGGAGCCCTGGCACGGCCCTCCTCACCCCATGCCTGCATCCTCACATCCCGGTCTGTGGGAGACATATGTTGAGAAAAGCATCAGTGTGACTCCAAAGCAGACTGCCCCCTGCCCCAGTGAGAGTGCCTGCCCACACAGCCAGACCCATGCATCTCACACCTGCACACACTGACACAGCCAACCATGGCAGAGCTATCACCTATGCACAGCCACCAAAACACACTCACACCCCTACAGAGAATACAGGTGCATAGATGGTACACCCACCTGGCCTAGGCACCACGCCCCTCCTGGCACGTGACCAGCCGATCCAGAAGTTGAGGATCCCTCCGGCAGAGGTCACTGTACCGGTGCCAGCACTGCTCAGCTGACCGGCACCATCCAGTGACCCTCACCAGGTCACTGGCCACTTGCTGCCAGACCTGCATCCTAGCAATGGTGAGGATCACCTCACCATACAGTACCCCATAGTGGGGCTCCACTAGGGCCACCAAGTTGGCCACTTCTACAGGGCTCCACTGCACTGCTCTTCTGCGAGCCATGGTACCAACTTTACAGCAGGAAATATGGCGCCCCACTGCGCCGTAACCCCACGTGGAGATGTTGCCCAATAGACCACCACAGGTTCCAATCACGCTGTTCGAACAGTGCCCTCACTTCACATAGCGCTGTCACCAGACAGCACAATAGGGCCGTACACATGGCAGCTGAACAGGGCCAGGGGGCAAAGGTCGGACACCAGGTCATGGGCAATGATGCAAGGCCATGCACAGTGCCATCTGACGTATACGCATCCTGCACGACCAACCAGCTGCGTACCAGTGCCACAGTGGACTATTGCGCAGTAGTGCCACAGCGCCATATAGTGCCCAGTGCTGTAGCGCCACTGGCACAATGGTGGCCATGGCCTGAATTGCCGATCGTGCACAGCACGTCAGCAGCGCAGAAGACACCTGCGTAAGCTATCTGGGCATGTACAATGCAGTGTACCACACAGTCACAGATCTGCGCCATTGGCTCAGCCGACTCAACCGTATTGCGCAAAAGAGCAAATTCGCAATATTCAGCTGACACATGCAAATCATCTGATCAGCCATTCAAAGGCGCAGTGGCGCAATTTGCATGTCATTATAGTTGCTCCACTCCTAATTTGCATGCATTGCGCTATAAATGTGCGACATTGGGCTGCGCTGGCCAGATTCGGGTACTGCAGGTGAGAGGTGAGTTGCATGCTGTGTGATGTTCTGGACAATGGTCATGGGAAAATGCTGTAGACTGCACAGTGACAGGTGTCCACTTCCCCATACAGATCGCCATGACCGAGCAGAGCCAAGGTGAGGAGGTGAGGATGGTGGTAGGAGGAGGCCCAACTTTACCCCAGCAGACAGAGGCCTCTTCCAGGCCTACCTGGATGAGGAGCCACTACTGAGTGGATGGAGGGGCACCTCTCAGTCCCATGCAGCTGCATGGGAGGGGGTAGCTCGGGCCGTGAACCTGCACGGAAGCCACCAGCGCTCCGTGCAGGAATGCAAGAAGAAGATGGGGACAGACCGCAGGAGGTTGAAGGAGAAGGTGACAGCCTTCAGGGCGGCACATGCTGGCACTGGCGGGGGCCAGCCAGCGGTGTTGGAGCTGACCCCGGCTGAGGAGACACTGGTTGCATCAATGCAGTGGAGTGCTATTGAGGGCATACCAGGAGGTGGATTCCAGACAGGTGGAAGCCCATCACTGCACGGTATGACATGGTGGTGGTGTTGGGGAGGTGGGGAAGGTTGTTCACATGCACTCACATGTACTCTCTTTCTGTTACAGATCCTGTTACCTTCAGGAGACAGTGGTGGAGGTCCAGGCAGTGATGATGACCTGCTGGACATGGGAGGAGGTCCATCCACCTCTGTCACCAGCCAGCATGCACTGCAGCAGCATGCACGCTGGGCCGCCAACTCTGGTGTCGGTGATTCAGGTGAGGGGGTGCTCAGCCTGTGTCTCAGCAGTCTGGCATGCAAGCATGCCAGCACGCTGTGACTATGGCTATGTAGCGTACCTGCACCATTGATGATGCAAGGACTGCAATGGGCAGTGATAGGTGTGTGTCCCATGACGGACACACAGCAGGCCAGCACGTGCCCCTGGGCCTTTCTGGTTCCAACTTGTGTACCAGCATGTTGGCACAGTCCCAGGCTGTGCCTGTCAGCACCGGTGGGGCAGCACCAGTGGCTGTGCAGGTGTCTGGCACTGTTGCTGCCACAGCGGTGGAACAAGTGGATCCTGGGGCACAGCGGTTGGAGGGGCAGCAGCAGCAGTCACCCACCAGGTCTGGGAGTACAGTGTCAAGCGGTGGCACATGTCCGCCGCCCTTTGATCCGCCCATTCCTGGTCCTGGCGAACAGCGCCCACCCTCAAGGGGTGTGGTGCATCAGGACCTTCCACACCCTGGGGGACAGGATGCCGTTGGGGCACAGTACCCATTGGATGAGCACACCCACCTGCTGCGGGAATCAGTACAGCTGCAGAGGCGGGTTGCAATGTCCGTGGAGGCACTGTCTGTGGCAGTGGAGCGGCACAGCAGGGATTGTGCTCTGGACCGTGCAGAGCTGGTTTGTATGCGGATGGATGTGACCGCCGCCATTGACAGGCTGACCCAGGCAGTGGTCTCTGTCGTGGACGCATTGGGCACACAGTCAAGTGCCCCCGTACCACACACCCCACACAGTTCACTCTCCACTCCCCGTTCCCGGCATCGTGCGACACCAGGCCTGTCGACGCTGGGTCCTGCTCTGGCCATCCCGAGCACCCCGGTGCAGGTTTGTTCGGCATGCTGCAGACCCCTGTGTGGGCAAGGTCGCGTTCGCGCAGTGGGACCCCTGGTGGGCCAACAGTGCCACCCCATGTGGCCCCTGCTCAGCCTGCCAGTACTGTTGGGTCACGGTGGGGCTGCCCATGCATCCGCGGTAGCTGTGGGACAGTGCTACATGACTGACCTGTCTCCCAGTGCGGGCCCTGTCCGGTGCTGCCCTGTGTGCAATGTGTGTCATGGTGGGCAGTGCACTGCTGGGTGCTCTGCTCACCATGCCGACACATGGACCACCTGCACACCCTCCCAACTGCTGTCCACAGGGGTGTGTGCATGATGATGCCTGAATTGTACTGTATACCTAGGTGCAAGGGTGCCCAGAATCTGACACACGTACTTGGACAGTACAGGTGGTGGGGGTGGTCGGTGGTTCTGTGTGTTAACAATGTCGGTTCTGCTGTGCTGTGCATCTGCCCATGTACGCTCTGTGCCTGGTGTGTGTGTGTCCATATGAGTCTTTACCCCTCCCTGATGGTATGTTTGCATGCCTGGACCCTTCCACTCCCCTGGCCGTCATGCACCCCTGGTGTGTTACCCTGTGTGCCTGTGGTTTGCGCATGGACAGTGTTGGTTGCACATGTCCCCTTGACTTACCTGTGTTCTGCATAGTGCTCCTCTGTGATGGTGTCCCGGTGCAGCTGGGCCTGCCGGATCAGTCGGGGGTCCCGCCGTCCTAGGGGGGGCTGCTCATCACCATCGCCACCGGCGCCACTGGCGTCCCCATCGCTGTCCCCCTCTTCAACCTGTATGGCTATCCCATGGTCTTTGGCCATGTTGTGCAGGATGCAACAGGCCAGGAATATCCCACAGGCCTTTTGGGGGCTGTACTGTAGGGCACCGCCGGAGGTGTCTAGGCATCGGAAGCGTGCCTTGAGCATCCCAAACACCCGCTCTATGATGTTGCATGTGGAAACATGTGCCTCATTATAGCATTGCTGCTATGGGGTCATGGGGCGCCAGTACGGTGTGAGTAGCCAGGGACGGAGTGGGTATCCGCTGTCACCTGTGTGGAAATAGTGGAGATCAGTCTCATGTTCAGGTCCATATTGCCCATATCCCTGTGTGCCACTACCATGGCACCTGCGGCATTCCCACCCTTGCCCCAAGTTTGCATTCCATACATGTGTACTCACCCACTAGATGGCCTGTGGGGATGTCCCCACTCCGAATCGATGGCACAGTGCAGACTGATACCATATGAAGGCATCATGTGCTCCACCAGGGTGTGTGGCACAGACATTGATTATGCGCCCAGTGGCATCACACACCACCTGGCAGTTGACACTGGAGAAGCCCTTTCTGTTCCTATATGCAGCCCCATCGGGGCCAGGTGGCGTGCGAATGGCCACATGGGTGCAGTCTATGGCCCCTAGCACGCCAGGCATACGTGCTACCCTGTGGAACTCCTGCATGTTTGCTGTACGCTCTGCCGCGGTGCTGGGGAAATGGATGTACTCCGCAGCATGTGGCAGCAGTGCGCTGAGGAATTGGGTGAGGATGTGTGACGTGGCCAACTGTGTGATGCCTGTGGTGTCCCCTGTTGACCTCTGGAAGGTGCCCGTGGTGAGCAGGCACATGCAGGCTGTCACCTTGGTCTCCACCGACAGAGCGTGACTCCGTCGTGAGGGTGCCTGCATCACATCACTGCACAGCTCACAGAGCCGTCTCAGTATTGCCCTGTTCAGGCGGTACCAGCCCACGATCTCTACATCTGTGTACAGCTCAAAGCTGATGTGGGCACAGTACTGCCTGTTGGGGGCATACCGCCGACGGGCCCTTCCACGGCCACATCCCCCTGCAGCATGCATTCTCACCTCCCTCATTACAGCTTCCATGTGGAAGCTGGCACTATCCATCTCCCTGGCTTCTGACCCCCTGGCTGGTGTTGCTGTGTTACCCCCGCTGTCCTCACTGCTACTTCCACTGCACTGGACACCCCCCGCTGGCCTCTACAGCCTATGGCCCACGCTTGCCTTGCCTGTCCTAGCCTGTCTCTGTCTGTCTGTCTGTCTCTCTCTCTCTCTCTCTCTCTCCCCCACTTGGCAGCCTTGTAGCGTTTTTGCACCACTTCCTTGAGCCTTTTTATTTTGGCTTATTTCCGCTAGTGCGCAATTTCCGGCTGTGCCGCTATTGCGCATTGTGCAAGTCTTTGAATATCGCATTGCGCTCTTTATGCATGGATCCACCCCCTTCAGTTGCGCATGCCTTCATTTTCATTGCGCTGTTGCTCAGCATGTTTTCGGTGGCGCAACTGCCTCCTTCTGAATATTGCAAAATGGCGCATTTTTGACTTGCGCATGCGCAACCCTGTTGCGCATGGTGCAACCCTTTTGAATATCTGGGCCATTGTCCATATATTGTACTTTTTTGGCTTGATTTACAGAGTAAATGGAAGTGGGGTTCTATTAATTATGAATCCTTAATTTTAGGGGACTACTCAGGGTTTTTAAGGAGATAGCACCCTAGTACTCTGAATGTGATCTTTGCCTGCATAAAATATCATCTTTGGCAAGCTCGGTGTCACTATTATTTGCAACATGCTGTTTTATTAAACTCTGTTATTATTTCACAAATTGAAAAAGCAATACAAAAAGTTAAAACTTCTGATTTTTTAAAGATGGATAGGAGGACATTTGCTATATTTTGGAAAAATGTAGAAAATTTATTTTGATTAATTTTTCTTGTTTTTTGATTGGTTTTGGATGTTCATTTCCTTTGTTATTTATATTACTGATTTTCTTTTTTTGAGTATTTTTTTGTGACTTCCTATGATGTTATTTCTCTGTAATAAAGAATTCCCCTACTCTGCAGTAGGGGGAACCTCTGGCCATTTCACAATGGCTGAGCCAGTCCCAGGACTGATGTGTGCAGAGAAGATTGTGCAGCAGGTCGGAGAGCTGGTCTCCTCCTCAGCTAATGGGCTTGCGGAGACCGAAATGTTTTTTGATGCGGCAACAAATATGCCTTTAATAGAAGTAACAGAAATCGATTCAAAAGGAGAAAAGCATTACCTTGGATCTATCGTGTGAAAACCAAAAAAAGCTCAGCAAAGATGCAATGGATGAAGCAACAAAGCTTACCTTGCAGCAACTTTTGCTGCAGAAAGAAACTTTGTTTCAACACAGGAAAGAAGAGTTATTGAAATGTTTTTTGCCACTGGACAAGACACAGTTCAGTGATCCCAGCTTGCATACGGGACTGCAGCTACCAAAGGTCACCATGGAAACAGACCATACTGAGGCACAGAGCGGGATGGACAGTGTCTACTGCAGGAAAGATTGTAACCAAGCTACAGCAACTACTTTTACATTTTCAGTGACTGAGGAACCTCACCCTAAGGAGAGAGTGCAACTAAAAGGTATGTCTAGTAAGTTATGATGGGCAGATGAGCCATTTATTAATGATGATTCGTGGTTAGCAGAAGACTCACTAAAAGCAGTAGGGTGGGTTCGCTCACCGGATACAAACAAATGGATTTTGGGATTTTCCCCAATAAAAATAGCAGGGGTTTCCATGCCAAAGACAGTGTCTTCTACTTCAGTAAGTAAAACAGATTGTTCCCAGAATGTTACTACTGATACGGCCCAAGCGACGGCAGAATTGCACACGACTGCAGATGAGGACTTAGCTTCACCTCTAGCTTTACCTGCAGAACTGGAACTGACACAGAACCTGATTTTGGGAGCTATACACAATATGGCAGAAGAGGATACTAGGCAAGAGATTTTAGAAGATCACCTTAGTTACTTTTCTGACATTTCTGATATTCCCAAGTGTATACCAGCTGAAATTAGGAATAGGCCTGTTCCTTTGGAGGAGAAGGGCATTTCTCGTCCTTCTTCAGCACAAAGTAGAACATATTATGCTTCCTTTTTTTTTTTCAAATACAGTGTATCCGGCCAAAAGGCACAATGCAATATGACTTGTTTATAATGGAGGTCTAGATACCTTCCTGATAGAATCTATGTGGGCAGAACATTGTTTAAAAAATACACATTTTACTGCCACAGAGTTATATACTCTTATACATATGTCTGGAGAAAATATACTTGATGTCAGTTTTAAATCAGGGTGTGGATTAGACAGATTTTGGGCCCAGTATCAGCAGGTCAAAAATTCATCACTATGGGCCCCTTTTGAAGTTATCCGTCTATCTATCACATTAAACTTTCACTGTTTTATTTAGAAACAAGGGTGTTAGTGTTGACGATTTTCTTTTTTGGTTAAAACAAAGATGTACTGTGACAAATAACCCTGAAGCTATATTTGATATGGAGGGGATTTGGACAGGTGGGTAGAGAATTTGTGTAATTTTAAGAACAGAAGAGGAAGGAGATCAACATTTACCTAATTGTTTTTTTCTAGGGAGAGACAGAGGTGTCCTGGTTTATCTGGACAACCCAAATCTTGTTACAAATGTGGTCAATAGGTCACATCAGTAGCACATGTGACAAGATTAAGTGTGCATTATGTTAAGAGGTGGGTCATACCAGTGGTCAGTGCAAAAGTACTGTAAAATGTAATTTATGTGGCAATGGGGGTCACTCTTATGTAGCTTGTCCTGAAGCTGCACATAGTACGTACTCTACTTCTGATAGTATGGAACAAAGACTTCTGATCCCTACTGCCCAGAGAGAATATAATAAACAAAGGATATTTGACAAACCCTTAGAGTCCTCAGTTCAACCAAATTTAATGACTAGGCCTAGTGAAGGCCTTATCAGAGACAAAATCCTAAACTCTGATTTAGAGGTAAGGAATGATGTTTCAGCTCCTGCTGATGACATAGTTGCAAATGACTCCAGGGTGTTAGAGGAAGAAGCTTGTCTTGGAGAAGATCTGAGTACTGCGATTTCCATACCCCCCCCTCCTCTCAAGCCAGATGAGGGTAAAGAAAAAAGGATGTCTACTAGAAAGTGTCAAACTTGGTCACAGCCAATTCTTAAAGTCCCTAAAACTGCACCGCTTGAAATTTCTACCAGATACCAGGCCTTATTTGATGGTGAGGCCTCTGATAGTGAATCAGTGAGCTCCTCTATAGAATCTAATACACAAGAAAATTTGTTAGATGGACAAAATTCTGGGGAGAAAACAATGGAACTTGGGGAAAAAATCAAAAAGGGAAAGTTAAAAAAAGGAGGCAATAGGATGCCTTTAATTTCTTACAATGTGTCTAGCATCACTTAAAATCCATACATCAAATGTTGATAGCATAAAAAATAATTGTAAAAGAAGGGCTGTCTTTCATCTTCTAGAGTCATACCCCCCTGGGGTCTTTCTTGTTCAGGATATCAGACTACATACTGTTACAGAAATTGCAGGTGGCAAGACCTGTATCTTGCCAAATCTGCTGATGCCACCGTCTCTGTCCTAAATGACAACCTCACCACCCTAATTAACAAGCATGCTACTCTTATTAAAATGAGGGTGCAGAAAATCTCGCATCTGTGGTTCACCCAAGAGCTCAAATCTGCACTTACCAATAGACACAAGCTATGGGCTAGGGTCAGGCACACAAAGAACCCCTGCAGACTGGCAGGCGTTTAGAACTGCCAGAAATGCCTGTGTTAAAAGTGTACGTGCTACTAAAGCAAAGTTCTACATCTCCACTCTGGAGCAGGCCAAAGGGAACTCCCAAAAAATCTGGAAGACTCTGCGATCCATTAAAGGCCATCCTGCTGCTCTGCTGCTTCCTCCCTTCCCACCAAGATTCTGGCCAAGGTCGGGATGGTTGAAAATAAACTGCGAATCCTTGAGGAACTTAACCTTCACTTTGCCACTGCTGGGTTAGCATTCAACTTCTCCCCATACGCTAGCCGAGTGAATAGCAACACTAGCCCAGATTCTATACATGCTGCTTCACCTCATCCCTTCCAGTTGTGCCTGTTTAGCTACAAAGAAGTCGAAGACATAATTCTTAGCCTTGACACCAAGAAAAGTGCAGGGGACGATGGTCTTGAATCATTTTTCTTTTTGCTAGGCTATGCCCAGCTCACAGCCCCCATTCTTCATATCTTCAGCCTCTCTATTACCACAGCCACTGTTCCATCCTGCTGTAAATCTGCCCATGTTCTTCCTCTTTTCCAACCAGGAGATCCTTGTGACTTAAACAACTATTGTCCTATCTCTGTCTTGCCTGTTCTCTCCAAAGTGCCAGAAAAACCTATATACAACCAACTGAAAAATCACCTTGAAGCGCACTCACTCCTAAACCCGGCCCAATCTTACTTCAGGTCAAAGTACAGTACCATCTCAGCCTTGGCTAAAGTCTCTAATGACTGGATCCATGCTATGGACACCAAAAAGGTTACTGGTGCAGTCTTTATAGACCTTAGTAAGGCCTTCAACACTGTAGACCATCACTTCCTAATCACCTGTCTTGCCTACATAGGTGCCACTCCACTTACCTTACAGTGGTTTAACAGTTATCTTATGGGAAGGATAGAAAAAGTCAAAGCTGATGGCTTACTATCTGCCCCCTTCCAATTGCCAGAGGAGTCCCTCAAGGCTCCATCCTGGGACCAATACTTTTTTCCCTGTACATCAACAACCTTGACTCCCACGTAAAGAACTCTAGCATACATTTCTTTACGGACGATACAGTTTTGTATGCATCAGGCTCATCCTTAACTGAAGTCAGGGAAGCACTCCAAGCTGACTTTATCCAGTTAGAAAGCAACCTTATCAATGTCAAGCTTCTCTTATATGCCAAAAAAACCAAGACAATGATTTTCTCGAGACTTGCCTTGTCTGGTGCCCTACCTATCCCACCTAAAAACTTCATAGTTACCTCCCTAGGTGAACCCTTGGAAGTCGTACCTAAATTTAAATATCTAGGTATGTGGATAGACAACAAGCTTTCCTTCAATGACCACTTCGAGGATCTATCAAAGAGGCTTAAAGGACGCTTGGGTTTCTTCTTTAGAAATAGGACCCTCTTTTCTCTTGCGTCCCTCAAAAGACTTGTCCAAGCAACATTCCTTCCCTTGCTTGACTACGGAGACATTATCTTTATCTCTTCCCCAACCTTGAGCCTATCTAAACTGGACGTACTTTATCACTGTGCTCTTTGCTTCATTACTAACTCTGCGTACAGGACCCACCACTGTGATCTTTATGCAGCTGTTGGGTGGACCTCTCTTGCCACCAGATGCCTCCTGCATGCTGGCATTTAGACCCTCAAATTACTACTCCACAAATTGCATGTCTATTTAACGTCTCTCATACACATCTCGCATAGTGCCCACTCCCTAAGGAAATCTGACCTTATCCTACTAGATGTTCCCAGGACACGTACCACAGCTGGCCAAAGACCTGTCTCATATGCCCTCCCAAACATTTGGAACCAACTACAAGCCATGCTGAAGCTAACCAACATTATAGCAATTAACTCCTACAAAACACTAGCTATCTCTAAATTAAAAGACATATGTAGGTGCTACTAGGCCCCCAACACCAAGTCAAATTCCTAGGTACCAACTGGCCCGCTACTTATTAAGTTGAAATGTGTTGCATAATTTAGGGCAAGGTTAAAGCTGGAATGTACTGCATATATAGCATAAGGACTTATATTGTGTATACCTCCTGTATTATATATTTTTTCTTCGTTGTTCTACATTTTATATCTCCTGTCTATGTAATTGCAAACTGTATGTGTATGTGCCTCAGGACCTCCTTGTGAATGAGCTTGCTCAATGGAGTCTTTCCTGCAATAAACTTGAACTTGAACTAAAGAATGGTACATAGGAATTTTGTATTGGTCTATTGGTACGGATCGATGTACAGGAGTAGGTATTCTTTTTCATCAGATACAACCTACTGTTGTTAAACTTTTATATTTATTATCAGGCAGGGTATTACTACTTGATTTTAGACTTGAGAATGTGTCTTTTCGTCTTATAAACATCTATGCCCCACAATTAAAGGTTGACCACACATCCCTATTTCATCAAATTATCCCTTACTTACATACAGCTCAAAATGTGATTTTTGGGGGAGAGTTCAATTGCGAGCTGAGCAAATTAGATAGGGGAGTGGATACAAAGATAGAAAAAATATTTGGAGACATGACAGCTTTAAACAAGGTAGTTCATATTTCCAATCTAAAAGATGCCCTGCTAGATCACAGGAGAAAAAGGAATAAAACATTCTTTAAAGGAAATTTATCTACAAGAATCGATTTTTTCTTTATCTCTAAGTCAATATGCATTCAGAAATCATCAGTGGATTTAGTGGAATACTCAGACCACAAACTTTTATACGCTCATTGTGGTTCCCCAGCAGCAATCATTGGTCCAGCATACCGGAAGCTTAACTCCAATGTTTTATTAGAAGCTACATGTTTACAAAATATCATATATTTTCTTATATGCAAAAAATCATTGTTTGATTTGTATGATGATCCAATTAATTGGTGGCTGGACACCAAAACTGAGATCAGGACCCTTCTAATGTTTAATAGTAAACAGCTTAAGAGCAATGATTATGTGGAATATTTACAAAATGAGAAACAGCTACAACACCTATATACTCTTTCTCAAACAACAAAACATGGTTTCATTGATCAAATAGCACATCTGAAACACAAAATGTTAGTATATCATGAAAAACTAACAGAAGGCCTTAAGCAACAACACCAATATAGTACGCAGGGTACTTTTGAGAATATATGCCCGCTTATTAGAAATCAGGATAGGATTAAGAAGAAAGTCATTGAGGCACTTTACGACACACAAGGGACAGTTCAAACTTCTAAATATAATATTTTGAATATTGTGTCCAGTTATTCAAAAGCCTTGTTTAATAAATCTGAAAAAGAATGTCCTAACTTCGAGCCTTTATTTCAGAAATTAGACATGCCTACTAGTCCTCAGGACCAGGTAGATGGACTGATTCAACCTTTTTCTACATTGGAAGTATTGGATACTATCAAATCACTAGCAAAGGGGACATCTCCAGGACAGGATGGGTTAATCATAGAATTTTACAGTATATTAGGACAGGAAATTTTGCAGGAACTCACTAAAGTTTATAATACCATTTTACAAAAGGGCATGATACCTTTAGAGATTGCTTCTGGAGATCTTGTTTTTCTGCATAAAAAAGGAGAAAAAAAGAGTTGTCTAATTTGAGGCCCATCAGTCTCCTGAATACTGATTTTAAAATTTTAACAAAAATGTTAAATAAAAGGTTACTGGCTGCTGCTAAATATGTACTAATACTCATTCAATCATGTACAGTGCCAGGCACTAATATTACTGACCAGATAATTTTATTACGTGACTTATTTGATAGACACAATTTAGAGATATTGAAGGGCTGTGTATTATCATTGGATCGAAAACAAGCCTTTGATAATGTCAATCATAATTTCTTATGGCAAACTTTATTATGCTATGGTATACCAACCACCTTTGTTAATTGGTTACGAGCTTTATATAAAACTGTCATGGTTAGGCCTTGCGTGAATGGGTTTCTTGGTCCCTATATACATATACAAAAAGGGGTAAGACAGGGATGTCCAATAAGCCCCCTGTTGTATATTTTTAGTATTGACCCCCTTTTTATGGCTGCTTAATACTGAAGTAGACATTAGGTCCCTACATTTGCCAAGTGCGGACCTCCCGTATAAAGCCATGGCTTATGCAGATGATGTGGTAATACTGGTAGGGGATGTTAGTTCTGCCGAGAAAGCGGTAGATATTTGCCATGAATATGGAACCTATTCAGGCACTTGTTTAAATCTCCAGAAAAGTATAGGAAAGCCTTTGGGTAACTGGGAAAGTTTTCAAGATAGCATAGCAGGAATTTCTGTTACATCAGGCACAATGAAAATCTTAGGAATAGAATTTGGAAGTGCACACATGGATGTAGATAATTGGGATACTAAATTACAAATTGGAACTAGAATGGTGCAAACCTGGCACCAGAGGAAAATGAGTTTTCAGAAAAGAGTATATCTTATTAAAACTTTCCTTATCTCTATATTTACATTTATTAGTGCTATATTTCCAGTACCTAAATTGAGAGAAGTATGACTTTATAGTCTTTTTTTTCAGTCTTTTTGGGGAAGTAGACTAAATCCAATTAAACGTAATATACTTTACTTACCTATAAGCCAAGGGGTACAAAATATTATTAATCCTATCATTTTCTTCTTCTGTCAGTTTTTATGTACTAATTTAAAACCCTTACTGTTGCAGACAGATCAGTGTTGGAGTAACATCCTAATACAAACAATGTCGCCATGGTGTTTAGACTGGGAGAACAACCAGTTAAAACAGATTAAAAAACGGACTTGGACACCACCATATTTAAGAGATGTCTTTGTGAAACTTAGATTATGGGGGATTATGAGGGAGAGGATATTAATGCAAACAAAGAAGCAGCTGTATGGGTATGTATGTGAAACACACTTTAGAGAAAGAGACACCTTTCCCAAATGTCCTTTGCATAATAAGGGAATCATTCTAGAGTTTGTTATTGAAAAAAGGATTCCGGTAAAATTTAAGGATATACATTGGCTGACATATCATGAAAGACTAAATGTGAAAGATAATCAAAAACATAAAACATTAGCAGAAAGAAGCTGTTCCAGGTCTAAGTGTATAAATCTATTGGAAACGATAACACATTTGTTTTTTACTTGAACATATATTTCTACATTTTGGGATTTTTTTGTATCATAAGACTAAAGAAGTATTTTTTCAACAGGTATCTTACAACTCTTTAATGTATGGAGAATATCCACACTCTTGGATGAAATGGGATAAGTGTACATTGAGACTTATTTTTGTAGTAATTAAGTGGTACATTTGGAATTCTAGATATTTATTTACCTTACAGCAAATTGATTTAACTTATGATGAATTGTATAACAAAATGATTAAAGACTTAGCAGGCATTTATTTTCAGGAAGCAAAATGTATGGATAGTAGGAGATTACAGTGCTGTTGGAGAAACTTATTGTGGATTACTGATAATGATGTACCAATCACATGAAATTGATCTGAGATAAGGGATTTTGTCATATCGGATAAGGCTTTCTTAATTTTAAAGATTCAACTGTTATTGTTTATCAATTATGTTTGAACTGGATGTTTTCTTATTTATGATTTGTAAGATTATCTTGTATGATTTCTAAATAAAAAAAATTCCCCTACTCTTTTTGATAAGTGCCATGGGATCTTTAACATCCACCAGAACTACCACCAATCCAGGCAGATGGGACCTCAGTTTAACGTCTCATCTGAAAGACGGCACCTCAGAAGTGCAGCACCCCTCTCATGCTGCACTACAGTGTCAGTACTGGGATATTAACCCATGTGCCAGATGTGGGAACTGAACCCACAGTCCTCTGATCTCCCGGCCTCAGAGGTGAGTGTGCTACCTACTGAGCCACTGACACTGCTGATTTAATTTACATCAGTCAGCACTTGGCACAGTGCCATGAGATGGAATTCATTTTTATATAAAATGTCTGAGGAAGTGGGGGGGGGATGATTGTGTTGGGAGTCATTAATATTGTAATGGGACTAGCTCATGGGACTAGCCCTGGCCACTAGAGAACAGCTAAAGTGTTTTATATAATTAACTGGTCAAAGTTATTTGAAAGTTGCCCAGCTGTTTGACTGTCTTGAATCAAAGGTTAAAGTGCTGAATAGTGGCACAGTCACTGAAAACAATTCCAGTGCTGACTCATTGTTAATCAGCATAAGGGCATTTCGGCAACCATGCACAATACAGATATGTTTTCAATGAGGGGTTCTCATGACAGCATAGGGACCTCAAGAGCAAAGCTTAAGTGATATACAGAATAATGCACTGGCAATGATGCACAAGGCTATGTTTCCATCAAGGGGTTCTGATGACATCATAGGGACCTTGCGAGCAAAACTCGAGCAATGTATAGAATAATGCATGAGCAACGATGCACAACAAGGCTATGTTTTCATCAAGGGGTTCTGATGACATCATAGGGACCTTGAGAGCAAAGCCCAAGTAACATACAAAATAATGTATGAGCAACGATGTTCAATAAGACTGTGCTTCCATTGAGGGTTTCTGATGACATCATTGGGACCTCGAGAGTGAAGTTCTAGTGATGTACAGAATAATGCATGGGCAATGATGCACAACAAGGCTGTGTTTTTATGGATGGGTTCTGATGACATCATGGGGTACCTCGAGAGAGCGAAGCTTGAATAAGATACAGAATAATGTATTGGCAACCATGCACAAAAAAGCCATGTTTCCATTGAGGAGTTCTAATGACATCACAGGGACCTCAAGAGTGAAGCTTGAGTAATGTACAGAGTAATGTATGATCAACCATGCACAAGGCTGTGTTTATTGAGGGATGGTGATGATATCATAGGGACCTCCGAGAGTAAAACTGAAGTAATATACAGAATAATGTACGGGCAGTCATGCACAACAAAGCTGTTTTCATCCAGGGGTTCTGATGACATCATAGGGACCACAAGATGCATGGGCAACCATGCAGAACAAAGCTGTGTTTCCATTATTTGTTTGTTTGTTTAAATGTTTCACCAGGAAGGCACACTGAGAGACAAATCGCTCGTCTCCCGGTGCGACCTGTGGGGAAGGGGTACAATAGGAATGAGACATTAAACATTCATGTTTCCATCTAGGGGTTCTGATGACAACATAGGGACCTCACAAGTAAAGCTCTAGTAATGTACAGAATAATGTATGGGCAACTATGCACAATATGGCTGTGTTTCCTTCAACAGGTTCTAATGATATCATACGGACCTCAAGAGTGAAGGTCAAGTAATGTACAGAGTTATGTATGTGCAATCATACATAACAAGGCTGTGTTTCTATCAAAGAGTTCTGATGACATCATAAGGACCTCGAGAGTGAAGCTCAAGTAATGTACAGAATAATGTATGGGCAGCTTGTTTTTTAACTGTTGCTGTGGTTGGGTTCCTTGAAACCATACAGGGTTGAGAGTTGTGCTTAAGTTCCATATAGCTGTCAGGCAGTGACAGTCAATGAGGAGGCAGAACAGGATGACAGACCAACCCCTCGCAGGCTCCACATTGGCTATTGGGCCATCTCCAGGAGCAGGATCTGTTGATGGTGGCAGGGGGAGTCACCAACCCTGCCACAGGGAGTAAGCTGTGTAGGAAGACCAGGATTGGAATGTAAGCCCCTGGGACACTGGGTGACGGAGTTGGATGAGTTATTTCAGAGGATAGCCTGCACTGGTCAGCGGAGGAGAAAACAAATTAATGACAAAAAAAGATAATAAGGGGTTATTTCTGTACCGTCGATGCACAAGAATACTGTTTATAGAATGAAATGACAAGCTTGTGGGATAAGGGTGGGAATGCATTGATGGCATTGACTAGTATGATATATTGGGAAAAGCTGGGGACCTCTACATCTGCCAGTAACAATAGTTACAGGCCTAAGGATGGTCATTCCAGGGTCCCTCTCTCATCAGGCTGCAGTTGTGGCTGGGGAAAATGCAGAGCTGGGAGACTGGGAAAGGAAGAGAATCTATGAGGAGACTGGGATAAAACCTATCACATGCAGGGAAGACCCTGTATGCCTCTTAAAGGAGTAGTACACTCTCATAAGTGTTATTTATTTCTTTGTCAACAGATGACACTTTCTGTGTAGCTGTTGTAGATATATGTGCTTGCTTTAGTTGGTTTTCACTGTTCACACCAGCCCCTGTAACTAGCCTGGGCGTCTCCATTTCTGCTTGTTGAAATTCTATTGTCTCTGAGAGGTGCATTAGCATATGAGAATATGTATCTCTATGCTGAAAGTACACATAACCAGAATAAAAACTCTCTAGAAACACACAGATGGAATGCAATTTAAAGGAAAACAGCCTGAATTACATCTAAGACAGTTTGCAAAGCTAACTGAAGGTAAATGTGGTATTTCACTCCTTCCGGCAGCTTGTTTTTTTGAACTGTAATTAAACAGACAGGCATACTTTGAGTCTAAAAGGTGCTGACACATCATGTTCTCATATGCTAATGCAGCTCTCTGGCTTATTGAGATTTAAACAAACATAAAATGGAGACCCCCAGGATAGTTACAAAGACTGATATGAACAAAGAAAATAAACTAAGGCAAACACAACTATCCCCAACAGCTACAGGGAAAGAGTTGTCTGCTGACAAGAAAACAAATAAAATGCACAAGATAAGAGGGTGTACTACTCATTTAATATTTTGTCACTGAAGTGTTGAATGCTGATACTCAAAATGTTGGCAAATGATGAGCACTGGCTTATCATCACACACATGGAGACAAACTCAGAACAGTGGAAGCTAGTGACTTCACAGCATACAAGCACTGATCACAGCCTGGACACTACCTGCAAACCCTGACAATAAGGTGATAATGACTCACACTGAGTCTTTTGTGTGGTGCCCATGTTCAATTTCAATTTATTTATTTTACCAGAAAAAGGCTCCATTGAGCAAGCTCATTCACAAGGAGGTCCTGGATAGGACAGTCATAGAGGTAAAACAACATACAACAAAGTACATAGAACAGGAACAGAGACACAATACAGTGAAATAATACATGTTTTAAGTCCACAATAAACATCCACAATATAAACAACATAGCAGAGCTTCAGTTGCTTTAGGAATAGAGCAAAACACATTGGAAAAGCAACTCAATGAGATAATGAATATATAGAATACACAATAGTGTGAGATCAGCAGTATTTCAGTACAGTTAAGTATGGCAATATACCGTGGAGTCATTAATATTGTAATCAAGTACTCAACTAGGTAACTAAGTTACTCAACTGGATAACTAGGTGTAATGGAATACATAGGGGAACATGACTGATTCAAGGCTATCAATATACTGTAGGCTATTATTGTTATACTATATAGCTCAGGTAATACATGGAGGTTGAAACAACCTATTTACATGTGCATACTTCAGCACAAATGCTATCAATAAAGGATTTAAAGTCATTTCTTCCAACCAGGGAACTAAGTTTGAGTGTACCCTGTAGCTTATTCTGGACAACCAGCATGATGTTACTGATGACAGATTTTCCAAAGTGCATAGAATACAAAGGCATATCTAGGAGAAGGATATTGCTTTTCCTAAGCACATAAGATCAAGTGATCCTGCAGAGGAGCTCTGTGATATATCCTGGTAAGTCATTAGATAACATCTTGTGAGCTTGTGAGTCCATATGTAGACATTGTGTAATCTCTTTTGGGCTAGGGAGGTCCACCTAACTGCTGCATAAAGGTTGTAATGATGAGTTAATGGTGGTAAATTTGTGGTGAACCTCAGAGCCCTACGACAAAGTATGTCAAAGCTATTTAAGCAATTCATAGGGCTGTGACTATAGATAATGTGCTCATGGTTTAATATTGGTACAAAGGTTGCTTGTACAAGGTGTGTTCGGACATTCACGGGAAAACAGTGTCGATTCCTGTATAAGAATCCAAGTCTGACTCGTAGCTTTTTGCAGACTACATGTGGCATTATTGTGCTCTGCAAAGGATAGCTTGCTTTCAATCCACACTCCTAAGTATCTGTAGCTTGTTACTACTTCAAGGTAATCTACAAGCAATGTACTGATGGGTGGAGAGGGGTATGTTTTGTTCTAGGATTGAGGAACCACATTACCTTAGTTTTGCTGGCATTAAGTAGTAGTTTAGCTCTGAAGAGATTCATTTGTAGCATGTTGAAAGCTGCCTATAATTCCGAGTGCACTGAAGATTTGTTAGGTCCTGATGTGTACAGCACTGTGTCAGCAGCATACAAATGAGGCTTTGCATTTGTGACATTGTAACTCAAGTTGTAGATCTATATCATGAAGAGGAGCAGCTCAAGGACTGAGCCCTGGAGTGCATCTATGGATAGCAGAGTGTGTGCTCATAGAGGACCTACTGCCTTACTTGTTGAATCCATCCAGACAAGTAATTTCTGACCCATAGCAAGGCTGTTGCCAAGAAACCAATACCTTGCAATCTAGCCAACAAAACAGAGTGATCAACTGTATCAAATACCTTGCTTAGATTGAAGAAAATGGTACCCATGGCTTGTTTGCAGTCTACAGCACACAGCCAGTTATTTGTGACCTTGGCTAAGGTGGCTGTGGTACTATGCTTAGGTATAAATTCAGATTGCTGAGGTGTCATTGTATTTATTTGGTCAAAGCATTCTCTTATCTGACTGTTTGCTATTTTTCCAACAACTTAGCCAGAACAGGTAATATGGAAATTGATCTGTAGTTATTTAGAATACTTGTACCCCCAGCTTTGTGTAGGGGGATGATGTGAGCCAATTTCCAACTTGATGGTAGCTCGCTACTGCATAAAGATAGATTGAAGAGATGAGTTATGGGAGCTGTGAGCTGTCTAAAGCCTATTTTGAGGAAGGCCCACTCAGGCTCATCTGCTTTTACATTTATTTTGGCATCTAACCCCAATAGCAGTTCCTCAGCTTGTTTGAATGAGACAGGCTGAAAGGAGAGGGTACTAGGAGAGTGTTCTTGAGTCAAAGGTGAAACTGGGTAAGTTGCAGATGTAGAGCTATTGAAAGCTGATCCAACTGATGCAAAATAGCTGTTCAGTGCCTCTAGTATGAGCTGTTTGTCTGTTATCACTTTGTCCCTTATGGCAATTTTTAGTGGGAGAGAGGGAGAGGATGTGACATCCTCCAATGATCTGATTAAATTCCAGAACTTATATGTATCATTTTTGTTGTCATCCAAGGAGTTGCAGTAGAATCTTGTTTTCGTATCCCTAATCAGGCATTCCTTTTTCTTCCAAAGATAGCCCAATACTCCTCTGTTTTTGTGTGCCTGGCCATGGCACAACACCTATCTTTATCCTTTAGCACATCTTTAAGCTCTTTATCGAATCAGGGGGTGGTTACTTTTTTAACCCATCTTTTTTGTAATGGTGCATGAATATTTACAACATCCATTATGCTATAATTGAATATTTCTGATGCATTGTGTACTGTTGGTGCAAGATAACATTTCTGCCATTTAATGTTAGCTAGGTCCCTTGTAATTTCTGAAATATTGACTCTTGTGAGATGCCTTTTATATATGTACTTTGATTGCAGGGGATGACACTTGTAACCTCTGACACAAGCAAAAATGTTGTGATCACGTATGTCATTGTGGAACATGGTTGAGACAGTCATTTTGTGAGGTCTGTTTGTAAGTACTAAATTCAGTAAGAAAACATTCACTGGACTGTTTTGGGTTTGATCTTGTAGTTTCCTTGATGATTTGTGTGAAACCTGAGGTATCACAAAGACTCTTCAGGCTGTCAGATTTTGTCCAGAACCAGTCAAAATTCAGGTTACCTGTACCAAAGTTTTATTTGGGTGACTATTGACTAGCTGAGATAAATGTGCAAGTATCTTTGTACCTCCTTTGGGAGGTCTGTAACATCCTACTATCCTTATGGATTCATTTTTTGATAGTCTAAGTTTAATTTCCAGGCATTCAAATTCATTAGGTGCTGTAAGGGTGCTGGTAATAGAAGCATCATATTTATACTTGACATAGCAGGCCAATCCATCCCCTCTAGTGGTCCTGTCCAGACAAAATAGATTATTGGAGTTGCACTGTCAAATGATTGTGCTGTTAAAGAGCTAGTGGACCCAAAGCAGGCAGACATGAAAATAATACAAATTTGATGAAGTAGTAAGTTGTAACATTTTATTTCTAAAGTATTTTCTTTTTTCCTCTTGTGCATCAGAAGATCTTCTATGTGATAATGTTGTGCAGGATGTGTGGAACAATGTTATCCTGGCAACTGACATATCTAGCGGTACTGCCCCCCACTACGTACAAACACATGAATTTTCCAGCAGATAAAGGCCTTATGGTCTATCAAGTGTGCAGCAAACAACCTTTATACTGCAGCTGCCCCTCTCTCCCTCCCTCTTACCTTATCCCATCCCATCCCCTTTTGAAGCAGTCCACTGTTCTACAGGATACCACTTCCACAGGCAACACATTCCACCAAGACACCACTCTCTCCATAAAAAAACTGTCTTCTCATTTCCCTACATGAACCTTCCCCCCTCCAATCTGAGATCATGACCTCGAATGTCCCTACCCCCTTAACTTGAATAGTCCCTCCATGCCTGGGTGATGTGTGGAACAGCACTTTGCCTGGCAGCTGACATATCTAGCTCTACTGCCCCCCACCTACACCATCAGCATTATGATTTCACTGACAGTGACATCATAGGTGAATGACCTGGTAGTCACTGAATTGCTGTTCTTACGCAGCAGTGACATCACAGTTAGTGAGGTCACAATTCTAGTGGTGTAGTGGGGGCCAGTAGAGCTAAATATGTCAGCTGCCAGGCAAAGTGTTGTTCCACATCACAGTTACTAACATCAGGTAAACAATCTTCTAATTAAACAAAGGGAAAATAAAAAGTACATCAGATATAAAAGGTAATGGTTGGCTGCTTTTAAAATCTAATATTAGTTTCAAGCAGTACACTAGCTCTTTAAGCTGCCTGAAGCACTGAGAGGAGATCAGCAGGAGAATTCAAGTCTGCTAAAGTAGGGGTCTTTGAACTTTATTCACAGCCATAGAGGATCTGCAGTAGTTAAGATGGGCAAGTAGAGGGCTAGCTGTACTAACACTGATCAATTTGTACTATGCTCCAGACTAGTAAAACAATGTTAAAATTGACCACTGATTATATGGCAAAACCATGAATATCCATCTCATAGCGGTTCCATTGTTGTGGTGGCTGCCAATTTCACAGTTACGGAGAAGAAGCTGTTATCTGTGTTGGGGCAGAGGATTCCTTGGTAGTAGAGCTGTGCTGGATTTTTACACTTTGCTTCTGCTGGAATTCTGTGGAATTTGTAAATTCAGCCTAAACCCATGGAATTCCATCAGAATTGGAATTTCAAAAATTTGACAGCATAATGCTTACAAAAGAGTAATATTTTGCAGTTTATGTAAACTACAGATTAATTTTCTGCAAACTGCTGAATAATGCTTCATCAGTTAATGTAATCCACAAAACATTGTTTCACAGTTTGCAAAGAAAGGCTTCTTGGAATTTCCATGGAATTAAAAAAAGAAGCCCCAAAAACCATTTTGGGAGTGGAATTGCCATTGCACATGAATTCCGCATTCTGCACTGCTCTACATGGTGACTTTGTGTAGTCTGGTAACATAAAAAATTACACATATCCCTGTAAGGCAAAGCATCATGGGAAGTATTTTCAAATCACCATGAAAGAGTTTAGACTGGTTCTGCATTAAGTAAGAGTGTATGGTACTAAATGGCTTCACTCACTCACTCTGCAAAGGTTGAAAAAAAGACACAGACACAAGTTTTGTCCCACACAGGATTCATCAGTGTGCCTCAAGGGAAAGGTTGAACCAGTAACATTTTTTGGTCTTAGAAAAAACAAAAGAACCAACACACACACACACACACACACACACACACACACACACACACACACAGCTGCAAAAGCAGCTTATTAGTACAGGGATAAAGCAGTGAAATAGCCCAAGTCTCCAATGCTTTGAGGTGCACTTTTTCTTTGTCAGTTGGGGCATACCATGCCCCCACTGATGAAGAGGTAGCACACCTCGAAGCACTGGAGAATTAGGCTGTTTTACCACTGTATCCATGTACTAATAAATCATTTTTACAGCTATCTGTGTGTACACCGGTTCCTTTGTTTTTTTCTGATTCAGTATTGCCTTCTTCTCAGCAACACCACACAACCCTTTCAGTGCGTCTCTGTGTGTGTTTGTGTTCTATGATATTTTTTTTCTCTTACTGGTTTGAGTCATGGTGGACTCAAAACAAGAAAGTAATTTTAAAGTCAAAGAACCACAGCCCATATACTTTCCATGATTATTTGCATTATGTGGGTATGTGTAATTTTACATTTCTATGAAGCTTGGCTTTACTGCCAATGCCATTTTGGGTTACCCTTATCTCAGTGCTTTTGTGATGAGGTTTTTTAATCTTTTAGACTACTTTTTAACGTGATTTGTGCACATTCGGGGCATTGCCAAACAGTGTGTCATTGGAGACTTTTTTAATTGCAGTTGTGATGCTGTCTACTCCTGCTCCACTGGAATTGTAAATAATATGCTTGCATGGGGCTTCAAAAAGGAGCCTCAGGAGGCGTGGTTGTTTTCAGTTCAGAGGCAGAGCAGTGCAGTGCAGTGTGCAAGAATAGTGCATAAGGGTTTAGTAGAATTTGATTGACAAGTGAATCTTAACTGTGAATTAAGAACGTTGAAACACTGCTTTCTTTGTTATGTTATGGGCCTTATCCATACATATTCATTGATAATCTATACAGATCTATGCATTATCTACAGAATGTTCGCTGTGCACCATTTTTAATCAATAAGGCATGACAAGGTGTGTTTCATCTAAGCAATAAGGCATGACGGGGGTGCGTTATAGTGGGATAATGGCCTGCCTAAGGAGGGTTGAAGACAAGGTGAAGCCGAATGCTTTCACCACATCCTGACCCTATACAAGTCCTATGTTAGGCCATATACTGATTATGGATCTCCCTTTTGGAGTCCATACCTAGTCTCCGATATTAAAAGAATAGAACAGAATCAACATAGGGCAACCAAACTTGTCCCCCACCTCTCTCATTTGGACTATAACACCAGACTTCAGAAAACTGGTTTATAGTCACTTACGCTTAGAAGGACAAGGGGTGATCTATTACAATTATTTAAATCACCAACATTAATGCATCTATGTGGCATCTCGTATTCTGATAGAAAGATTGTAGCTAGACTACACAATAAGTAAATCAATGTTAATCGTGCCAACAACAATAAAAGACAATGTTTTTACAATTAGAGCCCCAAGGCTGTGGAATACACTACCACAGGATGTAGTTGATTCAATAAATATTACAATCTTCAAAAATAAACTTGACAAATGGTTGTTCAACAAAATTTGGGTTAATGTTCCACTTGTGTGGAGGACAATCTCGATGGGCATTCACCTTCTTTTGTCCACAAAACCAAGTAACCATACATGGATACATAGATACATAGATACATAGATGCATAGACAGTGTCGGCAGATAAGGGCCTATGGCCCACCCAGTCTGCCCATTTGAGCTTGTAAGTTCAGTTTGTTTTCCTAGAAGTCTGTTGCCCCTTACCCCTGACCTTCAGAATTCCTTTATGTCTATCCCATGCATTCTTAAATCCCGTGATTGTTTCAGCCCCCACCACTTCCTCTGGCAGGGTGTTCCACTTGTCCACCACCCGTTCTGTGAAGAAATTCTTTCTCATGTTTCCTCTGAATCCTCCTCCAACTTCATCCCATGCCCTCTAGTCCTGGAACATCTTTTCGCTTAAAATAGTGTTTTCCTGCACCCTGTTCCTCCCTGTAAGATACTTGTATGTCTATATCATATCCCTCTCTCCTCCTCTCCTTCAGGAGTACATGTTCAGTTCCATCAACCTGTCTTCATAGGACTTGTGATGCAATCCATGCACCATCTTTGTTGCCCTCCTCTGAACCTTCTCTACCTGTCTATGTCCTTACGTAGGTATGGTCTCCAGAACTGTACACTGTACTCCAGGTGGGGCCTCACTAATGTCTTGTATAGCGGAATTATGATCTCCCTTTTCCTGCTGGTGATGCCCCTGCCTATACATCCAGCATCCTATTTGCTTTACCTGCTGCCTTGTCACACTGTTTCCCTGAGGTCATCAGAGATGATAACCCCAAGATCCCTTTCCTGCTTGGTGCATGCTATATCCTCACACCCCAACTGATATATTGTGCCAGGGTTTTTGTGCCCCATATGCATTATCTTGCACTTCTTTGCATTGAATTTCAACTGCCAAACCCCTGACCATTCTTCAAGTTTCTGCAGGTCGCTTCTCATTCTATCTACACCCTCTGGTGTGTCTACTCTGTTACAGAGCTTTGTGTCATCAGCGAACAGTGAAATTCTGCCTTCTAGATCCTGCGCCATGTCACTGATGAAGATGTTAGATGTTGAATAGGACCAGTCCCAGCACTGATCCCTGTGGTACTCCACTGGTCACTCTTCCCTCTGTGGAGTGACAGCCATTTACCACCACCTTCTGTGTCCTGCCACCCAGCCAGTTACCTACCCACCACACTACTGTCCTGCCCACACCCATATTCCCCAATTTGTGTAATAGTCTTCTATGTGGCACAGTGTCAAAGGCCTTGCTGAAGTCCAGATAGGCCATGTCCACTGCCCTCCCCTGATCCACCTCCCTAGTCACCCAGTCAAAACAGTCAATGAGGTTGGTCTGACATGACCTCCCCTGTGAAACCATGCTGCCTTGGGTCCTGTAGTCCATTGACAACCAGATGTTCCACCAATCTCTCCTTCAGTAGTGCTTCCATGATCTTCCCCACTACCGAGGTGAGGCTGACTGGTCTGTAGTTCCCTGCTTCCTCTTTGTTCCCACTTTTGTATAAGGGGACTACATCTGCTGTCCTCCAGTCTTTGGGTACTTCCCCTGTTTCCAGTGATCGGCTAAACAGGATAGCCAGAGGTTCAGCCACCACCTCTCTTAGTTCTTTAAGGACCCTGGGGTGCACCCTATCTGGCCCCATTGCTTTATCAACTCTTATTACTTCCAGTTCCTTCAGGACCCTTTCTTGTGTAAAGGGACTTGTGTCCATTTCTGCACCATTCTCACCGCTTGTACTCCCTTCAGACCCATTACCCTCCTCTTCCTCAGTAAAGACTGAGCAGAAATACCTGTTCAATATGTCAGCTTTACTGTTGTCATCCTCCACGTGGCCCCATCCTCCCCTTCAGTCTCACTATCCATCCCTTCTTTCTTTTTTCACTTATGTACCTGTAAAAGATTTTGTCCCCTCTACCCACTGATTTTGCAATGTGTTCTTCTGTCTGAGCTTTGGCTTCCCTTACTGACCTCCCTGCCTCCCTTTGCTTATCCTGGTACTTCTCCCTATCCCCTTCTGCCTGTGTCTTTTTGATGACTTTTGGGCTCGTCCGGGATTTGAACCCGGGACCTCTCGCACCCTAAGCGAGAATCATACCCCTAGACCAACGAGCCAAGAAACCAAGTAACTAGAAGAGCAATTATCCCACCATAATGCACTCCATGGAATGCCTTATTGTGATTATGAGATGGATCACTTGTAGAAAATAATTTATATATACAGTATATATATTTTATTACTATATTTCAAAAAAGGCAAAAAAAGAGTAATTAGTGTAAACAACAACAACAAAAAATTAAATATGGACATTGTAGTATTTATTGCTTTCCAGTAGGTGGCACCAAACTCTTTAGTGGCAGTATTGATGACAGGCAGTGGCTTCCCTTCTTGCAGCTGCCATGGAGTGGGGCTGAGTTGTTTGTGGTCATGGAATGGCAGCTGCTGTGAAGTAAAGTCAAGCCAAGTACTTTCCTTGAAGTACTGGAGTCAGGTCGGCTGAACGGCTGCTACATTTTTAAAACAATGGATGAGTTGAGTCCACGGGTTTTTGAGTGGTGTCAGGCCTGAGTGTGAGCCATTTTTTTTTTTTTTTTTTTGTGATCAATGGTTAAGCTTGAGCAGGCGATAGTAGAATGTAGCCAAGTGAGGGGTGGAGATATTACTTTTAGCCATGGTTGGTGACTTAGGTATAAACATTTCTTTTTTTATGCTTTCATAGTTTAGAATAGCAGACCATCCAGAAGTGCCTCATTGTGTAGTGTACTATCACTGTGTGCCACTGTCATTTGTGGACATTTTGCCCTAATGAGATGTGGATTAGTACAGTCGGGGTGCAGAGTCTTGATGGTGTGCTGGATTCTCTCAGCTGGGCTATCATGCTGGGATAAGAGTCCAGCTGAAAGTAGCTATTGGCCTATCAGGATTCAGCATTCTTTACACTCATTTCATAATGTGGGATCACAGAACATCTGAGGAAGTGAGACATGGGGCAATGCAGAGTGCTTTATGCACATGAGAAGTGCCAGTATGCCACAATTGTGCACCCACAGAGTGCCTTATTGTAATTATAGGCAATAGAAACATACTGTAGATACTCTCAGCAAATAAAGATCAACATTCCATCCAGTCTATATAGCTATTACCCTACCTCAGTCCCTGACCTAGTGTTCTGGAGGGTTACCCACCCCTGCCCCCAACTCATGAATCAATCCTTTACATCTGTAATGCATGTTACTGGAATGATCAGCTACTTTCCTCTGTCCCAGTCAAGCGTGAACACATTTATAGTACACAACTCCACCACTTTCACTTATAATCTTTTCAATGGCTTAACCACCCTCTCAGTGAAATAGAACTTCCTCAGATATCTCCTATATTTGCCCCAGCCAACCTCCATTCAAGCTCCCTCTTGACAACTTACCTATTCTGATCGAAAAGGTCTTTGCTGACTGGGAGATGGCCATATTTGGCTACAACATATTCAGGAAAGACAGGGCAGGTAGGAAGGGGGGAGGAGTACCCCCTGTATAGCTCTATCCTGCTACTGTGCTATTCCACTCACAGCACATCCTCCCTTATCCCTTTCCCATTCCTGCCCTCTTTTCATCCTACTGCATCCCCCCTTCCTTTACCCCTCCACTCCCACTTCCCCCTCTCTCCTCTGTTTCCTCACCTTGTTCTCTCCCTCTCCCTCTACCCCCACCCCATGGGTCTTTCTGCTTAAGCTTCATTGTGGAATCTCCCTCCTTGCTCTTATTTTGCTCCTTCCACACCCTAATTCTCCCCCTGTACTTTCTCTCCTTGTAAGCCCTTTCATCCCTCTTCAGAGAAGGCCACTGGTTGCACTTGACACAATATTTATCTTGCCATATTGTTCTTTTGTTTATGTAATTACTTTCCTCATGTTGTACTACCTACTGAAACCATTGTAACTTGCTATTCTTGTGACTTGACGTGGAACGTCTGTAAAAGAGCCCTTGGCCCAAAGGTCTTTCTGATTTATTAAATAAATAAATAAATGCAAAAAAGTAGTGTCACTTTACGTGAAAGATGGTATAAAGGCCACAGAGATCCAGGAGGAACAAAATGGTGGAGAGATACTGTAGGTTAAGCTGGAAAGGAAAATGGGGCCAGCCATCCACTAAGGGGTGGTCTACAGACCACCAGCCCAGGAGGAAGAAACAGATAGGGAGCTGATGCTAGTCATCCAAAGGATGGCAGACAAGGGTGAGGTGGTGCTGAATGGAGACCTCAATATTCCAGACATGGACTGGAGCTTCCCAGCAGCAGCATCAACCAGGACCAGATATATTCTGGACTCCCTTCAAGATGCCTTCCTCAAGCAACTGATCATGGAACCAACTCGGCAGAAGGCAATACTAGACCTTGTGCTCACAAACAGGGACAATGTGATGGGGTAACAGTGGGGGAGCACCTGGGGAACAGAGACAACCAGTCACTGTGGTTTGAAATCACAGAAGGAGAAGAACCAAAGTGCACAAAAATGTGTATACTGGATTTTAGGGGGGCAGAATTTGGGAAAATGGGGAGATGCTTGAAAGAGGGATTAATGGGAATGGGGCAGGAATCAGGGGTTGAGGAATAGTTGGCAATATTTAAAACAGGGATTACAAGCAACAGAATTATGTGTTAAGCAGGTTAGCAAGGGGAAAAGGAAGGGGAGGCCATTATGGTTTTCCAAGGAGGTAGTGGTGAAAGTGAAAGTCAAAAAGATTGCATTCAGGCAATACAAAAAGACGTAGGTAGAAGGGGATAGGGAGAAGTACCAGGAGAAGCAAAGGGAGGCAGGGATGTCAGTAAGGGAAGCCAAAGCTCAGACAGAAGAGCGCATTGCAAAATCAGTGGGTAGAGGGGACAAAATCTTTTATAGTAACATAAGTGAAAAAAGAAAGGCAAAGGGAGGGATAGTGAGACTGAAGGGGAGAATGGGGCCTCGTAGAGGATGACAACAGTAAAGCTGACATATTGAACAGGTATTTCTACTCAGTCTTTACTGAGGAAGAGGAGGGTAATGGGCCTGAAGGGAGTACAAGGGGTGGGAATGGCACAGAAATGGACACAAGTTTATTTACATGAGAAAGGCTCCTGAACTGGAAGGAATAAGAGTTGATAAAGCAATGGGACCAGAAGGGGTGCACCCCAGGGTCCTAAAATAACTAAGAGAGGTGGTGGCTGAACCTCTGGCAATCCTGTTTAGCCGATTACTGGAATCAGGGGAGATACCCAAAGACTGGAGGACAGCAGATGTAGTCCCCTTATAAAAAGTGGGAACAAAGAGGAAGTGGGGAATTGCAGACCAGTCAGCCTCACCTCAATAGTGGGGAAGATCATGGAAGCACTACTGAAGGACAGACTGGTGGAACATCCTGTTGCCAATGGACTACAGGACCCAAGGCAGCATGGTTTCACCAGGGGAGGTCATGACAGACCAACCTCATTGAATTTTTCAACTGGGTGACAAAGGAGGTGGATCGGGGAGGGCAGTGAATGTGGCCTATCTGGACTTCAGCAAGGCCTTTGACACTGTAGAACATAGAAGGCTGTTAAGCAAACTGGGGAATATGGGAGTGGGCAGAACAGCAGTGTGGTGAGTAGGTAACTGACTGGGTGGCAGAACACAGAGGGTGGTGGCAAATGGCTGTCACTCCACAGAGGGAAGAGTGACCAGTGGGGTACCACAGGAATCAGTGCTGTGACTGGTCCTATTCAATGTCTTCATCAGTGACATTGCACAGGATCTAGAAGGCAGAATTTCCCTGTTCGCTGATGACACAAAGCTCTGTAACAGAGTGGACATGTCAGAGGGTGTAGACAGAATGAGGAGGGACCTGCAGAAACCTGAAGAATGGTCAGGGGTTTGGCAGTTGAAATTCAATGCAAAGAAGTGCAAGATATTGCATATGGGGCACAAAAACCCTGAAACAACATATCAGTTGGGGGGTGAGGATATAGCATGCACCAAGCAGGAAAGGGATCTTGGGGTTATCATCTCTGATGACCTCAAGGTGGGGAAACTATGCGACAGGGCAGCAGGTAAAGCAAATAGGATGCTGGGTTGCATAGGCAGGGGCATCACCAGCAGGAAAAGGGAGATCATAATTCCACTATACAAGACACTAGTGAGGCCCCACCTGGAGTAAAGTGTACAGTTCTGGAGACCTTACCTATGTAAGTACATAGGGTAGAGAAGGTTCAGAGGAGGGCAACAGAGATGGTACATGGATTGCATCACAAATCCTATGAGGACAGGATTTATTTAGTTTTTGTTTGCGGGGTAAAGTGTCATAGCCATAAAATATGACTATTTTCAGAAATGACCTGGGAGGTTACAATACAAAATTGGCAGACAAAACAAATAACAGGTATATTTCAGAGGTAATCAACCATACAAGAAAAAATCTACATGATGTTCTGTGGCGTGAACAGTATTGCTAATATGACAGTGACAATGGCAGGAAAATACAGAGTAGTACAAAACATAATAAACATACAATCATAGTGCAGTAGAGTTTTAACACAAATTTAACACAGGTGGAACGACTTGAATATGTACTCTCTGGAGGAGAGGAGGGAGAGAGGGGATATGATAGAGACATACAAGTATCTTACAGGGAGGAACAGAGTGCAGGAATACACTATTTTTCAGCAAAACGGATGTTCCAGGACTAGAGGGCATGGGAAGATGTTGGAGGGAGGGTGATTCAGAGGAAACAGGAGGAAGAATTTCTTCACAGAACAGGTTGTGGACAAGTGAAACATCCTGCCAGAGGAAGTAGTGGGGGCTGAAACAATCACAGGATTTAAAAATGCATGGGATAAACATAAGGGAAGTCTGGAGGTCAGTGGTAAGGGGCAACAGACTTCTAGAAAAACATAAAGTGAACTTACATTCTCAACTGGGCAGACTGGATGGGCCATAGGCCCTTGTCTGCTGATGGTGTATATGTATCTATGCTGTTCAATCTGTTAATTCCCCTTAAGAACTTATAGGTCTCTATCCTCCTCCCTCTCCACTAGCCCTATTAAATATTTATATTTTCCTCGCTCTCTCTGTCCCTTATCACTAATAGTTGACCCTCCCCTGCCCTCTCTACTCCTATGCTCCTAACTATCATCCCCCCCAAATAAATACCATGCCCCCTTCTCACTACCTTGCTCTCTTTTCTTTCTTTGCTGTCTACCACTTCCTGACAAAGCCACCTTTGACTGCCCTGTTAAGTTAGATGTACATACACAGATGTAAACATAATTTGTACATTATTCCTATCCAAATATCCCTGTACTTGCAATTTTGTATTCTTTTGCACATGTAATTGTTTCTTCGCTGTATTATGTTGTATGTTCTTTGTTACACTGATGTCCTATTGTACACAAACAAAGTATTTGCCATGATGTGGAACCTTTGTAAATGAGCTTAGTTCAAAGGTTTTAATTCTGGGATGAAAGATGAATAATAAATAAATAAATATATTTTACCATTCTCCCTTTGAAACCTCCAATGAGTACACGTTTAGGGTCATCAGCCATTCCTCAAGGGGTCTGCTCTGCTGACTCTCTGCTGCCCCTCAGTCCAGCATATCCCTGTCCTTTCCCAGCTGTGGACTCAGCACCGGGCACAGAATTCCAGGAGAGGTCTTACCAGTGACCTATACAGGGGCAGCGTTACTTCTCTTCTACTGACAACATCTCTCCCAATACACCCCAACATCCATGTTTCTTTCCTGTGAGCATTAGTACATTCACTGGTTTTCTTGAGGGAATTACTGCTAATGACTCCGAGATTTCTTTCCTACAGTCACAGCCAATGACATGATCAGTTATTTCCTAAAATTTCAGTGATATTACTAGAGAATTCTTCTGCATTCTGGATTTCCACAGTAGGGGCAGCAGAGAGACACTGTTTTGAAATTTTGCAAAATATCTGGTAATATCTGTTCATGTCTGTGGCTACTACTGTTGGTTGCAGTGGCCAACCTACCCCCCCCCCCACATACCACATTCTGTCTGTAAGTTCTTTTTCCTCTTTGTTCATCACCTTGCACATCTTGGCATTGAATATCAACTGCCATGTTTTTGACCACATCTCCAAACCTTCCTGATCTCTCTGTAATACCCTCACACTCTCCTTACTGTTCATCCTGCTGCATAGTTTAGTGTTGTCTGCAGAGACACATCTTGCCCTGTATATCTCCCACTATTTTCTACAGGAGGCAGTACTACTGTGGTTTAGGGTATGGAGTTGCAAACCTGAAGGTCTGGGTTTGAATCCCACAGCCCCCACTTGCATACTGTTGTGATACTGAGGAAGTCACTTAAATTGCTTGTGTTCCCAGGTCACGCCTGGAAACTAGCTTCTGCTTAATATGCCTTTCCTAGTTAAATATTTCCCTTTTCCCTGGCTAAACAATTTCTCCCCATGTCACTAATGAACATATTAAATAGGGCTGACTCCAGTGGCACCCCGCTTGTGACCCTCTTGTCCCTGATCTGACCCCATTTACTACCACCATCTGCTTCCTACACCCCTAGCCAGTTTACCACACACCTGACCCCCATCCCTACTTCCAAGTCCCCTAACTTTTTCATGAAAAAGCAATGAAAGACCCGCACATCAGTTGTCCCAAAGGTGCTCCAGTCATACAAGGTAAATGATCAAAAACCAAAAAGAACTGGGCACACACCAAAGCTGAGTTTCAGAAAAATAAACTGCGACTTGTTTATTTAAATATTCATAAGTAGCAATCCAAAATCCTAGGTTTTCATCAGGGGGTCATGATGAAGACACAGGATTTGGTGTCGATACACAGGGGTTGTCAGCACTGTTTTCTGATATGTTGTGCCTTATGAATATTTAAATGAAAAATCACAGTTTATTTTTCAGAAACTCAGCTTTGGTGTGTGCCCAGTTATTTTTAGGTTGATTGCGCACAGTGCAAGAAATATATTGTGGCAGCTTGCTCAGAAGCAGGCTGTGGAGGCGCAGCACTGTTGTAGCCAATGCCCCCACAGCCTGCAAAGGCTTGTCCCGCTTCCCCAATGCCGTTCCAGGCTGCTGGTTACAATTGTTTGAAATGTTGCCACCCACTTCTGACAATTTCGCCGCTGCAATCTGGAGCCGCCTCGTCATTGCAGCATCAGCCATTCGCTGCAATGTGGGAGCGACCCGTCATTGCAGGGTGGGATGTAGATACCTTGATATTGTTTGTGAACATGGTGGCGGCTTGCCGCCATGTTCACAAACAATATAACCTCCCCACTGTATTTATTTGCCGACGGGGGCCCCAATCCCCATCAGCTTCGGTGCTCCCGTGTTTCTATTGCCGATGGTGGAGCCCACTCCCCGTCGGCATTCTGTAACCCCCCCACTTTTATTGCCTGCTGACGGGGTGCTCAATCCCCACCGGCATAATGAAATCCCTCCCCTTTGTGTGCCAATGGGGGTGCCCAATCCCCCGTTGGCTACTGCTGCCCTCCCAAAAGAAAGCCTCCAGTAACATGCTGGGAGCCCACCCCAGTGTGCCAAATGCCCCTGCAAAGTAAAAAACGGTCCTGTGATGTCTTTTTTTTTTCTGCAAAAAAATAAACTGTCCCTCGTAGTCTCCCTGCCCCCCACCAGCAACCTGCACCCACCCACTGTGCACCCTGCCTCCCCACACACACACCTCACCCCATACTTACCACCGGAGCTCGGCACAATGATCTTCGGTGGACCAGGAACATGTCTACACTCTTCAAAGCCAACCACGAACTGAGGAAATGACGGTAAGTTGTATAATGTAATAAACAGGGTTTTTTCAACTTTAGTGCATATCTCGGGCATTTTTAGGAATTTTTTCACCAAATTTTCAACATGGGGTTTTTGGGACCCCTCCTCATGAATTCTTGAACTGTCATGGCGTTAATCAGCCCCGAAAGGTGATTTCGCAGTCAGTGCATGGAATCTCCTTTCAGGGCTGATTAACGAAATGACAGTGCCAGTGTTCATGAGGTGGGCTCTCAAAAACCCTATGTTTCAAATTTGGTGGAAAAAATCCAAAAAATGACTGTTTTACGAGTGTGCACTGTGCAGTTGCTACGCACATTCGTAACTTCATGAATCTGCAATATTTTCGCGCCAGATTTTCAACACTGGCATTTTTCACACCTCCTTGTGAAAAGTACAACTGTCATTGTTCACATCCTCGCGGAAATGTGTTTTTGCACTTCCGGCTCAAAATAGTGTGGTCGCTGTGGGAAATCCATGTTTGGAACAGATTAAGAAAATGGCAGTGACACTGTTCATGAATAGAGGTCCTGAAATGGCTATGTTGAAAATTTGGTAATGATACTCTATAAAATGACTGTATTATGAGCGTGCGTTGCGCAGTTTGCAGGCACGCTTGTAACTTAATGAAATTATAATTTTCACTCCAGATTTCCAGCATTGCCATTTTCCCACACCTGCTTATGAACAGTACAGCTGTCATTTTTCCCATCCTGGCCGAAATGTGTTTTCACACTTCTGGCACAGAATAGAGCGGTCGCTGTGGGAAATCACTGTCCAGGGCAGATTAAGAAAATGACAGTGGCACTGTTCATGAGCAGAGGTCCTAAAATGCCTATGTTGAAATTTTGGTGATGATAGCCTATCAAATGACTGTGTTAGAAGTGTGCATTGCACACTTTCCATGCACCCTTGTAACTTTGCAAATTTGTAATATTGTCATGCCAGATTTTCAACAGTGGCATTTTTTCACACCTCCTTATGAGCAGTATAGCTGTCATTTTTCACATCCTGACTGAAATGTCTTTTCACAGTTCCGGCGCAGAACAATGCGGTAGCTGTGGGAAATCACTGTTCATTACAGATTAAGAAAATGACAGTGGCACTGTTCATGAGCAGAGGTCCTAAAATGCCTATGTTGAAAATTTGGTGATGAAACTCCATAACATGACTGTGTTACAACCGTGTGTTGAACTGTTTCCATGCAGCCTTGTAAGTTCACAATTTTGTAATATTTTCATGCCACATTTTCAGCAGTGGCATTTTTCCACACCTCCTTATGAACAGTACATCTGCCATTTTTCACATCCTGGCTAAAATCGCCTCTGAGGCCGGGAGATCAGAGGGCTGTGGGTTCAGTTCCCACATCTGGCACTTGGGTTAATATCCCAGTACTGACACTGTAGTGTAGCATGAGAAGGGTGCTGTACTTCTGAGGTGCCATCTTTCGGACGAGACGTTAAACTGAGGTCCCATCTGCTTGGATTGGTGGTAGTTCAGGTGGATGTTAAAGATCTCGTGGCACTTATCGAAAAGAGTAGGGGAATTTCCCAGTGTCCTGGCCAAATTTCCCTCATTCACTAAAAATACCACCAACAGCTTAATCTGGTTCAAGGTCAGTTGGCATTCATCTGTATCCCCCTTCCCCCGGGTCGTGCCTAAAAATAGGCAGGATTTGTCTAGTGCACTTACCCGATCAACAAAAACTAAATAAATAAATAAAATAATAAATAAAATATGTTTTCGCACTCCTGCCAGGGAATATCAGATCACTGTGGGAAATCACTGTTTGGGATAGATTAAGATTGATCAAGTGAGAGGGGGGAGTGACCAAGCTCAACTGAGCTCTGTCGGGACTGCTGCACATTTGTTTGTGGGCAGGAAAAGGCCCCAACGCAAGAGCCCAGTACAGAAGGGCAGCCTGCAGCACTGGGAAAAACAGAACAACAGAGCGAGTGACGGAGGGGGAGTAAGGGAAGTCATCAGAGTGCTGTGAGGACTGCTGCGGATTTCTTTGCGGGCAGAAAAAGGCACCAATGTAGGCAGGAGCCCCATACAAAAGGGCTTCTTGCAGCGCCAGGACAAACAGAATGAGCACGTGACAGAGGGAGATTGAGCAACCTCAATGGAGCTCTATCGGGATGGCTGCAGATTTCTTTGTAGACAGACAAAGATGCCAATGCAGCCAGGAGCCCCATACACAAGAGCAGCCTGCACTGCCAAGAGAAACAGAATGAGTGAGTGACAGAGCGGTAGTGAGTGAGCTCAACGGAGCTCTATTGTGACTGCTGCAGGTTTCTTTGTGGGCAGAAAATGCAGCAATGCAGGCAGGAGCCCAGTACAAAAGGCCAGCTTGTAGCACCGGCAGAAACGGAATGAGTGAGTGAGAGAGGGGGAGTGAGTGAGCTCAATGGATCTGTGTCGGGACTGCTTCAGATTTCTTTCTGGCCAGAACAAGCCACCAATGCAGGCAGGAGTCCAGTACAAAAGGGCAGCCTGCAGCAGCAGGAGACACAGAACAAGCGAGTGAGAGAGGGGGAGTGAGTGAGCTCAACAGAGGTCTGTTGGGACTACTGCAGATTTGATTGTGGGCAGAAAAAGGCAGCAACACAGGCAGGAGCCCAATAGAAAAGGGCAGCCTACAGCACCTGTAGAAACAGAATGAGCGAGTGAGAGAAGGGCAGTGAGCGAGCTCAATGGAGCTTTGTCGGGACTGCTGCGGATTTCTTTGCGGGCAGAAAAATGCACCAACAGACTCAGGAGCCCAGTACAAAAGGACAGCCTGCAGCGCCAGGAGAAACAGAATGAGTGAGTGACACAGGGGGAGTGAGCGACCGCAATAGAGCTGTGTTGAGACAGCTGTGGATTTCTTTGTGGGCAGAAAAAGGTGCCAACGCAGGCAGGTGCCCAGTGCAAAAGGGCAACCTGCAGCCCTGGGAGAAATACAATGAGAGAGTGAGAGAGGGGGAGTGAGCGAGCTCAATGGAGCTCTATTGTGACTGCTGCGGATTTCTTTGTTGGCAGAAAAAGGCGGCAATGCAGGCAGGAGTCCAGTACAAAAGCCCAGCCTGCAGCGCCGGCAGAAATGGAATGAGTGAGTGAGAGAGGGGGAGTCAGCAGGCTCAACAGACCTATGTTGGGACTGCTGTAGATTTCTTTGTGGGCAGAAAAAGCCACCAACAGAGGCAGGAGCCCAGTACAAAAGGGCAGCCTGCAGTGCCAGGAGAAACAGAATGAGTGAATGAAAGAGGGGGGGAGTGAGCCACCTGCAGATTTCTTAGTGGGCAGAACAAGGTGCCAACGCAGGCAGGAGCCCAGTACAAAAAGGCAGCCTGCAGCACTAGGAGACACAGACTGAGCGAGTGACAGAGGGGCACTGAGCGAGCTCAACACACCAGTGCAATCAACATTCGGCATTGACAAATGCTTGTTGTTTTTTGGTCCTCTAACTTTTCCAGCAGCCTCCCGTGTGGCACTAAATTGAAGGCTTTGCTGAAATCAAAGTAGAGCAAATCTACCACCTGCAGTCAGTCCACCACCCTAATGACCCAGTCAAAGAACACTATCGAACTGGTCTAACATAACCTCCTGCCACAAACTCGTGTAAGGGTTCCTCTGATATCTGTTTTAAAAACTTGAGCAATGAGGTTCAGAAAGTTAAGGATCCCTGACCTGTCCTGTTGTATTAGAATAATGCATAGTCATGTGATCCCACCTGACCAATTACAGGTCTTAGTTTCTCATAACAATTTTTACACTAACCATCAAGAAACACAAACACATGCACAATATTAATGCTGGATAGACTGCATAAGCAGTGAAGAACTAGGTGCAAATCAAAACATCTCAAGGGAGACCAAAAGTCCATTTTAAGGGAGACTGCCATATAATATGTGGGCAATAACACATAACAGGGTGTGCATTCACTGGAAGATATATAGTAAGGACTCCACCAGTGTGTGTTAAGCCATGAGATTGCCAGTTTCTCTGCACACTCCAGAGTGCCTCTATCTCACAATGAGCCCAGCACCTGAGAATGTGTCATTGCGCTTATAATATAATAACAATAATAATAATAGCAATAATATTAATTAAAACTAGGCAGGCAGTATAGCCTAGAGGTTAGAGTAGCCTGGTAGTATAGCCTAGAAAGGTAGAGTAACAAGCTGTGAATTAGCTTGGTACATCCAGCAGACATGGATTTGATTCCCACAAATTCTCCTTGCACACTGTGTGACTCTATGCAAGTCACTTAACTTCCCTAGTGCTCCTAGGTCACTCCTGAAAACAGGAACTTGTGCCTAGTGGACATTACCTGGTTACCAAATAATTAAAAAAAAATAATGGTAGTAATAACGATAACAGTAATAATAATGATTATAACTACAATAATAATAATAGTAGTAATAAAATACTACCTATAAGTATGATAATTATGATAATAACGATAATATAATACTAACAATAATAATTATAATATTAATACTAATGATAATGACAATAATAATAATAATAATCATTATACATTTTCTTATAAGGATCAGAATTCCACTGAGTCAAAGACACATTTACGGTGGTATCCAGTGGTAATGTAAGGCAGGATCTAGTTACAATGACAAGGTACTGTACACAGAGTTATGTAGCAAAAAATAAAGGGCAGCTGACATAGTCTAAAATCTCTGGCAGGCAACTCATACCAAGGAGATGCCTGCCCAAGGATTTAATTTAGCCATAATTCACATTGTCTGTCCACCAGTAAAAGAAAGAGTTACACACTTTCTGTTCAGTTGCAAAGGCGTGTTTTATTTCCTGAGAGCAGCCCTGTGTTATTTTTAAATGAACTACTGTTATGTGATGCTATCTTGAATTGTACACCTTAAATACTGTGTGAGCCCTGTTCAGCTGAGCAGATAGAGGGCGAATAGTTTCTCAGGGACTTCCTGAATACTGTAAGTAGCTACAGAAATGCTGGTTTTGCAGTACACAAGTACTGGGCATTTGCTTATGTTTAGAAATGCCTTTTTAAAGGCTTTAAACACTGTTTTATTCTTTTTTGGGTCATTTCTGCCTCTCGCCTCACTCAGTGACCCTGGGGTTACTTCCAGGTCACGTGACTAGCTTAAAAGATCGGCCTGCGGTGAGCCCAAATTAGGAAAATATTTTCTGCGCTGTTGCAAACGCGTGCTTTATTTCCTGAGAGCAGCCCTGTGTTATTTTTAAATGAACTAATGTTATGTGATGCTGTCTTGAATTGTGCACATTAAATACTGTGTGAGCCCTGTTCAGCCAAGCAGGTAGAGGGTGTGTAGTTTCTCAGGGACTTCCTGATTACTACAAGTAGCCACAGAAATGCTGGTTTTGCAGTACACAAGTACTGGGTGCTTGCTTACATTTAGAAATACCTTTTTAAAGGCTCTAAACACTTTTTTATTCTTTTTTGGGCCATTTCTGCCTCTTGCCCTGCTCCATGCCCCCAGAGTTACTTCCAGGTTATGTGACTAGCTTAAAAAATTGGCCTGTGGTGAGCATGGTGAGCACATGTGTCGCAGCATGCAGAGGCACGTACATCTTCGAGTGTCTGCTGTGTCCACTGGGGCAGCAGGGGAAAAGGGGACACCAGTCTGAGGTTTCTATGGTTGTAAGTACTACATATTGTGCCTAGTGATTAAAAAAAAATGGAGGAACCTAACAACTATTGTGCAACCTGTCAAATGTTTGGTTGTGGCCCACAGATCACTGACTTTGTTTCTGATAGATGTAGACTGTTACATACACTGCGACATAAAATTGTTCATTTACAAGCTGCAAGAGCAGTTAGCTCTGAGACTGAGGCACTAGAAGATTATATTGATCTGATATTGGGCCAGATAACATCTACAAATGTTTCCACACAAGCACTTACTACTCCCCAGTAGACATAGACCCCCCCAGCCTAAGGGCTCCTTCACCCCCTGCCCATTAACAAACCAGATAACTGGTCAGTAGTGACTAGCAAGAAACCCAAATGCAGGGGAAGGCAAATATTTAACAGTGCACGTATAATATCCTTATTCAACAATTCTGAAGTTATTTTCCCATGAGAGTGCAGAACCCCGGCAGGTTGAGAATGTCAATAATCCTTTTGGAAACAGTGTGGTAACTAGCCATCTCACCAAGAAAACAAAAATCCCAGCCAGCACTAAGGTCTCCAAATTTGGATACAGGTGAAGCTAGTAATGGAACTAATGAACCAAAGTTAGCCACTCCAGAAGCTTTAAGAGACCCCCTGCCCAAAACCAGGCAAATCTTCATAATTGGAGATTCTATTATTAAGCATGTTGATCGTTCAGTTTATAATGCAGATAAAGCAAATTGAACATACTCTAGTTTAAGAGGGGCAAGAGTTTCAGACATCACCACTGTTGTAAATAAGGTACTGAAGGGGGCAGGTGAAAATTCGCTGTTCACTATAAATGCTGGAACAAATGACATCAACAGAACCAGTTTAGATGACCTCAATCATGACATTGTTGCACTTAATGTCTTGGCCAACAGGGAATGCCTTGTCTGCGTCTCCAATATTTTACCAGTTTCTAGGGCAACCGATTCAATTATTAACAAAATTAAGGCCTTTAACGACTGGCTTAGGAGACGATGCCTCCAACAAGGTATTTTATGCCTTGCCCACTGGGAGAATTTCTATAAAAAAAAAAAAATTTGCTGGGATGATTTGCACCTCAGCAGAAAGCGAAGTACTTTATTGGGGATAAATATCTCAAAAAAAGTAGTTCCTCATTTTGTAAATCCACTACTTGTGATGTCTTATCCCTAAATGCCAGATCACCAAATCTGGTTAAAATGGCCAAATTAGAGGTGAAATGCAACCTGGCCAAGTAAGGACTGATACCCATAACTGAAACTTGGTGGGACTCTAACTCCACATGGACAGCTAATATACCCGGTTATAGGTTATATCATACAGACCAAGAGGGCTAAACCGGAGGAGGGGGTTTGCCTTTTTGTTAGAGAGGTCATAGCTTAATTTCAACTGCCCCAGTCAAATGAATTAGAAACCCTATGGGTTACCATCCAAATTAAGGGGTACCCACAGCTTTTGGTTGGTACCTGTTATAGGTCCTCATCAGCTAACACTGGCTATACCACCCTATTACATAAAGAAATAGCATCCATGGCTGCTAAGGGTAACATTCTAATTCTAGGCGATTTTAATATGCCAGCTATAAACTGGACCTCTCTATCTAGAAGTATCCATGGCGAAAAGTAGTTTATATCACTTCTAATGGATCGAGGACTCGAACAGGTTATCACTGAACCCACACGGGGGGGGGTATATTACATCTTGTGATATCTAATATTGCAAGTACCATGTCTACGGTTTGTATTAAGGACCCTTTGGGTTCTAGCAACCACTGCTCAATTTCATTTGCATTAATCCTTGATTCTCGGCAGAATTTAAGTAATTCAGAAATTAAAAAATATGACAACACTAACTTCGAAATTATTAATGAGCATTTAAACAAAATACCATGAGAAGAAACGTTAATCCCTCTGTCCCTTGAGGAAGTTTAGAGGTACTTCAAATTTATGATTCATCACTTAGAAGAATTATTTGTCCTCGCTAAGAAAAAATGTAATAAAAAGGGAAAAAAAGAGTTCACTCTGGCTAAACAGTACTATAAACAAAAAAATTAAAAGCAAACAAAAGCTTTTTTCCCTTCTAGAAAAAGAGAGAGGGTGACATTAAGGAGCAAACTTTAATCAAATACTAAAAAGCTGTCCAAGATTTGAAACTTTCCATTCTACAGTCCAAAAGGAATTTGGAGCTCCGACTAGCCCACTCAAAAGACAGCTATAAATTCTTGATTTCTTACTTATATAATAAAAAGAGGAATATAGACATATGGGACCATTAATAATTAAAACTCTTATATCCTCTGACAAGGAAATCGCTCATGCCTTTAATGAACAATTTTGTTCAGTTTTCTCAAAAAAAGTGTACTCTATGCTAGACTTGCACAAAGATAGTACCACTGTAGTTTGTTCTATTAAAGAAGTTGATACACTAAAGGCCTTGCATTCATTGAAAAAGACATCAAGTCCCGGACCAGACAATATTAATCCTAGATTTCTGATGGAAGCAGCCGAGGCTTTAACAAACCCCTTAACCCTCATCTTTAATAAATCACTTCATCAAAGTATTATTCCAGATGATTGGTCCAATGCTACACTTGTACCGATCTTTTAAAAAGGCAATCATTCAAAACCTGAAAACTATCGTCCCGTAAGTTTAACATCGGTTGTATGTAAGCTAATGAAGAAAATTATTAAAGATATTATGGAAACGGAAATAATTTCTAAAGATATTATCGACCATACACAGCACGGATTTAGGCAGGGGTATTCCTGTACAACCAATCTAGTATCCTTTAACGACTATATAAGTAAGGGACTTGATGCTGGAAAACCCATGGATGTAATCCTGCTTGACTATAGCAGGGCCTTTGATGAGGTACCACATGACAAACATAGATAAAATGGTTAGAATTGGATTTTCCCAAATACTGGTCAAATGGGTTACCTGTTGGTTGTCAAATAGATGGCAACAGGTTAGAATAAATGGTATTCTGTCTGATGTGGGGATTGTTACCAGTGGGGTTCCTCAGGGTTCGGTCCTCAGACTGACCTTGTTTAATACATTTATTAGCGATATGCAGGTTATTGAAGGTAACCTGCTTTCAAAGTTTGCTGATGACACCAAGTTAGGGGGGAGCAGTAAATACAGCTACCAATAGGTCCATACTCAGCAATAATTTGAGAATTATCAAGAACCGGGCAACCTCTAATGGTATGATGCTTAATCCAGACAAATGCACAGTATTGCATTTTGGCAAAAATAACCCCCGTAAAACCTATGTTCTAAATAATACCCCCCCCAAATCTCAGTGAATGAACAGGACCTTGGGGTTATTATCAATAATAAACTGTCTTCATCTGACCAATACATTAGGGTTGCTAAAACATCTAACGCATTGCTCACTCGCATTAAATGTACATTTGTTTCAAGAACTGAGGAATGTATTATTCCCCTCTATAGGATCCATGCAAGACCCTATTCCAATTATGGGTCTCCATTTTGGAACCCTTATCTGAAGTGGAATATAGACAGGATTGAGAGGATTCAGAGGAGGGCAACTAAAATGGTCCCCCGATTAGCAAACAGTGACTGTTATGTTAGATTACAAGAAACAGGGCTCCATTCCAATCAAACCAGGCGAACCAGAGGTGATATGCTTTTTATGTTTAAAATCCATAAATCCCAAGACCTAATGCAGCAGTGTGGTTTGCAATTTTTCCAGAGAAAATTTATTCTGCGACTCCATAATAAACAAACAGATGTGGCCAAGTCTCAAACAAACAAAAGACTAAATTACTTCATTGTCAGAGCCCCCAGATTATGGAATAGTTTGCCACAAGACCTGGTGGAGAGTAACTCTTTAGATTCGTTTTAAAAAGGTCTTGATCAGTGGTTACAATCTGTTAAGATCAAGGAGTAAAAATTCCCACCAAAGTGGTGGGGGAGAATCTCAATGGGCCCTGGCCTTCTTTTGTCCATAATAAACAAGTAAACCTTAATATGCTCAGCTCATAACTCTGTGTATTAGCTGAGTGACTGAACAGTGCTGCAGCCCCATCCCTAAAATAAGTTTTTTGATGATGCAAAATAGAGATAGGATCTACATGTACTGCATATACATATTAATAGGATAAGGAAGGAAGCTGTCAGAATGTACATATATTATCTTTGCTGGAAGTTCTACATGAAGGGGACTATAACATATTGTATATTAGCCACATACATGTAGAACTGCCAGCAAAAATACTATATGTTCCATTAGATAGCCCCTTCCCTGATACTAATATAGTGGCATGGTTGCGCCACTATAGTTAGGGTTGGGCTGTGGTTTCTATGTTAAATCTCTAATTTTGCACTTTAATAACTTCTCAACTGTTCAATGAATTTTCATGACATTTTGCACAAGTGGTCCCATGGGGTAGATCTCTTTACAAGCCAAGTTTTGTTCTGGTAAGATTTGTGGATTCTGAGCTGAACATACTGAAAAAAAAACATAAAAAATTGCTGTTTTTTGTGCTTTTTTTTCCCATCATGCTGTGTCCAGACAGTTTGGAATGTTTGTCTGAAATTGTCAGGGTAGAAAAGGCTTGCCTCACAGAAGTGCCTTTTGCTGGTTTGGTGACAAAAACATTAATCTGATCAAAAATTATTTAATTTTAAAGTTTTGTGTTCTGAGCATGCTTAGTACAGTCTTTTGGATAGATTCCTGGAATGAAAAATAATGTGATCCTCGTGAAAAAGGATTCCTTTTCATGAGGAGCCAATCCTTTTTCATGAGAAAAAATTATTTTTTCATGAGCTGTCATCTTGTTTTCCATTTAAAAAACAAACAAATAGCAAAAAATAAACCTTGAAATCCCACAAAAATAAACTCCTTCAAACACACCAACACACGTATCTTGGTCATTGGGACTCCATTAGGTGGACTCTGCAGTTATCTGGTGGAAAAATGACCCTGCAAGGCATTTTCTTTACATTTAAAATCCTTTTTTGTGACTCGCTAATTCTTTTTTGTGAGTCCTTTTTCATTCTCACAAAAAAGGATTTCACTCATGAAAAAAGGATTTGAGACTTAGGTTTTTTTGTGATTCTTTTCTTGTGAGAACAGATGCTTTTTGATGAGCTTTTGTCACTTTTACGAAAAAGGATTTCTACTCATGAAAAAGGATTGGGAACTTTGTTTTTTCTGATTCTTTTTTCAGAAGAACGGATCCTTTTTTATGACCCTTTGTCATTCTCATGAACAAGGACTTCTTTTCTCAAACAAGCATTTGTCAATGCCAAATGTTTGTTTGCTGGAATTAGCATTGGAAGTGCATGAGGTAGGCAGATGCAGAATAGGAAGGGCAGTGAAGTACTGAAGTGATGCCAGCCCCACCCCTACCCTGCAGAGATGGACATGCATTGGGGTGTGCCTTTGGGTCATCGCCTAACGCTCACGCCATTTCACCTCACCGTATTGTGCAAACACTGAAAAGTGCTGAGATGTGCCTTGGGGTGTTCGGATTTACAGTCACCCCATACTGCACCTACCACCCAAATTCCCCCAGGTGGCAGTTTTTCAGCAAGGCTTGCAGATCGCCCACCCCAAAGAAGGAGAGCAGCCATTGGACACTCAATCCTTCTCATCCTCTGCTGACTCCCGGTGGCCTGTGCTCATTCCTGAACATGGGTCATTGGTATGGTTCGAGGTAAGGTGCCAGTGCCTCAGCCCTCTGTGCCACTGGGCCGGCTTGACTTGTAACCCATTATGACTGATTTTTTCAGCCAGTTTAAAATTTTTGACTGCAACTGAATGAAGAAACTTCAACCAATTTTTTCAATTTTCTCCACTGTAGAATTTTATTTATGTACTTGCAACACTGACACACATTCAGAGAGCTGCAACTTAGACAAAGGCAGTAAAGGGGGCAAAATGGCCACAAAAATTGAAGCAGAAAACACCTTGCCTCAATTCAGAGCTTTCTGTTGATGTGCATGTATAGCTTCTTTTCTTGCTTCCCCCCCCCCCGACTTCCCTTCCCCTCCCTCTCCCACTCCCACCAGCAGATGTAATGGGCACAAAACCATTGATGCTTTCACACATGGCTGGGACAGAGTATGGGCTAACAGTTACTTGGGGGGGAGCAGTAAGTCAGGGAGCAAAGGGGGTGGTAAATAGCCCATACTGACAAAAGGTCTTAGGGTATGATAGGGTGTTAGTGCAGAACGGATGGACCACTGGTTTCCTGCCATCACTGTCTACATTTCCATGCCAGATACAGTACAGTACAAGCACACAGCTCTCAGTTTATCAAGGGTCATATACAGTTTGAGTCCAGTACAGAGCACACTGTGGTACATTTAGTGCTGGCAATAAGTGAAGAACTGACAGCACTTGAGTTTAAAGTCCTCCACTCCAATACAGTGTGTGCTGGTACAATTTAGACTTACTCAAAGTATTATATATTTAGTACTGGTGAAAAATGAGGGACTAATGAGGGACTAACAGTCCTGGAGACTGTAATTCTGCTTCCATGTTCACAGAGTCCTGGATCTCTGCCCTAGCAAAGGCTGTGAGAGTCCTAACTAACACTGTACAAGTGGTAGTGGGGTTCACACATACAGAATTGAACATCAGTTTACCATTGACCAGTGAGTCCTGTTTTATCACTGCATGCTACAGGTCTGTGTGCTGTCACATTCTCTCAGTCTCTGCTTTGCTTTTCTGCCTTTAGCTGTTGCTGTCCCCCAACATTGTTGAGACTTCTGCTCCTAAACTACTGCAGGTACAATACACAGCTGATGCTAAAAACTTTTATTTTTTCCTGCCATGTTTAGAAATGGATTTGCTTACTCAGTCTCAGTATCAATGGAAAGCAATTTTAGTGGTCGCAGATAATTGCTACCTGGGCTCCTGACACCACAGACAGAAGTTACCTGCAGTTGTGTCAGTGAGACACCAGCACTCCAAACAGTAGTAGATTCAGTTCAAAAATTAATTTTACTGAGAAGTTTCATAAAACAAAATATTACAAACAGTAAGCTCAGCATTGCGGACAAATAAAGTGCCAAAAGTGCTGAATTGCAACCCCCACATATGTGTATGCATACTTTTCAACTGTCCCTGATTTTGCCTTATATTTTTCCTCTGTCCTTTGTAAAATTTGTGTTCTTGTGACAGAACAGTGGGGATTAAAAGCACAAAATAATGTCAAACATTAAAGTTACAGATGTGTTATTCTTCAGAAAATGCATCTTAACACAACTCCCTTTATTCTATCAGCTTTCTGAGTGAATAGTACCAGATTTTAAGATGTGTCCCTGATTTGGGGTCTTTGTCCCTGATTTTTTTAAGCCTTGTCCCTGATTAATGAGGTGAAAGGTTGAGAGGTATGTGTGTGTACACGTGTGGGGATTGCAATTCAGCACTTTTGGCACTTACTGCTTATATGTACTTTGTTTTATAAAACTTCTAAGTAACATTAATTTTGAACTGAATCTACTGCTGTTTATAATGCTGGTGTCTCATTCATATACTTCATTTATTGCTTGGTGCACCTGCAGTTGTGCCGCTTGCCCACTGTACAAATATAGAAGTACCCCAGGCATGCCCATCTGACGGAAGTGGCTTGCTGCTGCAGTATACTACAAACTGACAAACCCGCATCAAAACCTAACTGGTAGGCATCATGCCCTGCCACCTACAGTCACTGACAGACTCTCCCTCTCGCTCTCTGAGCTGCAAGTTAGGAAAAGAAGGTAAAAGGGGCGAAAATTGAAGTGGGATAGGGAAACACTCAGCTCAGAACTTTGAGTGCTTTTCCTTTCTCACTTTCTTACTCTGTCACGGTGGCACCTAAACAAGGGCACCAGTATGAGCCATATAACAACTATGCTGCAAGCTGCTTTCTCAGGCAGCTACTGACACCTCAAAATGATTAAACCTTTTTAATATTTGCAGGGTAAACCAACAGGTACAGTCCAAAGAAAGTGCCTCCAAATTGAAATCCAGCAGCCCCGTGTCACCCATTCCAAAGTTCAGTCACTCACCTCAGTGCCACCCATGTCCGTCTGTCATCATGTGCTGCTCGATCAGGCATTCTCACTCTCCAGTGCCACTCTTCTGCTGGCCAGCCTGGCCCTGACTGTTCTGTATCCCGACAGTTATTCTCCATCTCTCTCTCTCTCTCTCTCTCTCTCTCTGTCTCTCTCTCTCTCTCTCTCTCTCTCTCTCTCATGTCGCCCCTTCTCCTGCTGTCTAGTGATCAGTGCAGTCCACTTCACTGGGGTGATGGTGGGACTCAGGAACCCTGCACATTGCACAATGCAACAATGAACTGACGACCTGTACCACACTTTTTTAATGTTTTTTTATTTATGGAAATCTTTGGTAATCGGTTAAGGCCCACTAGGCACAAGTGTTTGTTTTCAGGGGTGACCTGGGAGCACTGGGTGATTAAGTGACTTGCTCAGAGTCACACAGTATGCAAGTAGAGGTTATGAGAATCAAACCAAGGTCTGCTCTGCTGGACGTACCAAGCTTGTTCACAGCTCATTAGTCCAACCTCAAGGCTATACTGGCAGCCCAGCACAATTTCTCCCCATTCCATTCTCTGAACTGACTGAGGCTCCAAGTTCATGTGCAGTGCACACAACTCCTAGCTCTTCCCTCTCTAATCTGGTTGCTGGGATGGGGAATGGAGGGAGCAGGGTAGACAGCATGCAGTGGGAGGGAGCGGAAGGGTTTACTTAAGTGCCAGGACTGGGAACAGAGGAAGTGGGGCAGACAGCATGCAGTGAGAGGGAGCGGGAGGGTTGACTTGCACTCTGGTTGCCAGTATGGGTAACAGAGGGAATGGGGAGGATAACATGCAGTGGGAGGGAGTAGGAGGGTTTACTTGTGCTCGGTTGCCGGGATGGGGAATGGAGGGAGTGGGGTGGACAGCATGCATTGGAAGGGAGTTGGAGGATTCACTTCCACTCATGGTGCCGGCATGGGGAACAGGGCAGACAGCATGCAGTGGGAGGGAGCAGAAGGGATTACTTACAGTGAGGGTGCCCGGACAGGGAATGGAGAGAGCAGGATGTACAGCATACAGTGAGAGGAAGCAGGAGGGTTTACTTGCTCTCTTGCTCCCACAATGGATAACGGAGGGAGTGGGGTGAACACATAAATGTCTCAGCAGGCAAGACATGTCCTGCAATGACGGAGTGGTCACTCATTGCAGTGGCCAATTTCTTTCAAGTTGGTGGCATGCTTGCTGAATTAGTGTCAGCAACAGCGTGCCACCAGATTTTTTTTTTAGTTGTTTAACCAGGAGTAGCACACTAAGCTGAAAGCTTTTTTACAGGAGCATCCTGGGAGCACAGGGAAGTTAAATGACTTGCTCAGGGTCACACAGTATGTAAGTGGAAGCTGTGGGATTCAAACCCAGGTCTGGTCTGCTGGATGTCACCAGATTTGCAGCTCACAGCCTTAAACCACTGCAGTATACTGCCTCCCGATTGGATAAAGAGGGCCAAGCCCACCAATGCAGTGGCGGCATTGGCCACCACAGTGTCGCACCTCCGCACCTGCTTCTCGCCTAAGATGCCACATTATGTTTCTTGCGCATGTGTACAAGCAAACATAAAAAGGAAAGGAAAGCCCCTACTTTCTGCAGTGTAATGGAAAGTTTGGGAGCTGATGTTTGGCAGCTGAAGTTAAAAAAAGAGAACACTGCAGTTGACATGTCTTTTTTTTAACCACAGTTAGGATAATGCTAAGGTACAGTGAGTGAAGAAAGTGAAACCAGGAGGCAGGAGTGCAAGGGAATCACAGGTGCAGTTAATGATAGAACATGCAGAATAAAGTTTTTAGAACATGCACAACAGCTTTAGAATGTGCATAACAAGATTTTTGAGCTGCATGAATTCCATGCACAGGAAGCCTTAACCATCCACTATACATACATTATATTGTTAAGTGAATAAACCCACAAACAGGAACACTTTAAAATGTGATAATCCATGTTTTTTGATTGACAGGTAGTGATAATCCACTTCTAAGCATGGATTATTGCTACTTGACAATTGCCAACAGTGGAGTATCACTAACCGACATTCAAATGCTCTTTCACTGCACTTTCAAGCAGACCAGACTGCTGATTTCCCATATTTCTATAGCTGGTGGAATGACAGTCCTCCACATTGTACAGTACCTTACTCATAAAACTGTAACAGTGAAGACACAATTTCCCATTTTACTAAAAGAAACTAGGCTGTCCCATTTGTGCAGCTTGGCTCCAGCACTCTAGGTGGTCTGCCTAGCTACCTGTTCATCTTTGAGGTTGTCTCTGGTTTACATCCATGGTCACTGAAGAGTGCTTTCGGCTCCACCCCTTCTGGTGGGATAAGCTACTCTTTCAGTCTTTGTTACTTACACGGTAGTGCCATTGCAAATTGGACACTGCCAAATTAAGCAAAATAGACACTGTTCTGCAGTACATCCATACTGCCTTAATTTATAATCCATTAAGGGATGGACAATGCTGAAACAACAGATCAGTGACTATCCCATGCCACCACCCAACTGCTGAACCAGGAACCAGGATTTTCATTTTGAATTGCATTGAGTGACACATTGGATTACCCAAACAATACAGAAACTTAAACAATGGAGAAGTTTAACCAGGAGTAGCACACTAAGCCGAAGCTTGTTTCCAGATGCAACCTGGGAGCACAAGGAAGTTAAGTGACTTGTTCAGAAAAACACAGTATGCACCTGTGGGATTCAAATCCAGGTCTCCAGATCTGTAGCTCAGAACCTTAACTCACTGTGCTATACTGCCTCCAGTGTGAGTTAAAAGGTGACAATTCAATCTCGGGGGTTTATAGAACATCACAGTTCACTCAGCCTTCAGCCTTATGGATCATAATGTTCTATAAACCCCTTGATTGAATTAGCAGTTTGTAACTAACACTTTACCAGTTTATTCTGTATATTATATACAGCTTTTATCATATATGGATAACCTCTCTAATTGTATCCTGACTCATACAGAAAAAGTATTTCCTACGTGTGACATCACGTAAGTGAACTATGACTTACCATTCACTCAAACGTCATTGCATCAGCAAATTGTGAGACTTAACCGCCAATAAATAAAGCTGTCCACTTTTTTGTGTTTTGAGGAGAACCATATATTATAAATGGAGGCAGTGTGATCTAGTGGTTAGAGCAGCTCCTTGTGAAGTGGGAGCTCCCAATTTCAAACCGCAACCAGACCCAAACACTAACTGTCTTTTGTGGAGTTGGGCAAGTCATTTAAAATTCCAGGGCTGGATTTTCAGCCATTCCAAAATCGGTGAATGTGGAAAATTGACCTAAGTGGGGCTTCACTTGCGAAGCCACAGTTTTCCAGACACATGTAATATTTTTCAAAGTGGGAGACGGTTTATGATCAGCTACCCAATTTACAGCAGCTTGCAGATGTTTTTTTTGCTGCAGCTGCTCTGAAACGGTACGTCTAGTGGAACCAGGCATACCATCTCTCACAGTGGCATAGACTAAAAATATGGACGTCCGCAGGTATGGAGATTTCAGTATACACCGGCTGCTGCAGAACAGGAGTTAGTCCAGGGAGGGCTAAAAATCCGGTCCCCAGTGATCCAGCCCATCTAACTCTGGATATGGGTAGAAGCAGAATCCCACTGCAGATGAGATATAGCATCTCATTCCTTCCTCAAGGGCAGGTCTCAGACAGTGGCATCGGGGATTTATTCCTTGGCCCCTCGTTACCTGCCCTGTGGGGTGCAGCAGGGTTCATTGATGTCCCACATGTTGTTTGCAATGTACATGCTGTCATTAGGGGACATCATAAGATGGCACGGCTTGAATTTTCACTACTATGCAGATGACGCTCAGCTGTACATGTCTTTTGTGCCTGACCGGGAGTGAAATACTGTCTTGGTGTTTAACAACTGCCTTACTGAGATACGAGACTGGATGAGTGCTAGCTGGCTGAGGTTAAACCCAAGAAAAACAAAGGTATTGGTTGTGAACCCAGATCGTAGGACAGCTGGGACATGGGTGGGACAACCCTATGGATTTCAGCGTGGAGGAACCCCATTAAATGCCTTGAGCCAGGTGCGTAACCTAGATGTGATCTCTGACAAAGGTCTGACCTTGAAGGCTCAAGTGTCGGTGGTAGTCAAAGCTTCCTTTTACCATCTAAGAAACATTGCAAAGGTGAAGCACCTGGTTCTGTCCAGTGATCTACCTATTTTGTTCCATGCCTTTGTCACCACTCATCTTGATTACTGCAAGACCCTCTACCTAGGGCTACTGGGGGTAGATATCTGCCAACTGCAGCTGGTGCAGAAAGCAATACCCATGTTGTTGACTGGAACCCCTAGATCCAGTCATATAACACCTGTGCTGCATGAACTGCACTGGCTGCCAGTACAATGGCAGATTACCTTCAAGGTCATGTTGCTGACTTATAAAGCCCTGCATGACCAGGGACCCCAGTACCTGCAAGACCTGCTGTATTCCTATTCTCCTTCCCACCCACTCCGATACCCTGATGAGGGAATGCTAGAGATTCCCAGGATACACCTAAAAATATCTGGAGGAAGATCTTTTGCCTTTATGGTTCTGACCCTGTGGAATTTTCTGCCTCAGTGGATATGATATAGCCTGACCATTGAGGGTTTTAAAACTGCCCTTAAAAGGTACTTGTTCCTCCAGGCTTTTGCAGGGACTTGAGCCCGTTTAAAGATAATAGCTGATAAATTGTGGAACATATTTTACAGTTATTTATTTTATTATGTATTCTATTGATGTCTGTGTTTGTTTGTATACATTATTAAGGTGTCCTGAGCAATGGGGGGGGCACATGTTATAAATAAACTTATGATGATCTTGGCTGGTTTGGCCACAGTAAATAAACTGGAAAATAAAAAAACTGGTTCAATGTGCTTACGCAACTGAATATGTGATAATTCTTGAGTAACTTGATTACATTTGTGGCTTTCTGGCTCTCTGTCTGTGGGATATGCCACCCTGTAGTGGTACGATGCAAGGAACCCTAGAGGAGGGCCCCCCCCCACAGGTGCCGGAAATGAATGTGTCAGCTAAAGGTAGGTTAGGGAGAAGCCCACAGGTAAGATAGACAAGCTGCTGGAGGAGGAGGGGTGGACAATGGGCAATAAAGACAAATTCTTGGAGAGTCCAGGACGAGTGACATTTTAAGGTCGATGGAGGAGTGACGTTGTTGCTCCGCCCATTGAACCTCGGGCTTAAAGCCCTCCCATTCAATGTGCTTACGCAACTGAATATGTGATAATGCTTGAGTAACTTGACTATATATATGTGGCTTTCCAGCTCTCTGTCTGTGGGATATGCCACCCTGTAGGGGTAAGATGCAAGGAAACCTAGATGAGAGTTCCCCCCTACAGGTGCCGGAATTGGATGCGTCGGCTAAAGGTAGGTTAGGAAGAAGCCCAAAAAGAATGTCCAAAGATATCAAGTGTTGAAGAGGTGATGATGATGGATGAATTCTATGGAGAGAATGGATAACTTCCTAATGAGAGAGGGGAAAGCCGAGCCTCTATCCGCCTCCGTCCAACAACGGAACCTAACTAATTAATGAGAAGAAAATCACTAACTAACTAATATTATGACCATTGGCATTAACTCTAACTAATGTCATGACCATTGGCACAGAGGAGAGGGGAAAAAAAAACCTTTAAGGAGGAAAGCTCTGGGGATCCAAGGCCTAGGTCACCTTCCCTCCAGGCTGATGACATTTGATTTGAGGATGTATGTTGGTAAAGAGAATGGTTCATAGATGAATGATGGAATGGGGAAAAACCTCAAAAGAAATTGCAGATCAAAGAGGGAACATGAGGCTGTGCGCGGGTCGAAGAAGGAACATTAGGCAACCATGGAAACTGTTTGTCGATGGAAGGGAGAAAATCCGTGTAGAAGTCAGAGGAGCAAGGGGTATCCAGATATGCACACGAGGAGATTCCGAATGTGCGGATGAGGAGACCGATGATGGTGCGTAGTGGCCTGGGTGAGCGATGCGAGTGAGCAAACGGAGGTTGAAAAGGCATGTTTGATTATGCAATGTGAATGATTATGAGACCCTGAGGTTGAAGTCAATGAGGTGGCATAGAATTCCATGATGGGAATGTTCGAGTAAGTGATGTAAATAGATAATTCATGAGGTAAGGCGGACTGAATGATGACTGGAGGTAGGAACGTGATGCGATTTATGAACTCGATATGACTGGAGTTATGAACTTGATATATGCAACAGGATGGCGGATGTTGATGGTTGGCATTTATAGTAGGTACACCCAAAAAGAATATCGATAGGTCACGAATGAAGTGAATCCTGGATGGCTGGAATGGAATTGAAAGAGGAGACAGGAATGAACTTGTGCGAAGGGAGTGAAATGAAGTAGGCTCCATGAGAAGATGGAAACCCCGAGGCCAAGAAGTGAGATCAGGAACCAGAGGCAACTCAGGTTGAGCGATGGAGGAACAAAACTGGATGAGGTATGATGAGGAAATAGTGAAATTGAACGATGTATGATGAGGAGCAAAGTTAAGAGCGGAGTAAAGCCATGATGGCAGGTACTAGAAAGGTATTAGGATGAGGAAGGTAAAATGAGGAAACGGATGAGGTACGATGAGGGACTGAAACCATTGTACGGGAAAGTGAGGTATGAAAGGACGAAGGATAGAGAGGTTGATGGGGTAGCATAGGACCCAGCCGATACAGGATGAGAATGGCAGTGAGGTGAGCTGGATGAGGTATCATACGGCTAAGTTCGATGGAAGGCCAGGTGGAGTCAGCCGTAGATTGCCCAACTATGGGAATAGCAGGGCAAGTTAATAGCAAACCATGGCATGATGAGATATGGAAGCCAAGACTGGACGAATCCTGTATGTCTGATAAGGGATGGAATCAGGAACCGGATACATGCTGCAAGTGGGGGCCGTGGATTGAGGAGGCGGGTATATGGGTAATGATAGTGATGCCCAAAAAGAAATATTGACAGGAGAGCAAGGTGACGTAAGAGACAGTATAGGGATGCTCAAGTCGAGTGATCAGAGAGTTGGAATGGAAACTGAACTGGAACGAAAGCTGAGAGCCTTATGCCAGCCCACAGCAAAGAGCGATGGACAGGGAGGCATGGACAGAGCATGAAATGACGAAAGCAGATCAGATATGGCATACGGTGCCACCTACTGGTCAGAAAGAGAACTAGCCTGAGCTAGAGCAGGAATCCCCTGTCAGAAAATAGTGAGGGAAGCATGCCAGACTGCTAGGCAGATTAGCCAGGTAGGGCTGTGCAAGTATACTGTATATACAAAGAAGGGCAGACACAAAGCATGAGTCCATGTAAAACAAAAAGAATAGCAAACCAAAGGGCACACAACCTGAAACAAAAGAACTGCTCAGTGGAAGAGGCATAAAGAGCCTGTCTGCACTGCTAGCCAACAGAAGGCATGGGGGCAGGCAAACAAGGTCAAACACATGGGAAAGTGAGCGCCCCAAAACTGGAAAACCAGGCAGAGGTATCCACAGTGGCAGCACCAGGTTAGATAAATAAAACTGCAGAAGGAACAAGGAAAGTAGCATAAAATCCACAAAATGTGTACATGGAAACAATAGGAAAAGTAACATACATAGATACATAGACAGTGTCGGCAGATAAGGGCCTATGGCCCACCCAGTCTGCCCATTTGAGCGCGTAAGTTCAGTTTGTTTTCCTAGAAGTCTGTTGCACCTCACCCCTGACCCCCCTTATCCAGAATTCCTTTATGTCTATCCCATGCATTCTTAAATCCCGTGATTGTTTCAGCCCCCACCACTTCCTCTGGCAGGGTGTTCCACTTGTCCACCACCCGTTCTGCGAAGAAATTCTTCCTCATGTTTCCTCTGAATCGTCCTCCCTCCAACTTCATCCCATGCCCTCTAGTCCTGGAACATCTTTTTCGCTTAAAAATAGTGTTTTCCTGCACCCTGTTCCTCCCTGTAAGATACTTGTATGTCTCTATCATATCCCCTCTCTCCCTCCTCTCCTCCAGGCAGTACATGTTCAGTTCCTTCAACCTGTCTTCACAGGACTTGTGATGCAATCCATGCACCATCTTTGTTGCCCTCCTCTGAACCTTCTCTACCCTGTCTATGTCCTTACGTAGGTATGGTCTCCAGAACTGTACACTGTACTCCAGGTGGGGCCTCACTAGTGTCTTGTATAGCGGAATTATGACCTCCCTTTTCCTGCTGGTAATGCCCCTACCTATACATCCCAGCACCCTATTTGCTTTACCTGCTGCCTTGTCACACTGTTTCCCTACCTTGAGATCATCAGAGATGATAACCCCAAGATCCCTTTCCTGCTTGGTGCATGCTATATCCTCACCCCCCAACTGATATATTGTGCCAGGGTTTTTGTGCCCCATATGCATTATCTTGCACTTCTTTGCATTGAATTTCAACTGCCAAACCCCTGACCATTCTTCAAGTTTCTGCAGGTCGCTTCTCATTCTGTCTACACCCTCTGGTGTGTCTACTCTGTTACAGAGCTTTGTGTCATCAGCGAACAGTGAAATTCTGCCTTCTAGGTCCTGCGCCATGTCACTGATGAAGATGTTGAATAGGACCGGAATAACATCAGCAGGCTCACCAAAAATGACTCGAAGGATGCATGGGAACGCAGTGACAGCACTTTGGACAAGCACTTCCTATGGCGGCTGAGCACACCAGCAGTATTGGCAGTGGGGTAGGCAACAGGAGGTCCCAGAGCCATCCAACATACAGCCCGTGCAGCCCAGACAAGCAGGAGGGAAAACTTATGCAGTGATGCAGCCAGAGAGAACAGCAGCAGCAAAGGAAAGAGATACCAGAGGAGCGCAGCGGGGAATCACGCACCCAGCGCATCAGCAATGAATGGAGCAATGGCAGGCAGAATGCCAAAGGGATACGGGAGGAAAGGCTGCAGAAAAAAAGTAACAAGGAGGACTAGGGCAGGGGTGAGGAATGGAAAATGGGCACGGGGAAAGACAGGCAGTGCTGCACATAGCAGGGGCCCGAAAAAGGGATCGGGGAACATGAGAGCAACTTGTGACTGACGAGGGGCCAAGGAGGAAGAATGGGGCCACGAGAGTGGCAGACGGGGTGGGGGGGTTGAGGAGAAAAAGCTGCGGTACGAGCGTTAGGAAGAACAAGAAGTGACGGACAACAGATGCCGCAAATGAGCAGCATGGAATGGGGGGGGGGGCGAGCAGAACAGAAGGCACATGCCAGGGACGAATGGCAGAAATACACCAAACTAGTGAGGAAGGAAGCAAAAATGCGAACGAAAGCGCCGACAAGGCTAGAGAGAGCAGCCAGAGCCCAACAAAGAACAGAGTAGGAGGATATGCAGCCAACACGGCCATTGACAGCAACAAAGATGAATCCTTGGAGAGTCTAGGACGAGTGATGTTTTAAGGTCGATGGAGGAGTGACGTTGTTGCTCCACCCATTGAACATCAGGCTTAAAGCCCTCCCAAAAAATATACAAAATAAAAAGGGAACATTAGTGACAAGGAAACAATTCCATCTTAAAATTGTAATGACAAGGGGAAGCAGTCCTCAGTGAACAGTTTAAATGCGTCTTAACGAGTGTTTAAACTAGCCGGGGGGGCAACAGAAGCAGGAAAACTCAAGCAGCCCAGACTGAGGAGCTGGAAGTTGAGCTGAGTTCAAGGACAGCACAACCAGGCACAAAGGGAACTGCAGAAGAGTCAAACCTGCACAAGAAGGAAAACTGGGGTGGGGGAAGAATCGGAGGAGCAACAACAGGAATAGTGGGAGGGTAGGTAGCAAAACATGGAAGGCCATGGTAACAAAAGTCTGCAGCCTGGAAAATAAAATCCCACACCTGGAGGCCTTGCTAGTAGTGGGGAACCTGGACATAGCAGCAATAACAGAGACTGGATATGCCGCAAATCACAAGTGGGACATAAATGTACAGGGTTATGTTCTGTTCAGGAGGGATGCAAGGATAAAAAAGGAGGGGGTGACCCTGTACGTCAGAGATGGTATACGAACATACGAAATTTGCCAGCAGATAAAGGCCTAGAGGTCTATCAAGTCTGCTTGAATGTGCAGCTAGCACCCCTTATTCTGCAGCTGCCCTTCCCTTCCACCCTTCCCCTTCATTAACTCACCCCCTTGTCCAATCCCATCCCCTTCTGAAGCAGTCCACTGTTCTACTGGATACCACTTCTGAAGGTAACACATTCCACCCAGCCACCACCCTCTCTGTAAAAAAGTGTCTCCTCATCTCCCTCCTGAACCCTCCTCCCTCCAGTTTCATATCATGGGCCCTGGTGGCCTTCCCCTCCCTTACTTTGATCAGCCCCTCTGTACCCGTCTTGTTTATTCCTTTCATGTATTTAAAGGTTTCAATCATGTCACCCCTGTCCCTCCTCTCCTCCAGTGAGTACATGTTCAACTCCTTCAACCTCCTCTCATATGATAAGTCCCCAGCCCCTTGATCATCTTTGTCGCCTGTGCTGCACCCTCCAGTAACTAATGTCCCTCTTCAGATACCGGGCGCCAGTACCTGCACGTAGTACCAGGTGTGGTCTAACTAATGACCCATACAGTGGCAGAATCACCTCCTCCCTCCTCGAGGATATACCCTTGCAATACAACCCAGCATTTTGTTGGCCTTTGCAGCTGCCTTCCTGCATTGTGCCGAGTTGTTCATTGACCCTGTAATGAGCACACCCAGATCCTTCTCCTCCTCTGTCTGGGCTAGCTGCACTCCCCCCAGCTGGTAACTCCTCCTTGGGTTCTTCATCCCAAAATGCAGCACCTTGTACTTTTTGGCATTAAACCCCAGTTGCCAGGTGTCTGACCAGGTTTCAAGCTTTGTCAGATCATCCTGCAACCGCTGCCATCCTACCAGGTCATCCACCACTGCGCCTACCTTAGTATTATCAGCAAACAGACTGATCTTGCTCTTGATGCCCCATGATATGTCTGCAATGAATATCCCAAACAACACTGGTCCCAACACCAAGCCCTGTAGAACACCGCTCGTCACTGCCCTTGGGTGTGAGAGCTCCCCACCCACCACCACCACCCTCTGTTGCCTTCCCTGAAGCCAGTTGCCTACCCAACTCACCAGCTTTGCACCCACCCCTGTGCCTACTAACTTTCTTCTCAGCCTTCCATGCGGCACAGAGTCGACTGCCTTACTGAAGTCCAGATACAGGACATCCACTGCATGGCCCCTGTCCAGTTGCCTAGTTACCCAGTCATAGAACTCCACCAGGTTGGTTTGGCAGGATCTGCCACGTGTGAAGCCATGCTGTCTGCTGTCCTGTAGTCCTTTGGCCTCTAGGAGGGCCACCAGCCTCTCCTTCAGGATAGTCTCCATTAGCTTACCCATGATGGATGTGAGGCTCACTGGTCTGTAGTTTCCCGGTTCATCCTTGGGGCCACTCCTGTGGAGGGACACCACATGAGCCATCCTACAGCCCTGAGGTACACACCCCGAATGTAGTGAGGCATTAAATAGGTCTGCCAAAGGTCCTGCAAGGACCTCTGCCAGCTCCTTCAATACCCTGGAGTGGATGCCATCTGGGCCTGGCACCTTGTCCACCCTCAGTGCCTTCAAACCCTCTCGAACTGTGCCCTCCATGACTTCCCCATCTGTCACTCCTTCCCCCCTGTTTCTGCCATTTCTCCCACCTTGGGCAATGGAGGTACAGGGTAAATAGGAGAAGACAGAGGCACTGTGGATCATCCTTGAGACTGGCAATGGCACTGCAATACAGACAGGGGTGATCTACAGGCCTCTAGCGGGGGGGGGGTATAGGGAGCAAATGGATGAAATACACAAGATGGCAACAAAAGGGGAAGTTCTGCTGCTGGGTGATTTTAATATGCCTGATGTGGATTGGATCACCCTGGTGGCTGCTTCAATCAGAAGCTGCTATATCCTAGATTCCATACAGGGGGCAGGCCTTAAGCATCTAGTGCTTGACCCCACCAGAAACAGGGTGATTCTAGACCTAGTACTGAGAAATGGGGATAGAATCACAGACATCCAGGTAGAAGGTTAGCTGCGGTCCAGCGACCACCACATGGTGTGATTTAGCATGGGGACAGGGACACAGACAAGTCACACCAAGGCAAAGGTCTGAGATTTCAGAACAGTGTGCTTTGCAAAGATAGGGAGATGTATCAGAGAAGCCCTGGTGAGAAGGAAAATAGGAGGGGGAATTGAGAAGCAGTGGGAACACCTGAAAGGAGCCATAGAAGAGATGACAAACAAATTAATCAAGTTGGTAAACAAAGGCAAGAGAAGGAGGAATCCACTTTGATTCTCGAAAGAGGTGGCAGACAAAGTAAGGGCCAAAAAGACGGGTTTCAGGAAATATAAGGAAACTCAAAGGAAGGAGGACAGGGAGGTGTACCTAAAGACTCTTAAGTGGGGAAGGCTATTAGGAGCACAAAGGAACAGACTGAGGAAAGATAAGTGTAGACAGTAAAGAAAGGCGAAAAGACATTCTTTAAGTACATCAGCAAAAGAAGGAAAGCTGGTGGGGACTGTAAGGCTCAGAGAGGATGAAGGGGAGTGTAAGGAGGGGGACCTGGAAAAAGCAGAAATACTGACTAAATACTTCTGTTCAGTGTTCACTGAGCAGGGGGAGGGACAGGGACAACAGCTGAACAACAAATACAAAGGAGGGGTGGACACAAGTTCCTTCACAGTGAAGAGAGTCCTAGAGAAGCTCGCAAAACTGAACCTGGACAAAGAAATGGTGCCAGACAGCATACACCCAAGGATATTAAGGAAGCTGCCGAGAGAGCTAGCTGTGCCTCTGGCAGCCTTGTTCACAGATTCAGTCAACACAGAAGTGGTTCCAGAGGTCAAGAGTAGGGCACATGTAGTCCCTCCACACAAAACTGGTAGCAGGGAGGAGGCAGGGAACTATAGGCCAGTCTGCCTCACCTCAGCAGTGGGTAAGATTATGAAGGCGTTGCTTAAGGAAAGAATTGTGGATCACTTGGAATCCAGTAGTAGCCAGGATCCAAGGTAACATGGCAGGCTGATCATGTCAGACGAATCTGATATACTTTTTTGACTGGGTGATTAAAGAGGTAAATCAGAGAGAAGCAGTAGACGTCGTCTACCTCGATTTCAGCAAAGCCTTCGACACCGTTCCACATAGAAGGCTAGTTAACAAGATGGGTAGTCTGGGTATTGATCACAAGGTGGCAAAGTGGGTTAGGAATTGGTTAATGGACAGGAGGCAGAGGGTGGTGGTAAATAGAATCCAATCCTGGGAGAAGGAGGTGACCAATGGGGTTACCTCAGGGATCAGTCCTTCAGCCAGTCCTGTTTAATGTCTTCATTAGGGACACAGCAGAAGGGCTGGAGGGAAAGGCCTGCCTGCAGATAACACCAAGATCTGCAACAGGGTGGATACTCTATATGGGGTGGTGGAGAAAATGAGGTGAGAACTGGGGAAGCTGGAAGAATAGTCCGAAGCGTGGCGGCTGAGGTTCGATTCAAAGAAGTACAAATAGTGTACCTGGGACAAGGGAACCCAAGAGAGAGCTACAGGATGGGGGATGGGGAGTTGCTGACAGTCACCAAGGAATAAAGGGATCTGGGGGTTATCATTTCAGATGGCCTAGAGTTGACTAAGCAGAGTACAAAGGTGGCAGGGAGGGACAGTTGCATGCTGGGGTGCATAGGCGCAGGGATCACAAGCAGAAGGAGGGAGGTGGTGATGCCATTGTATAAAACTCTAGTGAGGCCTCACCTGGAGAACTGTGTACAATTCTGGAGGCCACATCTTCGTAAGGACATATAGTGGAGGCAGTCCAGAGAAGGGTGACAAAAATGGTACAAGGCTTGCACCAGAAAACATATGAGGACAGAGTAAAGGAACTCAATAAGTACTCATTAGAAGAGGGATTGGGGTTACGTGATAGAAACATTTAAGTACCTTAAAGGATAAACAAGGTGCAGAGGGACAATATTTTCCAATGTAGCAGGAGTACAAGAACGAGGGAGCATGACATGAAATTGGAAGGGGGCAGGTTCAGAGGAAATGTGAAGAAGTTTTTCTTCACAGAGAGGGTGGTGGATGCATGGAATGGTCTACCACAAGAGGTGGTGGGAGTGAGCACAGTGGAGGTTCAACATGCGTGGGACAGACATAAGGGAACACTAGTAGTGGGAAGGAGAGGAGAAAGCCATTGATCAAGGAGGGTCAGAGGCTGTAAACAAGGAGAGGGCTTATGGGCAGACTGGATGGGCCTAGCAGTCCTTATCTGCCAACAATTTCTGTTTCTATGACATTCCAAAAACCACTCAAGCTCTGATCTCTTGGTTATGTTTTCACCTTTTTTCCCTTAGACTTATTCTTCTTGCTGCTTCTGCTGACCCCGATCATGACAGCCCTCCCTAGCCCAATTACCCAACATCACCAGGTTGTAGCCCTGTTATGCTTCCATGACTTACCCCTTGTGACAGCACTGGGGGGACTTCCCCTTCTCCCCACTAAGGCAGGATCTGGTAAGGGTGCCTGGTCAGTGGTGCCAGGCCTGTGGAAAGGCTTTTATCTTGTATGGCCATAGTGTTTTTTTCCACTGATTTTCGCACCTCCACATTGGTGTGCAATGATGCTCAGCGTCTTGGCAACATTCCTGCCATCCTACTGGGCTTCCCAGCTGTCCTCACACCAAGCCTCATGGAAACATAGAAATACAGAATTTGTCAGCAGAAAAGGACCACTTGGGCTACCCAGTTTGCTCATGTTGCCTCTACCTCTGCCTATACTGTCGCTGCAGATGCCAGATGACCTCTGACCTCCCTCCCCACACTTTCTTACCAAGCCCACAACCTCCACTGGAAGACTGTTCCAGGTGTCCTGTGCAAGCCAGAGATGTAGTGGGTCCCCTCCCAAAATATTGTTCCTACTCATTTTATCTTAGGTTGGTACAAGAGGATAAGTTCAAACAGAGAAATAGAAACCAGCCCAGATTTCGTCTTTCAAGGTTACACTTTTATTTTCAAAAACCTCTTCGCACTGCCAAGATCCCTTCAACGCCTAACATTTCGCCCACTGGGCTTTCTTGGGTTAAGGGTCTAGGTGTAAACTTAGAGTTGTATATGTTAAATTATTGTCTTTTTTTGGTCAGTCTTTTATATTCCACATTCCATGGTCCTTTTTCAGACCTCCTAGTCTTTATTGAATATTTCTCTTTAGTTTTCCCTCAGTTGCTCTGACTTTTAAACCTTCACAGGGCCTTTATGGTTGTCATGGCTCTCACTATGGTAATCCACCACTCTTTCACTGAAGAAGTACCTCCTCACTTCCCACCTAAATTCCCCCATCTAGCTTCATTGCATACTCCCTTGTTCTTGTGCAACTTCTCTTCTGAAACATTCTCCCCTCCTGTACCTCATTCACCCCTGTAAGATACTTATAGGTCTATATCAGGCCCCCCCCCAGGTGAACATATTGAGATCCCTCATTTCCTCCTCATAGGGCTTGGGATGCAGCTTCTACACCATTTTAGCTGCCCTCCTCTTGACTCCCTCCACCCTATCTATGTCCTTTCTGAGATGTGGTCTCCAGAACTGCACATGGTACTTCAGGTGGGGTCTCATCCAGGATTGATACAGTGGTAGCACCTCTTCAGGTGTGGTCTCATCAACAAACGACAGCGTGGTAACACCACTTTTTTGCTTCTGCTGGTGATTCCCTTCCCTGTACATCCTTGTTGAACTGCCCCACCACCTTGAGGTCATCAGATGTGATAACCCCAAGGTCCTTTTCCTGTTTAGTGACCATCAGTACCTCCACTGGGTGTCAGACACGCTGCTGGGAGTGCAGTGCACCCTCCCTGGGAGAGGACAGCAGTCATCTGAACACTCGATTCTATCCCCCCAACCGACCCCGGGTGACTCGAGATTACTTCTGAAAGTGCTTCGCCGTTGTGGCAGGCAGTAACACTACTGCCATGCCACCTGGCTGGCACAATCACCACAACCTCCTAATGGAATTGTTTCCTAGTAATTCACTTCTACCAATAAGTTATTCTGTGCATACAGTGTACAGTATGTGGTCATACACTGAGGGATAGCACATAATATCTATACACTGGATGCAATATGTTCCAGTCTATGAGGGTATTTACATGTCAGTGCTTACTGTTGTCTTGTGCACTCCATCGTGGGGGAATTCTTGTGGATGCCTGCCAGTGCTTGTTGATGCCTGGCAGTATTACTGTAATACTGCAGATTGTGACACAAGCATTTCCTCGTCATTGAGTGCACATTACCACAGTCAGCGCAAACAGGTAAATTTCCTTAGTAACAGTCAAAATGTACTGTTTTTCTTCACCTGCACTACAAAGTAAACATTCCAAAGGGATCCAAAACAAAATTGTCAATAAAAAAATATCACAGCACTGCTGCAGTTAGTGCTTAGTAAATAAAGCACACACCAACTCATTGCAAAGTGTGATATCACAAGGTTGCCAGATTCTTGTGATATGATTATTTATGTAACATACTTGTGACTTACAACTTACAAATAAACATGTTATTTTTGCTTGTGACCAGAAACAAAATGAAGATAGGCATGCTTACTTACATTTTGGATATGTCATCAGCATGTATTTCCACTTAGCCACTAAGGAATGCTTAGCCAATGTGAGTGTAGCTGGAACAGTGCTGATGACATCAAAGTAACCTCTGGTGCACTCAAAACAAAGCTGTGAAATTAAGTAGAAACAGCTGTCTACATAAAAAGGAGCTAATTTTAAAGACGTACAATTTAAAATTCTCAGTTTAAATGCAACCCATAACAGCAGCAATGATAATAAATGTCACCAGGTTTGATATGTTGTTCAGTAATGCCGTACCTAACCAATGGGATAGCAGCTGAAAATATGCAAGATGACATCACAGTGCAGCTATGCAGAACTCTAACCAGAGCAGTGCCCATATTAAAACAGTTGTCAAGGCACTCTTACTGTTGCAAGAGTAGTCTCAATCACATTCTTAGGATGGGGGGACCATGAAGTAACTGAAGGTGACACAAAGGCAAGGCAATACTTTTTCTGTTTAGCTCCCATCCCAAACAGCTCTGGGCGCCATACAATAAAATAATAACATACAAGATTTAAAGATTAGCAGATCAAACAATAAAAACAAAATAATAATAGCTAACAACTGATCAATTGAAAATGTAAAAATCTGGCAGCTCTATTACCGTAAGAATGCGAGACCCCTCGTTCAATAGTAAAAGTGGTCTCAGTGGCTGTATTAATATATTATTAAGCTAGGTCAATTTAGAATATATTAAACATTTTTTTTTAAAAAGGACTCCTGAATGTGGCAATTTACAGGGCACCTGCATGTGAGCCTCTCTTTAAAGTGATATACCATGATCAGCCCCTGCACCTAGTAAATAGGTGCCTTACCTCCACAGCATTCTCCAGTTGTAAGATTTCCCCCAATCATGCCACCGTTAAAAATTTACACCACTTGTAAATTTAATTAAATCGGGTCCCAAGGACTTCTCGATTGTAAGGACCTCCTACGCTCCGCCCCCATGCTCACTAACATTATGACAAGCTGCCAGTGAGAGCGCAGGGGCGTGCTCCATTATAAGCAATGGGTGACGACATTATGATCTATTTTTGACATTATATTGGCCAGTTGATAATGAAACATGAGCACCGGTAGACTAACAAGGCCCAGTGTAGTGTCAGTGGCTCAGTAGGTAGCACACTCACCTCTGAGGCCAGGAGATCAGAGTGCTGTGGGTTCAGTTCCCATATCTGGCACTTGGGTTAATATCCCAGTACTGACACTGTAGTGCAGCATGAGAGGGGTGCTGCACTTCTGAGGTGCCGTCTTTCGGATGAGACGTTAAACCGAGGTCCCATCTGCCTGGATTGGTGGTAGTTCAGGTGGATGTTAAAGATCCCATGGCACTTATCGAAAAAAGAGTAGGTGAATTTCCCCGGTATCCTGGCTAAATTTCCCTCATTTCAGTAAAAATACCACCAACAGCTTAATCTGGTTCAAGGTCAGTTGGCATTCATCTGTATTCCCCCTCCCCCGGGTCGTGCCTGAAAATAGGCAGGATTTGTCTAGTGCACTTACCCGGTCAACAAAAGCTAAATAAATAAATGTTTCATTATCAACTGGCCAATATAATGTCAAAAATAGATCATAATGTCACCGCCCATTGCTTATAATGGAGCACGCCCCCGCGCTCTCACTGGCAGCTTGTCATAACGTTAGTGAGCACGGGGGTGGAGCGTAGGCAGTCTTTACAATCGGGAAGTCCTTGGGACCCGATTTAATTAAATTTACAAGTGGTGTAAGTTTTTATCGGTGGCATGATTGGGGGAAATCTTACAACTGGAGAATGCTGTGGCGGTAAGGCACCTATTTATTAGGTGCAGGGGCTGTTTAATACAGGTTGGTAGATCACTTTAAGGAATGAGAATGTTGCACACATAGGGGAAAGGAGTGCTCCAATTGGTCAGGTGTGCTCTTTCGATCTACACAAGTCAAAATAAACTGTTACAAGTTTCAGAAGATAGTTCTTCCACTTGTGAGTTATGGTTCTGCCCCCTCATGCATAACAATAAAGGGAGTATTCTGAGTCAGGCTGTTGGTTTTCCCTATTTATCCACTCATGGGGGAGACTTACACGCATCACTTTAGGCTTTGTTTCAATCTGTCTCGTTTGGGGATAATTATTATACCACCAAGGCAAACATATGAAATCCACTTGCACGCATGTACACACACATGCACGCGCCCACACACACACGTGCCACACACACACTCTCTCTCTCTCTCTCTCGCCACACTACAAATGGACATACAAACACACAGGCAGGCAGACTGAGTGACTTGCATAGTTCTGTTTAAAAAAAATAGTTTACTATTAGCAGCCTATACAGTCGCCAGGAAAATATTTTAACTACTCTGTTTCGACATTATTCAGTTTACATTTCATTCGTTTTATAGAACTTCTTTATTTCTCTCACCTCATTATTACTGAGAACATTTGCATGTAATCAGGACCTTTGTCCTCCAAACTTCATTATACACCCCACTTTTTCCTCCCCAAAAAGTCATAATTCTCTTTGTGACATCACAATGAGTTCCTGTAGAAACAATTTGTTTCCCCACTTTCTATTTATGCTTCCCCTTCAGCTGGCATCATTCCATCTCAGAGCTTCCAGGCAGCCCCATCCCTGTCTCCTCTGCTGTCTCCTAAGGCTTACCTTGCTCTGGGAGAAAATCCATGGTATCCACTCACCATGCTGGATGACCTTTAGGGCTGGACCAGTTTTTTCCTTAGTACACATTCTGTGGTGCTCCCAGGGTGTGCCTAATTCAGTGGAGTGCAGGGTCTGCAGGTGGCCTAGAGCTGGCATAGGTCTCGGCTGTGTTTTTCCATTCTTCCTGTTCCAGGATGCTGGCTGACAGATGTGATCATGCAGAGCGTGCATGTCCATCTAGCCACTCTGCAGTCCCCAGCCCCAGATTCGCACTCCACCTGCACCACCACCCAGAGGTGTGGTTTAGCAGCAGCAGCAGTGATCCCCCTTCCCTGGAGGAAGAGAGCATCCTGTAGGCTGCTCAGACCTCCTGCCCTGGCCAGCCCTCCAATGACCCAGGCTCGTTCCTGAACCCATTTCCCCAGCATCACAAGCGATAATGCTACCACTGTGCCAGTGGTCCTGCTCACTGTGGAAATAATTATGATCTCACAAACTGAGAATTTTGTTTTGACTTTAGTGGAGAGAAAAGCAAGAGAAGCCAAGTAGTCTGAGCCACAAAGATCCTGTTTCCATGCAAATGTACCCAGTAATAGAGAGTGAGGAATGATAAATGCAGAACATGAATGTAAGTAAGAACTGAGTTGTGTCTAGATTTTTTTTGTTTGTTTTATAAAACAGGCCATAGAAATCCTATAACCTCATTGGTCGATACAGGACACATGAAATTTGATTACTTGCTGACAAATGCACACTGCATCTGAACTACATATTGTTTCAACAAATGAAAGTCAATTTTTCAACAAATAAACGTCCACTGGATAACACACTTCAGGGTGTACTTTCATAAGGGAATAATGCTCTTTTTGGGTGGTTGCTGCCCTCGGCTCTGCCTTATTCCTAACAACCACCCGAGGCATGCTTTATTCCCCATATAACTGCACACCCTTTTTGAGCAGAATTGTGCAACAAATTAGGACAGCTTTGTGGAGCCCATTTACTCATAACAGTTAACCTTTCCTGCTTGAGAGGCACCAATGGATTCTTCTTAGACTATTACAGGAAGTCCTTATGAAGCTAGGCAACTTTTTATTACACACAGTGCCACTTATTAGCATACATCTCAACCTCCTGCCTTGCAAATCAGGGACAGGGCTTAAAAAAATCAGGTATAGATGACCAAGATCAGGGACAAATCTTAAAAAAATGATAGTACCAAATCAAGAGACCTCCTACAATGTGCAGTTTAATGTGAAAAGCATTTTCTGATGGAGAACTAGGCTTTCACACCAATGTCTGATAGTACTTTTTGCTTTAAATCACTACTTTTCAGGGAGGGACGTGCAAATTTTAGGACGGACAGAGGGAATTTTTGAGGCAAAATCAGGGACAGTTGAGAGGTACGGTTATTAAAGAGAGATAATAGACTGAAACACTTCAACAGTGTTTAGCAAGCTATCTGAAATAACCTTATTTCCTCAGCGATTTCTTTTTTTGTATGTTTGTATTAATACTGTTAACTGTAACCCACCCAGACCAAGATTGTGTTTTCCAGGGATTTGCAAATGTTTCACAATATCACCAGGGCCACGGTTTCTAGCTCCATCCACTAGCAGATCCTTCCTAGCAGTTCTTCCTAGTATTCTAACCCACACAAACACAGGATGATCCTGACCAGACCACTGACGTTTATCCCTACAGGCCTGGAGTAAAATCAGTGGAAGTTATTAGCCAAATGCTTGCACCAAGGTGAAACAATGAGGGGACTAAGTTCAGCTGTGAAACCAGCTGGGAGGCAGCTTTCCACACACTTAAGGGTTATTTAGTCAAGATGGAAAAGTCTAGTAGACCAATGCAGTTAAGTGAAAGTGAAAATTGGAACATATTAGTAAGACTTCAAAACATTATTAAAATGCTGCCCTCCCCCCCTGTGTAATACTTTGCTTGCACATCTACAGTTAGGAGTCAAACCATTGATTGTTTAACAGTAGCAGGGACAGACTGGCTGGGTCACCTGCCAGGTTGCTAGCAAAGGAGGGCAGGCCATCTTCGCCTGAACCGTCGGGCCCCTGAACCGCCTGACCAACCACACAGAAACCTTTTTTTATTTTATATAATTGCTAAGACAAAAGAGAAACCCAACAATTATATAAACTAAAATATGGGTCAGGGTGTGTGTAGAGTTGAAGTTTGCACACACCTGAGGAGTTAGATGCTACATAAACCCCCAAAAGCAAAGATACAGGGGTTTATGCATAGCTTGTAACATGGCTAAATTAAGTACCACAAAAAAACAGAAAACTGATTGGCTAACAGTAGTCACCTGGTAGTAGCTCAACACGGCATTATTGAACCAAAAATGGCGTGTAGAAACAGAAATACCGGAGCAAGCCACACAAGGTAAAAGGTACTGTTTGTAAAACACAAGCTTAGGACAGTAAACAAATCTTGTGCTTTCCACGCACCCACCCAAATGCTCATAACACTGGAAGCCATACCACAAAAGATCGCAGTACATGAGGAACAACAAATATCGGGTGACAATTGAGAAGCACGATCATCTCAAAAACATACAGTAACAGCTGAAACCAGCACCATACTATTAAAAACAGCATCATTACAGAAACACAGTGATACCCACACCTAGTGTATCCTGACTGAGAACAGTAGTGCAGACCCAAAACTCCTTGCATGCACACATACATCCAGCACAAATGGCTAATCCTTGCAACTATCAATCCATTCTTTCACAGGTCACGGAACCGTTCATTTCAAATATGACAGTGCAGAAAACATTGCGCAGGGAAAACGATAGATGCATGAAGCTATGCACAATGGCAAAATGAAATGAGTACGTTTAAATAAGCAGAACATGAACACAACATAGCACATACACCGAGCAGCACAACAGAAGATCATAATTTATGCAGATGAGTAGCACACTTGAATGCTGAAACACAGAAAGTAGCATACAGCAGTCCCCCTCAGCACACTATGAAAATTATAGCTGTGCTGATTTACACAATGCAGTACACTTTCAGTTAAATACCTATTTCTGTTACTATATGTAAAATGTTGTTTCGGCAACATCTGTATGTAAATAACCATTAGATGTAGTTTCCAAAAGTACAGTAAACGTGTCTCAACAGAAAAAAAAAATCTGTGTAGCAGTTCTTAAATACTGAGAAATATATTGCTAACATAGTAAGCTACCAAAAAAACATGTTACAAGCATATTAAGCCACTCAGAAGGTGGCGTCTAATGGAGAATTAATGCATGGTTGGACCATTGTAGGCACTCGACCTTCGGCCTCAAGACACAATGATCCCAACCATACATTAAGTAAGCATTAAGCCACAATGAAGGTGGCATCTAATTGGGAATTAATGCATGATTGGGAGTGCCTACAATGGCCCAACCATGCATTAATTCTCCATTAGATGCCACCTTCGGAGTGGCTTAATGCTCTTGTAACATGGCTTTTATGACAATATGCTTACTGTGATTGTTATTTTCATAGTGTGAATAAAAGAACAGAGACATTTTGCAGTGCTTATAGTTCCTTGCTGCACTTTCTCAACATCTAAGAGACTGTGATTTATATGGTGATGGTGTCAGAACAATTGCAAACATAACTATGCACAAAGTATGTCTCAACATTTGTGTCTAACAATTTCTTAGATCTACACAGCTTGTATTTTCATAGCCACCATAGGAGGTCTATTATATGCTGCTTTCTGTGTTACTCTATTTGCCACTGAATCTTTTTTACATATTCTCTGAGGTACTGTGGGCCTCCAACTTGTGGCTCTGATGTCGTTACGTACCCTGTTTCCTGGCTGCCATTCTCTTCCCCATTCCGTGCTTTACTGAGTGACTTGCACATGTTAGGGCTGTCGTGTTTCAGTTTCCAAGAGCTGTAATTACACTTGAGCCTGTGATGCAGTCTGAATGACTTAAAATTTATGACACAGCACATTTCCGCTTGTGGTCCCTGTGAGAGTCCGTTGTCCGTCAGACATGCCTTGCCAGTTGCTCCAGTCTCATTGTGCGCTTAATTGCTGCCTCGACGTCTAGATTGCTACAGATTCCCAGTCAGTGGCACAGACTGCCAGTCATGGGCATTCAGGTGGGTGGGTGGGTGGGACAGCCAACTACTGCTTTTCTGCTGCACCTTTTCGGCTCTGTGGATCACGATGGCATTTCAGTTTGAGGATGGCATTATTGCAGAATTAATGCCGTCAACAAACTGTACCATCTGGTCCCTTCTAACCAATTGGTTAGGTTCTTTTACTGTCACTGATCTTTGCCATGTTACAATTCCCCATTAGATGCCACCTTCATCATGGCTTAATGCTTACATCTAACCCTAAGGGTGTGTGTAAACTTCTTGCTACACACCCCATGGGTTGAAATTAGCAACAGCCCACTAGCCAAAAGCTGGTAGATTCTGTACCAGGGTAGTAAGAATATCCTTTAACTAGCCCTGCAGGCTTGTACTGGACAAGGTAACATTTCAATGCGCACACCAACTGAGCCTGTGGAAAAGTCAGTGGGGCTAGTGGATTTTCCCAGTTAGCAGCCTTGCTGGCTAGTGACTGTGAAACTTAATTTTGACCCCTCACACCCTGACCCATAATTTATTCTATATAAACATATCTCTAAATGCATTCTAGGCTTACTGATGTAATTTTTTGCATGATTAGTTAAGTACGGCAAGTAAAAGGCTTGACCTTGACATGGTAAATAAATTACATCCATGTTAAGACATCTCTTGTCATTCTAACCAAAGTTGCAAAAGGTAATAAAAACTATCTGGCAACGGAATATAAAAGTGTGCATTATGAGCAGGATAAATGCAGAAATCACAAGACCTGTGCTTTTATACTGTCACTCCCATTGCCGCAGAGCTTCTTGGGCACTGGGCCTGATAACATAGGATTGCAACTAAGACAAGCATACATCCTAAAAATGTACTGATTCCGATTCCTAATTGTGTGGGCACTCAATCCCATTTTTATGTCTGCATAGCAAGAGTTATGCTGCCATATTGCTAATGGAGGAGAGAGTATAGGGAATAGTGTGACTGGATGCAGAATGCATCACATACTTGCTTGGAGCACATAATCAGTATCCATGAATCCATGCATTTCCTCCCTCTCTAGATATCTACATCTGCTCCCCCCACCACAGACTCATCAGTATCCATGAATCTGGGAACTTCTCCCTTCTGTCTCTCTCTCGATATATATGTAACCCCTAGATGGTGCTATCCAAGGGGCTACTACCCCTGCCTGATTTGCCACTAACAGGTTGAGGGGCCTGGATCTGATGGCGGGTGCCTCCACCCAGAGGTCAGAGTTTGCAATAGTTAAACTAACTTGGTCACAGCCCTCTGGGACACTGCAACCCCCCTTTCTTCCCACTAGTGGCCCACACAATATATCAGAATTACCTTCACAGTATACACTTACCCCCAGGACTGGTTCAGGCACTGGGACCTCCTGTAAAATAAGATACAGTGCAACAATCACAGTACAATACTTTAACATAGACAAATACCTCAGGCAGTATAACTTTGCTGAAACAAGCAGCTCTGATTTATTTAGGGGGCTATAACAAGGACAGGGAATCAGGTTAATTAGCTTATCACTTTACTCATCTACCTATGGCTCTGTGCACAGGCCTATCCCTACCAGTTACTGTCCCTGGGTACCCAAGCCCTAGTGGCTAATCCAAACCGTGGCAGCTGGTAGGGGCCCTTTCACACAGAGAAAAGAAAAATTAGTTAAACAGTCAGCAGTACAGTAATTCCATTTGGATTCAATGTGGCAATTCAACAGGGGGCGACCCTGAATTAGTACTCACGACCTCCAAACAAGATAGGGTCCTTCAATGCCAGCAGTGCTACTCTTGAGCTCCACGAACTCCTCACACATTTATATGGCAAACTGCAACAGGCAAAAGTTCTTTAATGGCAGCAGGATTCACTTGAGCTACAAGCCTCCTCACACATTTATATGGTAAAAGAAAGTACTATACCAGGCAGGCTGCTTCTCTATCGATCGCAATTACTGCACAATACCGGGAGAACACACAGCAGATTCAGTTCCTGACAGACCGAGTGCAATTCAGCAATTTCTCCAGTCTTCTACAGGGTGAGCCTGGTTTCTACTCTTCAGATATCCTTTGATTCTCTTCACAGGACGGATTCAGTCCTAACAAGCAGTTACACAAGCTGCAGACCGGAACTCTGGGCCTTACACACGTTTCCCGACTAAAACTGCACACCGAAAAAAGCACAGGGCTCCTTCCCTCTTCACTGCCAGAGCTCAACTGAAACTCCAGCAGACAAAACCAGGCACTTCCTTTGAGTTCCTCCCAGTTCTTGGCTGGATTGGCTGTCACTCACAATAGACTGCCCCTGTTGGTCCAAAAGGCGCGAAGTCAAACTACATCTCCCAAGTCACTGCCCATACAATCCTCTTGTGGCTGGCTCAGATTACGAGTCCAAGTTCTGATTCGTCAAGGCACCATTTTAGAGCTACCTTATCCCACACTGATTGGTCCAGTTCAGCAGTTCAAAACTAGAATGGGGAACTAGGCAAACACAGTTCTGACTGCAAAGAAAGCAGGTTAGACAAACTGTATTTTCATTATTACTCTAAATGATTTCTGGCAAACAGTTACATCTTTTCAGATAGGTTCCCTTTGCACTCTAGTGACTGCAAAAATGGAGTGAATTGGCAGCAGCTCGAGTGGTACTCAAGCAAAGAAACACACAGTCCCTCATACAAACTAATTATGTCTGCAAGCAGACAGCTCTTAAGAGACAGTACCAGAGGCTCTAAAACACTCACTGATAAATGGCTTAAAGCCAAACACCATTCAGGCTTGGAGCATTCAAGCAAGCTCCTGGAAGTCTTTTGGAACCCCCATTTGCAGGGGTTACACCCTTCCTGGCCTGGGAAAGCAGCGTCCGCGTCAAGCAAGTACCCATAAGTTTCAACTGCAACCATATACATTTGCATTAGGCTCACACATGTAATCATCAGTCAATATATCATTTTACCAAGAACACATTTCTGAAACATTGCAGTACGTCCTCTTTACACAGTATTACAACACATTGTACCATAACTCAAGTTATTACCTCTTGTACATGAAACCTGAAGAGAGGGGGCCCTTCCCTATCAGTTACCTTGGGGCTGGACGGGGCAAGGTCACCATACTTAGAGGGCAACACAAGTAACTTGGAGTTAGCACTGACGCTCAGTTTGGGCAATGAGCTCGGGGACACATACACTCCTTTATGGACAACATTGAGAGGCAACTCCACAGGCCTCCCAAGGGAATCATAACTGAGGTGCACCACAGGCTTTACAGCTCGACCAGTCTTTCTAGGGGGAACTGTTACAGTCTCTGCACTCTGAGCCTCATTTTCAGCATTGTCCTCACTTGTCAGGGAGTCTCCATGGGGTAGAGAGGCTAGAACTTGGGGCACTTTCAGCTCCAGGAGTTACAGTTTCTGAGTCCACAACATTTGGCTCACATGGAGAGCTTTCGGACACTGGCAGTGGACTGTCAGGGCACTCAAAATACTCTTCTTGTTCTGGTGTATCACCAGTCTGCCCCAATCCATCATTTTCCTCCCCTGAAAGCTCAAACAGTTCAACCATGCACAATGATTCCATTTCATCTGATCTGATCTGATGCTTTGCACTTCACTTTCTGGGAGCATTGGCTCCAGGGACGAAGCTGGGGCTTAGACAGTCCAGAAGGCCCAGCTTCATCTCCAGTATTGACTAGGGATTGCCCCAAAACAATTGACTCAGTTCGTAAGAAGGATAGTATTCAAAGTCACTCTCACTTTCTTCTGATATGGACTGACAGTCATGCTCAACTGGGACTTGTGGAGGGAACACTTTAACTCTGCTTCTGTAGGTGCAGACTTTCTTGATCTTTCTTAGCAGCAGCTCTAGTCACTGGTCCAGAGGGGCATCTTCTGGGGCTCAGACTCAATCAAGATTTGTCCAATGGGCAGTAAATGATTTCTGCATTGTTTTTACATCTTTTGAATTATTCTCAGGCCTTACTTTGTACGCTGGCAGATCATCTAGTTTGCCCACTACAATGTGAGGGAGATGGTGCCATCTGTCAGCAATCTTGTGTTTGCCATGCAGTCCCAGATTTCTTAGAATACCGATCTCCCTCCTGGAGTTCCTGTGCTTTCACCTTTTATCATACCTTTCTTTGTTGGCCAGATTTCTTTTGGCAGCCATGGTTTGAGCCAGTTGATGCAGCATGAGTTAGCTGGGCCTTTAACTTTTCCACATACTGTAAATAGTTGTCAGCTTGAACCCCATCAGGAGAGACCCCAAAACACACATCTACCGGTAGTCGAGCTTCTCTTCCAAACATCAGGCGGTGGGGAGAACCCAGTGGCATCACTTTTGGTGCAGTTATAAGCATGTACCAGGGTGCTAATTTGTTGGCTCCATCTAGGCTTGTCCTTTGGGTGCAGGGTGCCTAGCATATCTAGCAAAGTGTGGTTGAAACGTTCAGGCTGTGGGTCCCCTGGGGTGGTAAGGAGTGGTTCTGGACTTTGCACTCCCCACAGAGAAAGCATCTCTTTGATCAGACAACTCTCAAGTCTCTCCTTGATCAGAATGGATTCTTTGTGGAGCCCCATAGTGAACAAAAAGTTTTCTACAAGTACTTTGGCCACAGTGGATGCTTTCTGGTCTTTGGTGGGAAAGCTTGGGCATATCTCGTGAAATGGTCAGTGACCACCAGCACATTACTGATATTTCTTTGATCTGACTCCAAACTCAGAAAATCAATACAGACCAGCTCCATGGGTGCACTGGTGGTGATGTTAACAAGGGGGGCAGCCCTCTGGGGCAAAGCTTTCTTCTGTAAGCAGCGACTACAAGTTCGAATGTGTTGCTCCACATCAGCCCCCATCTTAGGCCAATAGAATCTGGATCTCACCAAGTCAAGTGTTCTGTCTATACTGAGGTGCCCTATGTGGTTGTGCAAGAACATCAGTACTGAGTCTCGAAAGGCAGTGGGCAGCACTAGTTGTTGTTTGTCTACTTGTCCCCCTCTGTCTACTGTTTCTCTGTATAACAGTTTATTGATCAGTTTCAACTTAGGACCTTCTTTGTATAACAGTGCAGTTCTCAAATCAGTGGAGCGTAATTTGGACACATCTTTTCCTGCATAGAGGGCTTCTAAAGCTGCTTTGATCATGGGATCGCGGGATTGAGCCAGCGAATACTGTCATTGTCCAGCTGAGGCAGTGCACCAATGTCTATTGCAGAAAAGTGGCAATAAGCAGCAGTATAGCAATTCTCAGAGGCTCCCAAGCAATCCACCATGCAGTCCACTGCGTCCGTGGACATTTGTTCCTCCTGTCAAACTTCGGCAGAGTGCCGAATGTCAGGTTCTGCCAATCGGACCCAATCATTCTGGGGAACAGGCCTCCAGGAGAGAGCATCAGCATCTATGTGGTTCAGACCTGCTCGTATTCGAGAGCATAGTCATGTGTAGATAATGCAGAAAGCCACCTATGGCCAGTGGCATCCAACTTAGCTGAGGCCTGCACATAGGTCAAAGGATTATTGTCAGTTTTACTAGTATTTTAGCCCCATACAAGTACTCATGGAATTGGTCAACAATAGCCCACTTCAAAGCTAGGAACTCTAACTTATGTACAGGATAGTTCTTTTCGGATGGGGTCAGGCTTCTACTGGCAAAGGCCACTGGTCTCAGGCCATTCTCGTGCTCTTGGTACAACTACAGCCCCAACCCTTGCAAGCTAGCATCAGTGTGCAGGACATAAGGTTTTCTTGGATCGCATAGGCCAGCACTGGAGCATGGGTAAGTTGATATATGATCTCATGAAAAAGCAGTCTCACAATCAGAGTCCAGCGGGCACCAAATACTTCACCGGACGAAAATACACTCTTCAGTCTTGAGGGACGCTGACTTTTGGTATTTTTGTGGGTTGGGGGATACTCTTGAGTAAGGTTAAGTAAAGGGTGGATCACTCTTGAATAGTCCTTGATGAAATGCCGATAATAACCACAGAATCCCAGGAATCTTTGCAGTTCTTTTAGATTTTTGGGCTGTGGCCAGGTGGTTAAGGCCTCAACTTTACTTGGGTCGGTCTCTATTCCCTCGGTGGATACTATGTGTCCCACATACTTTACTGATGTTTGAAAGAATTGACACTTATCAATGGACAGTTTAAGGCCAAAGTCCTCCAGTCGGTCCAATACCTTAAATAATCTGCTCTCATGTTCCTCCAGTGAGCTGCCAAACACAATAACATCATCTAGGTATACCAGGCACTCTAGTAAGTTCATGTCCCCCACTGCACGCTCCATCAATCGTTGAAAAGTGGCTGGGGCACCTGAAATCCCTTGAGGCATCCTCATGAATTCATAGAAGCCAAGCGGACAGATAAAGGCTGTCTTCTCACGGTCCTCTGGGGCCATCGGGATCTGGTAGTACCCACTGCAGAGTTCCAACACAGAGAACCACTTGCTCCCGTTTAGGCAGTCCAAAGCATCCTGAATGCGGGGCATTGTGTACTGATCAGGGATAGTCCGCCGGTTTAAGGTGCGATAATCCACACATCCTTACTGTCCCATTCTTTTTCCTCACTACCACAATGGGGAAGCATAAGGTCTTGGATTCTTGTATTACACCAGCAGCTAACATCTCTTGCAGATGCCGTCTCACATCATCTATATCAGCAGGTGCAGGCGCGAGACCTCTCACGTAAATGGTCTTTCGTCATGCAGCCGGATATTGTGCTCAGCTCCTTGCACGCATCCTACGGCCCATTCCTTTAAAGAAAACACCTGGTCTCTCTGGGCAAGCTTCTCACTGATCCTCACTTTCCATTCAGCTGGCAACGGGGAGTGGCCGAAATCAAACAAGTCAGGCGTTACTCTGTCATTCTTCCTCGAACTCTTGCTGCTGGGTAGCACTGCAGCATCTGCACAATGCACATTAGCCAGGATGCAACCTCTATTTACTCGAATGTCTCTTTCAGACACATTATGAACTTGGACCATTACCCTTCTGGCATAAGCATGGGCTCTAGCGGGCAAAATACTAGGCTTGACCAGCAGTCCCTCTGGCAATTTTCCATCGCCTGGTGCATCCAACATTAATATTTTATTCTTAACATCCTTTCTGATATGGACCTCTCCTGTAAGGTACAATGGGCATTTGGCGCCAGGATCAGAGACTCAGGATCCTTCTTCCATACAATTCCGACCGGTTCCTCTGGTTCTATTTTTCAGCATCTCTCTGTGCCTCATAGGCCTTCTTAATTAAAGCCGGAACTCTTAAAGCTCTACTAGTCTTTGACCCTGTTTTCATAACACAACTGTGTCAGCCTTCCAACATATGAGCATTTGTTCCAATCAACAAAGGGACACCATCATACAGTCCAGTGGGGACACACTAAGGCTAGGGTCTCGACTTTCGGCCACTCCAGCCACAGAGATGGGGAAAGACAGACAAATTCGGATATACCTGGAATAGGGGTAGGCCTTCTCACTTAACCCCCATACATGCAGTCCTTCTAATGGTTGTAAGGCTACGTCTGACAAATGCTTCTGATACCAATCCTGGAACATAATTGTCACTTGGGAGCCACTGTCTAATACAGCTCTTGTAGACACTCCATTCACCTTTACAGTGGTCTCCATGGAGGGACCCACTATTCTGGACCAATCTGGAGAGGCGGTAGTGGGGGCCTGGGCAACTGACCTTGCTACAAAAGACGTGAGTTAGCATTTTTGGTGCCCTCACTGGGATCATTTTGTGCACCTCTTAACCACTGATTTGTTCTCCAAAGCTCTCCTTGTAGCCTATATGCAACTTTGTCAGTGTCTTTTGGGGACCGGCATTCCTTTTCATGTGCCCATCCTTCCAACAATTATAGCAAAACATACTTTCTGGAGTTTGAGCTGGCCGAGGTGCCACACTGGGAGCCAGGGCGGGGGTACTACTAACTGGAAACCTTGGTGCCATCTCTGTCTGTGGCGTGATAAGCATTTGAGACATCTTCAGTTTCTCCACTTCCATGGTCAAGGATTGAGTTTGGAGCTGTTATCAGCAGGAGATACATGGGTGGGTACCCCCACCCCATAGCAGATGCAGTCGGATATAGGTCGGCCCGTGATTTGCAGGCGTGGCCTCCATAAAGGACTGTTTTTGAATTCCCGGATCTCTCTCAACAGTTCGCCCCATTGTGGCATATCTTTTTCCTTGTCAGAGCACTCATTGACTGCCAACCTCTGCCCCTGAACTTCACTTGATGGGCCACCCTCAGTCACTCGGGTCGTAGCCGCAGCAATTGGTGCAGGTCCCTCCCGAGGTCGCCGTTTCTCAACTCCTCGAATTTCTCTCATTAACTCATCATAGGAGGGTGGGGATTCCAGTCGATTTGCCAGGCGTAACTGAAGCAACAGCAGTTCTGAGAAGGGGGCAGACTTAAGGATCCTGTCCAGCCTGGTTCGGTCCAGTTCAATCGCTGGCAAACTACCCTTTCTGAGGCATTCTTGCAACAATTTTTCCAGCTGAGACACATACACAGACAACAACTCCCATTGGTACTGTTGTGCATTTCTTACTCTCCACCATAGATCCTCATCAGAATCTGGGCTTCCATACACATTCTCCAAGGCCTCAAGATAGGCCTGTGCAGTCACTTCAGGGTTACTGGCCCGTTTAGCACGGATGGTAGCCGCAGGACCTCGGAGGCTCTCACTAACCCTCTTTCGCTTCGGCTTCCGAGCATTGCCATTCTAGCACTTGGGGCAACATAGTCTATCCAGGTCTCCCAGTCATCCTCCCTTGTGGGGTGGGAGGTGCCAGAGAAGATCCTCAACCTCGGTAGAGTCGTGACTAATGGCAGGTGCAGAAATAGGAGTCTGCATTGGTTCAGCCACCATTACGGGTACTGGAGCAGCAGAGGTGTTGGGAGGAACACCCCAGGTGGCAAGAATAGTTTCTTCAAGTCCTCCACAGTTTTCCCTTCCCCAGCAACCATTTGCAAATTTCTCCTCAAAAGTTTCAGACAGTGGTGGGGGCTCATTCCCCTCTGGGTCTTTACTGTACTTAGTTATCACTCTCCAGGCAGTGAGGGCTCCCTCTGGGGTAATGGTCTGTGGCACTTTGGAGCTATCTATGGGATCCTTAAACTCTACTAGGGCCAGGAAAGAGTGGGTGAGCAGATTAGCATGCTGACCCACCACCACAGGGTTTTGTAAACCTTCAACCTTGGAAAGTACTCCCTGTACAGTGTCCGTATTGATACCCAGGGGGATGTCCAGGATAAGCATAGCATTTTGGGGGTCAATCTCGTCCCCAGTACACCACTCCACCAGCCGGTACACAGCCACTTCTGTCGGGTAACCCATTTTTTTTTCTTAACAGTGGTTCATAAATATGGCCACTAGAGGACACACAATCCCAGCGGTGAGCCTCCAAGATGTAAGCCCTAGATGGCGCTATCCCGGGGCTACTACCCCTGCCTGATTTGCCACTAACAGGTTGAGGGGCCTGGATCTGATGGCGGGTGCCTCCACCCAGAGGTCAGGGTTTGCAATAGTTAAACTAACTTGGTCACAGCCCTCTGGGACACTGCAACCCCCCCTTTCTTCCCACTAGTGGCCCACACAATATATCAGAATTACCTTCACAGTATACACTTACCCCCAGGACTGGTTCAGGCACTGGGACCTCCTGTAAAATAAGATACAGTGCAACAATCACAGTACAATACTTTAACATAGACAAATACCTCAGGCAGTATAACTTTGCTGAAACAAGCAGCTCTGATTTATTTAGGGGGATATAACAAGGACAGGGGGGAATCAAGTTAATTTGCTTATCACTTTACTCATCTACCTACGGCTCTGTGCACAGGCCTATCCTTACCAGTTACTGTCCCTGGGTACCCAAGCCCTAGTGGCTAGTCCAAACCGTGGCAGCTGGTAGGGGCCTTTCACACAGAGAAAAGAAAATTAGTTAAACAGTCAGCAGTACAGTAATTCCATTTGGATTCAATGTGGCAATTCAACAGGGAGGCGACCCTGAATTAGTACTCACGACCTCCAAACAAGATAGGGTCCTTCAATGTCAGCAGGGCTACTCTTGAGCTCCACGAGACTCCTCACACATTTATATGGCAAACTGCAAAAGGAAAAAGTCCTTTAATGGCAGCAGGATTCACTTGAGCTACACAAGCCTCCTCACACATTTATATGGTGAACAGTAACAGGCAAAAGTCCTTTAATGGCAGCAGGATTCACTCGAGCTACACAAGCCTCCTCACACATTTATATGGTAAAAGAAAGTACTATACCAGGCAAGCTGCTTCTCTATCCCGATCGCAATTACTGCACAATACCCAGGGAGAACACACAGCAGATTCAGTTCCTGACAGACCAAGTGCAATTCAGCAATTTCTCCAGTCTTCTACAGGGTGAGCCTGGTTTCTACTCTTCAGATATCCTTTGATTCTCTTCACAGGATGGATTCAGTCCTAACAAGCAGTTACACAAGCTGCAGACCGGAACTCTGGGTCTTACACACGTTTCCCGACTAAAACTGCACACCGAAAAAGCACAGGGCTCCTTCCCTCTTCACTGCCAGAGCTCAACTGAAACCCCAGCAGACAAACGGGCACTTCCTTTGAGTTCCTCCCAGTTCTTGGCTGGATTGGCTGTCACTCACAATAGACTGCCCCTGTTGGTCCAAAAGGCGAAGTCAAACTACATCTCCCAGAGTCACTGCCCATACAATCCTCTTGTGGCTGGCTCAGATTACGAGTCAAGTTCTGATTCGTCCAAGGCACCATTTTGGAGCTACCTTATCCCACACTGATTGGTCCAGTTCAGCAGTTCAAAACTAGAATGGGGAACTAGGCAAACACAGTTCTGACTGCAAAGAAAGCAGGTTAGGCAAACTGTATTTTCATTATTACTCTAAATGATTTCTGGCAAACAGTTACATCTTTCAGATAGGTTCCCTTTGCACTCCTAGTGACTGCAAAAATGGAGTGAACTCGAGTGGTACTCAAGCAAAGAAACACACAGTCCCCCCATACAAACTAATTATGTCTGCAAGCAGACAGCTCTTAAAGAGACAGTACCAGAGGCTCTAAAAACACTCACAGATAAATGGCTTAAATGCCAAACACCATTCAGGCTTGGAGCATTCAAGCAAGCTCCTGGAAGTCTTTTGGGAACCCCCATTTGCAGGGGGGTTACATATACATCTCCCCACCACAGACCCACCAAATCCTTCCTCTCAATACTATTTTAGCTAACAACCTCCACATCCTTTTGACATAGATACATTGATACATAGACAGTGTCAGCAGATAAGGGCCTATGACCCACCTAGTCTGCCCATTTGAGTTTGTAACTTCAGTTTATGTTTTCCTAGAACTCTGTTGTCCCTTACTCCTGACCTCCAGAATTCCTTTATGTCTATCCCATGCATTCTTAAATCCCGTGATTGTTTCTGCCCCCACCACGTCCTCAGGCAGGGTGTTCCACTTGTCCACCACCCGTTCTGTGAAGAAATTCTTCCTCACATTTCCTCTGAATCGTCCTCCCTCCAACTTCATCCCATGCCCTCTAGTTTTGGAACATCTTTTTCACTTAAAAATAGTGTATTCTTGCATCCTGTTCCTCCCTGTAAGATACTTGTATGTCTCTATCATGTCAACCCCCTCTCCCTCCTCTCCTCCAGGGAGTACATATTCAGTTCCTTCAACCTGTCCCCATAGGACTTGTGATGCAATCCTTGTACCATCTTTGTTGCCCTCCTCTGAACCTTCTCTACCCTGTCTATGTCCTCACGTAGGTAAGGTCTCCAGAACTGTACACTGTACTCCAGGTGGAGCCTCACTGAGTGTCTTGTATAGTGGAATCATGACCTCCTTTTCCTGCTGGTGATGCCCCTGCCTATGCATCCCAGCATCCTATTCTTTACCTGCTGCCTTGTCACACTGTTTCTACCTTGAGGTCATCAGAGATGATAACCCCAAGATCCCTTTCCTGCTTGGTGCATGCTATATTCTCACCCCCAAATGATATATTGTGCCAGGGTTTTTGTGCCCCATATGCATTATCTTGCAGTTCTTTGCATTGAATTTCAACTGCCAAACCCTGACCATTCTTCAAGTTTCTGCAGGTCCTTCTCATTCTGTCTACACCCTCTGGTGTGTCTACTCTGTTACAGAGCTTTGTGTCATCAGCGAACAGTGAAATTCTGCCTTCTAGGTCCTGTGCAATGTCACTGATGAAGATGTTGAATAGGACCGGTCCCAGCACTGATCCCTGTGGTACCCCACAGGTCACTCTTCCCTCTGTGGAGTGACAGCCATTTACCACCACCCTCTGTGTCCTGCCGCCCAGCCAGTTACCTACCCACCACACTACTGTCCTGCTCACACCCATATTCCCTAGTTTGTGTAATTGTCTTCTATGTGGCACAGTGCCAAAGGCCTTGCTGAAGTCCAGATTGGCCATGTCCACTGCCTTCCTCTGATCCACCTCCCTAGTCACCCAGTCAAAAAATTCAATGAGGTTGGTCTGACATGACCTCCCCCTGGTGAAACCATGCTGCCTTGGATCCTGTAGTCCATTGACAACCAGTTGTTCCACCAATCTCTCCTTCAGTAGTGCTTCCATGATCTTCCCCACTACCGAGGTGAGGCTGACTGGTATGTAGTTCCCCACTTCCTCTTTATTCCCACTTTTGTATAAGGGGATTACATCTGCCGTCCTCCAGTCTTTGGGTACCTCCCCTGTTTCCAGTGATCGGCTAAACAGGATAGCCAGAGGTTCAGCCACCACCTCTCTGACATGTTTTCTTACCTCTTTACTTGCTGGTGTCTAGCAGCCCCCCTTTATCCTGATCACTAAAAGTGGTCCCTCTCCTCCCATCACTATTTTCAATCTGACCAGCAGGTCCAGTGATCACCTGGACCGAGCTACTGAAGGAGGAGTGCTGGTGTTCAAAAGGGAAGAGGCTCCTAGGCACTAGCACACACATATAAAGGTCTTGCTGCCTGACTCAGAAATCATATATGCATAATGCCCCACCTGAATATCGGATCCTAACATAGTAATCAATAATGTGAGCCATAGGAAATGAAAGCCCATTGAGCTGATACTCATTTTCAATAGTGTCGCATTGAGAATGGGTACATAATGAACCCAATTTGCAGTTGGCAGTACAATTACATATGTATTACAGAAATTGTACAGTCATGTGACATGTAAAATAAAATGCATCAGTGCTCATTAATAGAGACCCTGCTATGGTGGGGGGGGTGAGGGACTCTGACATTATCTGAAGGATGATCAACTGTCACAGAGGTTTTGGTACAGGAGCCCGAGCCGGCATGTCAGTCGCACAGTATGCAATTGGTGGTTGTGGGAATCAAACCCAGGTTTTCTGTATGTACCAAGCTCATTACTCCAACTTCTCAGCTATACTACCAGCCCTGATTTAATTTATTTATTTATTTTATTTATTTCAATCTAGGATTACAGTACCTTTGAGCCGAGGCTCTTTTACAAAGGTTCCACATCAGCGTGTGCAACAGTCATCATTTTTAGTTACAAACATATAGTCATTGACTTACAGACATGTAATAACCAGAACAAAGACATGAGATATAAGCAAGACAAAGAGGGGGTGGGTTGTGGAAGTCAGGAGTACGAGATCGGGAGGAGGTGCAGGGGTAAGGGGAGTATGGGAGGTGGTTGGCTAGGGGCAGGAGTGGAGATACGGGGGGAGGTGGGCAAGGGCAGGAGACAGTGCAGCCAGGGAACCTTGTCAAGGGAATATGACAGGTAAGGTGCTAGGGGTGCAAAGACTGATTGTAAGTGCTGGGTGCTGGGGCATTTGCAGCTGGAATGGTGGAAATGTGGAGATGGGCAATCGCAGGATACAAGCAGTGAGAGGCGCAGCTTGGACTTGAAGAGGCCGAGTGTTGGAGTGGTTGCTATGTCACTACCAAGAGAGTTGAGCCAGTTGGATGCCCCATAGGCAAATGATCTTTGTCCTTCGGTCGTGCAACATCATGGGATATGTAGTAGATGGGAATTTGATCTCCTTGTAGTGATGTTCCTATGTCTAGGCTTAAGGAGGGCACAGACACCAGGTGGGGCAAACCCCATTATAATTTTCTTGGCCGTGATGCAGGTTTGGTATTTTATGCGTTTGTCCAGTTGAAGCCATCCAGATTTGGAATAAAGATCACATGTGTGGGTACGGTGATGTGAGCCAGTGATGAGATGACAGGCCTTATTCAGGGAGGTCACAATATGTTTGAGAGCAGTGGTAGTTGCAGACCAATATATGATAAGACCATCGTCTATGATGCTGACAATGGAGCTTTGGGCAGCCACTGACAGTGCTTCTGGGGTTAGATATTTCCTGTGCTGGAATAATATGCCTAACCTCACATTGGCAGACTTTGCAATATTGCTGATATGGACAGTGTATGAGAGGTGGGGATCAAGGGTGATGCTGAGGTACTTGGACGATTGTGTTTGCTCTAGGATGGCTCCTTGTTCGGTTGCAATGGAGAGGTGGAGTTGTTTGTTTTTGTTGTGGGGGCTGCAGAAGACCATAGAATTTTTTTTTTCTGATTGAGAAGCAGTTTATGATTTAGGAACCAGGATTTGATGGAGGATAAGGCCTGCTGAAGTTTATTTTGTAATTGGATTGGATCAGGGTCCGAGGTGAGGATCAAAGTATCGTCAGTGTAGAGAATTATTTGTTCTGGGCAGCTGTCTGGTAGTGAGTTTAAGAATAGGCTGAAGAGGAGGGATCCCAGAATGGAGCACTGGGGGGACTCCCAAGTGGACTGGTCTAGGGTCCAAGAGTGTATCAGTGATTCTTACTGTTTGGGACCTTCTTCAAGGTAACTCTTAAACCAACCAATGAAGTCAGTTGACAGCCCAGTGTTCTGAAGCTGGACGAGTAGGAGGCGGTGATTGATGGTGTCAAAGGCTTTAGTTAAGTCAATGTAGATTGAGCCTAGTAGTTCACCAGAGTCAAGTGCGTTGTGGATTGCGCCGGTGAATTCAAGTAGGCTGTGGAGGTGCTGTGACCTTTGCAGAACCCGTGTTGTTGCTTGCACAGGATGTTGTACGTATCCAGGTATTCTGTGAGCTGGTCCGAGACGATGCGTTCTAGTGCCTTGGAGAGTGGGGGTAGTAGGAAGATAGGTCTGCAGTTATCGTGGGCTGTTTTGTCACCACTTTTATGGATTGGGGTGACAGTGGCAGATTTCCATCTGTCCAGGAACTGGCTAAGGCTGAGGGAGAGGTTGAAAATTCTGGTCAGAGGACTAAGCGCTTCATCAAGTGTGAGAGACAGGATTTTGAGATTGAAGGAGTCATTACTGAATCTTGATTTACTAAGGGCTTTGGTAACATATTTGCATACTTGGCGAGCCTTGACCGCTTTGAAGTAGAAGTGGGGGGAGCTGGTGGGAGTAGTGTTCATTGCGGACAGAGGGGCTTCACCATCTTTGAAGTAGTCCTGGGATAGGACAACGCTGAGGTCGGTAAAGGCTTTGTTAAAGGTATCCGCAATGGTTTTTGGGTTGAGGGTTGTGGTTCTGTTGTTGTTGAGTATTGATGGGGAGGTTTTGGGTGGATTCCTGGTGAGTTTCTTTATGTTCTTCCAGAATTCCTGACAATTGCCCCAGGAGTTTGTGAGGGCATGCTTATAGTAGGCGGACTTCATTTGCCGGATGGTTTTGGTGCAGTCATTGCAGGCACATTTGTAGTTTTGGATGTCATTTTGCCTTCCAGAGTTTCTGGCCAGCTCCCATAGGTGGTGTCTTGTTTTTAGCATCCTGAGGAGGTCATCTGTGAGCCAAGGGTTACTGAGTGATTTGAATTTGCATTTCTTAATAGGAGCATATGTGTCACAGGCCACAGTGAAGATGTTTATGAAGTGGTCAAGGGCAGTGTTTACATTGGCTGCATGAAAGATAGGGGACGAGTTTTGATGGAGGAGGTGGGATTTGAGTCGAGGAAGGTGATCACTGGGTAGAACCCTGCTGGGTATAGTTTCTGGTGGTGCTTTGATGAATTTATTTGACCAGGTGCAGCTAACAGGGGAGTGGTTGCTGAGAGAGTCAGGGAGGACATTAATGTTAGATATCTGCAATGGGTGACTGGTAAGGATCCAGTCCAAGAGTGTGCTGGTGCTGGTCCTGTAATTTTTCCTGGTTGGTGAGTCAACCATTTGTGTGAGGTTCACAGCAGCAACGCTATCCCTGTGTGTACCAGCAGCATCGGCCACAGGCCAGTTGATGTTGAAGTCGCCTAGGAGGATGGATTTGGTGTCCAGTGTGAGTGACTTTACAAAGTCAAGAACAGCTGTTAGACCAGTTCCCTGTTCTTTGGGAGGGATGTACATGGTGTCAACAGTGAAGGTTTTGTTTAGGGCTCCGAGGAGGATTCTCACTGGCAGTATCTAAGCAGTTGTGGGTTGGAGTGAGGTAATGATGTGGTGCCCCTGTATGGAGTCTTTTAGGTAGACAGCACAGCCCCTACCTCTTTTGCAGAGGCGATCCAGCCTAAAGACATTGTAGCCAGAAAGGCTGATTGCATGGTCCGGTACTGATGGTGTGAGCCAGGTTTCGACAACTGCCAGGATGTCAGGGCAGTGCTGGCTGGTGAAGGCCTGTAGGGCATCCATTTTAGGAAGGAGGCTGCAGATGTTGATTGATATGAATGAGAGGGCACCCGAAGGCTTGCTCAGATTAATGGCTTTAAAGCAGAATGGGCCAGGGTTTGGGTGCACGTTGCCTGACAGCATTAGGAGGAGGAGGATTAACCTCAAGGAGCTGTGGTGTATTTCTTTAAGGGAATGCTTTCACCTGATAGCATCTCGGGAAATTGCCGAGCTCCGATGATAGTAGGTGAGGGTAAGTGTAGACAGGGGGGACCAGAGTGGAGGGCTAGGACCAGTGTGGGTGTAGGACAGTTTCATGGCGGTAGGATGGACCCTGGGCAAGGGGAAGTGACCAGTGTGCAGTGTGCCTAAGTGGAGGAAGGATGTAGGAATGTGGAAGCTGTGGGGGAGGGAGGGAAAGCAGGCTTTGGGGGTGTGCAGTAGGGAAGGAAGACAGGCAAGAAGAAATAGAATAGGGGTAGAGAACGGTGGAGGCACATGATTAAGGTAGGATTCGGGGTAGGTGCAGGAAGGGGGTTAAGACAGGCTGGCGGGGCTAGGAGAAGGGGATGGAAGAGCAGTAGCTGGATCAGTGGGAAGTGAGGATACAGCCAGAAAGGCCAGGCAGCCAGGAACTGTTTCTTTCAGAGGGTAGACTCTTTTTTTTAAAGAAAGAACAAGAATCCTTCAAGTGGCAGGTCTGTATAACCTGCTAATGGAAAAAAAACACTTCTATTAGACACTTGAAATGTGCTTAGTTCAATCTAAAATCTATTTGTAAAAAGTGCAAGGTGGCAAAAGCAGGGGAAAAGTCCTGGCCAATCAGAGCGGGTTTGCTGGAAGCGCCCGTGTTCCGATTGGATGCGCTGTCACCATACCTTCCAAGGAGCTGCAGGTGGGCGTCCTGGTCTCAGTCGGTGGCTGGCTGGGTGCCTGCCGACCGTGGGGAAGCTGAAGCAGCCCTGCTCAAGGGCAGGCAGATTGGAGAGCAGAAAAAAATTGCAGGGTTTAATAGCATAGAGGTAGGATAGGTTTAGATTGAGTAGTTTAGCAACACAAAGGACAGTTAGACTTTTCGGCGCCAAGGCAGAGTGCTCGGATGGGGGGGTGCAGGAAAGCAAGGAAATGAAGAGCTGTAAGCACTTTAAAACAGTAGTAGAAATTACAAACCAGCTAATACAGTTGAAAAACTTCTATTAGACACTTGAAATGTGCTTAGTTCTATCTAAAATCCTATTCGTAAAAAGTGCCAGGTGGCAAAAGCAGGGGAAAAGTCCTGGCCAATCAGAGCAGGTTTGCTGGAAGTGCCCGTGTTCCGATTGGCTGCACTGTTGCCGTACCTTCCAAGGAGCTGCAGGCGGGTGTCCTGGTCTCGGTCGGTGGCTGGCTGGGTGCCTGCCGACCATGGGGGAGCTGAAGTAGCTCCGTTCAAGGGCAGGCAGCTTCCAAGGAGCTGCAGGTGGGTGTCCTGGTCTCGGTCGGTGGCTGGCTGGGTGTCTGCCCACCGTGGGGGAGCTGAAGCAGCCCTGTTCAAGGGTAGGCACAGTATACTGCACAGTTGGGTCCAAGGACAAAACAAGAATTAAAATCAATCAATTCTTTATTTTACCAGGCAGAACACCATTGAGGTAAATGAGTTCACCGCAATGGTATTCCGCCTGGTAGCAAAATACAGAATTGATTGGTTTTAATTCTTGTTTTATCCTTGGGACCCAACTGTATAGTATATCAAATCAGAGCTGGCAGTATACCGGAGAAGTTAGAGTAGCATGCTATGAATGAGCTTGGTACATACAGAAGCCAACAAAGAAGAAAACAGTGGAAGAAGACAGATAGAGGGCCACGGTACCCAATCAGGGTGCTGAAGCAGGAGCAGACTTGATAGACCACAGTGGTGGATCCAGGAGTCCTATAGATGGGGGTGCTCAAGTCAAATAAAAACTAAAAATAATAGGCTGGGGGTCTGGTGGGCCGCCTAGACCCCCAGAAATTTTTTTACATCTTGGTGCATTCTAGTGCATTTTGAAGGGGATTTCTAATGCAATTTATACTAATTTCCTCCTTCCCCATGCTTTGTTAGTTGCACCCTAGCACCATCCCCAGAGTCCCCACAGTCCACATGACAGTATGTTGCCCAAAATACCCTCCCACCCCAAAAACAAAACACCAAAAGACTGCAGCTGGGCAGCAGCACGTCCTAAACACATAAAAATGAGAAAATTTGAAAGAGACTTAGTGATAAAGACAACTTGCAGACAAATTAAATGACAATCCAAGTAAACAAGTTCACAAATGTCACTGACCCGAGCACATTATAACATTACCATAAAGCTAACCCATCGCAGTTTGTCCTGCAGTACAGATTAACGTATCCCCCAACCTTATCTCAGTAAAAAAAAATACAATAACTACAGAAATATGGGAATAAAGTCACTTTGCTATCTAGTTTCTGAAAATATCAATTCAAGTATGCTTGCTATTTTTGCAAAACATATTTCATTCTATAGTACAATTTATTCCAAAGAAAATACATTTTTTAAATAAAATATTTTTATTGTTTTAAAATGTCCTTTACTGGGTTAACCCCATGGTATAAGGCATCTCATTTTTATGGTAGGCCCTAGAAGTCAGTAAGCAGACAGAAAAACAGTTTTTAAACAAATATAAAAATGATTTTTTTTATTAGTAACAGCACTTGCTTAGATGCATCACAACTTGCACTTCCCCCCTCCCATTCAACACATAGAACAACATAAACTAAATATTTGATTCTATCACTTTTTTCCTGGTTTTGTAACCTCCTGTGTCAATGTGCCAAACAAGGTCTTATGACTTCTGTTGCCAATTTTGCTCTCCAAACATGCAGAAACTCCTGCACATGCCATAATATACAGCAGAACACCTTCACAATCCCTATGTCTGTTAATTCCCTCTGTGCTCATTCACACTGTACTACCATGACTGAAAAGACCACACTGATTAGACGTAGAGTACATGCTGAAGTTTTCAGCTCAGTTCAAAGGTCTCGTACCAGTTTCTGCCTTTCCTGTTTTCATGTTGTCGCTGAGACCAGTCCTGCCCCAGCATTAGTTTTGTACCATTTCTAGCATGCTACAGGGGGGCACTACTCTCCAGCTCCTTCTCCTGCAAATCCACACCAGAATCAGTTTGCCATATAGGACAAAACTAGCAGTGTGACCTTAAACAGTTTTAATATCATGAATTTAACCTCTCCATACTAAAAATTAATAACACTAGTACTGCATTTATTACTCACCCAGTTTGATGGAACACTAATGTCCTGTCCCATCCCAGCAGCTGCCCCCACCCACCCACCATAGTTTATAACTGTGAAAGTCTTTTTTAAAGCAAGAAGTACCTGATTAAATGAAGACTTGTTCCATTTTCAGCAGGCTGACGTCTATGTGCCCCTAGTTGAGTACTGTCTCCAGTCACCTGGCTGCCAAACTTTCTCTCTCTAGACAGCACACACTGACCTCATGATTCCTAATGAGCAGAGCTCTCAGCTACAGCTTGCTTTAGCTACCAGAAGATGACCTGAACCTCACTCCAACTTCTTGCGCCAATTTACCAAGGCCTCACCTACCCCGTGTTACTGGACTGCTGCCGCCTGAAGCCTCGGGCTTTGCTTTTCACCTGTGGGCTCCACTCTGTCTCTGTCTCCTCCTCAGCAGTACACTTACTCCTCTCTTGCTCCAACATTAATCTTCTGAGTTAACGAATTACAGCTCACTCTTGTTTCAGCAGCCCAGACATTTAAAGAAGGTGCCCCTTACTAGCCACATCCACTACTGGATGCAACAGCAAATCAAGAGCAGTGAGCACCAGACGACCTGGTTGAGCTCTGCATTGTTAAGGTCCACTCTTCTTTGCTGCGGCTGTACCCCCCTCTGCACATTAACAAAGGAGCTGCACAAAGCCTGCAAAAGTGGAGAACGAATGCTCAGGCTCACCAAGGCAAGACCAGCTGCTGCCACAGTTCTGGGACCAGACCACATGGCACTGGATGAACATTAGTAAGAAACTATGTAATGCAGGTGGGGGTGGTTGTTTACTGCACTACCAGGACACTGGAAGACAGGGCTGGCCTTAAACATTCTGGGCCCCTGTGCAACCCCCCTGTTGGGCCCCACAACTCCATTCCCTGTGGGCCCTCCACATCCAACATTTACACCTAACTAATCCTCCTGTCCTGAATTACTAAAGCAGTACCAGGTCTACTAGTTTAACCAGCATCTTTTAATTAGTGCCATTGACTGCATTGAATTATTTGACTTCACCACTGGAAACGAATCTGACTGAGCCTGGAGCAAGAACTTAAGTAAGTATGGTACTGCTGCCGTATTCATTTCTGTAAGGGCATGGACATCATCACTGGACACTCACACCTCAGATACTCTTATTTGCAAACAAGTTAAACAGCTTAAATTTTCTGGAGGTGTGAGTGAGAGAGAATAGAGAGGATTATCATGGGACACCAGTAAGGTTTGCCACCTGTCAGTTTTTTTGTTTTGGTGATCAAGTTTTCAGGGTTCCTGTCAGGAAATCTGGTTTTGCTCTGTGCAGGTCAGGTTTTTGTGCTATTTTGAGAGCTCACATACTTTTGAAACACATTTTGTCATATCATTCATTGTTTCACCTACATGTCCAGGTTACAGACAAGTTCTCTTGTCAATAGCCCTTTGTTTGTGAAAGTATTCAACCTGGGAGGTGTAAAGTATGGCCATTAACACCATTAGCACTTACGTAACCTAATCTTTCCACTGCAGCAAAGCTGCCCCCACCTTTTGTAACAGTAACAGAGCCAGTTGTCTTCCACTTTCATTTGCTGGTAAACATTTTCATCCCTAACACCATTTAGGCATTTTTAAATGTTTTAAATTATGTTTTTTTTCCTCAAGAGAAAATCATGGGCCCCCAAGGTGCAGGGGCACAGTTTGCACCTAGCTAAGGCCAGCTCTGCTGGAGGACAGAAGAGACCCATGTGGCTCAGACAGCTTTCATGGAGGCATTAGTGCATACTGAGTAATAATGCAGCACAGTGCGTTACTAATAGAGGAGCTCCATGATGGCGGAGCTATAGCACCCTTAGCTCCCCCTCTCTAAATCCGCCTATGGACCAATAGGCCTACTCTGCTGGCGTCTAGTATGTTAGCCCTGTTGGCAGTGTTGGGTAAGTTACTTTTTCTATTACGTTCTATTATGTTTGGAAACGTGTTCCAGGAAGCTCTGTGCAGTCACTAGCAAGGATGGAGAAGTACTAGAAAAAGTAATACACCTTACAATTATAGTTACTTATTTCTTTTTATACAAAAACAATACAAAAATAATAAATAGCTATAACAGATTACCTTTTTTGAAAGTAATAGGTTAGTTAATTTCAAATAAATGTAATCAGTTACAGTTACGTATTTCTTTTGTACAAAAAGACATAAGTAATTGTAACTGTAAGGTATATTAATTTTTCCATACTTCTCCATCCTAGCTAGTGACTGCATAGAGCTTTCTGGAACATATTTCCAAAGTAATAGAAAGTAATAGAAAGTAATAGAAAAAGTAACTTACCCAGCAGTGCCTGGGTTTGATTCTCACAACCTCCACTTGCATACTGAGCGACTAACATGCCGTCTCGGGCTCCTGTACCAAAACCTCTGTGTCAGCTGATCATCCTTCAGATAATGTCAAAGTCCCTGCACCCCCACCACCGCAGGGTCTCTATTTATGAGCACTGATACATTTTATTTTGTATTTTGACCATTTTTTGTTTCTATAAGGTGTGAGTTGGGGTGTCGGAGAAGCTAAAACCAAATTGATATCCTGTAACAAAAATATATTTTATTTACTTAGGGTAGTCCAGCTGACATGTAAAACCTTGTTTCCTGCCCATTTTTGTACCTGGGTGGACTGACATGCTGGATTGACTTGCTGCTCAAGCCAACATGCACCGAGTATAATTAGGTTTAAGCCAAGTCCCAACAGTGGTGCTGTAATAACCATCAAAAAGCCTACACACTGCCTTTGTAAAATCCTTGATCCCTCCACCTGACCCCAGTGCTGGCCTTAATCATTCTTGGCCCCTGTGAAGCCCCCTGCCGGGCCCCACCACTCCATTCCCTATGCCGCCCTCGGAACATCCAACATTTACACCTAACTAACCCTCCTGTCCTATATTAGTATAGCAGTAGCAGATCTACCAGTTTAACCAACATCTTTTAATTAGTGCCGCTGACTGCACTGAATTATTTGACTTCACCACTGGAAATGAATCTGACTGAGCCTGGAGCAAGAACTTAAGTAAGTACGGAACCACTGCCATATTCATTTCTGTAAGGACAGGGACATCATCACTGGACACTCACACCTCAGATACTCTGATCTGCAAACTAGTTAAACAACTTAACTTTTCTGGAGGTGTGAGAAATAACAGAAAAGATTATCATATGAGGCAGTATAGTGCAGTGGGATAAGGTTCTGAGCTGCAAACCTGGAGACCTGGGTTTGAATCCCACAGCCCCCACTTTTTTCCCCCAATTGTTTAACCAGGAGAGACACACTAAGCTGAAAGTTTGTTTACAGGTGCGACCTGGAAGCACAGGGAAGTTAAGTGACTTGCTCAAGGTCACACACTATGCAAGTGGGGGCTGTGGGATACAAACCCAGGTCTTCAGATTTGCAGCTCAGAGCCTTAAACCACTGCGCTATACTGCCTCCCCAACTACTTGCATACTGTGTGACCCTAAGCAAGTCACTTAATTTCCTTGTGCTCCACGGTTGCACCTGTAAACAAGCTTTCAGCTTAGTGTGTCTCTCCTGGTAAAAAAATAAGTAAAATCATGGGACACCTGTAAGGTTGCCACCTGTCAGGTTTTTTTTACCTGGTGATCATGTTTTCAGGGTCCCTATCTGGAAATCTGATTTAGCTCTGTGCTGGTCAGGTTTTTGAGCCATTGTGAGAAGGGGTCAACCATAAAAAAATGTTTGCACTAGCCAGCAGGGCAAATTGATTCAAAATTGCACTAGCCCGTAGATGGTTGCACTAGCCCTCAATTATAATAGTAAATTTTGATCACTTATGCAGGAAACAATGCAAGCCAAGAGATACTCTGATTGTACATTTATCCAACTCCCACATTGCTTCCAGCTCCCCAGCAGAAAAAACAAGACTGCATGCCATCACACACAGTGAGCCCTCCTCCCCATTGTTTTGTATCATGGCCTCCTCTCTTCCTCTTCTCTTTCTGCGCACACACGTGCGCATGTGTGTACGCACACACACACACACACACACCAAACCAGTGGATCTCACAAAAGCAAATGTTCACTCAAGCAGTCCTAGCTCTGCACACACACACAAACACACACATACACACGCACAATAGCTAACATCATCATGTACCTCAACACACTTAAACCACCACCCACAGGGCAATAAACACAGTCAGGCAGAATAAGACACTCTCAACCCCCACCCTATGGTCAGCTGGAAATCTACACTTCTGGAAGTTTTTGTACTGCCTCAAGTGAGCCAGGAGCACATGTAAGATTTCTTTGGGGTGGGGGCTACACAAATCTAAGGGGCTTGGGAAATAGAAACTATGACATTATTATTTTTAAAAGCATTAATTTTAATATGCTCTGCACCAACAATAACAGATGTTTTCTTAACACTGTGCTTTCATCAGCCAAGGGGAAACAGTACAGTACACAGGCACAATACCATACTATCTCAGTTTCTATATAGGATGATCTATGTTCCCCAGGAATGCCTATTTTAAGCTTTCATATGATGTATTTTGTTAGCATTTATTTTTCTACCATACATGATTGAAAATGTTGTTTTTAGGATGAAAGAACAAGCTGGGTGGGTGGGATAAGGGTGGACTTGTATGGACAGTGATGGCTGGTATGGTCCATTTAGAAGAGCTGGAGACCTCCTACACTTGCCAGTAATGACAGCTATGGATCTGTGGATGGTCATTTCAGAGACTGGTCTGCAGTATTGTCCAGGGAAAGAACAAAGTTAAGAAATTTGGAAGAGAGAGGGAAATTATGGTGAAGCTGGGTTAAAACCCAACACTTGCAGTGCTGACCCTGTATACCTCATTACATTTTGTCACTGAAATATTGGATAGAGATACTCAGAATTAGGGAAATGAGGGGCACTGGTCTTAATAATATGGGATACATTTTTAGACAGTGACAAGTTCAGAAAACTGGAAGCTAGTGACTTAGCAGCACTCTACTCTTCATCATACCCTGGACACTAGCTGAAAGTTCTAACAGTGGAGTGATAATGACTCATGTTGAGTCTTTTGTGGGACCCCATTTTGAAGTGCCAGATAATTGCAGCTCTTAAAGAGCTGTTAATCACACCAGGCCCTCTGAAACATTGAGAGAGATTAGCATGAGGAAACATAGAAACATAGAAACACAGAATTTGACAGCAGATAAGGACTACTTAGCTCACCTAGTCTGCCCATTTCCCTACCTAACGGATAAGCTGCAGATTTTAGTTAACCAACAGCCTACTTCCTCCTACCCCCACTAGAATTGCCTTATGTCTGTCCCATGCATTCTTGAATTCCCCCACTGTTCTTGACTCCATGACCTCCTCAGGAAGGCTGTTCCATGCATCCACAACCCTCTCTGCGAAGAAATATTTCCTCACGTTACCTCTGAGCCATCCCCCTCTATCCTCAAATTGTGCCCCCTTGTTCTTGCACATCTCTTTTTCTGAAAGATGCTACCCTCTTGGACTTTGTTGATTCCCTTGAGGTGTTTGAAAGTTTCTATCATGCCCCCTTCTGCCTTCCCTCGATGCTATACATCTTAAGCTCCTTTAGTCTTTCTTCATATGTCTTCTGGTGCAGACCCTGTACCATTTTGGTTGCCCTCCTCTGGATAGCCTCCACCCTGTCTATGTCTTTGCAGAAATTGAGTCTCCAGAACTGTACACAGTACTCCATATGTGGTCTTACCAACTGTCTGTATAGAGGGCCAACAACTTCCTGTTTTCTACTTGTGATGCCTCTCCCTATGCATCCCAGTATCCCCTGACCCTCCTTACTGCCTTCTCACATTGCTGGCCCACCTTTAGGTCATCTGATATGACTACCCCAGGTCCCTTTCCATTTTTGTTGTTGTCAGTATCTCACCCCCCATAGTGTACTCTTCCCCTGGGTTTTTGTTTCCCAGGTGCATTACTTTGCACTGAATCTAAGCTGCCATACATTTGACCATTCCTCCAACCTTGCCAAGTCCCTTTTCATCCTTTCTATCCCACTTTGTGCATTAATCGTGTTGCAGATCTTTGTGTCATCTGCAAAGAGACATACTTTCCCTTCCAGTCCCTCTGCAATGTCACATAAAGACATTAAAAAGGACTGGCCCCAGTACTGAACCCTGCGGTACCCCACTAGTAACCCTCCTTTCTTCACTGTGGACTCCATTTACTATTACCCACTGTGCCCTGTTGTCCAGCCAGTGTTTTACTTAAGCTACCACCCTGGGACCCACTCCCAGGCTGGCTAATTTGTTTATTAATCTTTTGTGTGGGACTGTATCAAATGCCTTGCTAAAGTCTAGGTAGGCCATGTCCACTGCCCCTCCCTGGTCTACTACTTTGGTCATCCAGTCAAAGAAATCAATTAGATTTGTCTGACATGACCTTCCCACTGTGAATCCATGCTGCCTTCAGTCCTGTGCCCCACTGGCCTCTAGGTACTCAACAATTCTTTCCTTCAGAAGTGATTCCATCATTTTCCCTACCACTGAGGTCAAACTGACAGGTCTGTAGTTTTCTGCCTCTGTCTTACTCCCACTTTTATGAAGGGGAATAACATCTGCCCTCCTCCAGTCCTCCGGTACCACACCATCCTCTCATGATTTATTAAAAAGGATAGTCAGTGGTGTTACTAGTTCTTTTAGAATTCTGGGGTGAATACCATCATGCCCCATTGCTTTATCCACCTTCAGTTTTAAGAGTTCTTTCAGAACCCTTTCTTCTGTGAAAGGACTAATATCAACCCCCCTATCCAGAGTGCTTCTATTGACTGGATTAGGTATCTCCCCCTGCTTTTCCACTGTGAATACTGAGCAGAAGTATTCATTCAGTATCCCTGCTTTTTCACTGTTGCTATCTGCCCAACCACCTTTCTCTTCATTCTGCCTCAGTATTCCTGCCTTAATCTTTCTTTGCTCCCTAATGTACCTGTAAAAGGTTTTATCCCCCTTCTTAACTGAGTTGGCTATCTTTTCCTTGGTTTGGGCCTTTGCTATTCTGACTGCCTTCTCTGCTTCCTTCTGCTTTAACTGGTACACTTCTCTGTCCTGCTTCTTCTGTGTTTCCTTATACTTCCTGAATGCTATCTTTTTCTCCCTTACCTTCCCCGCCACTTATGTTGAGAACCATAGTGTTTTTTTCTTTCATTTTGATTTGTTTATTTGCTTCACACAAAGGCTTGTTGCCTCTGTGGTGGCAGTTTTGATGTTTCCCCATTGTTGCTCCACCCCACCTTTTTGCCTGTTTGCTAGTGCTTTTCTGAGGCACTCTCCCATTTTGACAAAATCAGCCCTCCTGAAGTCTAGTACTTTCACTTTTGTGTGGCTTGACTCTACAGCTAAGTTTATTGTGAACCACACTGTTTGGTGGTCGCTTGTTCCCAGATGGCTACCCACTTCAAGATCAGAGATCCTCTCTCCATCCCCATTTGAGAGTACCAGGTCTAAGATTGCTCCATCCTGAGTGGATTCCAAAACTAGCTGTCTGAGGCATGCCCCCTGTAGGGCATTGAGAATGGCTCTGCTCTTGGATGTGGCTGCAGCAAAGGTGCTCCAGTTAACATCTGGCATATTCAGGTCCTCCATCAGCAATATCTCCCTTTCTCTGCCATCCTAAGGATGTCTTCTATCATTTCCTTGTCCATTTCCTCCCCTTGAGATATTGGTCTGTATACAACCCTTGTGCGGATTGTGATGCCATTTACAGTCTCCAGGGTGACCCATAGTGCCTCCTGTCCTCCCTGTTTACCCTTTAGTTCTGTTGCTTTGAGCCCTTCCCTTATATTGAGACCTACTCCTCCTCTGTTCCACCACCCTTACCCTCCCTGAGCCCACCATGGTCCAAATATTCCTCTTTCTACCTCTGAGGTAGTGGCAGTGGCCTGGGTGATCCCTGGGTGGGGGAGCAGGTTTCCCGAATCCTTGTCAGGTCAACATGGAGATGAACAACCTCCTCCCTCAGACCAGAGGGGTGCCTGCAAATAGAGCAGCAATGCAGTCTCCATAGTGTCTCACGGAAGACTGCTGCTCCACAGCAGGTGCATTGCACCACTCCCCCCATGTCTGTCTCCCTTCCAGTTACAGATGCTTTTCTTTTTATGTTTTTTGTTCTTGTTTTAGTGTGTGCAATCTTGTGAGTGCCTCTACCCCCTATTCAGTGTGCTGTGCCTTTAAGGATATGAACAGGTGTATGTTGTTAGCAGTTTTGGGGAAGTGATGTCAGAACCCCTGCTATAAAGGAAGTTATGCACTTGGGGTGGGTGGGGTGAAGGGAAGGGTGGGAGGTAGTAAACCTATGCTGTCCAGAAACAATCAACTACAACTCTGACCCTCCACCCCGGGGAGAGTGCCTTACTTCCTTTCAGACACCTATTTCACAGAGGTTAAGTAACAGGTCTAGTCACAAATGACTGCAAATATCTCCCAGCTACAGTTCCTCCCTGGCAAATTAAAGTTAAAACTAAGAAAAGTCAACCCAAAAACAGAATCAATACTAGTTACTTACACAGGTCCAAAAAGTAATAATTCAATTTAGTGTAGTCTAGAAAAAAACCTCCTTGATTCAATTAAGCTGTGGCTGCTTTCTCACTCTCTCTGTCTCAGTCTCAGTCTAGAGGACTAGAGCCTGCAAAAGTACAGACTTTTTTAACTTCATTAACAACCATGAAAACCTGCACTAGTCAAGATGGACAAGTAGAGAGTTAGCTGCATTATCCCTGGACAATTTGCACTAGTGTTTGGGCTAGTAAAACAATGTTAAGATCGACCCCTGATTTTGAGTGGTCGCATACTTTTGAAACAGATTTTGTCATATCATTCATTGTTTCAGCTACATGTCCAGGTTACAGACAGGTTCTCTTGTCAACATAGCACTTTGTTTGTGAAAGAAGTTAACCTGGGAGGTGTAAAATGTGGCCATTAGCACCATGAGCACTTACTTAACCTAATCTTTTCCACTGCAGTAAAGCTACCCCCACCTTTTGTAACAGTAGCAGAGCCAGTTGTCCTCCACTTTGATTTGCTGGGAAACATTTTCATCTATAGCCAAATTTAGGCATTTTTAAATGTTTTAAATTATTTTTGCTTCACAAGAAAAAGTATGGGCTCCCTGTTCAGGGCCAAAGTTTGCACCTAGCTAAGGCCAGCCCTGCCTGACTCTTGCATAATACACACCCACTGAACAGAACAATTAACAGCAGATGCCATGGACAGCCTACCAATAAATTGAGATGATCTAGGAAACCCTGATTGGTCCCACAGTTCAGACAGCATCCCCCAACCGACCCCCAGGCCCCAGCCCCACCAGTGGCTCTCGAGTCCTGACTCCTGCCTGCCAACAGTATTTCCTCCTGCCCCCAGACCTCACCACATGGCTTGTGGATTGTTTTTCTCCAAGGCACTGGACTGATTATCACCAAGCCACCATCCCCACCCTGATCATAGAGGTCAAACTCCAGGAGGAGGATACAGCAGAGGCCGAGGCCTGGGTCAACATAATAAATACTCATTTCAAATTCACATTCATTCTCATGGAGTCCAGTAGGGCTGGACCGGGGCCCGCTCCATTTTGTCCCCCATTTCAGATGATTACCCTCTCCCTACTGTCCCATAGCACCACGGCCCAGCTAAAACCATTTTTATTTCATTATCCTGTGATCCCACCATAGCACCACCATGACCAGTCATCAGAACTGAGGCAAGGTCATAACCAGTGAAAGAGAAATTATACACATTTCAAAATAAATTAATTTACTTGTTTACCTCACCTACAATCAGGGCCAGGGCAAGCATGCACAGAAGCACACTCCAGTCCTTGACAAACGATGGTCTTTTTTTTTTAAAGAACGCCATCTTGGCTTGGTGTACTGTACGGGTGTACTACTTTTGAAGTGAGACTATTTTTATTATCTGATTAAATGACAGTGCGAACAAGCATATTTATATTACACTGCTAGAGTTGGATGCACTCACCCACCCACCTGCATACTTGTCATCGAAGAAAAATAATTTAAATATTTGCAGATGTCAAGAATGGAGGGAGCAGGAGGCTTCAAGTGCACTCCGGCTGTTGGGATGGGGAAGGGAGGGAGGGAGTGGGGCAGACAGCACGCAGTGGGAGGGAGCAGGAGGGCTCACTTGCACTACAGTAGTCAGGATGGGGAACAAAGGGAGCGGGGTGGACAGCACGCTGTGGGAGGGAGCGGGAGGGTTCATTTGCACTGCAGTTGTCGGGATGGGGAATGGAGGGAGTGGGGCAGACAGCACACAGTGGGAGGGAGTGGGAGGGCTCACTTGCATTCTGGTTGTCAGGACAGGGAATGGATGGAGCGAGGTGGACAGCACGCAGTGGGAGGGAGCGGGAAGAAAAAATTACTCACCTTAGTAATTGCTTTTCTTCTCATGGAGTCTTGCTATATTATAACAATAGCAGTCAGCCACTGCAGCTGAACTGCCCCGGAGAGGAAGGAGTTAACTCCAGAAGATCTGGAGTTCTACAGCGCGAGGGCGCTGTGCCCAAAGCTCTATCTGGCAGTTTCAAATGAAACTGTCAGATCTTTACAACCAACATCAAAGGACGGAAAAGTCTGTGTGGAAAACTACACTAGCCTATGGCTACCTACTAGTAGTAATAACAACAATATAAACAACAAAGAAACACCCAGAACCATAATAACAAAGATTGATGGTATTATGGTTCGTTTTACCACCCTTGACAAGCACATATGAACCCCCTTTCCCCCCAAGACTCAAGTCCAAGAAGGGGGCAATAAAAAATAACCTAAAAGAACAATCTAGATCCCTAACCCAAAGGAAAACAGGGTTAGGGGAAAACTAAAATGGCATGACACAGTGCTTGCACCAATTTGCCACCTCTACCCAAGTAGGAGTTCTGAGAGGGGCAGGAGGGAGGTGGTTATAATATAGCAAGACTCCATGAGAAGAAAAGCAATTACTAAGGTGAGTAATTTTTCTTCAAACACCATGACGCCTTGCTATATTATAACAATAGCAGATTACACAGCAGTACCTCCATGGAGGAGGGTCAGAACCTACTTAGGAAATAGGCTCTGAAGCACAGTGTGCCAAACAGAGCATCTCTCCTGGACTGGATATCCAGGGAATAATGCTTAGTAAAGGTGTGAACTGTCTTCCAGGTAGCAGCTTGACAAATCTCCAGAATAGAATGTCTCTAGCAGCCGCTGGAGCGCAGCTGTACCCTGGTGGAGTGGGCCCTCAATCCTGAGGGGTACTCTACCCAGTTTCTGATAACAAAATTGGATACAAGAGACAATCCACCTTGCAATTGTTCTCTTAGTGGCAGGTTTCCCTTTGCCAACCTCGCCATAGGTAAGAAACAGTTGGAGGGATTCGAACCTATGACCTCTGGTGCGCTCTAGATAGTAACTTAATGCCCTTTTGACATCCAAGCTGTGCAGTCTCCTCTCACCTGAGGAAGAATGCTCAGTGAAAAATACTGGGAGGAGATAGATTGATTCAGGTGGAAATCAGAAACCACCTTAGGCAAAAACTTTCTATTAGTCCTAAGGACTACCTTATCTCTGTGGAAAGAGATAAAATCTTCTTCCACTGACAGGGCCTGTAACTCACTTATGCGTCTGGCAGAGGTGATAGCTACTAGAAAAACGGTTTTCCAAGTTAAATACTTGAGTTCTGCTGAAGACAGAGGCTCAAAAGGAGGTTGCATTAACTGAGCAATGCAAATATTCAGGTCCCAGGCGGGAGCTGGTTCCCGAAAAGGAGGGTTAGTGTGAAGTAACCCTTTAAAAAACTTGGAGAACACAGGGTGAGAAGAAAGGGAGGCAGGCTTTCCTGCTGACACAAAAGCAGAGACAGCTGCCAGATGAACCTTCAGGGTAGCTGGTCTAAGGCCTAAGGAATTCAGATGGACCAAATAGTCCAAAAGAATGGGAAGATCAGCAGATTCTGGGGTAATCTGCCTCTCAGAGCACCAGATGGAAAACCTCTTCCACTTAGAATTATAAGTGGCCCTAGTGGAAGGCTTCCTTGAAGCCTTTAAAATATCCATAACACCTTGAGAAAGGTGTAAATCAGCAAATTCTAGCTCCTCAAGAGCCAAGCCTTGAGGTGGAGGGACTTGAGGTCCGGATACCACACTCTCCCTGTGCACAGGCCAGTAAGTCGTGAACTCTGGGCAGGCTCAGGGCAGGGTGGACTGCCAGGGACAGGAGCAGAGGTACCAGGGCTGTCTGGCCCAATCTGGGGCAATCAGAATAACTCTGCAAGGTTGAGATCTGATTTTCACTAGTACCCTGAAAAGGAGAGGAAAGGGGGGGAAGGCATACAGGAACTTCCCTTTCCAATCCAATAGAAAGGCATCCAGAGGGACTGAGCCCAGTACTGGAGGCCTGCAGCAAAAGAGGAAGTTGGTGGTTGTCTGGGGCATGAAAAGATCTATCTGAGGAGTGCCCCAACCGGCAAAGACGGACCCTAGCATTAGGATTCAGAGCCCATCCGTGATGGCCCCGAGAAATTCTGCTGAGGGCGCCCCGCCAGCACATTGTCCTTCCCTGGGAGATGAACCGCTATCAGGGAGGTGTTCAGGGAATAAGCCAGAGACCACAACTCATTGCTTCGTGCACAAGGCTGAAGACCGAGTGCCCTTGCTTGTTGATGTACCACATTGTGGTGGTATGTCTGTCCTGACTTGAACCACTTTGTTCTGGACAGAATCTGAAAAGATCCGAAGAGCTAAAAAGACAGCTCTGAGTTCCAGAAGATTGATGTGGAGCAGAGATTCCTGAGGAGACCACACTCCCTGAGTGGTAAGGTCGCCCAGGTGAGCCCCCCACCCTAACAGGGAGGCATCCGTGGTGAGGGTGAGGGAGGGAGAAATGGGAATGAAGGGAACCCCTTGTTTCAGATTGCTTTGATCCTGCCACCAGTGTAGGGCCAGGATCAGGGATTGAGTAACTGGGACCAATTTGGTAAGGGGGTCCTTCCTCTGAGACCAATAGGCCCTCAAATGGAACTGAATGTCCCTCATCTGGAATCTTGCTCCCTGCACAACAGCTGTGGAAGCAGCCATGTGTCCGAGGAGTTGCAGGAAATGCCTTGCTGGTCGAGAGACCCGCAGGGTAAAGGAGGATGCCAGGCGATGAGTCTGTCCACCCTTTCCGAGGGAAGAAAGGCCCTGGCTAACCTTGTGTTCAATTCTCGCCTATGAAAGTTGGGGCCTGAACTGGTTCCAGAACTGACTTTGGTAAGTTTAGCAGAAATCCCAGAGAAGTGAGAAGCTGCTGGGTGACTTGTAAGTGGGATTTCACCTGACCTGGAGACTGACCCACAATGAGCCAGTCGTCCAGGTAGGGAAACACAGCAACCCCTTGCCTTCTTAAATGAGCCACTACTACAGCGAGACATTTTGTGAATACCCTTGGCCCAGAGGTAAGGCCGAAGGGCATTGCCCTGAACTGGTAGTGGCCTGAGGGCAGTTCGAACCTGAGGTACTTTCGGTGGGAAGGCCTGATCAGAACATGAAAATAGGCATCCTTGAGGTCCAGGGAATCTAGCCAGTCCCCTGGCCTTAGGGAGGGCAATATCATTGCCAGGGTTAACATTTTGAACTTTGGTTTCAACAGATGCTTGTTCAAGTATCTTAAATCCAGAATGGGCCGCCATTCTCCTGTCTTTTTTGGGGTAAGAAAGTATCTTGAATAAAGCCCCTTGCCCTGATGGCAAGGAGGAACCCTTCCACTGCTTTGCAGACCAGAAGAGAAGAACCTCTGCTTCCAAAGCAAGGGCTTCTGAAGGACTTGCAGGTGGGAAATGCCTGCTCTCATCTTTGGAAAATATTTGAAGCTGAGAACAGACCTGGCCTATTACCTCCAGAACCCATCTGTCCGAGTTAGGGACAGCCAGCTCTGGCTGAAATAGGCCAACCTGCCCCCCACTGGTACAGGAGACTCGGCCCTGGGCACCCCATCAGGGTGCCTGCTTAGCAGCAGCCTTAGGCTGAGGGGAGGGAGACGGTCTACTAGCTCCACGTCTACCCCTGCCTCTGAAGAAACCCCTCTGCGAGACAGCAGAGGAGGCTTGAAATTGGTAAAAAGGCCTGGAACAGGGTCTGCCCCTACCTCTGGGAGCATGCCTTTGTGGCATGGCATGCTTCTCCTTAACCTGGGCACTTTTGTAGGTAGTTCTGTATTCATCCATCTTTTTCATATAATTTTCTGTTTGCTCCCCAAACAGAGAATTTCCCACTACAGGAAAATCCATAGCCTTTGACTGAGTATCTTGGGACAGATTAGTGCATCTGAGCCATGCCAACCTCACGGAAGCTACAGAAGTGGCCATGACCCTAGAGGAAACATCATTAACATCAACAGCAGTATGAAATTGAACTTTAGAGGCTTCAATGCCATCAGCAGCCACCTGTTCCAACTCACTAGCCAGCTGGCCATGGGCCTGCTTGGCTAACTGCAATACTGTGTCCCACCTAGATTTCTGATATCTAGCCACATAAGCCATATAATTTGCCTGCCTGAGTCCCAAAGAAGCTGCCATATACTGTTTCTTCGCCATGGCATCAATCTTCCTAGAATCCTTATCAGGAGGATGTGAGGCCAGAGGAATATTAGCCTTGTCACAGGCTGCAGCTTGTACCACACCACATGACTACACTGCTCAATAAGGAAGTCTGTATCCGAGCCTGACAAAGTATACCTTCTGTCCATTTTTTTATCTACAGGAGGGACAGAATGAGGATTTTTAAAATCTTTGTTGTTTGCTTCTAAATGACTTATGCAAAGGAATAGACAACCTCCTAGACTCTGGAATATCCATCATCTCCACATAATCAGGCTCCTCTTGCTCATCCACAACCTCCTCTAAAGGAAGCTGGAGGGTTTCTGCAACCTTTTGTAAAAAATAAAGAAAGAAGGGACCCAGACAGAATAGGGGGAGATTCTAAAGGTCTGTCTGGAGAAATGCCCGGTTCGATGGGCACGTCCAGACCCTCCCAGCCACACATATATTGATCAAATTCCTCCTCCCCCTCCTGTGGTTCATAAAAATCCTCAACTTCAAAATCCTGAACCACTGGGACTGAACGAACCAACCTTTTACCAACTGTTGGTGGTTCTATAGATCCCTGAGACAGTGACTGGACAATCTGAATGGCTTTAGCTATCTCTGCAGCAGTTGGAGACACAATTCTGGACTCCAAACCTCCTGATTTCTTTGTCTTTTTACTTGGGACTGGTTCCTCTGAGCCAGTCTTCCTTTGCCCGAGGAAGTCTCGCCTGGTCAGAGGGCACTCCTCTGGTCCAGTGGGTACTGAACCGGGCTGGCCATCCGGGTCATGGACTTGGCCTCTCGTTCCCTGAGCCGGCCCAATCTCTTCTCCAGGGTGGCTGCAGGGAAATTTTTACACACCTGGCAGTCTGACAGGAGGTGGTCAGCCCCCAGACAATAGACACAAGTGGTGTGTGGGTCAGCCTTGGCAAAGGCCGCCCCACAGACATCACAGTGTTGAAACCCAGTGGGCCCGGTTTTTCTTTGGGTTTCAGACATAATGCCAGCCTAACCAAAAACTTGTTCTTTGATGGTAAAGCAGCAAGATAATTCTTTATCGGTTCCTAACCGTGTCACCGGTATTTGAAAAACCGTAATAATTTCGCTTTTAGAACCGATAAGAACCGGGAACCGCACTTAAAACCCACAGTATAATTTTAAAAGACAGAAAAACAAGCGATCGGTTCAAAACCGAACCGATAATTAATTTTCCACACAGACTTGAATTTTGTACTACGGTTACCAGATAGAGCTTAGAACCGAAATGCGGTAAAAATAATGACTTTGCCGGTTCAAATGAACCGAAACTACTTTTTAACCGAGAATGAACCGAGCTGAAGGAGCTGATCTCGGAGCGACTGTTCAGTGAAGCGGAGTAAAGAATCTGACAGTTTCATTTGAAACTGCCAGATAGAGCTTTGGGCACAGCGCCCTCGCGCTGTAGAACTCCAGATCTTCTGGAGTTAACTCCTTCCTCTCCGGGGCAGTTCAGCTGCAGTGGCTGACTGCTATTGTTATAATATAGCAAGACTTCATGGTGTTTGAAGGGCTAACTTTCATTCTGGTTGTCGGGACGGGGAACGGAGGGAGCGGGGCATAAAGCATGCAGTGGGAGGGCGCAGGAGGGCTCACTTGCATTCTGGTTGTCAGGATGGGGAACAGAGGGAGCAGGGCGGACACCATGCAATGGGAGGGAGCGGGAGGGTTCACTTGCACTGTGATAGTTGGGATGGGGAATGGAGGGGGCGGGGTGGACAGCATGCAGTGGGAGGGAGCGGCAGGGTTCACTTGCACTGTGGTTGTCAGAATGGGGAATGGAGGGAGCAGGTCAGACAGCATGCAGTGGGATGGAGCGGGAAGGGCACACTTGCATTCCGGTTGTCGGGATAGGGAATGGAGGGACTGGGGTGGACAGTACACGTGGGGAGGGAGTGGGAGGGTTCACTTGCATTCTGGTTGTCAGGACAGGGAATGGACGGAGCGAGGTGGACAGCACGCAGTGGGAGGGAGCGGGAAGGGCTAACTTTCATTCTGGTTGTCGGGACGGGGAACGGAGGGAGCGGGGCATAAAGCATGCAGTGGGAGGGCGCAGGAGGCTCACTTGCATTCTGGTTGTCAGGATGGGGAACAGAGGGAGCAGGGCGGACACCATGCAATGGGAGGGAGCGGGAGGGTTCACTTGCACTGTGATAGTTGGGATGGGGAACGGAGGGGTCGGGGTGGACAGCACGCAGTGGGAGGGAGCGGGAAGGGCTAACTTTCATTCTGGTTGTTGGGACAGAGAACGGAGGGAGCGGGGCATAAAGCATGCAGTGGGAGGGCGCAGGAGGGCTCACTTGCATTCTGGTTGTCAGGATGGGGAACAGAGGGAGCAGAGCAGACAGCATGCAATGGGAGGGAGCGGGAGGGTTCACTTGCACTGTGATAGTTGGGATGGGGAACGGAGGGGGCGGGGTGGACAGCATGCAGTGGGAGGGAGCGGCAGGGTTCACTTGCACTGTGGTTGTCAGAATGGGGAATGGAGGGAGCAGGTCAGACAGCATGCAGTGGGATGGAGCGGGAAGGGCACACTTGCATTCCGGTTGTCGGGATAGGGAATGGAGGGACTGGGGTGGACAGTACACGGTGGGAGGGAGTGGGAGGGTTCACTTGCACTGCGGTAGTCAGGATGGGGAATGGAGGGAGTGGGGTGGACAGCACGCAGTGGGAGGGAGTGGGAGGGTTCACTTGCACTGTGGTTGTCAGGATGGGGAACGGAGGGAGCGGGGTGGACAGCAGGCAGTGGGAGGAAGCAGGAGGGTTTACTTGCTCTCCTGATCCCACAATGGAGAGAGTGGGGTGAACACAGAAATGTCTCACCAGGCAAGGCACACCCTGTAATGACGGGGCACTTCCTCATTGCAGCGGCCAATTTCTTTCAAGTTGGTGGCACGCTTGCTGAACTAGTGTCAGCAGCAGCATGCCACCACATGGGATAAAGAGGGCCAAATCCACAAATGCAGTGGCAGCATTGGCCGCTACAGTGCCGCACCTCCACAACCCGCTTCTCTCCTAAGCTGCCGCATAATGTTTCTTGCGCATGCGTGCAACCAAACATAAAAAGGAGTTGGAACTTATGTTTTTTTTTACTTTTCATTTGGAGTAAGTTTCAATGTATTTCAATGGGGTTTTCAACTTTTGATGCATAGCTTTGTCCACACTGTGGCCCAATAGGATTACAGATCATACTGTAGGCTGTCATTCAGCGGACGGTATGCGGGCAGGGTGCTGCCACCCGCTGATGACAGGGGGGTGCTAGATGGCTGGGGGCCTCCGTGGGTGGGTGGGGAGAAGGGTACCACTGGACCACCAAGTTGTGCTCTTATAGTGCTACAGCCCACAAACGGGCATTGGGCTATGTTTAATCCTACTACTGCCCATGATCGGGCATAAGGGGAGGGAGAGGAGTCCACTAGACAACCAGTATTATGAGTAGTCATACTACTGCCCGCGATCGGGCATGGGAATGTGTTTATTTTTATGTCTGCCTGGGATTGGGCATATGGGGATGGAGGGTGGTCCACTAGACCACCAGGTGTCTAATTCTTCTTACTACTGCCCACAATCGAGCATACAGGAGGGGGGACTGCAATATCCCACTGGGGAGCCAACCCCTAAAGTCAGCGGCTTGGCAGGGCACCAGGCACAATTCACTGGGCCACCCAGCGCATCGCATGCAAATGGTGCCATAATGACATGCAAATGGCCCCATTTGCGCTTTGCATAGATTATGGCCTTATTTGCATGCCCCCGGCTGACTAGCGTGGGTGATGCACCGCATCCCTGTGCCCCTTCTCTATGGCTTGCACTGGCGCAGTGCCACTGCACCATGCGCAGTATGTTCGCCGATCATGCCATATTCAACGGTGCTGAGCCATGGCACATCACCATTGAATATCACCTGGTCCTGGTCCTGGCGCAGCCCAGTTGTGCTGCGCCCAGGCTTGCGCCACTGCCAGGCACAGTCTGAATATCCAGCCCATAGTATACAAACATGTCACGTCTATAAGATACATTCTGAAAGGGCAAAACATTAGATTAAGTTATCTAGACATCATTGCTGTGTCTCCAAGATGATGTGTAAGTAACTTGATCCAAAAGCAGTGTGTATTTGAAACATGGGACTACAATCAGTTGATCATGCAAAATCACTGATTCCTGCAAGGGAATGTGAAGTAAACATGGTTTTATGAAATAGGTGCCACAGGGGTAAATTACCATAAGGAATGTCTGCTCTGTAAGACCATATTAATAGTATAAATGGCACATGAAAACAAGCATTTGTCAATGTCGAATGTTTGCTTGCTGGTATTAGTATTAGAAATGCAGGAGTTAGACAGATGCAGAATAGGAATGGCAGTGAAGTACTGAACTTCACATGAACCCCACCTGCATCCTGTAGCGATGGACAGGATTTGGGGTAAGGTTTTGGGTCGTCACCCATGACGGTCAAGCCATGTCACTTCCCTCTATTCTGCAGACAGTGACACGTGTTGAGCTGTGCCTTAGGGTGTTTGGCTTTACAGTCACCCCATTCCATAAGGACATACATTGAAATGGGTGCAGCATAGGAGAATGGGGTGAAGTTTTGGGACGAAGAGTCCAAGGTACACCTCAATGCCTGTCAGTGGCTGGGGAGTGGGGCTGGGATGGCATGAGGAGTACAGTCAGCAGTCCAAAGGCGCACCCACGATGTCTGTACGTTGTACAGGGTAGGACATTATGGTTAGAAACCGTAATGCCTCAGGCGTTTGTTGGTATTTACAGTACAAATTTTGAACATGGCCTTTTTGTGACCCCACCTCATGAAAGCATTTGGGACCTCTTCACATGAACAGTGGCAGTGTGATTTTGTCAATGTGTCCTGAAAACTGACTTTCAACAGTGACAGTGCCATTCTGCACCACATGTACGAAAACACAGATTGGGCAGGATGTGAAGAATGACAGCTGTACCATCCATAGGGAGGTATGAAGAGATGGCAATGCTGAAAATGTGTAGTGGGAATATTAAAAATCTTTGCACTTCTGAGCATACGTGGAAACTGCGCGACGCATGCGCATCACACATATAGAATAGTGGAAGGGTGACCATCCACAACAAGGCTGTGTTTCCCTCGAGGGGGTTGATGACATCATAGAGACCTCGAAAGCGAAGCTTGAGAGGTCTCCCTGATGTCATCAACTCCCGAGAGGGAAACAGCCCTAGTTGTGGATGGTCACCCATCCACTGTTTTGTATAGTATATGGTTAGGGCTTATTTCAATTGTTTTACCTCATGCCGCTCACAGCTTCTCCCACTCCTGTTGCCACTTGCTCCAGATTTGCCCTGCTCCCACTCGCTCCGGCTTCTCCCTGTCGGCCCACTGCCAGTTGTTTAGCTTCTCCTGCTCCTGCTCACTCCGGCGTTGGAGATTATAATTTTTTAAAATAAAATGTAAAAAAAAGTTTGCTTTTGTGACACGGAGCAACGATAGCTCCTCGTGTCAAAATAAGCAGTGTCCACTACTCCGCGCTCGCTAAACTGCAGCCGCCATGTTCGGATAATTTTTTTCCATTGAGCTTGGTGGAGTGAGCCAATCAGAAGGCAGATCAAAGCTAAAAAGTTGTTGTACTATCGATGTGACGTCAGAATGATAGTACAACAACTTTTGACCTTTAAACTGTCCTACAACAAGATTTAGAAAGCCACTGGTTTTCACCAACAATAAGCCCTAACCATATACTATAGTCATTTTATGGAGTTTCATCACCAGATTTTCAACATAGGCATTTAATGACCTGTGGTCATGAACAGTGTCACTATGATTTTGTTACTGTGTCCTGAACACTGATTTCCCACAACAACCACGGTATTCTACGCAGGAACTGCAAAAACACATTTCGACCAGGATGTGAAAAATGACATTTGTACTGTTCATAAGGAGGTGTGGAAAAATGGCAATGTTGACAATCTGGAGTGAAAATATTACAAATGTGCAAAGCTATAAGTGTGCGTGGAAACTGCACAACGCACGCTCGTAACACAGTCATTTAATGGACTTTCATCACCAAATTTTCAACATAGGCATTTTAGGACCTCTGCTAATGAACAGTGTCACTGTGATTTTTGTAATGTGTTCCAAACAGTGATTTTCCACAGCGACCGCACTATTCTGTGCCGGAAGTGCGAAAACACATTTCAGCCAGGATATGAAAAATGACAGCTGTACTGTTCATAAGGAGGTGTGGAAAAATGGCAATGTTGAAAATATGGTGTGAAAATATTGCAACTGTGCGAAGTTACGAGTGTACGTGGAAACTGCACAATGCACGCTCGTAACACAGTCATTTTATGGACTTTTGTCACCAAATTTTCAATATAGCAATTTTAGGACCTCTGCTAATGAACAGTGTCAGTGTGATTTTTCCCTAATGTGTCCCAAACACGGATTTCCCACAATGACCGCGCTAGTCTGCGCCAGAAGTGCAAAAACACATTTGGGCTAGGATGTGAAAAATGACAGCTGTACTGTTCATAAGGAGGTGCGGACAAATGGCAGTGTTGACAATATGGAGTGAAAATATTGCAAATGTGCGAAGGTACGAGCGTTCATAAAAACTGCTCAACGCATGCTCGTAACACAGTCATTTTATGGACTTTTCTCACCAAATTTTCAACATAGACATTTTAGAACCTCTGCTAACGAACAGTGTCACTGTGATTTTTTAATCTGTCCCAAACATTGATTTCGCACATCAACTGCGCCATTGTGCGCTACATGCATGGAAACACATTTTGGGTGAGATGTGCAAAATTAAAGCTGTACTGCTCATAAGGAGGTGTGGTAAAATGGAATTGTTGAAAATCTGGAGTGCATATATTAAAAATTCATACACTTACGAACGTGCGTAGGAACTGCGCAATGCAAGCTTGTAAAATAGTCATTTTTAGGAATTTTTTCACCAAATTTTCAACATAGCCATTTTAAGACCTCCACTCATGAACAGTATTACTGTGATTTCCTTAATCTGTCCCAAACATTGATTTCGCACACCGACTGCGCCATTGTGCGCTACATGCACAGAAACACATTTTGAGCAAGATGTGGACAATGATAGCTGTACTGCACATAAGGAGGTATGGTAAAATGGCAATGTTGAAAATCTGGACTGCAAATGTTAAAAATTCACCAACTTATGAGCGTGCATAGGAACTGTGCAACGAATGCTCGTAAAACAGTTATTTTTAGGAATTTTTTCACCAAATTTACAACATGGCTTTTGAGAGCCACCTTATGAACACTGGCACTGTCGTTTCATTAATCTGTCCCCAAAAGGTGATTTTGCGCAGTGACCATGAAATCACCCTCCGGGCCCGATTAACGCCATGACAGTGACAGAATTCATGAGGAGGGGTCCCAAAAACCCCATGATGAAAATTTGGTGTCAAAATTCCCAAAAATGCTGAGATATGTATCAAAGATGAAAAAACCCTATCTATCCCATTATACAGCTTACCGGCATTTCCTCAGTTTGTGGTCGGCTTTGAAGAGTACAGACGTGTTCCGCTCCACTGGGATCATCGTGCAGACTCCAGAGGTAAGTATGGGGTGAGGGGGTGTGGGGAGGCAGAGTGCACAGTGTGTGGGCGTGGGTTGTGGGAGGGAGGGCTGGGAGACAGTCCACCCAGGAGGTGGCTCCCTGCTGTGTCCCCTGGAAAGAGCGAGAGTCCCCACCTCCCCATCAATCCTAGTTTAATGCCCTGTTATCCGGGGTTACTAGAATCCCAGTAAGGCCTAGTGGTAGGCAGGGAAGGCAGCTTGTGAAACTCCAGTTAAATGGATTTCACACTGTCTCACTCTGTTCTCAGTCTCAGCTGAGACTGAGGGATGACATCACCGTAGAACTCTTGCAGCTGCATGAGCCACACTGGAATCTGCAGTTGGGAGTTAGGTTAGAATGTTGGGGAGTTTTGAACAGTGTTGTGTGTGAGCAGTCTTGAAGACAGGAGCACAGCAGTCTGTGCACAGGCTCTTGGAGCCTAAAGCTCTGATATAGAGCTACTGTTAAGGGAGGTGTGTGTTTCCGCCAACAGAGGAACACAGTAAGCTGTTCATGAAGTGGTGGAGACCGCTGTTACTGGTCTCTGTGCCCCATCCCTGAGGGGATGGGGGTGGAAAGGTTTGCCTGTCATTCCAGCGGGCAACCCTCCTAGTTCTGGCTAGGGAAGAAGCTGCCTTATTTTTCAAGTTGTGCTGAGGCACCAGCTGTGCAAAAGAAATTCCTGTGAGGAATCGCCTGTGGGGGACCTGCAACCAACGGGTGAATCTGCTTTTACATAGGGCCTATGTTTCACCTGAACTGTTGTAAAGTGGGCATTGGACTGCTTAAGTGAGAGACCTAGAGTAATGGGCTAAGTTAAGTAAAACTATGTTCAAGTCCAGCACAACGGGAAAGCCAAGACATGTAGAGGAAATGTGCTAAGCATTTACCCTTTAATCTACAATGCCAAGCTTTTCAGAAAGAGATGTTTAATGTCCAGAGAAATGGCCGGGTGTGAATTGTGGAAGCTAGAGGTGGGAGACCCCCCACCAGTAGTAACCAAATTTACCTCTGCGGATTTGCTCTGTGGCCCTTTTACTTTCCCTCAGGCACTTGGCCAGTGCTGAGGAAAGTACCCAGATGTGGGATTGAAAGGAAGTTTCCCTTATGGAGTCAAAGGCTCTAAGGTAGTTTAGGGAGCCACCGGAAAATGTGTCCATGTCAAATGGAAAGTGTTTGAGTGGCCGGCAGGGGAGCCGAGCCAGAGAAATCCCCAAATAGTGTACAAGTCGGACTGTGTACCCAAAGCAGCATGTAAGTCTGGGCTGTGTGCCTGGTGGGTCCAGAGCCTGAGGGCTGAAGTGTTGAAGAAGTGTTCTGTTCTCTTAATCTGCATTACCAGAAGTGTAACCCTGTGGGGGTCCATCTATGCTTTGTTTTGTTCTGCTTGGATGTGAATAAAAGCCACACTTTAGAATCCCATTCTTGGTATTGGACATTACAGTTATTGCTTCCTGTGTTCGGATTTACTTGGGTGCCCCTGTGCAGAGTAGCCAAACCTAGCCCTTGTGCCAAGTAACCTAGTCCTCCCCGAATCCAGTCCCCATCTGGCACTGCTGTCAGCTTCAACAGCATACCACCTGTCATTTGCAAAAAGGCAGGGGGGAGGGGTTACACTAGCAGACCAAGACCATCATTCTATTACCCTTGTACTTAAACCACATCACCCACAAAAAAGCAATTCATATAGCCATTTAGACCAACATAGTTCCGTAGGTAACTGTATCTCACTCCAGCATAACTTTCTCCTGCTAATCACAACCCGACAGACAGGCTTGTGTTTGGGTATTTCTACCCTGCAGCAAATAAATTGCCTCCAGTGTCGACCACCTTTTAGCATATTTATTTATTTATTTATTTATTTATTTATTAAATTTTGGTGACCGGGTGAGCCCACTGGGCCCCGGAGGTCCCTTTTTCAGGGGCAACATGGGATTTACATAACATAGAATACATCACAATACAGTAAGTGTAGAGAATACATTCATGATACAGGTATAGCCCTTTTTTACCCTCCGAGCAGAGATGCCTCTTTATTCTACCCAAAGCCCCAATAAGATCTCTCACCCACTGATCATAGGCATACACATGGTCATCTTTCCAATGCTGTACCAAAAAAGATTTGACAATCGCTGTCATCAAAGAGAGATGGTATTTGGGTGTGGTACTTCAGATTTGAGAGAGGTCACCTAAAATACAAATCTCCGGTATTATAAATTCTGAATAGTCCAACAGTGGGTCCATATGCTGTTTAATTTCAACCCATAGAGGCGATATTTTACTACATTCCCACAACACATGCAGGAGGTCACCTATTCCCATCTCACATCTAAAACACAGGTCTGTCTGTCTAAGATGTCTATCACATAGTTTCACAGGGGTAAAATACGTATTAGAGACAATAAAAAATGGCATACTCTTGTATTTGTGTATAGGTATATACTTGTTACGCTTCCAGATACTGTCCCAGGCAAGGCTCCGGGGGGCCATCGCTCTGTCCCAATATGAAATTTTTATAGGAGAGTTGGGGCTAAGATAATCCAGAAGCACCTTATATACTTGTGAGAGAGCTAAATGTAGGATCAACTTCCTTTAAATTGTCCCAAGTGAACAAATTGTCCATAAGGTCCCCAAGCCTTTTCCCTACCCCCTCCAGCATTCATGTGAGTTGCAATCATCTAAAAAAGGGCATTCCTTCACACCGGGCTGGGAGAGCCACTCTATTACCCTTGATAACATCCTTTAGCTTCAGACCCAACAACTGATCAGCCCAACGTTTGTTAATTACCTGACACCCAATTACTAAGTTTGGGTTACCTAGCACAGGTTTTGTCTCAGGCCTTCATTTGGTCCTGTCTTGGGGCAGGAGTAAGGAATGACCACCAGGCCCTTGCCGATTTAACAATTGGATTCCAGGATACTTTTTTAAGGCCTTTCTCTATGTTAGCAAGAAGCAATGCCTCCGGAGAGAGGCCGGAATCCTTTAATATTTGCATCTCTATTTGTAGCCAGATTGGTATATAGGTCTCCCCTTCCAGATTTCTCACCCATCGAATCATGAGACCAAACTGCCCCGCCACATAGTATACATGGAGATCAGGCAATTTAATCCCTCCCAATGCATGGTAAGCACAAAATACTATGCTTTTTCCTAGGCGGTTTAGAATTCCATAGAAATTCAGAGAGCAACTTCCTAATTGTAGTGAACCAGGTTTTGGAAATGCTATATGGGGCTAAATATACTGGATATAACAACCTGGGCAATACGTTCATTTTAATGAGACCCAGTCTAGCTGCAAAGTTCAGAGGAAGTTTATTCCATCTTAGTATGTCCTCTTTAATTGCTGACAGGACCCCCTCCATATTTGTTGCAGCACCCTCATCTATACTAGCTGTAATCCACATTCCGAGGTATTTAATCCTGTCCATCCTCCACTGTAATCACAGTGGTGCAAAATCTGCCCTGCAAGCATATGGTGTCAGAGGGAGAATCTGAGTCTTAGTCAAATTTAATTTATAATTCGAAACTTTAGAGAATAGCCCTAGTAAATCTACTGTTCTTTCGAAACTTAATGCCGGATCTTGTAAGTGGAGAAGTATGTCATCTGCATAAAATAAAAATGTTAACTCCCCCCCCCCCATTTTTATCCCCTTTATATGAATGCCCATATTGATAGCTTTCAACAGGGGTTCCAAGTATATGTTAAACAATATCGGTGAGAGAGGGCATCCTTGTCGGGTCCCATTTTCTAGCTGAATCTCTTGGGAAACATAGCCATTACACAATACTCTGGCCGTTGGAGCTGCATATAAGTTTTTGATACCTCTGAGCAGGCCCTCTGGAAAACCCATCTTCTCCATTGTAGCAAAAAGAAAAGGATGGGAGACCCTGTCAAAGGCCTTTTCTGCATCTAAAGATATCAAAGCTACGAATAGTTGAGAATCCGGCGCATAACTGAGTATATGGTGTAATTTCCTAAAGGCATCATGCGCACCCCTCCCTGGCATAAATCCCACTTGTTCATGACTAATTGAAGTTGGGGCAATGCTAAGAATTCTATTAGCCAAAATCCTCATAAGGATCTTAATATCTTGATTCATCAAGGCCATAGGTCTATAATTGCCAGGTAGGTCCTTAGGCTTATCTGGTTTAGGAACAAGTGTGATATATGCCTGGTATAAGGGAGGGTGACACACCCCTTCTTGCATTATAGTGCTAAAATTATCTTGAAGTATGGGAAGTATAGTATGAATATGTGCCTCATAAAAGTTAGCCGTAAGACCGTCCAGCCCTGGAGTTTTACCAGAGGGCAGAGATTGCACCACCTCGATTATCTCAGATGCTCTTATAGAAGCTGCTAACTCCCTGGCCTGTACTAAGTCTAAGACTGGGAGCGGAATTCCTTCCAGAAATGTTCTGATTTCCTCCTCACCAGCAAGATTTCTTGCCTGATATATTTCTTTGAAGTAGGATGCAAAGGTGTCTGACATTTCCTGAGGGTCCATTAAAAGTTTTCCAGCATACTGTATAGAAGTAACTGTTCTATTGGCTTCCCATTCCTTAACTCTAGCTGCTAGAAGGCACCCAGGCATGTCTCCCTGCATTAAATATTTAGCTTGAATCTTTTCTAACCAGAATTCCACTTTACCATACATGATATCTTCCATTTCCCCTCTTAAGCTTTTAAGTTCAGCATCTATTTTTCTGGATGACCCTTCCAGTGGAGTCAGCGATTCAATTGCCCCCAAAATGAATTCCTCTTTTGCCCATCTCATTCTATTTCTTTGCACTGCAAAACCCTGCGCAACCCCCGCATACAACACTTTACAAGTTGGCCACGCCAAGTTTTTATTCTGCAGCGTTGGCAGTTGTTGCTGGATAATCTCTAGAAGGGCTTCCTCTAGTTTATTCTGAACTGAAGTCTCTATCAATAGAGAATCATTCAGCCTCCACTTGTATGGTCTAGGAGGGGTAGGGTTTGGTTTCCACATCAATTAAATAGGGGAGTGATCCGAGAAAATTCTACCCCCGGTTGTCACTTCCTTAACCTCCCTGAGTGCCTCCCTGTTAACCCAAAAAAAATCAATGCAAGATTGACTCTTATGGGCCGCAGAGTCAAAAGTCATATTGTTGCCCCCAGTAGCATGGGTCCTAACAGAATCTACCAGAGCTGTAACCTCAAGTAATCTGTTCAAGGCAATCTGAGCCCTGGACAAAGGCCCACTGGACGGTGGTATCCTATCCTCCTGATTATTAAAACAAATGTTCCAGTCCCCTGCCAAAATAAGGGAGTGCGAAGGAAAAACAGCAATATCCATCTCTAATGAAGCAAAAAAATCAGGGTTAGCGGGAGTTGGACCGTAGATAGAAGCAACTGAAAGTGCCTTACCGGACAGGGTACCAGAGAGATAAATCCCTCTGCCGTCCTCCCTTGTAATCACTTTCTCTACCTTATACGGACAAGTTTTCCCTATTAAGACCACCATACCCCCAGATGCCCTTTCTTTACCTACCCCAAAGACTTGTCCCACCCACATACGCTTAAGGAAACTCACCTCCTCTGTCAATAAGTGGGTCTCTTGCAGAGCAGCAATATGAGCCTCCATCTGACCAATATGTCTCAAAATTACCATTCTTTTGCATCTACCCCTGAGTTCTTTAGTATTCCATGAAATTATTTTAACACATGACATTATTAGGTATAAAAAGTATTCTGTTTAAACCATCATTCTGTGCCCTCTCAAGGTCTGTTTCCCACTCTCTCACTATATTGGACTCTCTCTCCTTCCAGATCCCATTAACTAACCCCCGTCCCGATCCTGAGATCGCCTCCTTTCAGATATTGATTCCATGGATGAACCTCTTTCTGTGCTCCCCCAGCCCTCAATTAAATAAGCAGCTCCTAGGACCCTGCCCATAACAAAAAAAATCTGATTTACATCTGTTCCCCTGTACCCCGCTCTCCTCATTTCTCCACCTTTCCCCTCCACACACCCCTCTCAGAATTCAGAATCTGCCCATATACAGCCTGGATAAATATATTTAACTATAATCCTCTGGGCTTCAGCTTGGCGGGAAGTTAACTGAACAAAACAATGCCCCAATCACTGTTTCTCAACTAGGTGGGAAATCCCACCTACATATTAAAAGCTAACGTTAAACCACTGAGCATTAGTCCCAACCCCAATGCCACTCTCGTCACCCACCATGGGGTGAGGGGTCAACCCTCCCTCCCTCCCTCCATCAATTGACTATTACCCCACAAGTCCCTCTCTTTCCTCCTTCCTTCCTAGCTCAACCCCTCAAGGGAGGGTCCCCTTAAAGCTCTAAGCTGTACCCACAGAAACCCCTCAACATCCAACCACACACTGCCCTACCTCATAACCCCAGCCGGCCCTCCTCCCACCTAACTTGCTCGTGCCTAATTCAAACATTACAGCTCTAGACTGAAGTCAATCTCCTTTCACCCCCAACTTGACCCCCAATAACCAAACAATCTTATTTTGAACATTTTAACCAAACATTTGTAACAATTAAAGGAAGAACCTGGACAACAAAATAAGCTTGTCATATCCCTTCAGTCTCCAAAGTCCCAGCTGTTTAGATCAGACCAGCCCCCTTCTAGTCTGCAAAAGTTCAGGTCGGTGACTTGAATAACTCTGGGAGTTCCAACTGCAAGCCCTCCAAGGCGTCCCGCGCAGTCAAGAATCTCTTTTCCCCAGCTTGAAGTAGTACCATCAAAGTCGCGGGATATTGTAAACAAAATTGAATTCCTGCAAGGTACAGCTTTTTTTTGATCTCTGAATATTCCTTCTGTTTCTCCCTAACCGTTGGTGTTTGATCCTGAAACAGCCAGAGAGACACACCATTCCATTATAAAGCCTTATTTTGTCTAGCAGTAAAAAGCACATGAGACTTTTCCTTATAATTCAGAAAACGCATGATTAAGACCCGAGGTCTTGCTCCCAGTGGGGGCATCTCTCTTAGTGCTCTGTGAGCTCTCTCCAAGTTGTAAGCCTCCCCGAACGGAGTAAGGCCCAGCAATTTAAGCAGCAGGTCTTGTATGAAAGAAACACAGTCCAACCCTTCAGCCCTCTATGGGAGCCCTGCTAATATCAAATTATTTCTCTGACTTCTAGACTCTTGATCTTCCATCCTCTCGTCAAGTTTCTTAACTTGTTTTCATACAGCCACCAACTCTTGTTCCATCGTAGATACTTTCCTTTCTTGAGAGGAAATCCTAGCTCCTGCATCCCCCATTCTCTGTGCTAGTGAGTGCAATGCCGGCTTGCCTGCTGCAAAATCGATCACCAGCCCCTGCAGCATTTGCTTAATTTCTTGCATATTCTCAGCAGTCTTGCTAGTGCCCGCTTCATTATCTAGCTCACCCTCATGCTCATCTGGGATAGGGGATAGGGGCTTCGGTCTCTTAGTCGCTGGAGTTCTTGCCACTAGAGGCTCCTTAGTTTCAGCTTCCATCTCAGTGCTGTGGAGTGTACTGTTACTGCTGCCGAGAGCACACTGTCGGGAGAATTGCTGCCGTTTCCTTTCACTTAACCCCTCAGCGGTTCCACTAGAAATCAAGCCCGCAGCACCTCACCAACTGAATAAAAGTATTTAATCAAAATTAACCGGTCCCAAGTGACTTTACTGCCGTTTACTCATATTAGGGCCTAGGAGCAGCACAAAAGACGTCTTCTCAGACTTGTCTCATCACGTGATCCTCCAACAGTGGCAACATTTCCTGAAAACCACGGGATAATATTCTGCAGATTATATAATCCACATTATGGGCTCTATGCACTATAAAGCAGGAAGCCTACGCATCATGAATCCGCAATGCGTAGGCATCCTTACATCCAATGACTGGGCATCAGGTGCCCCACAAACCCTCGCAGCATTCACTGAAGGGGCACATGCCCATTCCGCACCAGATCCCCTGTCTGTCAATGCAGCTACACGTGTGGATGGACTGGGGCAGTGGCCAAGGGGCATTCCCACACTCTGTGCCATTCACTAAGGTGCAGAATGCAGGATGAGGGGGCGCTGGCTATGCAAGCAGGGACCTTGCCATAGCTGTGGCATGCCGCTAAGAACAGTACCTGCCAGCCGCAGTGGGACAGACAACCCACCCCTGCCATTCTGTCCCGGCCCTCCACTTAGGCAGAGAGGGCTGTGGGCATCTATTGAGGTAATCAGTCATTTCACTTTGTTTCCTAGAATGTGTGGTGTCCCAGAATCCCCTGCTCCAAGTGGAGCAGGGGATCTTCTTTGGGACCAGGACAGGCCTTCAATTTGATGCCCACCTGTATCTGCCGATCCACCCACCATGCATCAAAACATGCAGGAGGGCAGATCCACTGACAGGTAACATACAGGGGCCAGCAGTGATGAATGCCATGCGCATGTCTGCAGGTGCACAGTGCATCTGCCCATGGGTACAGACATGCGCAGGCCAGGTACATGCCTTTCGCACATACTGGACCCACAACAGTGTACAGGCACCGAGATTATTATTCCATTGTTTACACAGAAAGTCTTTTTGGAATTTCACAGAACTGTAAACAGGAATTCCAAAAAGTGTTTCAGAAGCAGAATTCCTATTCAGCATAAATGCCACAGGCAAAATTCCACAATCTGTGCAGCTCTACCATTCAGCCTAGGGATGGAAGCAGTCGGAGGTGTGAGATTGCTCTATTGTAGCTTGATCTGCATGTGAATCAGGTCATCCTGCACTATTTGATTTCAATGCGTCTTGCAATTCAAATAGTATTTTACAGTGATATTCTTGCAGCTACATTAATGCAGGGTCTACCAATTTGTGATCTGTTGTGTATTCAGTTATATTTATTCTTGGTGATGGTTAACAGCCATATGCTAAATATAGAAAGAAGAAGAAGTAGTACACATGCTTAAACTCATACCTTGTAAACAGGGCTGATCTGGCTTGTCTAGATAATTTTTTTTTTTTACACTTTATTTACCAAAGATAGCTCAGCTGCGATGCTTTCTCTCATTTCTTGTAAGATCATACATCTAACCATTTCTGCACTCAGTTGGGTGCACCATACCACAAATAACCTGTCTAAGGTCACACAAAGAGTATTTGGCTCTAGCAGGGTTTGAACCTACAATCTCCAGTTTCCTAAATCAGAGCTCTAACCACTAGGCCACACTGGCTCTTAATACTTGTAATTCAGATGGTCATTAATTAGTAGTATGGTTTTAGCAGTAGCTTAGCAACTGGATCTCAAATTCGAATGAGAAAGAATTCATGTGACCGAACTGGGGAATTGAACACAGACCCCAGGAAAACTGACCTGGGTGAATTCCAAGTTAAGTCACTTTTTTATTACAATTTGTGCAATTATAATATAGAAATACTCTTATTTTTAACAGTGATAGGTCCAATTAAATATTCATGAGTCAAGCAAGGCTTCTGATTGACTACTGGATCAGTCATTAATGCTTATAAATTACCAATTCAGCTGACAGCTGATGCTCTGTGGAACGCAACGTCTTAAACATAAGATGTACTTGTGCTGCACCGCTCCTGCCACCCCACTAAAAACGCAAAAGTAAAAAAAAAAACTGTCAAAACAAAAGCTGTTATTGCGATCAGACTTACAATTGCCATAAGAATCTCAAAGCTGGTCATTTCCTCGGATTAATGATCAGCTGGAGAGAGGAGGCTCTTGACTGTGCCTCAGGCCACCCATTCTCACAACAGGTCATTTATCCCTCAGGAATGTCTGGCTTATTGGTCATTACTACTTAATTCAAATAATGATTCAGAAAGCTGTGGACATTTTTTGCCAGTCTCATTCATGCACCAAAACAGCAATTTAATTTAATCCTGGATCCTAATAAATGAAATAAAATAAAAAATTGTTCTCTCTGCCTTGATTCTGGCAGCATGCCTATGTGAACTTATTATGCTGACCCTTGCAACATTTGAATTCACAAGTGTTCCTTCATTTCTGCTTTTTGTATTGCAAGGGATGACATATCTATGTTCCAAAAAGGAATTACTGAGTCACTATCTATTTAGAGGAATTGCAGTACAGTATAAGGGTTAACATTGTCCCAAAAGAAGCCAGTGTCTAAAGAGCTCCTGACACCACCACTGGCAGACCTTTGAAAAAATAATAATCATAATAATATTATTTATAAAAAGTGCAATTCAATCACTTATCAAAGCGCTTGTGCAAATATCATAACAGATAAAATGAAGCACATACATATAAAAAAAGAAAATTATTAAAACAGTAAATAACAGGCAGCAGAAATTTTCAGACTTCAGAAAATACCAAATTAAAAAGATAAGTCTTTAAGTCAGATTTAAAAGCCTCAGCGGTCAGGCTTCAGACAAAATTCAGTTTATATTTAATTTATTTCCATAATTCATCACCCTTTTTCCTTTTTTCTGAGGACAGTTACATGAAAAAGAGATAACTGTCCTCTCAACTATTAACTCTGGCTGGTTGGCTACACCTGACCCCATCTGGAGTACTGCATCCAGTTCTGGAGACCCCATTTCTGCAAGGACATAGACAGGATATAGGCAGTCCAGAGGAGGGCAACTAAAATGGTGCAGGGTCTGCAAGAGTAGCCATACGAGGAGAGACTAAAGGAGCTTAATATGCATACCCTTGAGGAAAGGAGGGAGAAGGGGTACATGATCGAAACTTTTAAGTACCTCAGTGGAATCAACAAAGTCCAAGAGGGTAGCATCTTTCAGAGAAAGCGATGTGCAAGAACAAGGGGACACAATTTGAAGATGGGGGGGTTCAGGGGCAATGTGAGGAAGTATTTTTTTCACAGAGAGGGTGGTGGATGCATGGAACAGCCTTCCTGAGGAGGTTATGGGGTCTAAAACTGTGGGAGAATTCAAGAATGCATGAGACAGACTCAAGGCAATTCTTGTGGGGGGGGTGGTAGGAAGAAATAGGCTGTTGGTTAACTAGGATCTGCAGCTTATCCAATAGGTAGGGAAATGGGCAGACTAGGTGGGCCAAGCGGTCCTTATCTGCTGTCAAAGTCTATGTTTCTATGTTTCTATGTTACACCTGACATTATAATCCCCTCTGGACTGCATCACATCATAGTTATGCAACTAATCAGGATTGTCACAAACAGAACTGCTGTGTCAGGTGTCAATAAGTAGTCAGATCCAGTTTTCTTGCAAATGTCCTTAGTACATACTAAAGAAGTAAGGGTAATAATTGCGGAATAGAGTGAAATATCAACTAATCTGTGTTAAGTATAGCAATTCTTCAAAATTGTCTCAGTGACGTCCAGAGCTCTGTAAGAATGTGACTTGAAATAATAATGGGATGCAATAAGCAAAAGCATTTCATTATCAGCTTCGGTCCTATAAGAATGGTAGCTTGGTAGCGTGTAACATTTAAAAACAAGCATTTGTCAATGTCGAATGTTGATTGCATTGGTGCATTGAGCTCTCTCAGTGGCCCTCTGTCAGTCGCTCATTGTGTTTCTGCTGGTGCTGCAGGCTGCTGTTTAGTACGGGGCTTCTGCCTGCATTGGCACCCTTTTCTGTCTACAAAGGAATCTGCACCTGTCGTGACATAGTTCTGTTGAGGTGGGTCACTGCCCCTCTCTGACTCATTCATTCTATTTCTCCTGGAAGTGCAGGATGGCCTTTTGTACTGGGCTTCTGCCTCGGTTGGTGGCTTGTTCTGCCCACAAAGAAATCTGCAGTAGTCCTGACACAGGTCCATTGAGCTTGCTCACTCCCCCTCTGTCATTCGCTTGTTTCTGCCGGCACTGCAGGCTGCTTTTTGTACTGGACTTCTGCCTGCATTGCTACCTTTTTCTGCCTACAAAGAAATCCGCAGCAGTCATGATAGAGCTCCGTTGAGCTTACTCACTCCACCTCTCTCACTCACTCATTCTGTTTCTCCCACCGCTGCAGGCTGGCCTTTTGTACTGAGTCCCTGGGTGCATTGCTGCCTTTTTCTGCCCACAATGAAATCCACAGCAGTCCCAACAGAGCTCCACTGAGCTCACTCACTCCATCTCCCTCACTCGCTCATTCTGTGTCTCCTGCTGCTGCAGGCTGCCCTTTTGTACTGGGCTCCTGCCTATGTTGGCAGCTTTTTCTGCCCACAAAGAAATCTGCAGCAGTCCCGAGACAGCTCCGTTGAGCTCGCTCACTCCCCCTCTCTCACTTGCTCATTCCGTTTCTGCCAACGCAGTTGGCTGGCCTTTTGTACTGGGCTCCTGCCTCTGTTGCACCTTCCTCTGCCCACAAGGAATCTGCAGCAGTCACAATAGAGCTCCGTTGAGCTTGCTCACTCACTCCCCCTCTCTAACTCGTTCATTCTGTTTCTCCCACTGCTGCAGGCTTCCCTTTTGTATTGGGCTTCTGGGTGCATTGGCACCTTTTTTTGCCCACAAAGAAATCCACAGCTGTCCCGACAGAGCTCCGTTGAGGTCACTCAATCTGCCTGTCTCACTCGCTCATTCTGTTTCTCCTGGCGCTGCAGGCTGGCATTTTGTATGTGACTCCTGCCTCGGTTGGGACCTTTTTCTGCCCACAAAGAAATCTGCAGCAGTCCTGACAGGGCTCCGTTGAGCTTGCTCACTCCCCCTCTCTCACTCGCTTGTTCTATTTCTGCCAGCGCTGCAGGCTTCCCTTTTGTACTGGCCTCCTGCCTGCATTGCTGCCCCCTTCTGCCCACAAAGAAATCTGCAGCAGTCACAATAGAGCTCCGTTGAGCTCGCTCACTCACTCACTCCCCCTCTCTCACTCATTCGTTCTGTTTCTCCCTCCACTGCAGGCTGCCCTTTTGTACTGGGCCCCTGCATGCATTGCTGCCTTTTTCTGCCCACAAAGAAATCCGCAGCAGTCCCAACAGAGCTCCAGTGAGCTCACTCACTCCCCTTCCCTCACTCGCTCGTTTTGTGTCTCCTGCTGCTGCAGGCTGCTCTTTGGTACTGGGCTCCTGCCTGCATTGGTGGCTTTTTCTGCCCACAAAGAGATCTGCAGCAGTTGTGACACAGCTCTGTTGAGGTTGCTCACTCCTTCTCTCTCACTCGTTCATTCTGCTTCTGCTGGCACTACAGGCTGTCCTTTTGTACTGGTCTCCTGCCTGCGTCGCTGCTTTTTTCTGCTCACAAAGAAATCTGCAGCAGTCATGATAGAGTTCCATTGAGTTTGCTCACTCACTCCCCCTCTCTCGCTCGTTCGTTCTGTTTCTCCCACTGCTGCAGGCTGCCCTTTTGTACTGTGCCCCTGCATGCATTAGTGCCATTTTCTGCCCATAAAGAAATCTGCAGCTGTCCCAACAGAGCTCCAGTGAGCTCACTCACTCACCTTCCCTCACTCGCTCATTCTGTGTCTCCTGCTGCTGCAGGCTGCTCTTTTGTACTGGGCTCCTGCCTGCGTTGCTGCATTTTTCTGCCCACAAAGAAATCCACAGCAGTTACGCTAGAGCTCTGCTGAGGTAGCTCACTCTTCCTGTCTCACTCACTTATTCTGTTTCTCCTGGTGCTGCAGGCTGCCCATTTGTACTGGGCTCCTGCTTCTGTTGGCACCTTTTTCTGCCCACAAACAAATCTGCAGCATTCCCAAAAGAGCTCTGTTGAGCTCGCTCATTCCCCACTCTCACTCACTTGTTCCGTTTCTGCCGGCACTGCAGGCTGACCTTTACTACTGGGCTCCTGCCTGCGTTGCCGCCTTTTCCTGCCCACAAACAAATCTACAGCAGTAACGATAGAGCTCCATTGAGCTCGCTCACTCCCCCTCTCTCACTCTCACTCATTGTGTTTCTCCCAGCACTGCAGGCTGCCCTCTTGTACTGGGCTCCTGCCTGCATTGGCATCTTTTTCTGCCCACAAATAAATCTGCCACTGTCCCGAGAGAGCTCCTTTGAGGTTACTCACTCCACCTGTCTTACGCGCTCATTCTGTTCTCTTGGCGCTGCAGGCTGCCCTTTTGTGCTGGGCTCCTGCCTCTGTTGTCACTATTTTCTGCCCACAAAGAAATCTGCAGCAGTTCCGACAGAGCTCCGTTGACCTCACTCACTCCCTCCCCCTCTCTCACTTGCTCATTCCATTTCTGCCGGTGCTTCAGGCTGCCCATTTGTACGGGGCTCCTGCATGCATTGCCACCCTTTTCTGCCCACAAAGAAATTTGCAGCAGTCACAATAGAGCTCCCTTGAGCTCGCTCACTCCCCCTCTCCCAGTCGCTCATTCTGTTTCTTCCGCCACTGCAGACTGCCCTTTTATACTGGGCCCCTGCATGCATTACTGCCTTTTTCTGCCCACAAAGAAATCCGCAGCAGTACCAACAGAACTCCGTTGAGCTCACCCACTCCCCCTCCCTCACTTGCTCATTCTGTGTCTCCCAGCGCTACAGGCTGCCCATTTGTACTGGGATCCTGCCTGCGTCGGTGCCTTTTTCTGCCCACAAAGAAATCCACAGCAGTCCCGACAGAGCTCAGTAGAGCTCAGTCACTCCCCCCGCTCTCACTCACTTGATCCTAATCTGTCCCAAACACTGATTTCCGACAGTGACTGCGGTATTCTGCACTGGAAACATGAAAACACATTTCAGCCAGGATGTGAAAAATTACATCTGTACTGTTCATAAGGAGGTGTGGTAAAATGCCGGTGTTGAAAATGTGGCGTGAAAATATTACTAATTTGCGAAGTTACAAGGGTGCGTGGAAACTGCACAATGCACGCTCGTAACACAGTCATTTTATGGAGTTTCAGCACCAAATTTTCAACATAGGCATTTTCGGACCTCTGCTCATGAACAGTGTCAGTGTCATTTTCTTAATGTGTCACGAATACTGATTTCCCACAGCAACTGCGCTATTGTGTGTCACAAGAGCAAAAACACATTTCAGCCAGGATGTGAAAAATGACAGCTGCACTGTTCATAAGGAGGTGTGGAAAAATGACAATGCTGAAAATCTGGAGTGAAAATATTGCAAAGTTGCGAAGGTATGAGCGTGCGTGGAAACTGTGCAACGCACACTCATTGCACACTCCTTTTATGACCTTTCATCACCAAATTTTCAACATAGGCATTTTAGGACCTCTGCTAATGAACAATGTCACTGTCATTTTCATAATGTGTCCCAAATATGGATTTCCCACAGCGATGTGCTATTCTGTGCCAGAAGTGCGAAAACACATTTTGGCCAGGATCCAAAAAAATGACAGCTGTACTGTTCATAAGGAGGTGCAGAACAATGGCAATGTTGAAAATCTGGAGTGAAAATATTATAAATTTGCGAACTTACGAGTGTGCGTGCAAACTGTGCAACGCACGCTCATAACACAGTCATTTTTTGGAGTATCGGCACCAAATTTTCAACATAGGCATTTTAGGACCTCTGCTCATGAATAGTGTCACTGTCATTTTCATAATCTGTCCCAAACACTGATTTCCCACAGCGACCACGCTATTCTGCGCCGGAAGTGCGAAAATATATTTTGGCCAGCATGTTTAAAATGACAGCTGTATTGTTCACAAGGAGGTGTGCAAAAATACAGTGTTGAAAATCTGGCATGAAAATATTGCAAATTTGCGAAGTTACGAGCATGTGTAGCAATGCACGCTCGTAAAACAGTCATTTTTGGGATTTTTTCTACCAAATTTGCAACATAGGCTTTTTGAGAGCCCACCTCATGAACACTGGCACTGTCATTTCATTAATCGGTCCCAAAAAGTGATTCCACGCAGTGACTGTGAAATTATCTTTTGGGGCCGATTAACGCCATGACAGTGGCAGAATTCATGAAGAGGTGTCCCAAAAACCCCATGTTGAAAATGTGGTGCCAGAATTCAAAAAAATGACTGAGATATGCATCAAAGTAAAAAAAACAAACATATTTATTCCATTATACAGCTTACCAGCATTTCCTCAGTTTTCGGTTGGCTTTGAAGAGTGCAGACATGTTCCCAGTCCATCAAAGATTGTTGCGCCGAGCTCCAGAGGTAAGTATGGGCTGGGGTTGTGTGGGGAGGTGGGGTATGCAGTGGGAGGGCATGGGTTGCTGGTGGGGGGTGCAGACGGCGAGGGACCATTTTCTTTTATTTAGGAGTAAAAAAATAAAAAGACGTCGCGGGACAGTTTTTTTTTTGCAGGTACTTTTGGCACGCTGGGCACACAAGAAATGGGGGGGGCAAGCTGACAGGGACTGGGCAACCCGTCAGCAACAGCCTTGCAATGAGGGATCACTTCCTCATTGCAGTGGATGATGCTGCAATGGCGAGACGGCCCCTGATTGCAGCAGCTAAAACATTACAAGTTGGTGGCACGCTGGCTGAACTAGTGTCAGCAGCAGTGTGCCATGGCATTGGAGAAAGCAGACCAATCCTTTAAAGGCTGTGGGGATTGGCCACAACAGTGCCGAGCCTCCACAACCTACTTCTGGAGAAAGCTGCCACAATATGTTTCTAGCATATGCGTGCAATCAACATAAAAATGTTTTAAAGTTTGCCTACCTGGAGGATTTGCACCTCCAACAGTGTCTAAAAAGGGTTTTAAAACCATGTCAGTCTATCTGCACTGAAGGATTTACCGTGCTGGCGACTGAGCTAATAGGCTATTCCCCCCATGGATTGTGAATGTTGGGGGAACTGCAGCAATGGGAGAGAGACACGGCTGGCATCTGCACTATCCAGGTAATCCAAGCTAATCCTTAAAGCATTTCAAAAACTCTATTAAAGTCTAGAGTTGAGCAGGGTTTTAACATGATTTTTGAAACTGTGCTAGAGTGTGCTTGCAGTGTGGACACAATTGAGTTACAGTGATGAAAAATGTTTTAAGCCATTTAAATCCTTTTAAGTTCTGTAGTCTGTGCAGACCCTGAAAGCGCTGCAGGGAGACATATGAGCATCACAACTTCAGGTTAAAATTTCTTCATTGGGAACCAGTCTATTGTCTACTAATTCCAATCACAGAGCAGCCTAACCCTCAATAATTCTAGCAGAAATATGGGGCCTGATTCTCAGTTGAATGCACCCAACACAAGGGAGTTGTGAAAAAGTTATTTGCCACAAGTTGTGATTTGTGGCACAACTTGTGCCAAATGGGATTCTACAACAGGGCCGGCATCTGGTTCAGGAATGGTTGTGTCAAAGCCCACTTGCACCAGGGTTCCATCCAAAAACTCAGGGCGCCATGTCACAAGGGGGCTTGTGCCATGGCAGGACTACCACATCCCCCTTTTCAGGATTGAAGTCCCACCATGGACATAGGAGGGGCCACCACGTAGACCAGCCAGGAGGTGGTCTAAGTGGTTTGCGGCCATGGGTTGACGTGGGGACGGGGGCTTGTGCTTGTAATCCTAGACCTAATAAATAAATAAAAAAATAAATATGGGGCCTGTTTCTCAGGCATCCTCATAGCCCTTTGGGCTAACAGTGCCTCAGACGGGGGGTCTACATGCCTCCATGGCGAGAAGAGCCTGCTGCCACACTCCCCGAGCCCTTGCTAGCAGGTGCAGCCTGGACAGCGTTCTGGGAACTCAAGGCTGTGTGGCTGTCTCTGTAAATTTTCTAAGGACAATTGCCTTTATCTTGGGACAGCTTTTATTGGCTCTCTGTGGAACATGAGCTCCGGTTTTGGTTCCTCATCCTGCCAGGCATTTCCAAATTCCTCCTGAATGGACTATGTCACTACCATCAGCCAGCTTATTTAACCTTTTTTCCCCCAATCCAGTATTGCCTCTGATATCTGGTCTGTTTTAATACTCAGTGCTGAATTTCTTCAGTTTAAAGTTGTTTTTATTTGTTCCGCCCCTCCCCCAAATGCTGACTTTTCCATTAGCAGATTATATCTTTTAGCCATTAGAGGGCCCAGTTATAAGCACACTTACCCAATACAATACAATACAATCCTTCTGACTGTCACATCATGTTGTCCCTCCATGCACTGCAGTTTCTGCTTCTCTTACTCCGCATCCCTCTTTCCACCCTTCTCCCTCCCTGGAGCATGCTTCCCCTCTCCCCAGCTGGGGATCTAAATTCAGGTGTCAAAACAGTAAACTAACTGTGCATCAAGTGAGGTTCATGCTGTATTCATTTTCTTGATTGACAGGCCCTCCAGCCAATCGAAGGTCATGCAGCAAATAGCTTCAGCCACTTAGGAGCCTCCAGGAGAGCCCCATAAAAGACTGTGTTTTCAGCATTTTGCCAGATTCGAGCAGGAACCCCCCCACAGGGGTGGGAGCTCAGGACCCCAGCCATGCAACTGGGCATGGTAATCCAGTTAATTCTTTCCATCCAGGAGGTGATGTTTGCCTTCTTTAGCAGTTAAAAGTTTAAAGTAATTTGGTTCAATGCAAAGAAGTGCAAAGTAATGCACCTGGGAAACAAAAACCAAGGGGAAGATTACACAATGTGGCATACCTCTCAACCTCCTGCCTCATAAATCAGGGACAAGGCTTAAAAAAATCAGGGACAAAGTCCCCAAATCAGGGACACATTTTTAAAATTGGTGCTATCCACTCAGGAAGCTGGCAGAATAAGGGACTCAGTGTATAATACATTTTCTGAAGAATAAGAAGTCTGCAACTGTATTGTTTGACATAATTTTATTCTTACAATCATCACTATTTAGTCAGGGGAACACAGATTTTAGGAGGGACAGAGTAAAATTTTGAGGTGAAATCAGGGACATCCCTGAAAATCAGGGACACTTGAGAGGTATGCAATGTGGGAGGTAGTAACAACAACAAAATGAAAAGCGGCCTGGGGTAATCATATCAGGTGACCTAAAGATTGGCAAGCAATGTGAGAAGGTGGTAGGGAGGGCTGGGGGATACTGGGATGTATAGGGAGAGGCATCACCAGCAGAAAACAGGAAGTTGTTATGCCCCTGTACAGACAGTTGGTAAGATCCCATCTGGAGTACGCGTCCAGTTCTGGAGACCCTATCTCTGCAAGGACATAGACAGGATGGAGGCAGTTCAAAGGAGGGCAACTAAAATGGTGCAGGGTCTGCAAGAGAAGCCATATGAGGAGAGGCTAAAGGAGCATAATATGTATACCCTTGTGGAATGGAGGGAGAGGGGGAACATGATAGAAATGTTCAAGTACCTCAGTGGAATCAACAAAGTCCAAGAGGGTAGCATCTTTCAGAAAAAAAGATATGCCAGAACAAGGGGACACAATTTGAAGATAGAGGGGGGATGGCTCAGGGGCAATGTGAGGAAGTATTTTTTCACAGAGAGGGTGGTGGACACATGGAACAGCCTTCCTGAGGAGGTTGTGGGGTCTAAAACTGTGGGAGAATTCAAGAATGCATGGGACAGACATAAGGCAACTTTTGTGGGGGGTAGGAAGAAATAGGCTGTTGGTTAAATAGGATCTGCAGTTTATCCTCTAGGTAGGGAAATGGGCAGACTAGGTGGGCCAAGCGGTCCTTATCTGCCATCAAAGTCTATGTTTCTATGTTCATGTAGTGCCTGTCAGTCTGGGGGTTGCCAGATGGTCCCCCAGGTGCTAGCCCTCCCTTCCACTTTGGGGAAAAATGATGACCTGAAACTTGATGACCTCTAGCTAGCTGCGAGACAGCTGATTTCACCACAGTTGTGAGGGGACTGAAGATATCAGCAACCTTGATTGCAGAGATTCTACCATGAGAAGCCTGAGTGGGTACTGTTGCACCCCCCACCCAGTGCAAGAATGAAATAGAACTTGCTAAATTGGGGCTGCCTATGCCCAAGTGACTGTGCTATGTGAGATTGTTCTTTGGTTTGCACTCTGCATCTTTTTTTTTTTTTTTTAACCAGGAGAGGCACACTAAGCTGAAAACTGGTTTATAGGTACCACCTGGGAGCACAAGGAAGTTAAGTGACTTGCTCAGAGTCACACAGTATGCAAGTGGGGTTGTGGGTTTCAAACCTAGGTCTTCAGGTTTGTAGCTCAGAGCCTTAAACCACTGCTCTATACTGTCTCCAATACTGCAGCATCTGCAGCGCCTAACCTTTGTCCAGCACAGGTGGACCTCTGTTGAACTTTTTGCTGATTATGACTGTCCAATTGGTCTGTACCTTGCATCTGCTGCACGCAACCTTAGCCAGCACAGGTGGACCTGACTGTTCTGGGGGATCCAAGTGAACCCAGAACATATTTTGGATGTGCTGATATGTAATGTCTGCTATGGAGCCTACAGGACTGGAAGGGGAGCACAGTACAGGGGCTCTTCCTGACTTTGTCTGGGAGTTCCAGTATTTTGCTAACTATCCGGTCAAGATGTCCAGTGGAGCTGCAACCTACAGTCAGCTACCATGAATTGGAATGAGACCTCAAAGTTTGAGTTTGGCTTCAGTAACCTGGAAATGACTGTTTTTCTAAGTAACCTGACCAGGGCGGCCATCCTGGCTCCCAGTTGAAGAAGCCCTACCTTCTTCATCTGTGCCAGTTGTATCTGGGATATAAATGTGATGAATATTCACGATTACAGATTAGGACCAAACTGTGTAACCGACTGGTTGCACCTACCAGTGTTTCGACTGCAACATGCAAGGCAATCCCTGCATACACCAAAGAAACTGTAAATAGTTGTCTGCCTAATTGCATACTTTTCCAACTTGTCCCATAGTAGCTTTCTGCTTATAAAATCAAAAGCCATTCTTAAATCAATGAAACAACAAAAAAGTTTTGATTTTTTTCATTGTCACGTATTTTCATGTGAGATGATTTAAAACAGAACACTGTTGTATTGTTGAGTGATTCTCTCTGAAACCATTTTGTGTTTTAGCAATCAAATTATTATTATCAGTCCACTGTTGTGAATGATCTAATATTATTCTACAAAAGATCTTCTGTGAGGCATCAAGAAGGCTTGCAGGCCTGTACATTGCTGAATCTTTTACGTTTCCTTTTTCAAATATAGGACAAATTATTCTCTCCTTCCATTAATCAGGGAAATATTGCTCCTGTATACAATGGCCCAGATATTCAGACTGCACCAGGCTGTGGCGCAAGCCTGGGCGCAGCACAACTTGACTGCGCAGGGGCGTTGACAGGGTGATATTCACCGGAGCTGCGCCATGGCACAGCATGTGAATACTCGCACTGGCACCCCGCGAGTCGCGCGGTGCAGTGGACCTCGCCAGCCCAAGTGGCAGAGTGGAGCAGGGGATGCGCTAGTGCAAGTTCCGTTGCGCTATATTGCAACAACCACGATATTCAAAAGTGCACATGCAAATGGGGCCATAATGTATACAAGGTGAAATGGGGCCATTGCATGTCGATTATTATTGCATGCAGAGTGCGCGATCCCGGCAACTTGCACCCTGCCAGACAGCTGCCCGGGGACCGACGCCCTGCACAGCACAGCAATGTGCCCACTGCCCGATCGCGGGCATATGTTGATTGAAATAAACATCCTGTATCCCTGGTGGTCCACTGGACTGCTTGCAGCCCAATCGCAGAGCTTAAGTATAACAAAAGCATGTCCTATATCCCTGGTGGTCCAGTGGACCGCTCGCAACCCAATCGGCGGCTTAGGTATAGAAAAAAGCACGTCCTATATCCCTGGTGGTCCAGTGGACACTCGCCAGCCGATTGTGGGCTTAGGTATAGAAAAAACATGTCCTATATCCCTGGTGGTCCAGTGGACTGCTCGCAGCCCTGATCGCGGGCTTCAGTATGGAAAACAAGCATCCAATATCCCTGGTGGTCCAGCAGTACCCCCACCCGCCCACTGAGGCCCCACTGCCCGCTGTCCCTGGTCAGTGGCGGGCGGCAACACCCACCCACCTACCACCCGCCGCCCGCCGACTGACACCGTAGGTAGGGCTGTATGCCCGTTGATCCACAGCATGAGCCAATGGCGTGCAGCCCGTACCGTACTACACATTCAGATATGCGAATGAATCCATTCACATATCTGGACTGTGTAATCGGTACAGGCTGCACGCCTGCCTGGCTCACAATGTGACCAATGGGCGACAGCCCTACCTACAGTGTCAGTCAGCAGGCGGCAGGCAGGTGGTGGGTGCTGCCGCCCACCGCTGACCGGGGAGCAGGGCGGGGTCCAGTGGGTGTGAGGGATTGGACGCTTGTTTTCCATACTGAAGCCTGCTGATCAGGCTGCGAGGGTCCACTGGACCACCAGGGATATAGGATGTGCTTTTTCTATACCTAAGCCCGCTGATCAGGCTGCAAGCAGTCCACTGGATCACCAGGGATATAGGACGTGCTTTTTTCTATACCTAAGCCCACGATCGGGCTGCGAGTGGTCCACTGGACCACCAGGGATATAGGACATTATTTATTTAAACAGATGCCCTCGATCGGGCGGGGGGGTGCCGCTACGGAGGTGCAGCTGGAGCTCGGGTGGCCACCGACAGGTGGCAGCTGCCATGTTATGCCCTGCAACATGGCAGCTCACCTGTGGGTGGCCAGCCTTTGTTCCTTTTTTTGGCTCACCTGTGTGCAGTGCAAGTAGGGGTTGCACATGCATGGACTCAGCACATCCCGCGCTGAATATCGGGATGTGCGGAGTATGCATGGGCACGCCCCTCCTACCTGCGCCGCATACATTACTGATGCGCTGTGGCACATTGGGATTTGTGCCAGGCACAATCCCCGTTTGAATATCATGCCAGGGCACATCATTGTATTGCGCATGGCACAACACTGTTGCGCCATGTGCAATCCTTTTGAATATCCAGGCCAATGAGTATAAAATATATTTATTTATTGAAATGTTTCACCAGGAAGGCACACTGAGTGACAAGTTGCTCGTATCCTGGTGTGAACTGGGGGGAAGGGGTACATTAGGAATGAGACATTAAACATTCAAGTTATAAGTTCAATATTAACATACAGTTGTAAGGTAGATGTTACAAACAGTGTTACAGCAGTGTTGCACATGATAGGTAAAAGCAGTGGACAATAATAAGTGCTGAGTTAATAAGTAACAAGTGCTTATGTGAAAGAAAAGGGGGAAAAGAGAGGCAGTGGTGAGATGTGTGGGGGGGGAGTTGTGTCCCTGGAGACCACTTCAGGATGCGTGGATCCTGCACTGCACTGACCTGAGAGGAGGGGATAAGGAAGTATCCCAGACAGACCCCTTCAGAATGGTGGGGAAAGGAAGTAGATGAGAGATATAAGCCCCTTTGGGGGGGTAGGGGAGGGGCCCATGGAGACCATTCAGCCCCTTATATTCTGTGAGAAATCAAGGGAGGCCAGTAAGGGCGAGCAATTTGGGGAAAGGGGAGGAGAGCTAGGAATCTGAGTGAGTGTGCACAGGGTAAAATGAAGGTGATGGTAGAGGGGTAGGGTTTGTCCAGGGCTTAGAGGAGAGAGTTAGGGAGGGACATGGCAGGAGCAGCTAGGAGCAAGGTAATTATTGAGGGCAGAGCTGATGGAGTAGGCAGAGGATGAGTGCCAGATCTGAGGGGGGAGGGAATTCCAGATTTTTGGGAGGTGGTGAGAGCAACTGGATTGGCCGATTTGGGTGGATCTGCGGGGACTACCAGGTTCGAGTCGGTTGATCTAAGAAATCTGAGGTGGGGGTGTTATAAAGGAGGAGGTGAGGTAGGAAGGGAGCTCACCCAACCAGTGCTTGGAGGTGAATTTAACACAGTGGGAGAGCTGTCTATTTGCAAGAGAGGGGAAGGATAGGGCACAAAAAAAGATCACAGTGGTGGGTGCGGGGGGGGGGCATCCAAGGCAAAGTGGCAGAAGGAATTAAAGATGGTGTCCAGTCTGGCCAGGGAGGACTTAGGGGCAATGCCTTAGACTATGTCACAGTAGTCAAAAATGGGCAGTATCATCTTCTGGATAAGTACATACCTAGCAGTAGGAGGGATGCAACTATGGTTCTTGAACAGGGCATTATGCTTGGGGCACAGTTTTTTTCTGGATGACATCAATATGTCCAGAGAAGTTTAGGTGTTGCTCCAACCAAACACCTAAGTAACTGAATGAGGATGTGTCCTCAAGTAAAGTCCCATCAAGGGTATGAAAAATGGGTAGGGAGGGAAGCCTTGAGAGTCTTTGCCTTGTGCCAAAGGTCATGGAGACTGTCTTTTGTCATTGAGGAAAAGTTGATGGTTAGCAAACCAGAACCAAACAGTGTCAAAGTCTTGCTGTAAGCTGGTTGTAACCTCATCAGGACAGTAGTCAGATGCATACAGGACTGCATCATTGGTCCATATGTATAGCAGAGGGTGGGGAGCAAACAGAGGAAAGGTAACTTAAGAAAATGGAGAATAGGAGGGGCCCTAATACAGAACCCTGGGGGGCTCCAGTGCTAATCGGGAGGGAAGTGGAAGTGGCATCCAAGATCATAACTGACTGGGTTCTGCTAATAAGGTAAGCCTTAAACCAGTTTGTGGCAGAGGGAGATAGGCCAACAGCTGGGAGTGAGTCGAGGAGAAGGGAGTGAGAGACAGTGTCGAAGGTCTTGGCCAGGTCAACAAAAATGGCACAGGTAATTTGGCCATTGAACATCTTGGTTAGGATGGAGTCTGTGAGCCATAGGAGAGAGTTGGTGGTTGAATAGTTTTTCCTGAAACTGGACTGGAAAGGTTTGAAAAAGGAGGTGTCAGATAGAAAAGAGGTGAATTGGGAGAGGACAATGTGTTCTTGAAGCTTGGCAAGGGTAGGCAGGAGAGAAATTGGGCAATAGTTGCCAGGGGATGAGAGGTCACCCCTCTTTGGGTAGTGGGAGGACCACTGCATGTTTCCATGAAGAGGGGACCAAGGCAGTAGAGAATGAGAGATTTAAGATTATTGAGTATATGTAGAACAGGAGCCCACTAATATTCAAATGATTTATACATGTCTACCGGAATTCCATCCGGTCCAGGGGTTTTATTTTTAGATGCTTTATCAAGATCTTTTGAAATTTAAGCTTTACTTATATAAAATGCTATTGGGAATGTTATTATGCTATAATTTTTGCTATTAAACTTTTTATCTTGCTCCTCTTTTGAATAATATTCCTCCCTCCTCCAGGTTGTGCCTGAAAATAGGCAGAATCTGCCTAGTGCACTTACCCGGTCAACAAAAATTAAAAGAAAAAAATACATAAATATATAATTGTCTGAAATGAACTTCCCAGTTTAATGGGGTAATAACTGCCTCAATCTTATCTGAATATTTGTCATAACCCTTACTAACCAGAGTTCAAAATTGTTTAATATCATTCATTATTACAGATTTCCTTGATTTTTCCCACATAACTGCATAGTACTTAGTTCTTTCCAAATCTTAAGCATTCTTATAATCTTTCCTAGCTTTGTTTACTGTTTTATGAATATAGTTTAAACCTGATTTCTTCTTCTTCCTAATTATACCATTTAATTTTCTTTTTGCTCTAATACATTTATGGTTAAACCATGTGTTTTTCTCTTTTTCATGTTTGCTTGAGCACATGCACAAGAAACATGTTGTGGCAGCTTGCTGGAGTAGTGGGTTCTGGAGGTGTGGCACTGTTGTGGCCAATGCCGGCAGTGCTTTTTGGGGCTGGTCTCTGTGGTGCTAATGGAGCAGCACTCTGTCAATGACAGCAGTTTTGCAGCATGCCACCAAGCTGTTTTTGCTGCTGGGGCAGTACCTGATTGCAGTGGCAAATCACAGCTTGCCTTGTCTGGTGTCACATTTCAATAAACATGGTGGCAGCTGTTGCCATGCACCTCTCACATTCCCCATGATAGCTGACAGGGGTGCCCAATCCCCCTGTTGGCATGCCCCCTCCCCAGTTCATTTGCCAATGGGGGAGCCCAATCCCCATTGGTATAATGTATCCCCCCATTCGTTGTGTGCTGAGTGTGGTGCCCAACCCCCCTCAGCTCATGCACCTCCCAAACACATTGTATGTGCTGACAGAGTGCCCAGGCCCCATCAGCTACAGCACTCCCCCAACAAACACCCAGGTGGCACACTGGGAGCCCATCCCAACATGCCAATTGTCCCTGTAAGTGAAAAACTATCCCTTGAGGTGTTTTTTTAAACCCTGTGAAAACAGAAAACCATTCCTCGTTGTGTCTGTTTCCTCCTCCCCCAACCTGCACCCACCCTTTGCGCATCCCACCTCCCTACACCCCATACTTATCTCTAGAGCCTGGTGCGATGATCTTCGGAGGAACGGGAACATATCTGCACTCTTCAAAGTCGACTGTGAACTGAAGAAATGCTGGTACACTGTATAATGGCATAAATGGGGTTTCTTCAACTTAGGTGGATGTCTCAACCAGTTTTGCAAATTTTAGCACCAAATTTTAAACATGGGATTCTTGGGACCCCACCTCATGAATTCAGTCACTGTCATCTGGTTGAAAGGGGATATGCCCATTTTTGTAACATGGATATACATATGTCTCTACGGGTTCGGGGAAGGATGAGGTTACCTGGCACAAGAGACCGAGATTTGACTACTCTGCACAGGGGCACCCAAGTAAATCCAACTACAGGAAGCAATAACTGTAATGTCCAGAACCAGAATTGGGATTTTTCAGTGTGGCTTTATTTATTAACTCACTGAACATAAACAAAGCTCTGTATGGTCCCCCAAAGGGCTACGTAACTGTAATGCAGATTAGAGGTTAAACACAGTGGTCCATTTGAGGAATGAACACAATACAACAGTTGTCTGGCTTTGGACCCACCAGGCACTCAGCCCGGACTTTGCATGCGCATTGGATACACAGCCCGACTGGCCAGGCTCCCCTGCCGGCCACTCGACTGACAGTCCACTTGAAGAATGAACCCAAACTTTACTTGGCAAGACATCCTATCAAACAAGGAGGTTCCCAAGCTGTGGCTCCCCACACCACTTGAAGTCTGCGACTCCTAGAGGAATTTTGTTTTCGTACTTCCAAATCAAAACTCCCATCAAACAAGGTGTACTTCCATCAAACAAGGAGTAAGTTCCCATCCTGTGGCTCCCACACCACCTGAAGTCATCGACTCCTAGAGATTTCTTGTTGTGACCCCACGTCTGGTACCCACCCATCACTAGCCAAGCAGCATGAGACGAGTAGCAAAACAGAAAGAAATCCGTGAGAGTGGACCTGGTTACTAAAGATGGGGATTTATCCACCTCCAGCTCCCACAGCTCATACCTGGCCATTTCTCTGAACACACAGAAACTTTAGGACTGTAACATGTAGATTGCATGGTGGATGAACTGACGCACCTCCTCTACTGGGAACTCTAAATCCATTTAAACTTTAAACTGACTGCTCCATGTGTTCGTCCTAGTGTATATAGTCCTCCCAAACAGCAGTCCCCAATAAAACCATTTGAAACTTGAAACTGAATTGACTGCTCCATTTGTTCATCCTAGTGTATATAGTCCTCCCAAACAGCAGTCCCCAATAACATTTCCTGACTGAAAAAACAGTTGTTTGCCCCTTAAACTGGAGCCAAACACTCACCCAATCGTTGCAGGGCCCCACAGGCGAAGTCCTTTAACCTTTGCTGTATTGTAGAACAGCCAACACAAAATCAGGCAGCTTCTTTCCTTGGTGGGAGAAGGGGATTGCCCCTGGAATCCACAGAGACCTTTTCCTCCCCGAGAGGGGCACTGGACCGAGGGATGGTCTCCACCACTTTATAAATGGTGAAAGCATGAAAACTTCCTTCTTTGTGGAGGCAAAACTCAAACAACAGACTGATGCTTCCTTCTTGCTCAAGGACAAAACTAAACTCACTTTTTCTCTGAGAGAGAAATCACACTGCACAATAATGCTTCCTTCTTGCTTGAGGACAAATGGAAGACTGACTTTTGAATTCCCAAGGTTCTAAGAACTCTCTGAGCTGAAGATTCCAAATGTGGCTCATGCAGCTGTAACAATTCTATATAATGATGTCATCTCTCCAGTCTCAGTTGTGACTGAGGACAGAGTGAGACAGTGTGAAACCCATTTAACTGGAGTTTCTCAAGCTGCCTTCCCTGCCTACCACTAGGTCTTACTGGGATTCTAGTAACCCCGGGTAACAAAGGGGTTACATGGTTATTTGGTCCTGAAAGGTGATTTTGCTGTCACTGCACGCATTTACCTTTTGGGACTGAATAATGAAATGACAGTGCCACTGTTCATGAGGTGGACTCCCAAAAAGCCTATGTTGCAAATCTGGTGAAAAAATCCAAACAATGACTGCATTATGAGCATACATTGCACAGTTTCCATGCGTACTTGTAACTTTGTGAATCTGTAATGTTTTTATTCCAGATTTTCAACATTGGCATTTTTTCACACCTCCTTATGACCAGTACAGATGTCATTTTTCACATCCTGGCCAAAATGTATTTTCGCACATCTGGCACACAATAGCGTGGTTGCTGTGGGAAATCAGTGTTTGGAACAGATTAAGAAAATCACAGTGAAACTGTTCATAAGCGGAGGACCCAAAATGCCTATATCAAAAATTTGGTGACAAAAGTCCATGAAATGACTATGTTACGAATGTGCATTGAGCAGTTTCCATGCACACTCGTAACTTAGAGAATTAGTGATATTTTCACTCAAGATTTTCAACATTGTCATTTTTGCACACCTCCTTATGAACAGCACAGCTGTCATTTTTTACATCCTACCCGAAATGTGTTTTCGCACATCTGTCACACAATGGCGTGGTTGCTGTGGGAAATCAACATTCAGGACAGATTAAGAAAATCATAGTGACACTGTTCATGTGTAGTGGTCACAAAATGCCTATGTTGAAAATTTGGTGAAATAATTCCAAGAAATGACTGTGTTATGAGCATGCATTGCACAGTTTCCACATATGCGTGTACATTCAAGCATTTTTAATATTTTCACTCCAAATTTTCAACACTGCCCTCTTTTCACACCTCCCTATGAATGGTACAGCTGTTGTTTTTCAGATTCTGCCCAAACTGTGTTTTCACACATCTGGTGCAGAATGACGTGTTTGCTCTGGGAAATCAACGTTCAGGACAGATTCACAAAATCACAGTGCCACTGTTCATGAGCAGAGGCCCCAAATGCTTTCATGAGGTGGGGGGTCACAAAAAGACCATGTTGAAAATTTATAGTGCAAATACCAACAAACGAATGGATCCATTCACATACCTGGACTGTGTAGTAGGGTATGGGCTGCACACCCATTGGTTCACGCTGTGGACCAATGGGCGTACAGCCCTACCGTATGGTGTCATTTGGCGGGTGGCAAGCGGGTGGGGGAGCTACCTCCCGTCGCTGATGGGGGGGAGTGGGGCAATGGGGCGGGGGGTACCGCTGGACCATCAGGGTTTGATTGGGGTGTCATTTCATATAACAAATGCCCACGATTGGGCTGCAAGTGGTCCACTGGACCACCAGGGAGTGAGTTTCCATTTCTAATCATACTTATGCCCGCAATCGGGCTGCAAGCAGTCCACTGGACCACCAGGGAGTATGTTTCCATTTTTAATCATACTTATGCTTGCGATCGGGCTGCAAGCAGTCCACTGGACCACCAGGGAGTGGGTTTCCATTTTTAATCATACTTATGCCCGCGATTGGGCTGCAAGCGATCCACTGGACCACCAGGGATATAGGGATATTATTATTCTACATACACCCGTGATCGGGCATGGGGTGACGCCACCAGGAAGGTGCAGCCGGAGCTCAGGTGGCCACCCACAGGTGGCAGCTGCCGTGTTGTGCCCTGCAACATGGCAGCTCACCTGTGGGTGGCCAGCTGTTGCTCCTTTTTTTGGCTCACCTGTGTGCAGCGCAAGTAGGGGTTGCGCATGCCTGGGCTCAGCACATCCCGGGCTGAATATCGGGATGTGCGGAGTATGCATGGGCATGCCCCCCCACCTGCGCCGCATACATTACTGATGTGCTCCGGCACATCGGGATTTGTGCCAGGCTCAATCCTTATTTAAATATCGTGCTGGGGTCATCAGTGGGTTGCGCATGGAGCAACTGTGTTGCGCCATGCACAACCCTTCTGAATATCGGGGCCTGTGTGTTTAATAACAAACTAAATGGATAGTACTAAATAAGTAATATATACTGGCTATTACTTAATAACAATTTGTAAATTAATCCCAGGTCTCACTTCAATCCAGTCGTATCCTTGAATTTTAACCCCTAAGCACTCAGGGACAAAATTCCCTTCTTCTGTTCAATAAAATATAGATAACTGACTAAATGAAATTACAATTGTCATACAGTTTGGTCTCTAAGACCTTTGGAAGCAAAATAAATGAATATGTACCTGTGATTACTGAGTTTTTAAATGCTATCTCTTGGGCTATAAGCTATAAGACGCATCTCCACTTCGCTCAATAAAGCTTGTCATTTAATCACTGGGTCCCGCTGCCTAACCCACACATGCAACCTCTACGCACAATCTGGCTGGCTACAACTATCAAATTGAATAAAATATCAAACCTGCATTATGGCTAAGAAGATCACTAAGGGCCTGGCACCCCCTGGGGTACTATCTCTCCTCAGCCCAAGTAGTAACCCCCGTCACACAAGAGGCTCAGAATCTCATCGCCTAATGGTCCCACTCTGTAGAACCTGCATGGGATTATGCTCATTTGCCTACTGGGCCTCTTACTGGTGGAATAGCCTTAACACTGAGATCTCCTCTGTCCAAAAACTAGGACAATTCAAATCAAGTCTCTGTCTCCACCTCTCTGCCTCTAGCACCTGTGACTGTCATACCTAGCTGGTCCTTTCAGCTCAGTCCTTTAGTCCTAACCACCAAGCCCCTCCTTGCACCTCTCCCTTCTTTCCACCTCTCCCCTCTACCCTAACCCCCCCAACTTCCATTCCACCCCCTCCACTTACTGTACTTCTGTCCTAATTGACAACTGCCACTGGCAAGCTCTTGTTTACTTTTAGGAGTGTATTATTATGCAACTTTTTGTAGAATCTGTTTTTTGTCTGCTCTGTTTGCACCTGCCTTATTGTTTATTGCCTTTGCACCACTGTGTACTGCTGTATTGTCCTATCTCCAATGTGGAACCTTTGTAAAAGAGCCTTGGCTCAAAAGTATTTGTAATCCTAGATTTAATAAATAAATAAACAGCTACAAAGCATAAAGACATTAAAATTTATAAAACTTATAAATGAAGACATAAACATATCTTGAGAAACCATCTTAGAAGACCCTTAAAATTTCCCTAGTCACTCCTGAGTCAGATCTGGGTTATAAAAACTTATCTCCAGGCACAAATCTCACAAAACATCCACTATACAATGTGTGTGCCCATGCATTGAGTTTTAACCTTTTTTCCAATGCTCTCAGTGTTTTTGGGAATCTCAAAAATAGTTCCAAAAATTATGAAATTAGGGAAGTCTGAGGTTGAAGCACAATACTTTTCTGAAGTAGGTAACCACCTCTGAGCGTTTGCTCCAGTCAGCCCAAACAACCTTTCTGTCAGGCCCAGGCTATTCTGCAACAAACTTCAAATGGGAGGGGGGGGGTAACCCCTATGCCGGCCTTCTTCGTTCGATCCCTGCTTCATCCTTCTTCCACTATTTTTCAAGGACTTGGCCCCTACAGGAAACAAAAAACAAATCGCTTGAAGGAACCCAGAGGTGGTGGACAAAAGATTTTCTGGAAAGAGAGCAAAATGTTTAAGTCAACGATGGTATATCTTTTGCAAATAAAAAGTTAGCAAAAGCTCCCCTGCATCTCTGGCTTCCTCCACATGACAGAAAGCATATCACAGCACAACCTCCTCCATCCAACACTCTCTTGGGCAATAGCTTTCTAGTCTATAGGTCTAGTCACTAAGTGCAGGTTGCTTGTAGTTTGCAGCCAAAATTGACTTTGTCTAGGAAAAGGGAAGGAAGGAGGATGTATGGAGAGTATTGGCATGGGTACAGAGGAGGCATATTGTATGAAGTTATTAGCAGATATGAGAATTGGATATGGTGATGAGGGAGAACAAGCTGATAAGTGCTGTATGCATGGGGACAGCCTAGGGGAAGTGTAAATCAAGTGGAGGGGAGGGGATGAAGACTCATGGGGTGGGAGGGGTAAGAAGGTGAGGGGTAAGTGTTGGAAGTCTAGGGCAGGGGATGGAACTCCTGTCATTGCGCACAGCAGTTGCACTCTTGGGGTTCTACCAGGAGGCCATGGAGTTCTTTTTGGAATTGTCCAAGTCTCTTTAGGTGAAAAAGGGAGGGGGGTAGGTCATTTATCTGGAGAGGGCCTTGATAGGAGAGAGACCTCTGGGCGAAGGAGGTTCATTTGTAAGGTACAAGCATTACCCCTCTAGCAGAGCTTCAGGCTGTTTTAGTGTTGGGGTTACTTTGCAAAATCTTCAAAGTTGATTCTGGAACCAGTCCTAGGAGGGCTTTTTTTTCATATGCAAAGCATCATGGGCTGCATATGCAAATCACCACAGAATGTTATGCTGGTCCAACTTTAAGCAGAATTGCATGGTGCCGAAAGGCCTCTCACACAGTTTGCAAAGGGTGCTAACAGAAGACATAGACACGTGTTTCGTCCTACCAGGACTCATCAGTATGCCTCATCTGTTTGACACCCCAGTGGAATGGACCAGCTACCCCTAAGGCAGTGTGCCTGGGATATATTGCGGTGAACCCATTAAAATAAAAAACTATTTAAAAGACAAAGAACCTCTGTGCGTAAACACTGAGGCAAGGGTTACCCCAAAGGGCATTTGGCTGGAAGCCAAGTTTCAAGAAAATACAAAATCACACATGCCCCCACAATGCAAAGCATCATGGGCTGCATATGCAAATCACCAGTTTGTTGGGAAGCTAGTTTCAAGAAAATACAAATCACACATGCCCCCACAATGCAAAGCATCATGGGCTGCATATGCAAATCACCACAGAATGTTTTGTATTTTCTTGAAACTTGGCTTCCCAGCCAAATGCCCTTTGGGGTAACCCTTGCCTCAGTGTTTACGCACAGAGGTTCTTTGTCTTTTAAATAGTTTTTTATTTTAATGGGTTCACCACAATATATCCCAGGCACACTGCCTTAGGGGTAGCTGGTCCATTCCACTGGGGTGTCAAACAGACGAGTATACTGATGAGTCCTGGTAGGATCAAACACGTGTCTATGTCTCTGTTAGCACCCTTTGCAAACTGTGTGAGAGGTCTTCGCACCATGCAATTCTGCTTAAAGTTGGACCAGCATAACATTATGTGGTGATTTGCATTGTGGGGGCATGTGTGATTTTGTATTTTTTGAAACTTGGCTTCCCAGCCAAATGCCCTTTGGGGTAACTCCTTGCCTCAGTGTTTACGCCAAGAGAGGTTCTTTGTCTTTTAAATATTTTTTATTTTAATGGGTTCACTACAATATATCCCAGGCACACTGCCTTAGGGGTAGCTGGTCCATTCCACTGGGGTGTCAAACAGACGAGGCATACTGATGAGTCCTGGTAGGACTAAACACGTGTCTATGTCTTCTGTTAGCACCCTTTGCAAACTCGTGAGAGGCCTTTCGCACCATGCAATTCTGCTTAAAGTTGGACCAGCATAACATTCTGTGGTGATTTGCATATGCAGCCCATGATGCTTTGCATTGTGGAGGCATGTGTGATTTTGTATTTTCTTGAAACTTGGCTTCCCAGCCAAATGCCCTTTGGGGTAACCCTTGCCTCAGTGTTTACGCACAGAGGTTCTTTGTCTTTTTTTTCATATGATACATGCCTGGTACTGGGATCTTAGGGGTAATGAGAGCCAGCCAGTTGTGGAGTAGATGCTGCAAGAGTGGGAATACTGATTAGCTCCTAGAAAAAGTCAGCAGGCTTTGTTGAGCAGGAGTTTAACCCTTTTGAGAGCAGTTTCAGTGGCTGCACTATAGAAAGTCAGCCCATAGTCAATGATGGACAGTACTGAGCTTTTGGTGACAAGGCTGAGGGCCTCAGTGGTCATAGCATTTCTGTGTGAGTAAAGGAGTCCGAGTCTGGTGCTTGCTGTTTTCATGACATGGTCATCAAGGGTGCTGAAAGAAAGGGTGTTGTCTAGTAATAATCCCTGGTATTAAAAGGTAGTAACCTGTTTGATTACATTGCTTTTGTTACTTAGTATAATAAGTGGGACACCCTGCTTTTTTGAACTTGGTAAGGGACAGGGCATTGATTTTGTTTTTCTGTAGTTCAAGAGGAGTTTGTTGTGACAAAACCATGACTCCAGTTTGGAAAAGCTACTTTGAAGGGTAGCTGTTATTTCATGGAGCTGTGTTCCTGGTATGGAGATCACTGCATCACCTGCGTAAAGCAGCATCTTAGCAGGGCACATGTTTGGCAGGGAATTGATAAAGAGGCTGAATAGTAAGGGCCCTAAAATCGATCCTTGTGGAACACCCAAAGTAACATTCTGGGGTTCAGAGGATTCACCTTTTATCCTAACATACTGGGACCTGTGCGAGAGGTAGCTTGAGAACCAGGACAATGCATTGATGGAGAGGCCAAGGGCTGCAAGGCTGTTGAGCAGGATGTGATGAGTGACAGTGTCAAATGCTTTGGTTAGGTCAATAAAGATTGACCTAACCATTTTTCCACTATCCAGGGAGTCACATCGGAGTGAAGTAAAGTCGGTGAGTGCAGTTATAGTGCTGTGGGATTTATGGAACCCATGCTGCTGAGTGCAGTGGAGGTTATATTTGTTGAGGTAATCCATGAGTTGATTTGATACAATTCTCTCTAGGGCTTTCGATAGTGGTGGTAAAATAGATATGGGGCGGTAGTTGCTTATGTTGGTCCTGTCTTCACTTTTAAGCACTGGAGTGATAAGGGCAGTTTTTCACTTGTCAGGGAATATGTTCAACTTAAGAGATTTATTTATTTATTTATTTATTTATTTATTTTTCAGTTTGCTTTTGGTAACCGGGTAGGTGCACTAGGCATAGCGATGCCTATTTTCAGGCACGACCCGGGAGAATACAGTTTTAGGAATACAAAATTGTATATGTGACGCAGCACATAAAACAGTACAATACATAGTCAAGTAAAAACTCACAGTTGTGGGGAGACACATTCAGCAACAAGCGTGAGGAAGTTTAAAAAGTACGATAAAATTGCAGAACAGTATGACAGGTAACACAATAAATAAGAACATAAGTATTACAATAAGGGCATACATATAGAACAATATGTAAAGTTACAAAGAGGTGGTTGAAAAGGGAGGGGAGAAAGGGAGTGTGATAGGAGGGAGAGAGAGAGAGAGAAGAGGAAGAGGAGAGGAGCGGGAGAGATAAAGAGAGAAGATATGGGAGCGAGGGAGAGAGGATAGAGAGAGGGAGGGAGATGACCTGGAGGAGGGTGTAAGAGAGGTGGGGAACAGAAACAACTAGAGAAGAAGACTAAAGCAGTGCAGGGGAAGGAGAGTGGAGCTAAGGTGGGTTAAAGCAAGTGCAGGAGTTTATAGAGTGAAGGTGCTTTTTGTGAAGTTTCTTAAAGGTGTCATGGGTAGTTGTTTGTCAAATAGCTTGGGGTATGGAATTCCAGTATTTAGATATGTTAAATAGTTGCATTAGTGGGTGGGCAAGCTCTTCTAGGGTGATGGCAAGAAGCCTCATGTTGAGCATATCACTATCCATTCTAGTTTTGCCAAGGATCTTCTTCACATATTTAATAGTGTCTGCCTTCATGATCATTTTGAAGTAGAATGGGGGTTGAGTTGTGTAAGCAGTGGTAGCGAGGTTTGGGAGCAGGCTGTTAGAGTCTGTAACAAGAAACTCTGGAGGGAGAATGGAGTTGAGGTCTGTATTGACCAGATTTAAGCATTAGCTAACTCTTTGGGTTCTGGTAGAGGGCCCTCAGGGATGACGATCTGATCTGGTGGAGCTTTGGATTCTTTCCCACTGAGTGTCTTTGCATTCTCCCAGAATGCTCTCCCATTCCCCCAGCACTTCCCAAGTTCCTTTCTGTAATAGGAGGCCTTAGCATTCCTTATTAAGCTGGTGCATTTATTCCTTGCAGTCTTGTAGGTTGTAAAATCTGCCCTGTCTTCTGGTAGCTCTCGCTACATGCCAGAGGTTGTCTTTAGTCTTCATTAGTTCTAAAAGGGGTCCATTAAGCCAATGATTGGATGCCCCTTTTGTTTAGGATGTTCTTAATGGTGTGAATAAGTCACAGGCTTTATTCAAGATGGGGGATGAAATGGATAAGGAAGTGATAGAAGGCATCCTTCGGATGGCAGAGAAAGGGGAGATATTGCTGATGGGGGACCTGAATATGCCAGATGTTAACTGGAGCACCTTTGCTGCAGCCACATCAAAGAGCAGGGCCATTCTTGATACCCTACAGAGGGCATGCCTCAGGCAGCTAGTGTTGGAACCCACTTGGGAGGGAGCAATCTTAGACCTTGAACTCTCAAATGGGGACAGTGAGAGGATCTCAGATCTAGAAGTGGGTAGCCATCTAGGAACAAGTGTCCACCAAACAGTGTGGTTCATGATAAACTTAGCTGTAGAGTCAAGTCATACAAAAGTGAAGGTACTGGACTTCAGGAGGGCTGATTTTGTCAAAATAGGAGAGTGCCTCAGAAAAGCACTAGCAAACAGGCAAAAAGGAGGGGTGGAGCAGCAATGGGGAGACATCAAAACTGCCATCACAGAGGCAACAAGCCTTTGTGTGAAGCAAATAAACAAATCAAAGCAAAATAAAAAAAACACTATGGTTCTCAAAAGAAGTGATGGGGAAGGTTAGGGAGAAGAAGATAGCATTCAGGAAGTATAAGGAAACAAAGAAGAAGCAGGACAGAGAACTGTACCAGTTAAAGCAGAAGCAAGCGGGGAAGGCAGTCAGAATAGCAAAGTGCCCAAACCTAGGAAAAGATAGCCAACTTGGTTAAGAAGGGGGTTAAAACTTTTTATAGGTACATTGGGGAGCAAAGAAAGATTAAGGTAGGGATACTGAGGCTGAATAAAGAGGAAGGTGGTTGGGCAGACAGCGACAGTGAAAAAGCAGGGATACTGAATGAATACTTCTGCTCAGTAATCACAATGGAAGAGCAGGGGGAGATACCTAATCCAGTCAACAGAAGCACTCTGGGTAGGGGGTTGATAATAGTTCTTTCACAGAAGAAAGGGTTCTGAAAGAACTCTTAAAACTGAAGGCAGATAAAGCAATGGGTCCTGATGGGATTCACCCCCAGAATTCTGAAAGAACTTAGGGAAGAACTAGTAACATCACTGACTATCCTTTTTAATAAATCATGGGAGGATGGTGTGGTACCTGAGGACTGGAGGAGGGTGGATGTGATTCCCCTTCACAAAAGTGGGAGCAAGACAGAGGCAGGAAACTACAGGCCTGTCAGTTTGACCTCAGTGGTAGGGAAAATGATGGAATCACTTCTGAAGGAAAGAATTGTTGACCACCTAGAGGCTAGTGGGGCACAGGACCCAAGGCAGCATGGATTCACAGCAGGAAGGTCATGTCAGACAAATCTAATTGATTTCTTTGACTGGGTGACCAAAGTAGTAGACCAGGGAGGGGCTGTGGACATGGCCTACTTAGACTTTAGCAAGGCATTTGACACAGTTCACATAAAAGATTAATAAACAAATTAGCCAGCCTGGGAGTGGGTCCCAGGGTGGTAGCCTGGGTAAGACACTTGCTGGACAACTGGACACAGAGGGTAATAGTAAATCGAGTCCACAGTGAAGAAAGGGGGGTTACTTGTAGGATACCGCAGGGTTCAGTACTAGAGCTGGTCCTTTCTAATGTTTTTATAAGTGACATTGCAGAGGGACTGGAAGGAAATGTATGTCTCTTTGCAGATGACACAAAGATCTGCAACAGGGTTGATACGCAAGGTGGGGTGAAAAGGACAAAAAGGGACTTAGCAAGGTTGGAGGAATGGTCAAATATATGGTAGCTTAGATTCAATGCAAAGAAGTGCAAAGTAATGCACCTGGGAAACAAAACCCCAGTGGAAGAGTACACAATGGGGGGTGAGATACTGACAACAACAAAAATGGAAAGGGACCTGGGGTAGTCATAGCAGATGACCTAAAGGTGGGCTAGCAATGTGAGAAGGCAGTAAGGAGGGTTGGTGGGATACTGGGATACATAAGGAGAGGCATCACCACTAGAAAACAGGAAGTTGTTGTCTCTAGTTGGTAAGACCACATCTGGAGTATTGTGTACAGTTCTGGAGACCCCATCTCTGCAAAGACATAGACAGGGTGAAGGCTGTCCAAAGGAGGGCAACCAAAATGGTGCAGGGTCTGCACCAGAAGACATATGAAGACAGACTAAAGGAGCTTAAGATGTATAGCCTTGAGGAAAGGAGGGAGAGGGGGACATGATAGAAACTTTAAAATGTCTCAAGGGAATCAACAAAGTCCAAGAGGGTAGCATCTTTCAGAAAAATAGATGTGCAAGAACAAGGAGGCACAATTTGAAGATAATTGGGGGACAGCTCAGAGGTAATGTGAGGAAGTATTTCTTCACAGAGAGGGTTGTAGATGCAAGGAGTAGCCTTCCCAAGGAGGTCATAGAGTCAAAAACTGTGGGGGAATTCAAGAATGCATGGGACAGACATAAGGCAATTCTAGTGGGGGTAGGAGGAATTAGGCTGTTGATTAACTAGGATCTGCAGCTTATCTGTTAGGTAGGGAAATGGGCAGACTAGGTGGGCCAAGCAGTCCTTATCTGCCATCAGATTCTATGTTTCTATGTTATTAAAGTATTCCAGGGCCTGGTTAGGATCAGGGCAAGTGAGAAGGAGAGACCAGTCTATATCTCTCAGGTAGCTCTTGAAAAGGCCAAGTTGCCCTTTCCTTAGGCAGCATTTTTTTCTGGTTTGCGGCGTGTTTTAGGGCACTTGCTAGACCAGGAGCAGATAATGGAATAGTGGTTGCTGAAGGTGTCTGGCAGGACGGTGGTATTTTTTCTTGTTTTACAACAAGATAGAAACACAATGAATTTAAACTGGTTGCAAAGGACTAAGAGACTCTCTAGAACTATTCCTAGATTAATAAACACTTTCTGAGTTAAGGTTTTTACAAGACTTTAGAAAAAATACCTGAAATTATCAGTAGAATCTTTTCTTTAGCATATCCAACAAGTAGCTTTCAGTATTCACAAAACAGCTCCAACTGGTCAAAGCTTGTTTCAGCCTACCACTGAACTAGAAATAGCATCTCTCTTGCAGTATCATAGCCTTCCAGGAAGCAAATGGGTTATGAGAAATGAAGTTTTTTTTCTGAGTAGATTTTAAGGCAACACACAAGTGCAATCTGTTAGTTTTTCAAGAGGTTCCATATTATTTATGCAAAAATGGGGGTCATAAGAACAATTACACAAGGATGTATCTTAGAGGGCTGGTCTTATTTAACCATTTACTTGCCTAGGGTTGTCAAACAAACATGAACAATCTAATTTTCCTTGCAGTCCTGTTTTTTTCTGCTCAATTTTTAAGAAGTTGAATAGAGCCTAGGAAGATCAAATATGGTCTCAAATGAACAAGAAGCTACTGTGGCAGGCCTGAAATATTTATGCAAGAAGGAATGAGCAAGAGTTGCATTAACCATATGCAAATCACACCCTTGGGGTGTAATGTGGCACAAGGTGAAGCTGTGTACCACATGTCCCTGGGGTGTGATTAGCATGTGGATAATTCTATCCCTGGGTGTACCTTATTGCTTTTTTTAGCAATGTCATTAAAAAAATATTCAAACTAACTTTTTACATTTTTTATTAACCCTTAAAGCTGCCAACATATTTAAAAAGTATAGGACTTCTGGACTGATATATCAGTCCGTGCCCCTGCAAGGGTTAATTATACCTGATTTTAAATACAAATAGTCCTTCTACCATCTGGTCTTCATTCCACACTTAGTTTATCTTCCAGTTCAGCTTGCAGATGTTCAAAGACATCTGTTCCGCCGCAGAGTTATTAGAGCACATCAATAATGGCTGCACAGTTGGCAAAAATGTATGTCCACTCATGAGATCATGCTGATCTCAATACTTGTTAGCCAGTTAGTTTGTCTGATACGGAAAATAAAAAAAAATCTCAGTTTGGTATGAATCTGGGGTTAAGGTTAATGGTTTAGCTGCCAATACTGAGCTGTAAATCACAGAAGTTCCATGGTAACACTGACTGAGCAAACATGCCATCGCCAAGAGGAAAGTTGCACTAAGGGCATAGGACGGGGCAGTGACAATAACATTGTTTCTATGACAGTTGTCATGGCAACAGCCAATGGATCTTAGTGAGTTTTTTTCACTCTGCATGCTCTACCCCTCCATGACACTGCCCTCCACATCTTAGCCAACTACCATCCCTGCAGCTGGACCAGCCTCCTCACCACCCTTGATGTAGCTGAACCAACATCCTACACCATGACCACTCTTCACCCCAAACTCCCTGCAACAGGATCATCCCCAAGTCCAGCATCCCCCCAGCTGACCACTGTCTGTGTAACTGGAACCCTTGATCCTTGCCCCTGCTGCACTGCTGCCACCAGGTAACCATGGGTGGCAGCACAACAGAGATAAATTGGTTAGCATTGGAATGATGGCTGGCTCAGGGCCAGCCCACTGGCACAGCAGTGGTGCTCGAGGGGGGTCACTGCCTCCACTGCAGTGCTGCCACCTAGGTAACCATGGGAGACACCACAACAGATATAAGCAGGTTGAGGTCTGGATGATGGTTGGCTCAGGGCAAGCCCGTTGGCATGGCAGTAGTGCTACGGGGATGGTCGGTCACTGCCTCCACTGAACTGCTGTGATTAAGGAAAGGGCCAGTCTGGGTGACATTTTGTTTATTACAAATTATGGTTTGGACAGCCATCTGGTCAGAGAAACCATTAATAAGTACTGGCACATTTTATCAACAGAGGATACGTTTAGTGGTGTGACTAATACACCTCCAAAGATTGTGTAAAAAAAGGGTAAGAACCTCAGAGACTCACTTGTACACAGTTTTTTACCAGTCCCAAAAAAAGTAGGGTGGTTACCTGGTCCCCTGTGGCTACTTTAATTGTGATAGGTGTGTCCAGTGTAAGGTTATAGAGAAGTCCAAAATGTTTACATCTGGTAACAGTTCAAAGATCTTAGAGATTCGGCACGTTATTAATTGTAGCACAAGTTATGTTATTTATTTGGCTACATGTTCTTGCAAATCATTTTATGTTGGCAAGACAGGCCATCCATTTAAAACCATGGTTAGGGAACATCTCAGTTCAATCAGGTTAAAGGGCGAAAAAAGTGTCTTAAGCACTCACATTTTGAGACAAGGAAACACAGATCACCACATGTTTACCTTTTGTGGGATTGACCATGCTTTTGTGGGGTCCAAAGGTGGAAAAATTCAACAAATTCTTGCAGAAAATAAATATTTTTGGATATATGAACTTGGTGCATTACTTTCACCAGGTTTGAATGATGAAATTGATGATCTGTTTACTGGCATAAATCGATGTTTGGTGTTACATCTAAGTATGGACTTTGGTATTCATGATGTGGGATATACCTTTACTGTGGAAGTGGTTTGAACCTAATTTGCTTTTGATGTGTACATTTTGGTTATCACAAGCAGGTATGGGTATATATGTATATACAAATACAAATATATACATATGTTGTCTTTTAAATAGTTTTTTATTTTAATGGGTTCACCACAACATAACCCAGACAGACCATCTTAGGGTAGCTGGTTCATTCCACTGGGGTGTCAAACAGATGAGGCATACTGATGGGTCCTGGTAGAATGAAACATGTGTCTATGTCATCTGTTAGCACCCTTTGCAAACTGTGTGAAAGGCCTTTCGGCATCTTGCAATTCTGCTTAAAGTTGAACCAGCATAACATTCTGTGGTGATTTGCATATGCAGCCCATGATGCTTTGCATTGTGTGGGCATGTGTGATTTTGTATTTTCTTGAAACTTGGCTTCCCAGCCAAATGCCCTTTGGGGTAACCCTTGCCTCAGTGTCTGTGCACAGAGGTTCTTTGTCTTTTAAATAGTTTTTTATTTTAATGGGTTCACCACAACATAACCCAGACAGGCCGTCTTAGGGTAGCTGGTTCATTCCACTGGGGTGTCAAACAGATGAGGCATACTGATGAGTCCTGGTAGGACGAAACATGTGTCTATGTCATCTGTTAGCACTCTTTGCAAACTGTGTGAGAGGCCTTTCGGCACCATGCAATTCTGCTTAAAATTGAACCAGCATAACATTCTGTGGTGATTTGCATATGCAGCCCATGATGCTTTGCATTGTGTGGGCATGTGTGATTTTGTATTTTCTATATACATGCAGTATATAGTTCACTCTATAACCTCTTTTTAGAACCATGAATATATTGACTTCAGTTATGCATTCTTTCCTTCTTTTTTGCTTTCCACTGGCCACATGAGTTATTATATGGCTAAGAGTATATCTCTGCACTGTAAATTGACCTGCTGTTACCAGTATGAGGCTAGAATATATCTAGTGGATTATAAAAAAAATGGATGTATTGCCTAGTTACTCTATAAGCTTTATTCTGCCATCATACATATTATTGTTCCATTGTAGTAGCATGGGCACTTGATATTTTATCTGTTCGTGCAGTAGTCATACCAAGTGTCTGGATTTAATTAACTGTTTGTCCCCCCCACACATTTCATTTTTCCTTTTTGATTATATTGATGTTATGTATACATTTTACAATACTGCTGCTTCATTCCAATAGTGGATATAGCAGTGAAATAGGAAACGTATGATCTGTTATTTGTTTATTTATTAGATAATTGATCCTAGTGTATTTATGATGTTCTATGTCGAAAGGGCATTGTTTAGTTCTATCTTCACGCTAAGTGTTGTAACTTATTGTTCTCCTAGCTATATGAGCACTGTCTCTTTAAGAACATAGTTTAAATGTATGAGCAAGTGCGAGTGTGGGCCACTGCCTGAGGAAGGCTAAGGGCAAAACCAGTTGAAGTTTGTGAGGGCTCTGCCTGTTGTTCCTGAAATTGGTGCATTAGTACTTGGTGAGGTCAGCACTGTTTTGTCTTTTACATATTTTGCCTCAATAAAATGCTTTGTATGTTACAAGCTTGTGGTTTTTACTTGTAATGGGTGGTGCTGGAATTGCGAGATTTGTTTGGTATTTTTATAATGTGCATACCCAGCTAGAAGGGCAGCTTATTTTGAGATTTGGCTTGTTGTTTGTTAGCCTGCCCCCAGCAACCAACTGTGAACCTCAGTTCTGCATTTAAGTAGTTTTTGGCAATTGTAGGGCATTGTTGTGCTTTCCTTAGTTCTGGCTAGTTTTTTTTCCAGCAGAACTGGGATGTCTGATATACTTTCAGATATCCAATTTGGGGAAATAGGTGGGGCCTTCTCATCGGTTACTTTCTCAGACACTGGGATTGGAGATGATAGCGTTTTAATATTGAGAATGCTCATGATCCAGCATCTCAAAATATACCACCCTCAGAAACAGTTCCCACTACTGAACCTGATATTGCCCTTGCATTTTGTGATTTGGAAGCTGCCATTTTGAAAGTTAGAAGGGCATTCTGGCATTGTACTACACTGGAAGCCTATGTTAAAGCAAACAGAGTTCCTCAGGGCCTTAGAGTTATACAATGGCCAGGTTATGGACATGACCATGAAATCTTTATTAACAATTGGAAGGCTCAGATGCAGGCTGTCTCCATGTTGTTTGTCCATTGACTAATAAGGGATTACAAAAGACAACATGCCAAAATACAGCCCAAAGTGGACACATATGAATTGAGGGTTGCACTCTTTAAGAGTCACCCAGATTTTGCAGATTTCAAATCGGTTCTTGAAAAGGCTGTATTAAAACAGGAAACATGATTACAACAGCAAAAACTGCATACATTTGAGAGAGGCCGCCAAGATTATATTTTAGATTGGGGTTTTACATGGTCCAGTCAATATGCTTTTGAAACTGGTGCCCTCAAATCACATGGTAGAAATTGCTAGCATCGACAATATAAAAGAACTAACAGAGGCTAACAAAATTCACCCCAACGAGCAGACAATACATCCACATTGAAGTCCATATTTAAAAATCCAAACCGTGATAGAACATATGTTCACTTTATCTCCAACTCAGAAACAGAATCCTCTGATGATTTTTTAGAAGAGGAGGGACAATGCAAGGAGGAGGAGTGGCGAAAGTATCCAACAGCATCGACCCCAAGACGCAGCCCATGGTCAGTACAGTTCTGCCTGGGACATCTGGAACCAATAAAACAAGACAAGGGGCCAAAAGACAATGGTAAGACAAGTACCGTAAACCAGCAGCGGACAATGGGGAAACACACAGATGGCAAAAAGTCAAACAGACGAGTGGCATAAACAATGAGGATTTACCATCGTAAGAAATAAAAGTAGTGAATAAATCTTCCTTGGATTTGGATGCTGATCACCCTATGGTACTGTCTCATGGTTTAAACTTTGCACCAACCTTCACTAACCATTCTTTTGATTTATATGTCAACATAAAGAAGTTCACCCGGATGCTGAATCTGAAAGATTTGTTTTCCAAGCATGCTAAGGGTGGAATAGAAACTAGCCATACAGGTTCATCTACAGAAACACCTAATTTGGACACTAGTGACTGTTCATCCACCATGGACTGTACCATTTTCTGGACACCATCTAAATTTATTCCCACCTATGCATCAGCAGTTATTCATTTGAGAAGGTGGTTATTTCTGAAATTGAGGAAAAATATTCCACGATTTTGAATGCTGGTTACAACAACCTCTCTAACTCAGAATGCTCTGCATTACAGGAACTCAAACACAACATACATGTAGTTTTGAAACTTGCTGATAAGGGGGGCTCAGTTGTTCTTTGAATATAGAGAAATATAAACAGGAGATCTTTTGTCAGTTAGCTAACACTGATTTCTATGCAAGTTTGAAAACAGATCCGACTTTGAAATTTAAACTTCAAATTGATTCTTATTTGGATAATGCCTTTACAAATGGTGTTATTTCCTCTAATCTTATGAAATATTTGATGGTTAATTGCCCAATTCAGCAGACTATATATATATATATATATATATATATATCTATATATATATCTATATATATATAGATATATATATATATTATGGTACTACGGTAGTGCTACCATAGTTAGGGTTGAGTAGCACTTTTAAGGTTAAAGGGTCAAATTTTGCACCTTAATAACTTTGCCACCATTAAACGGATTTGCTTGAAATTCAGTACACACAATTGGGCATGGTAGATTTTGGGATATGCCAAGACTTGTACCAGTTGGATATACGGCTGCGGAGGTATTAAGCAACAACCAATTGCGCAATTACGCTTTTTTGTGATTTCTTTGCTCTTGCCTACAGGTTGCACGGTTTGTACGACTGGTCCAAAAATTTTAGGGAAAATGCAGCTAGGGTCCCCAATGTGCCTTTTGAAGATTTCGTGAAAAAATATTTAATGGTTCAAAAGTTATTCAAAAAACAAATTCCCATTATAAGTCAATGGGAAACATTAACAAAAAGTTCAAAACTTTTGCAAATGCAGTTTTTACTTTTGCAAATGGCCCTTTTACTTTCACAAATCCACCATTTTGTTTTCAGTTGGTGATCAGTAAAATGTTTGGCATTTAAATTTAGGACCCTGTAGCAACACAATTCTTTTTGTGTTTACCTTGTCGGACCTGAGGATGCTAGGCATGTCTTTATTTTGAGGTTAAACACCCATGAAATATGTTTTTCAAGTTTTTGGGAAAAGTTATTTCGTAAAGTAGTGTTGCACTCACAAAAGTGTCACAAATTTTTGCAAAAGCTTTAGCAAATTGCGACACTACTTTTCCAGGCTATGGCAAAATGACAGCAATTCTTTGCCACCCTGCTGCAAAAGAATGGTTTTGTCTTTGGAGTTGAAATTTAGAGGGAACACAGCCAATATCTCACAGATGTGCCTTACAGTGTTTTGGTGAAAAAATATTACAGTACGGCAAAGTTACGGCACTCCAAAGTTGACACTTTTTCCCATAGGATAACAGTATGGCGTCCGCCGCATTACAGGAATCTTTAGCTGCCCTGCTGCAAAATAACAGTTTGGTCTTTTTGGCTGAAACTTGGAGGGAAGAAAGCCAACATCCCACTGATGTGCCTTTTAGTGGTTTGGTGAAATAATATTACAGGGTGGCACAGTGACGGCACTCCGAAGTTAACGCTTTTCCCATTGGATAACATTATGGCGCCCGTCGTGCCTTTCGGGGCCTCTATCTCAGAAACGATGCGAGATACGGACTTTTTGTAGCAAAAATACTTAGCCCCCTATCAAGGGCTAAGCTCAAAACTAGCCAGGAAAGTCATAATTCATATGAAGTTTACACTTTTTTTCTACGTCGTACGGTTCCTGAGATATAAGCAATAAGCAATTTAATATCCTAAGTTCTCATTTTCTGCTCTGAGGCCCATTGTTATGTATACATTCTTTGTTTTCACTGTGGTTCCAATGCATTTTGGGGGGAAAAGAAGGGTGTGCCCTTTCATCACTGTGCCAGTTAGCGTTTCCAGTTGCGTTTCCATTACCGTTCCTGGCACCATTACCGTCTACGCCACCGCGTACGTTACAGTTTGTGTTTTCACTTGCGTTTGCATTTCTGTGTCGTTTGGCATTATTGTTGCTGTTACCATTACCAGTTTCATTTGCAACTGTGGTACCATCCATGTGTGTTATGGTTTGCATTTTCATACGCGCTTGTATTTCTGTTTCGTTTCTGTTTCCTTTGGCATTATTTTTGCTGTTACTGTTACCATTTGCATTTACAATTGCGGTACCATGACCGTGCGAGTAACGGTTTGAATTTCTGTACTCACTTGCATTTGCATTTCTCTTTTCTTTTGCATTATTGTTGCTGTTACCATTACCATTTGCGTTAACAATTGCGGTTCCGTGACCATGCACGTTACAGTTTGTGTTTTCGTACGTGCCTCCATTCCCATTTCCATTTCTGTTTCCTTTGGCATTATTCTTCATGTTAACTTTAACATTTGTGTTTACTATTGCAGTACCATGGCTGTGCGCATTACGGTTTGTGTTTACGTGTGTGCTCGCATTCGCGTTTCCGTTTCTGTTCCCTTTCACATTCTTTTTGTTGTAACACTTAACATTTCCATTTAAAATATCCTGCCATCACTGTTCGCATTATCAGTTGTTTTTTGTACACGCTTCAATGTCTATTTGTGTCACTGTTCGCTTTGACGTCACTTTGCACTTGCGTTTATTAACGTTTCCTTTACCATTTACATTTCCATTACCATGTGCACCACTGTTAGCACTTCCGTTTGTGTTGCTGTTCCTGTTACTATGTAACAAGACATCATGTGGCAGGAGTGTGGGGCCCAAAGGGCCCCACACTCCCGCTGCTGCATTACTTTAATTATTTGTTGCCATCATTCTCAAAGAGAAGGGAAATTAAAGCCAAAAAAATCCATTTAATGATCAATTAGGGTTGTTCCACAGTGACAAAAGTGAGGAAATTTGGTGTTAGGGTTGAAAACCCCCCTTGGACCCCCCCAGTCCACTCCCCCAACCGGCATCGGGGTGTGTGCTGGGATCGTCAGTCCTAACTCTCACCCCATTCTCCTATACTTCTGCTTCTTTATACATGTGATGGGGTAAGAGGTAGGGCAGATGACCCCAATGCGCACACCGATGCCAGTTGGGGGCTCCAATGTGGGTTTTCAACCCTAACACCGATTTTCATCACTTTTGTCACTGTGGAACAACCCTAAATGATGCATTAAGTGGAGGTTTTTGCCTCTAATAATATATATATATATATATATATATATATATATATATGCACTGCTCAAGATATATAAATCACGGATTGATCCTCCAGAACACCCAGTTGTGTCTGGTATTGGATCTCTGACAGAGCCATTATCTAGATTTATTGATAAACACACTAAAAATCTTGTTCCTATGCTACGATCTTATGCCAGGGATACCACACATATTTTGGGTGTCTTGGGGGACTTACAACTTGACCCCTCTTGGCATTTGGTTACACTAGATTTAGAGGGTTTATATTCAAATGTCCCACATGATGGTGGTTTATTTGCCCTCCAGTACTAGTTGGAGAACCATACTGAGTACAGTTCTGCATTTATAGATTTTTTAGGTGATTTGGAAGAATTTGTACTCACTATGAATCATTTTGTTTTCTGGGGGTGGCATTACCCCCAGGTAAAGGGGACGGCGATGGGGGGCAATGTTTGCCAACCCTTACCTGGGGCTTTGGGAGTTGTGTTGCATCTATGACAGTGATTGTAATCCTTTCTATGACTAAATAAATTTATGGCATAGATATATATTGATGATGTGCTGTTGGTTTGGTGGGGCAGTGTGGAACAATTTGGATCCACGATGGGTCATCAACAAAATATTTGTCGAATGACCCAACAGCGAAACCGGCAGGTCGACTGCATTTTGCAGTCAGCTGCGTGTTTTCAGAAGAACAAGTGTTTCTTCGATGCTTTGCCTCTCAACCCCCACTGGGAGCTGCATCCCCAGCACACCCCCACTTAGGATTCTTCACACCGAGTTGGGGGGTGCAGGACCCCCTACAAACAGTGCTGGGTGTCAGTGGATTCCCTTCAGTGACGTGGTACTGTCATCGCTGTAGGTGACTCCACTGTCTACATGTTGACATCAGGGATGTTTACCAAGCAATTGTATGCCTTTGTGGCATATCTGGAAGAATCAGATCCTAATCTGAGATTCAATATACATGATTCTTTGTGTAATGCCAACTACCTGGATTTAAATATTTCCAAGAATGTAGATGGCACTATATCCACTGATCTTTTCTATAAAACAACTGATTGCAATGCTTTATTAATGTCCAGTAGTTGCCACCCCTGCCACACCATCAGCAACATTCCAAAGTAACAGTTTTTAAGGGTAGGGCACAACTGTTCAGATCAAAATGTGTGTGACCACAGGACTGCAGAACTTTGTGAGCCTTTTAGAAATAGAGGGTATTCTACTGCATTGCTACAAGATGTGCAAACATAGGTTTCAGAAATTCCCAGGGATCAACTTCTCCAGTACAGAATTAAGGGAAGGGCCAGTCTGGGTGAGATTTTTTTTATTACAAAATATGGTTCAGACAGCCATCTCATCAGAGAAACCATTAATAAGTACTGGCACATTTTATCAACAGAGGAGACGTTAAGTGGCGTGACTAATACACCTCCAAAGATTGTGTTCAAAAGGGATACTAACCTGAGAGACTTACTCGTACATAGTTATCTACCAGTCCCCAAAAAGTAGGGTGGTTACCTAGCTCCCCCCCCCCACGTGACTGTTTTAATTGTGGTCGATGTGTCCATTGTGAGGTTATAGAGAAGGCCAAAACATTTACGTCTAGTAACAGTTCAAAGACCTTTGAGATTCGGCACTTTATTAATTGTAGCACAAGTTATGTTATTTATTTGGCTACATGTTCTTGCAAATCATTTTATGTTGGCAAGATAAGCCATCCATTTAAAACCATGGTTAGGGAACATCTCAGTTCAATCAGGTTAAAGGATGAAAAAAGTGCCTTATGCACTCACATTTTGAGACAAGGAGATGCAGACAACCATATTTTTACCTTTTGTGGGATTGACCATGCTTTGAGGGGCCCAGAGGTGGCAATATTCAACAAATTTTTGCAGAAAAGGAATCTTTTTGTATATATGATGTGGAATGTACTTTTACCATGGAAGTGGTTTGAACCTAATTTGCTTTTGATGTGTACATTTTGGTTACCACAAACAGGTATGGATATATATGTGTATACAAATACAAATATGTACATATAGATAGTTCACTATACAATCTTTTTTCAGTACCATGACTATATAGACTGCAGTTATGCATTCTTTCCTTCTGTTTTGCTTTCCACTGGCCACATGAGTTATTATATTGTTAGGCATATATAGACTCTGCACTATAAACTGGCCTGCTGTTACCAGTATGAGGCTAGAATATATCTAGTCGATTAGAAAATAATGGATGTATTGCCTAGTTACTCTATAAACTTTATCCTGCTATCATACATATTATTGTTCCATTGTAGTGGCATATGAATACATGGGCACTTGATATTTTATCTATTCGTGCAGTAGTCATACCCAGTATCTGGATTTAATGAATTGTTTCCTTGTCCAAAATGAATGGCCAGTATTTTTGTAGGAACCAAGTAAAGAGAAATGACTGAAATGTCACAGACATTGGCCAGGAGCTGTAAACCTAAAGTCAAATCAGTGCTCTTCTTGAGATTTAGACTAGAGCCAGAAATAGTAGTAAAATCAGAAAACACATTACTAGCAGTCCTTCCTGACTAAACATCCTTTACTTAAAGTGTGACATCATCTGCATGTGCCACTGCTATTGCAGGTACAATAAAGGAATAATGCACAACAGGGTGTGTGTTGTGCTTGGGTAACGTCATGCCTCAGGTGGTTGGGCACGAGGCCAAAAGCCAGGTGCATCCAATGCCTGAGAAGTGACATTATCCCAGCACGACACACACCCTGGAGTGCATCATTCCTATTATACAATAGCTGGTCTACATACAGATTAAAAAAATAATAAAAAATAGTATTTTTAATTGTTTAATTGTAATTTTTTTATTGTGGAAGCATATTAGTTTACAAAATAATTCCTAGTACTGTTTCTCCAGTAGGTGGGGGTGTTACTTTTTTTGTCTGTGTGTGTATTTTTATGATATAGCTCTCGTGGCTCCACCTCCCCCCCCACACACACACACACCTCTTTGTGCTGCCATGTTTGAAACATAGAAATATAGAAACATAGACTTTGACGGCAGATAAGGATCACTTGGCCCACCTAGTCTGCCTATTTCCCTACCTACTGGATAAGCTGCAGATCCTAGTTAACCAACTACCTATTTCTGCCTACTCCCCACAAGAATTGCCTTATGTCTGTCCCATGCATTCTTGAATTCTCCCACAGTTTTAGACCCCACAACCTTCTCAGGAAGGTGGTTCCATGCATCCACCACCCTCTCTGTGAAAAAATACTTCCTCACAGTGCCCCCGAGCCGTTCCCCCTCTATCTTCAAATTGTGTCCCCTTGTTCTTGCACATCTCTTTTTCTGAAATACACTACCCTCATGGACTTTGTTGATTCCACTGAGGTACTTAAAAGTTTCTATTATGTCCCCCCCCCCTTTCCTCAAGGGTTTGTATATTAAGCTCCTTTAGTCTCTCCTCATATGGCTTCTCTTGCAGACTCAGGTTCAGGTTTCTATTACAGGTGGGATCGGAGTGTGGCTGCAGAGTTGGAGAGAGAGACAGACTGCATTTTATTTGGGCAAGCCCCACCATCTTGATACAGTCACGTTCCATTAAATCTCCATTACAGCTGGAATCAGAGGATGTCGGCAGAGTTGGAGAGGTGCACTTTATTTCACTTGTGCAATTAAAGAAAGCTTTCTGTTTTTACTGATATGAGTATGAGAAACTTAAAGTGAGAGGTCAGGGAAACAAACAGCTGTGTGCTGTCTTTGTGAAATGCTCGGCCCATTCACTCACTTTTTTTCAGGTTGGGAAACAGGGTCTTGGGGGACAGCACACTGTGACTTGTTGGAAGGTAGTTTTTTTTTAGTTTTGTTTAAAAATAAAGTAGCTGAGGACACTGAAGGTGGCAAACCAGCAGGGACCAGTGAACCTGGCTCCGGAGCGGGGGGCAGTGAAGCTGATCTCACTGACGGCTTAATTTTTGTATTTTTTTTTTATGTGAAATATAACTGAGTTAACTTGTTGGCTGGGGGACGTTAGTACCTATTTTTTTTTTAACCACCAACTACTGAGAAAATCAATAGCAGTTATGGCAAGTGTGGGGAACTTGGACACAGCCCGAGGAGTGATACTTTTAACATTTATTGCGGTCATGAGTGTGCTGGGACTAGAGCTGGGATATTATGTTGAGATAACATCCTGGATCTAGCCCCAGATAGACCAATCTGAGGCCAGCATTCTTTCTTGCCATTGTATAATACCTGTTGAAGAGGATATAGCAGCTATGGGGCTAGATATTCAAATGTCACTGCCAGCAGCACTAACAGGTTTTCACTAGGGCTATCCAGCTTTGTGGCTTGTGCAGGAGGGGAGAGCAATATTCAGAGGGCCCTAAACCTGGTAATGCCCAGGCACTAATGTAACATTGCACCCATGAAAATGAAGGGGTCCGTTCCTGCATACAGGTGTAGTGGCATGTTCAATGGTCCCCAGAGTGATGTTATTTACTGCTACCAAAAACCTCTTTTTAACCAGGCGTTAAGCCGGTGTCCCACCTTACTGATGAGAGGTTGGCTGTACTGCAGCTGCCACCACCCGACTGCCCATTACATCAGTGTGCCTGTGGTTTCTATTGCCTAGTGGCACCCCATACCTGAACACTCATCCTGGGGTCATTGTACATATCCCTGCTGTCCAGTGGTACCCCCACTACCTGAACACCTGTGCCATGTGATTTGTCATATCCCTGGTGTTCAGTGGTGCCCCCACCCCTGTACACCTGTGTCCATCAAGTGTGCAACTCCCTGGTGTCTAGTGGTACCCCCTCCCCATACATCCATGTCATTCACTTGGATACCTCCCTGATGTCTATTGGCACCTCCACCCCTGAGTGTCTGTGTACAATTAGATGGAGTGCCTGGTGTCCTGTAGTCAGTAGCTGAGCCAGGTTTGGGATCATTTGGGAGTCAGGGAGGGCCATTAAGTCAATGACAGGCTCCACAATGGGCACTAAACAGTGAATAAAGATGGCGGTAGGGTGCCACTACTCACAGTGAGGCAGCCAGGAGGGGCGACCACCCCCCAGCCCCCCCGGCTCCGCCACTGCTTGTAGTATTCCACCCCCTGAATGCCTTTCAACAGATGTAAACAACAAATAACTGGAAAAAAAAAGATGTACCAGTAAGCAGTAGCAGTCCAACAGCTCCCCCACCAGCCATGCTCGCTCCAAGAATACCACTCATTATCCAACACCCCCTCTGGGATGTGGTGAATCCCAATACGGTGATCAGCACAGCCCTCCTCTTACCTCCTCAGCCAACTGCCATATGAAGTGACAGAGAGCACGCATACTGTGTAAAACCAGTGTCCAGAGTCAAGAAGCCTCCAGGCTGGTTTCTCTCAGACTGTACAATCATACAGTAGAGACATCTGAAAGTATCATGAGATCAGAGAGTTCGTTGTCCACATGCTGATCAGTGGAGCTCGCAGAGCCCTGTTCTGAGGATAACTCAGGTTTAATGGGTGTATGAAACTCAGTGAGGAGTTATGCTTGTGCTACATTGTTCATAGTCCGAAGGCACTTGAATGAATGTGTTGTTTCACTGTTATATGTGGATATTTTGGCCCAGGATCAAGTTTAACATTGTTTTACTAGCCCAAACCGTAGTGCAAATTGACCAGGGCTAGTGCAGCTAACTGCGTACTTGTTTGTCTTGACTAGTGCAGATTTTCATGGCTATTAATGAAGTTAAAAATGTCTATACATTAACGGGTTCTACTCCTCATGCTGCTCTCCCTCAATGTTCCAGATGGCCTGGTGTGATTGACAGCTCATTAGGAGTTGCAATTATCTGGCAGTTCAAGAGGGGGATCCCACAAAAGACTCAACATGAGTCATTATCACTCCACTGTTAGGACTTTCAGCTAGTGTCCAAGGTGTGATCAAGTGTAGAGTGCTGTTAAGTCACTAGCTTCCAGTTTTCTGAATGTGTCTCTAACAATTTGTTCCATATTATTAAGACCAGTGCCCCTCATTTCCCTACATTTTGAGTGTCTGTATCCAATATTTCAGTGACAAAATGCAAGGAGGTATACAGGACTGGCCCTGCAGGTGTTGGGTTTTATCCCAGCCTCACCATGACTTCCCTCTCCCCTTCAAATCTCTTAACTCTGTTCTTTCCCTCCCTGGACGCCACTACAGACCAGACTCTGAAATGACCATTCACAGATCCATAGCTGCCATTACTGGCAAGTGTAGGGGGTTCCCAGCACTTCTAAATGAACCATGCCAGCCATCACTATTCATAAAATCCCACCCTTATCCCACCCAGCATGTCCTCTCATCCTAAAAACAAAGTTTTGGATCATGTATGGTACAAAAATGAACCTTAATAAAATACATAATTTGAAAGCTTTAAATAGGCATTCCTGGGGTACATAGATCATCCTATATAGAAATAGAGATAGTATAGCATTATGCCTGTGTACTGTTTCCCCTGGACTAATGAAAGGACATAGAAAGATAGAAATTGTCAGCAGATGAGGACCATCCAGTCTGCCCATAGGCCCTATATATTGTATGTGGCCAGTGACCCTATGTGATCAATGGCTTTTCACAGATACATAGATACAAAGACAATGTCGGCAGAAAAGGGCCTACGGCCCACCCAGTCTGCCCATTTGAGCTTGTAAGTTCAGTTTATGTTTTCCTAGAAGTCTGTTTCCCCTTACCCCTGACCCTCCAGAATTCCTTTATGTCTATTCCATGCATTCTTAAATCCCGTGATTGTTTCTGCCCCCACCACTTCCTCTGGCAGGGTGTTCCACTTGTCCACCACCCGTTCTGTGAAGAAGTTCTTCCTCACATTTCCTCTGAATCGTCCTCCCTCCAATTTCATCCCATGCCCTCTAGTCCTGGAACATCTTTTTCTCTTAAAAATAGTGTATTCCTGCACCCTATTGCTCCCTGTAATAGATACATAGATTCAACACTCCCTCCCCTGTCATGCTTCCTTTGTGCCTGTTCCAGGCATGTTTAAACCCCTCCACTGTGCTTGCTCTCACTACAATGTTAAATAAAAATCTGTTATTATTGGGGCAGAGCATATTAAAATCAATACTTTTGAAAATAAAAATGTCATAGTTTTCTATTTCCCAAGCCCCTTAGGTTTGTGTAGCCCCCTACCCAAAGAAATCTTAGATGTGCTCCTGGCTCACTTGAGACTGTACAAAAACTTCCAGAAGTGCAGGTCTCCAGTTGATTATACAGTGGGGCTGACAGTGTCTTTCTCTGCATGACTCTGTTCATTGCCCTGCAGGTGGTGGTGACAGTGTGGTGAGGTGCATTATAATGTCAGCTATTGTGTGTGCAGAGTTAGCACTGCTTGATTGAACAGTTGCTGTTGTGATATCCTCTGGTTTGGTGATGGGGAAGGCAGAAAGAGGAAAAGAGGAGGCCATAGTACAAAACAATTGGGGGGCTCACTGTGTGTGATGGCATTGCAGTCTTTTTTCCTGCAGGGGAGTTGGAAACAATGTGGGGGCATGATTAATTTGCAATAATCAGAGTATTTCTTGGCTTGCATTGTTTCCTGTATACGTGATCAGAATTTACCACTATAATTAAGGGCTAGTGTAACCATTTGTGGGCTAGTGCAATTTTGAATCAACTTTCCCTGTTGGTTAGTGCAAAAAAAGGTTAAGGTTGACCCGTGCTTTGGCCATGAATACTCTGTGTCCCATGAAGGACTACCATTCTGTTGGGTTCCCATAAAGGCAAAGGAGCCCTCTTGGGGAGGGTTCTGCCCCTAGAGGTGCCATGGGAACATAATTCCTTTAGGCTATAGGTACTTAGGAAGAAGCCCAAAAGTACTGCATAGCAGGTGGCAAACACAGAGACTGAATGGAGTACTGACTGACAGCAACTGGTGACACTTGAAGGGTAAAAGAGCCACCATCCAACCCAAACTCACAGTGGAATCCTACTATTAGGATAACTACTATACTTAGATACATATACTACATTACGGCCTTCAGCACTCAGGAGAGGGGGAAAAAAACCTGTGGAGGAAATCTCTGGAGATCCATGATCTTGGCTACCATCTCTCCTGGCATGGGAACTTATTACTGTGCAGGGTCTAAAATAATTGATTAGCAGTTGTTTCCTGGGACAATACTAAATGTACAGAAATTATTTGTATAGGTTTTCTAGAAGTGTATTGTTTGTTAAACACAATGAGGCAAGTGCTACGCATTTCTACAATGTTTTAGCACTTTTATGAGCAAAACGCTAATCAATTAAAACCCTTCTGTGACAGCTTAGAATGCTAATTTGGAGTCTGAAATGTAGGGGAAGTTCTGAGGAACAACTCTCTCTCTCTCTCTCTCTATCTGTCCCTCTAATGGGATAGCGCTGTGAAGTGCTGCAAGTTGTTCTCTGCATCTAAAAGAAGCTCCTCACCTTTGAGGCCTACCTATCAATGAATAAAAAGAGGAGACTAGTGACTGCTTAAAGTGTATCACCCCACATCAAGACCATGAGGAAGCCTATCCTTGAATGGAAACTAAAGGAAGGGGAATACGGAATAAGACTAGGTGGACCTTAGACAGACACAGTGAAAATAACTTTCAGAGACGTTGCCAACATGGTTTGAACAGCTAATGGAACCCCTGTAGGCATAGTCCCCCCCAGTAGTTGAAGTCTTAAATGTTATGCCTCAAAGTGCTGCCGTACAAAGGTTGACATGGCTAAAGATTTCCCCAGTGTTGGACCGTGCCACCTGGTAGGAGTGCCAGGAGGTGCCACAGGAGAGAAGCAGCCTACAGAGAAGGGCCTCCATTTGAGATGAGAGACTCAACCTCAACATGTCGACTTCAAGGAGAGCAAGCTGTCTACCCACAGGGAGAACCCTGAGGGCAAGATGCTTACTGAATAATGACTGCTGAATGGAATGACTGATAGTGATGGAAAATAAGTCAACTGAAAAGGTACTGAAATTTGAACGTACTTTAAAATGAGAAGTAAAATTCGGTACCATGCAATAACAGTGAAATAAAAGTGGCACCATCACAATATGGCGAATACAAAGTAATAACCAAAAGTACAGGGACCAGCATTACAGCTCCTGCTAAAATAGCGAATACCTTTACTGTGTTTTTGCAGGAGGCTCTGCCTCATGCACCCCCTGTTGTGGGGGACTTTGCCCCCCATACACTGCTAACTAAAATATCCATCTCCAGGGGGCCAACTTGGGGAGTGGTAGAAACTCAAGAGCGGAGATGTTCTCTGGGGGAGTCAAGTAAGATAAACATTAAAATAAAAAAAACACTACCAACTGGGAACTGAACCCAGTTCTATCTGCACAACCCAACTACTGAAAAGTGGTGACTCTAACCACCACGCTAAGCCAGCAGCATGATTTTCAGATAACAGCTGCTGCACTAAATATCACATGTCCCTGCTCTTCTCACTGTTTCCCTACCTTTGTACTCCTTACTCTTTTTCCTCCTCGCTCCTTTCACACCCTCACTATTCTCTCCACCTCGCTATTCTTTCTGATGCTCCAGTTGAGTCACTCATACTGAATCACTCAATTTGAGTTGCCCATATCACCGGTCACCATAAAACCCAGACATAGCAGGAAAGGGTGGAATCTGTATACGTTTGAAGACTAGGGTGGTAATGCTGAAGCAGACTGACTGAGTAAACTAATTACAATGACAGAGCAAGAATGGGAGTGGCTGCCATGCTAGGAAGCCATTTTTTTTTTACACTTTTTCCCTCCAGTCACGGATCAGGGGAACTCTCTGAGGCATCGCATCCTTTATGCCTGCCCGCCTGAGATCCTCTGCAGACTGCAGCCCTCTCTCTCCCCCCCTGCTGCCAGCACCCATGGTTTAACCCACCCGGAGAGGGTAGCCCGACTCCATCTCTTGGGCTTCTTAGTAAGGCAGTCTCTGGCAAGCGGGTGGGGCCCAGATGGAGGAGCTATGAGGCCCAGCTGAGTCGGATCCAGTGCTGGGCATGGAGGATAGGTGCAGTCACCTATCCCTCCAATCCAGGGTTTTCTGTTTTCCTGGCTAATGTTACACTCCCCAACATGGGACGTGCAATGCTGGCCAGCCCCACGACGAGGGTGCTCCCACCCATGTCCAGAAGGCAGCTGCTTAACATCTACCCTTACTTCTTACGAGCCTGAATGCATAGCAGTGCTGCCAGTCTCCACCAGGGGCTGCTGCTGCACCAGGCTACCCCTGGATCCCTTCCCGAGAGAGGAGAGCAGTCCATCGGGTGCTTGATCCTCTCTCTCCCCCCCTGCCGACCCCCGGTGGTCCGGATTCATTCCCGAACCCGGGTCACCAGCGTAGCGCAAGGTGTGGCGTCCAGCACCTCAACCCTTAGCATCACTGGACCAGCTAGGAAGCCAGATGAAAGCAAATGAGGAAGAATGCAGTTGAACTGAGTGGTTTGCAAGTGGCCTGGTATGAACAACAAAAAGGAAAACCTGACATAGCACAAGTCAAAATGGGAGAAAGACATAGGTAGGACATACTGTGGAAACTAGTAAGCACACCAAGAGCTAAAACAGAGAGAAACACAGGAGTTACATGAAGACAGTAGTGCAGCAAGATTGGCTGACCATGAGCAAGAAGGAAGCACAAGATGCAGCTAGGAAAGGTAGATAAAGCACAATACTGACATAGTAAACCACTGAAGGTAAAAGTAAAAAAAAAGAACAAAAGCACAAAGGGACAGGTGCAGACAAACTTGGGGAGAAAACGTGGGAGGTCAGAGATATAGCATAGCCTCTGGCTGCAGTAAAGAAACAGTGCTTCCAAATGAGACTGGAGGAAGCTGGCTTAAATAGCTTAGGAAGGGGGAGGTAGCTGGTAGCTCTTGTCCAATGAACTGCAAGCATAGTCTTTGTGCTCCTATGCTTTTGCAGGAGTAGAAACAGCAGGTGGGGGGTAGCAGTGGGAAAAGTTTTAATTCATCAGTGAGATTCACTCAAAGTGGCCCACTATGCACTTTGTGTAGTGCAAGTGAATTGGTCACTTCATGCTACACCACAACTGATGAAATACTTCACCACTTTGTGGCGAGAAACAGCTGCAAAGTGACAAATTAGTGCACTTCACTTGCATTTTATTTGCCATTATTGTGGAATGCATAGTGTGAACTTTGTGAAGCGTAGCACTAGGATCCATGATGGGTGTTTGACAAAAGTTTTGTTGAACGCCCCGACAGTGAAACCGGCAGGTCAACCACATTTAGCAACTGGCTGCTGGTTTCTTGGCAAACTAAGTGTTTCCGTAGGGGGGCTTCCCCCCAAACCCCCCATATGGGGGACTGCACCCCCCCGCACCCCTCCACTTAGGATTCTCAGCCCCAGGTCAGAGCTGATTCGGGGGGTGCAGCACCGCCAACATACAGTGCCTTGTTCCAGCGGGTTTCCTACAGCAATATGGCACTGTTGTCACTGTAAGAGCCCCCACTGTCGAAATGTCACGTCAGGGCAGTGTACCTGTATGCATGCAGTTGAGCAGTACATGTAATGCTATGCAAAGTGCAAAGTTTTTTTTACTTTGCCCACTGCTAGTTGGGGGACAATGAAACAGAGGCCATATTAGGAGCATTACTGTCAGGCTCAACAGGCTGAACTAGAATATCAGCTGATAGTTCATTCTGAGCAGGAGGGGACCTTGGAAGACAGACTGTTTCATCATGCTCCTGGGACAAAAAGAGAGATTGAACAGAAGGTTATGTTCCTTTGTTGGACCTACTTTTTGTGCTGCATTAACATAGTGATCCTGCTTCATCTGGTTTAATCCTGCTTCTGTTGAGTGAGAACTCCCCCCGATCCACCACCCTGGTCACCCAGTCAAAGAAATCAATAAGATTAGTCTGACAGGACCTACCCACAGTGAATCCATGCTGACTTGGGTCTTTTGCACTGCTTGACTACAGGAACTTCACTACCCTTTCCTTAAGCAGGGACTCCATCAACTTCCCCACCACTGAGATCAGGCTTACAGGTCTGTATTTGCCTGCCTCCTCCCTTCTTCCATGCATCTGCAAGGGGACCACCTCTGCCCTCCTCCAGTCCCCAGGTACCTCCCCTGTCTCTAGTAATTGGTTGAATAGGGTTGTCAGTGGATCTGCTAGGACTTCCCTGAGTTTCTTCAACACTCTAGGGTGAATCCCATCTGGCCCCATTGCCTTATCTGTCTTTACTTTTCCTAGTTCCTTCAAGACTCTATCCACCATAAATGGGCTGGTGTCCACCTCTTCCCCTCCACATCTTTCCTCGTGAGTCTTGGCCCTTCCCCTGCCTCTTCCTTGTTAAATACTGAGCAAATATATTTGTTCAGTATCTCAGATTGTTCAAGTTCATCCTCTACCCACCCATCCTCTCCCTTCTTTAGCCTAATGATACCATTTCTGGTCTTCTTCCTCTCACTAATATAATGGAAGAAGGTCTTGTCCCCATTCTTAATAGCCTGTGCTGTTCCTTCCTTTGTTCTTGCCTTAGCCCCTCTGACAGCTTTCCCAGCTTCTCTCTGCTCCCCAGATTTTTCAGTCTGTCTTCTTCTTTCAAGTCTTTCAATGTCTCTTTGTATTTCCTGAATGCCTTACTTTTTTCTTGCACTTTCTCAGCTACTGATTTAGAGAACCACAGTGGCCAATTCTTTCTTTTGCTTTTGCTAAGCAATCTGACACACTGACTTGTCACTCCTGCTATGGATCTTTTGATCTTAAACCACTGTTCTTCTACCCCTGCCCCCACCCATATCTTCTGCGGCCAGGGCACTTTTGAGTTGTTCCCCCATCTCCATGAAGTTGGCCTACTGGAAATCTAGGATCTTAATCTTTGAATGGCTTTTTTCTGCTAACGTGTTGACTGTAAACCATACAGTTTTGTGTGATATGTAAAGAATTTAAGTGAATGCAAAAAAAGCACAGCACAATGAAAAAATGAATGCAAACAAAAAGAAAACTGAACACAACTAAAAGTGAATACAAACAAAATACCACAACACAACAAAGTAAATGCAAACAAAAAAACAGGAACACAACCAAAAAGTGAAAGCAAACAAAAAACACAACACATTAAAAAAAACAACACAACAACAAAAAAAAATACACAACATAACAAAAAAGTGCTAGGGATTGTGTGATAGAAAGAAATAATATATTTAGTTGCCTATAATGCCTCACTATGTAAATTAGTATGCAGGTTATTGTATTTCTGTACTCACTACAGAACTAGGAGACTCCATCTCTCAGTAAATAAATTGTGTCGGTTATATACTGTATGCACAATGATTCATTTTGAAAATAAACATTTGAGAGCATATATTGTTGCAACTGTCACAAGCTTATTCCTGTTGGGCCAGAATTTCCTGGGCTAGAGTGAATCTTCTTGTGATCAGGGTCAGGGATGCCCCTTCTGTGTCTGTTTACTATGCTCACTGCCTCACAACTGAATGTACATCAGAGGATCCCGAGGCACCCTCTATCTGGGTGAGGTGGTGCAGAATGCAGTCTTGAATCTGTGTTCCTGAGAGAGAACCCTCTTGACCACTGCACAATGAACTAGAAAAGCCACAGGCACGTATAGTCCTTCGGGAGGAAACCCTGTACACCCTATTATGGGTCTTTTCCCAGACAAATGTAGAGACCAGTTCAAAACCCCCACAGACCCCTCCAGAGACCTTTTGTATTCGTTCCCTCCTTTCACCCACAGAGTCCTTAGTGGTTCTTTACTTTGGTAGTGTATGGCCTTTAAGCAGTCACACAGGTGTAGTATAGACTGTATAGTTTGAACACACTCTTCCCAAACCAACACACACAAAATACACTAGCAGCATTATCTTAAAGTAAGCCAAAAATGTTCCTAATTGATTACCAAAGACAGCAAATCATTTAAAGACAGATACCATAGTTCACCGTTTTGAAGCCTCCCCAATTAGTAGTCACCCCCATTTAGAAGCTGCAGTGAAAAAAAAAACATTGTTAATAAAAGCCACCCCCATTTTGAAGCCACAGCTTCTAAATGGGGATGAAACAGTGAAATCAGTAATGTGGTCAATTGGACAAAGTGGTTGCACTTCCGTTTAGTTCTCATGTTCAGCTTTATATGTAGCCGACAGAGAAGGTTGTTGTTTATTTTTTATGAATTAAAAGAGAATGATTGGGGTTCACATGGTCACAGTTATAGCAGGCAGTAAAAGGCAGAGATGCTTTCAGGTGGCAGATCGCATGAGATGCAAGCAAAAGGCGGGCATAGAGAACAGTAAGTGCCAGTAAAGACCACATTTAAAGTGGTGTTTCCAATACACTGCTGCACAGTTAAGCTGTTGATGTGGGAGATTTCCAAATTATTGTAATTTACGCAACTCAGAGACACCTCAGAACAACTAAAGCTAATGGCCACTTGGTTGAGGACATGAAGGTTAACTAGTCGGGACTCAGAGAAGTATTTACTAGTTTTCCTACAGTTAGCGCAGTTCTCAGTTCTCAATACTATTTCTGTCTAACAAGAGGCAAGTTTACATTTGAACACCAGGAGTGAAGCTATCATAAAATAAGGATGTTGGATGGAGCTTATGAATTAAAGCTGCCCTCGAATAGAAGCAGCCCCGTTTAGAAGCCAGGGCTCAAAATAAAATAATGTAATAGAAGCCATGGCTTCTAAACTGTGAAATACAGTACATTCTAAACATTGGAATAGAAAATGGAAATATACTATAAAAACCTACACTTTAAAATTCTGAATTTCAAATGTCTACCTCAAGTCATTGGCTGCTAAATTTAAAGTGCAAATTGTCCATAGAAAAGTAGTTGAATATCTTAACCCTTGGTTCAGGAGAATTTTTGAAAAGAAAATGTCTCTGCTCTTTTAGCAGCAGGACAAGGTCCAAAGTGCAATTTCTTTCACAAAGTCAAAAGGCAAAAAGGCTCTGATAACCTCCTGCACTGTTGTTTTAAGGAGTCCAAAAGGGCAGGTCCAGTGGATAGTGGCTTGTCCTGTGGTTGGCTACACAACCAATCAGGGTTTAATATTTTATTTAAAAAAAATGTTCATATTCTGAGCATGTAAGAGAGACTTAATTAAGCTACACTGAGTACATCAATTTACCTAAAGACTAGGCAAGTCAGTTGTAACTAGATTAACTCAGGGTAGACTTTTTCAGGACAAAAAGGACATATACATCATGGCACCATTAGAGGCAGTAGGCTATTCAGACACAAAAAGATTCCTGGCCTTCCAGCCCTGCTTAACTAGCCCCTTGTATTTCCTTGTAAGTGGTTTAATCAAACCCCCAGTCCTCTGACTAACAGTTTATTTGCCAAGTAACAAGAAATTAAATCATTTCAAAGGCCCATGTTTTATGTATCCATGATTCTTTGCAAGTTAGGCTGGGCTACCTTGATGTCTTATATACATAAAATAACATGAAAATATAATTAGGGCCATGAGGTATAGCTTTATCTCACAACACTCCTCATCCTTAACAGAACCTGGGGAAACACACCCTTAATGTGGCAGGGATTCCACCAGTTCTGTCCCTTACTCCAATTGGCAGGAAAGGCCATTTGCATTGGCATTAGCAGACCCTGACCTATGTTTAATGTCCAAGTCCTAGACCTGTAGTGCAATGCTCCATCTAAGGAGTCTCCCATTCATCTTTCCCATTTGCTTTAGCCACTCCAAGGGGTTGTGGTCTGTCTGTAACTTGAAGTGCGTCCCATAGATGTATGGCTCTAACTTCTTAAGCAACCACACCAGGGCAAGTCATTCTTTTTCCAAAGTAGAGTATGCATGCTCCAGAGAAAGTAGCTTCCTACTTAGGTACACAATGGGGTGATCTTTCCCCATTGGGATGTCTGGCTGAGTACAGCTCTAATCATAGAAACATAGTAACATAGACTTTGATGGCAGATAAGAACTGTTTGGCCCACCTATTCTGCCAATTTCCCTACCTACTGGATAAGTTGCAGATCCAAGTTAATCAACAGCCTATTTCTGCCTACCCCCCATAAGACTTGCCTTATGTCTGTCCCATGCATTCTTGAATTCTCCCACAGTTTTAGACCCCCCAAAACCTCCTCAGGAAGGTGGTTCCATGCATCCAACACCCTCTCTGTGAAAAAATACTTCCTCACATTACCCCTGAGCCATCCCCACTCTATCTTCAAACTGTGTCCCCTTGTTCTTGCACATCTCTTTCTTTGAAAGATGCTACCATCTTGGACTTTGTTGATTCCACTGAGGTACTTAAAAGTTTCTATCATGTCCCCCCCCCTTTCCTCAGTGGTATACATATTAGGCTCCTTTAGTCTCTCATCATATGGCTTCTCTTGCAGACCCTGCACCATTTTAGTTGCCCTGCTCTGGACTGCCTCCATCCTGTCTATGTCCTTGCGGAGATGGGGTCTCCAGAACTGGATGCAGTACTCCAGATGGGGTCTCACCAACTGTCTGTACAGAGGGATAACAATTTCGTGTTTTGTGCTGGTGATGCCTTTCCCTTTATATCCCAGTATCCCACAAGCCCTCCCTACAGCCTTCACACATTGCTTGCCAACCTTAAGGTCATCTTATATGATTACCCCCCCATCCCTTTCCATTTTTGTTGTTGTTACTACCTCCCCCCATTGTGTACTCTTCCCCTGGGTTTTTGTTTCCCAGGTGTATTATTTTGCACTTCTTTGCATTGAATCCAAGCTACCATACTTCTGACCATTCCTCCAACCTTGCCAGGTCCCTTCTCATCCTTTCCATGCCCCCTTGTGTATCAACCCTGTTGCAGATCTTTGTGTCATCTGTAAAGAGGTATACTTTTCCTTCCAGTCCATCTGCAATGTCACTTACAAAGACATTAAAAAGGAATGGACCCAATACTGAACCCTGTGGTATCCCTCTAGTAACCTCCCTTTCTTCAAAGTGGACTCTGTTTACTATTACCTTCTGTGTTCTGTTGTCCAGCCAGTGTTTTACCCAGGCTACCACCCTGGGGCCCACTCGCAGGCTAGCTAATTTGTTTATTAATCTTTTGTGTGGGACTGTGTCAAATGCCTTGCTAAAGTCCAGGTAGACCATGTCCACAGCCCCTCCCTGGTCTACTACTTTGGTCACCCAGTCAAAGAAATTGATTAGATTCATCTGACATGACCTTCCTGCTGTGAATCCATGCTGCCTTGGGTTCTGTGCCCCACTGGCCTCTAGGTACTCAACAATTCATTCCTTCAGAAGTGATTCCATCATTTTCCTACCACAGAGGTCAAACTGCCAGGTCTGTAGTTTCCTGCCTCTGTCTTGCTCCCACTTCTGTGAAGGGGAATTACATCCACTCTCCTCCAGTCCTCAGGTACCACACCACCTTCCCATGATTTGTTAAAAAGGGTAGTTAGTGGTGTCACTAGTTTTCCCCTTAATTCTTTTAGAATTCTGGGGTAAATCCCATCAGGCCCCATTGCTTTGTCCATCTTCAGTTTTAGGAGTTTTTTCAGAATCCTTTCTTCTGTGAAAGGACTGGGATCAACACCCCTATCCAGAGTGCTTCTGTTAATTAGATTAGGTACCTCTCCCTCCTCCTCTTTTGTGAACACTGAGCAGAAGTATTCATTCAGTATCCATGCTTTTTCACTGTCCCTCTCTGCCCACCAACTGTCCATTCTTTTCAGCCTCACTATCCCTCCCTTTGTCTTTCTATGCTCCCTAATGTACCTATAAAAGGTTTTATCCTTCTTCTTAACCAAATTGGCTATCTTTTCCTCAGTTTGGGCCTTTGTGATTCTGACTGCCTTTCCTGCTTCCTTCTGCCTTAACTGGTACAGTTCTCTGTCCTGCTCCTTCTGTGTTACCTTGTACTTCTTAAATGCTATATTTTTCTCCCTAACCTTCCCCGCCACCTCTTTTGAGAACCATAGTGGCTTTTTTTTTGTTTTGATTTGTTTATTTGCTTCACACAAAGGTTTGTTGCTTTTGTGATGGCAGTTTTGATATTTCCCCAATATTGCTCTGCCCCTCCTTCTTGCTAGTGCTTTTCTAAGGCACTCTCCCATTTTGACAAAGTCAGCCCTCCTGAAGTCCAGTACCCTCCCTTTTGTATGGTTTGACTCTGTAGCTGAGTTTATCATGAACCACACTGTTTGGTGGTCACTTCTCCCCAGATGGCAACCCACTTCTAGATCTGAGATCCTCTCACTGTCCCCATTTGAGAGTTCAAGGTCTAAGATTGCTCCCTCCCAAGTGGGTTCCAACACTAGCTGCCTGAGGCATGCCCTCTGTAGGGTATCAAGAATGGCCCTGCTCTTTGATGTGGCTGCAGCAAAGGTGCTCCAGTTAACATCTGGCATATTCAGGTCCCCCATCAACAGTATCTCCCTTTTCTCTGCCATCCTAAGGGTGCCTTCTATCATATCCTTGTCCATTCCTCCCCTGAGATGGGAGTCTATATACAACCCTGTGCAGATTGTGGTGCCATTTCCAGTCTTTAAGGTGACCCACAGTGCCTCCTCTCCTCTCTGTTTACTCTTTTGTTCCATTGCTTTTATCCCTTCCTTTACATAGGGAGCTACTCCTCCCCCTCTTCTACCCTCCCTGTCCCTCCTGTAGGTTGTGTACTCTGGTATGTTAACATCCCAGTCATGGTTCTCTGTGTACCATGTTTTTGTGACTGCCACGATATCCAGGCATCCCACTTCAATCAAGGCCACCAGTTCAGGGAGCTTGTTGCCCAGACTACAGGCATTGGTACTCATTACCCTCCATTTCTTGATGGCCTTAGCCCTTTTTGCCCCATCCCTGTCCTTATTGCCTTTGTCGTTTTCTCCATTTACCCCTGTCCTTCTCCCTATTGATGTCTCTATCCCAGTGTTTACCTCACTAACTACCTTGATTTTTTTTGGGGGGCGCTAGGATTTCCCTGCTCTTTTCCAGTGCCTCCCCCTTGGCTAGTTTAAATGCTTGCCAATGAAGCATTTAAACCTATCACCTAGAATCCTGGTTCTCCTCCTGGACAGATGCAGACCATCATGCCAGTATAAGCCTGCAACAGCCCAGGTGTACCCCCAGTCCCCAATGAAGCCAAACCCCTGAGATCTGCACCAGTTTTTCAACCACTGATTGAATCCCATGGTGTGGAGTACCCTAGCCTCACCCATAGAAACATAGAAACATAGAATCTGACAGCAGATAAGGACTGCATGGCCCACCTAGTCTGCCCATTTCTCTACCTAATGGATAAGCTGCAGATCCTAGTTAACCAACAGCCTACTTCCTCCTACCCCCCCACCAGAACTGCCTTATGTCTGTCCCATGCATTCTTGAATTCCCCCACTGTTTTTGACTCTATGACCTACTCAGGAAGGCTGTTCCATGCATATACAACCCTCTCTGTGAAGAAATACTTCCTCACATTACCTCTGAGCCATCCCCCCATCTTCCAATTGTGCCCCCTTGTTCTTGCACATCTCTTTTTCTGAAAGATGCTACCCTCTTGGACTTTGTTGATTCCCTTGAGGTATTTGAAAGTTTCTATCATGTCCCCCCTTCCTCCTTTCCTCAAAGCTATGCATCTTAAGCTCCTTTAGTCTTTCTTCATATGTCTTCTGGTGCAGACCCTGCACCATTTTGGTTGCCCTCCTCTGAACAGCCTCCACCCTATCTATGTCTTTGCGGAGATGGGGTCTCCAGAACTGTACACAGTACTCCAGATGTGGTCTTACCAGCTGTCTGTACAGAGGGCCAACAACTTCCTGTTTTCTACTGGTGATGCCTTACCCTATGCATTCCAGTATCCCCAACCCTCCTTACTGCCTTCTCACATTGCTGGCCCACCTTAAGGTTGTCTGATATGGCTACCCCCGGTCCCTTTCCATTATTGTTGTTGTCAGTATCTCATTCCCCATTGTGTACTCTTCCCCTGGGTTTTTGTTTCCCATATGCATTACTTTGCACTTCTTTGCATTGAATCTAAGCTGCCATACATTTGACCATTCCTCCAACTTTGCCAAGTCTACCATGTGTGCTACTTGTCTAAGGCCCTTCTCCAACTCCACAAACTCTTTCTGCACTGCTCTGATCCCTTTCCCAGCCAGGTCATTTGTCCCTAGGTAGACAATGACATCCAACTCTCTCCCCTGTGCAGCTACTCCAGCGATCCTGAGGCTTCGCTCCCTGTCCCTCCAAGCCATGGCACCAGGCAGGCACCTTACCTACCTACCTCTCCCCTTCCTCCCCCAGTTCTATCATCCTAACAATGGAGTCCCCCACCTGGAGTTGTTTCCTTCCCCTGTAGGGTCTCATGCCACCCTCCTGTGGGTCTCCTTTGTGGAGGTTCCCAGCGTCCTCCTTGGTCTCCACTATGGGTGTCTCCATAGAGGAACAATACTTTGCCAGAACAGCATATGAATTGTTGAGAGGTACACCTGGAGGGATGCACCTCTATTCCACCACAGTCACCCTCCCTGAGCCCACTGTGATCCAACCACTCCTCTTTCTTGGCAACCTCTGAGGCAATGGTGGTGGCCCTGGTAGTCCCTGCATGGGAGAGGAGGTCCCCTAAATCCTGGCCAGCTCAGCCTGGAGATGAGCAACCTCCTCCCTCAGCCCAGAGAGGTGCCTGCAGATGGGACAACACTGCATCCTCCAGAATGTCTCCCAAAAGACTGCTGCTCCACAGCCACTGCACTGCGCCACCTCCATCATGTCTTATTTCTGGATCCTTAACTGTTGTTTCGAATACTTGCTCTTTCCTCTGTTTATTTATTTATTTATTTCCCCTCCTTTCTTACTTACTTACTTACTGCCTTTGTCCCCATGAAGCTCCTGATCTTCCTGTTCTGAGACAAGAAGTTCCTATATTTCTCAGTAGTTTCCTTAACTTGCTCAGAGTCAGACCTCCAGCAGCTAGGGGAAGGAACAGAGAGCTACTGTTTTTCTTCTAGCATGGTGAGTGTTTTGTGGGTCTGTGATCAATCCTTTCCTGCTCACAAACAGGAAGTTTATGTTGTCAATCAAATCCTGTGCATATAAAAGTAGAACTAGCTAAGGGGGGGGCTCGAGGGGAAGGAAGGAGGGCAACATAGTCCCAGAAGAGGAGTATAGTTATAACAGCAGCTCCTTCTTCTTGCAGTTTTCTGCCTGTCCTCTGCTAGAAGCTATCTAGGTCAGTTTTTAAATCCAAAATATCGGGCTTCCTTCTAGATAAGCCACTCCCCCTACTTTACAGGTCCTTCTACACCTAGATAATTGCACAGATAACACTTCTCTTCAGCCAACTCAGACAAACACCTGGATAACTGCAAAGATAATAATTCACTTTAGCCAACTCAGACAAACATACTAACTCTTTTTTTTGTTTTGTTTTTACCCTAAATTGAAGGTCCCAGTAGCAGAGTTCTAGTCCTTTAGTCCCAGTAGAGAAGTGTAGTTATGACAGCAGCTCCTTCTCCTTGCTGTTCTCTGCCTGTTCTCTCCCCACATCCAAGGCATCCTTCTGCACCACAAATGGCCTAGTGTAGTCTAGGCTGGTTAGCACAGGGGTACTGCACACAGTGTGGTTTTTAGCTGTGTAAAGGTCCTGTTACATGCTAGGTCCAATTTTACTTTCTTGGGTTCCTTTTTCTTTAACAAGCTAGACAGAGGAGCTACCAGGCTGCTGTAATTTGTTACACATTTTCTGTAGTACCCTGCAGTCCCAAGGAAGCTCCTAATCTACTTCTGGGTCTCCAGCCTGGGCCATGCTTCAGTGTTCTCTGTTTTGGCCTGGTATGGACGTAGTTGTCCCCCCCCCACTACATGTCCCAAATATGATACCTCAGCCATGTGCACCTTGCACTTTTCAGCTATGACAGTTAGTCCTGCCTTCTGTATCCTGCCCAATACTTCCCTCAGATGGGTCAGGTGCTCTTTCCAGCTATTACTGAAAATTGGAATATCATCCAAATAGGCCACTGTGTACTCTTCTGCACCCTGTAGCACCTGATTTACTAACTGTTGAAAGGTGGAAGAGACATTCTTCATCCCAAAAATTATCAACTTAAATTCAAAGAGGCCTATTGGGGTGATGAAGGCAGACGATTCCTTAGCTCTGGCAGTCAACTCTACCTGCCAGTACCCCTTCATCAGGGCTATGGTTGTTAAGTAGATCACCCCCCCCAACTTATCCAGCAAATCATCTGTCCAGGGCATTAGATGGCTGTTGGACTTTGTGACTGCACTGAGTCCACATAAAAGTGAGTAGACCCATCCAGTTTGGGGATGAGGACTATGGGCGAGGTCCAGGGACTGTGGGACTTCTGGATTACCCCTAAATCCACCATTTCCTCCACTTCCCTCCAATAATCCTTTAGGATGGTCTCAGATATCCAGTAGGCTGTCTGTCACATGGGCAGTTGCGTCCCCATGTCCACATCATGGGTCACTAAGGGGGTTCATCTGGGCTTGGCCATAAATAAAGGGGCAAAGTCCTCTAAAACCTCCCTCACTTCCTGGGTCTGTTCTGGAGACAACTTGGGCAACAGCTTGATTGTCTCCACAGATGACTCCCACTTGCTTTCCTCTAGCAAGTCTAGGAGGGAGTCTTCCTGATCTGTCCTGTCAGCAGGAGGTCACAGGGCAAACATCATGTCAGTCCTAGTTACATATGGCTTCATCATAGTGACATGGTAGATCCTTATAGGTATGTCTCCTGTCCAGCAGTTCCACAATATAGTTCATGTCAGTGACCTATCTGACTACCTTGTATGGTCCTGCCCACTCAGTCTGCAGCTTGTCCTTCCAGACTGGAATGAGGACCATTACTTCCTGACCTGTGCTGTATGAGTGGGCTTTGACTCTGCAATCATAACAGACCTTTTGCTTCTGCTGACAGGTTGCTTTCACTATTCTCTCCTTCAGGAGACACAGGCTGGGTGTAACCCTGGCACTGGGTATCTGAAGGGCCACACTACTCCTGCCTTCTAGGCCTAACCAAGGTTGAGGGGCCTGGGTTCCTAAGCTTTACTTTAAATTGGTTCTTTCTGAAGATATAACATTAAATGTTCACTGCCTCTACCCACAGCATACTTTTAAGTGGGCTAGCTTTAACCTGGTACAACCATCTGGGATGCTGTACCCACCCACATATCATAAAGCCATCCCAAGCATGACCCAATAACATTTCCCCACATTAGAGACAATTTGCAGTTATTAACTCTCTATATTAATATGCTCATGACACAGGATTATACAAAAACTTCAAACAATTTATTTACAGGGGGAGGACTAGGATGGGTGAATGGAACAGAGGTTAAACTATTTACAATTAATTAGGTGGATTGGTTTGTTTTAATTGGCATGAGTCACATAATTATCTAGCACTTTGCCTTCATGCATTAATCACAGTAGCACCCACAACCTCTGAGACAGTCAGAGCCCTGGCTATCTATCTGGCTAGCTGCAATTAGAAAGATGACACAATCAGCAGAAAACAGTAGCACATACCCACACTGGAACCAGTTCCCCAAACAGTGTAAGACCCTGCAATCTCCCGCATTAATCTGGGTACCCAATAATTAACAGTTCTTAAAGGTGCAGGCCTGTTGTTTAAAGCAGCTGTACGTTGGTCGGCTAGTTCAGGCTGTTAAAGAAAGCAAGCAGATTAAACATATGCAACACGCTTGTAAACTTAAAGCAATTGTATCCATGGCTGGATGGCCCAGTCTATTTAAATACTTTAACTATGTACATGTCCCCTTTAGATTTTGAGGCAGGGCATGGGTCCTGTATACTCACAGATCAGAAGTCATGCAAGCAATAATACCCGACAGAGTGGGTGGTATTGGGCAATACGAGACTGCCCAGGGGCGTAATGAGGCCCGATACCGCAGGCGGAGGGCCTTATAGCCCCTGGAAGGTCCGGTATTGCCCATACTACCTACCCTGGAGGGTATTATTGTGCTTAGAAAATGGGCTATTTGTGATCTTTTTTAATAAAATAATTTAAAATGTCTCAAATTTGCTCAAAAAAGTTGTTTAAAGTAATAGAAAATATGTAGTTGTAAAGTAATCCCTGTACTGGTACAGCTACCAGCAGAGGGTGCTTTTGTCTTCAATACTCTGTTTTGTGTGCCTTCATACCTGCTTGAAAGCTCGTTTTCTTGTGATGCCTGCTTTACAGCTGGTTTCCTCGTGTCCCCATTTGTTTTGTTTTGCTTGATTCTCTTGTCTAAAGATATGGGGAAATATGGCAAAATGGATTAGTTGCAGCCTGGTCACTGTATTACCACTGAGTTAATAGAGCGACTGCTCGCTGATCGTAGCAGTCAGGTACAGTACAACAAGTAGGGAGAGGCGCGCGCTACACATTTAAAAATGCTGACAGGTGGTTCTGTGAAGCTGGTTGGTTTGACGACTTTAGTTTTGGTATTGTTGGAGCAGAGAATTCAGGGGAGCAGTTTGAGGGCTATTGTATGTAGAGCCGTTGTCGACTATGGTTCAGAAATGGAGACTATTCTGGGAGCCTCTGATGAGCGAGTGGTGACAGCAGGGGTTTAATGAAAAACCAAAAACTGGATAAGCTGCATAAAAAACAGTGACAGGTACAGAGATTTGTTTCGTGAGTGGCTGTGACTTGTGTGAATGGGCGGCTGTGAAATTTAAGATTCAGGCTGGCACAGGAGTCTTCGGGGGACCACTATCTCTCGCTTAGTGAGAAAAAAAATGGCAGCCATTTGAAATGCTAAATGGGCATTTTAGCCAATTAGTAGGCAAGTTGGGCACCAAGATACTTCACTTGGTTGGCATGGCTGGTACTTTTAACTTACAGGGCTCTCACCGTAAGTTAATGTACCCCATGCCAGCCAATCAGGTTTCAGCATTTTTTTTGTCCATTTTCTAACATCAGTTGGTCACAATCAGGTTGTAGAGGAAGGTTTAGGGTGATTACAGCAGGTGGACTCTGATTCCTGAGGCTAAACTGCCAGCAACGGCTTATAGCCAGGTAACTCCTTTTTGACTGCAAGGATCTGCTTTTGCAGTTGGAACAACACTTCAGCTTCTGGATGCAGGGTCCTCTCTGGGCTGAAATCACTCTCTGGCTAACTCCAAACTGGAATAGGAGCCAACACGTTTCAACCCCATGTCTGGGCTATACCCTTCAGGGAAAACACTTATGGCAGCGCCCTGGGGTGGCACATTACTAGGCTGTGTCCCAAACCCAATCCACAATGCATACATTGCATTCAGCACATTTAAACATCAGCATGTTTATATTTGAATTGTCACAATCTTCTAGCCATGTGCACAATATGGCAGACAATGACTCTTTTACTAGTCAGGTTAGAGTCTTAACACCACAGCGCATGCCCAGAGATTTTAGGGACAAGCAATTGCACTCTACACAGCACAGTGCACATGACCACAGCCAGGTCATGGCTCCCCAAGCAGATCATAGGAGACAGACTCTTTAGCATGGGTGATTTCCCCTAAGGCTAGGGTGACCCAATTTCTCACAGTCTATATCAAGCAAACTCTTTTTTCATGATGCACTGTACTTTGACTTGATACTTCAAAACAGTTACACTCAGCTTCTCTCAGAATATACCACCAACATCTCAGTCTCTGGTGGCTTTGCTGGAGTTAACAGCTATCACTGGGCGTCATGGCATCACAGGAAAAAAGTCCCTTTTGGCAGTGCTGGCATTAGCAGCTCCACTGGACAAATACTGAACCTCACAGGCAATGTCAGGAAGAGCCCCAGCTCTGAGTACTCCAATTCCAGTCTTGTAGGCACTAATTAAATCAGACACATTTATATACTCAACTGGACCCTTTTCTGGAATATGATTGCATTCAGGCCTGGATGAGTCTCACCAAACCTGATGTATTTGGGATTACTGAATCCTGGCTGAAAACAGCCATGCCTGATCTAGCCATTAACATCCCCCTCTTATAACATTTACAAAACTGATAGACAATCAAGGGGAGGGGGAATCACCATATATGTTACAGACACATTTTCAGCCTCCATTGTGGATTCCACAACTGTCCCCAAATAATTTGAAAGCCTGACCTTAAAGATCTCTTTGCCATTCGACGAGCCCATTATAATCACCAGCGGCTATAGACCCCCTTCAGGAGGTCTTCAGTTATTGGAACACTTGAGCAAGTTGCTGAAAGCTTCTAACCATGAAGCAATTATCCTGGGTGACATTAACCTGGACTGGTACTCCCCTTGCTCCAAACCGCTCAAAGATTGATGTGATATCTATGACCTCTCTTAGCTAATCCAGGAATTCACTCACCCTAACCTAAAAAACACCAGACAACGGTACCTTATTGGACAAGCCACATCAATTTCTGCATGTTGGAGTCTTCCACAACAACTTAAGTGACCATAAGGTTATCGCATGCATGCGGACCACTGTCATGCCTGCCACCCCCCAACCTCAAAAGAAACCTGCATAACTTCAATCCCTTGGCCTTCCTGTCTGACCTAGCATCAATCAGATAGCAAGACTTCTACCTTGCACCTACCATCTCTGAAGCTTATAATATTTTCCTTAAGTAGGTTATGGAGGTGATAAATGTGCATAGCCCTAGGGGAAAGGGAACAAGGAAATGCTTCTGCCCCTGGTTCACCCATTCCCTCAAGACAGAACTACATAAGAGAGACGCTCTATGGAAAAGGGCATGCAAGACCAAGTTGCTGGTCGATTGGATCACATTTAGGGCTGCAAGAAACCACTGTAGAAAGCTTATTAGGGTCACTAAAGCTGATTACTTCAAGGCTGCTCTGGATTCATCAACACACAATGCAGCAAATTTCTGGCAAATCCTGAAAGACATAGAGGGACATAACCATGGAATATCCCTACCCTCTAAAATCATAAATGGCAATACTGTGTTTTCCACTAAGCAGGATATTTTATTCAAATTAAACAATCATTTTGCATCAGCAGAGCTTTGCATTCGATACATCTCCTGCAAATTACTTGAGAGATCAGCTTCGGGACCCAGCCACCACTTCCCTACCCTCCTCCTTCAGTGAGTCTGCATCCAAATTTTCCTTCAACACCATCACATACAAGCAGGTCAAAGACCACCTCCTGGCCTTGGATACCAAAAAAAGGGCAGGAGCAGATCTCCTTGAACCTCTATACTTAAAAATGGGGTACCACTGCTTGGTCGCTCCTATTACCCACCTGTTCAACTTATTCCTCTCTCAAGGGTTGTTACCTGGCCAATGGAAAGTAGTCCATGTCATCGCACTTTTTAAATCAGGTGACCCTTGCAATCTCAACAACTACTGCCCTATTTCATTACTGCCCACACTGTCTAAGCTTCTTGAAAAACTTGTCAATAGTCAACTGAAACTTTATAGAAATGCTCAGTCCTCTCCAATCAGGTTTTCGGCCTAAGCAGAGTACCATCTCTGCATTGGCAAAGGTGACCAATGATTGCAAAGTCACCCTAGACTCCAAAAACTACATCAGTGCCATGTTCCTGGACCTAAGTAAGGCCTTCAACACGATGGATCACAGTAAACTCTTAACCACACTTTCCAACATTGGGTTCGACCACACTGCTCTAAAATGGTTTAGTAGCCACCTCATAGGCAGGAAACAATAAGTAAACATTCAAGATGACACCCCCCTAACCCTGCTAAGAGGCATCCCACAAGGGTCTGTCCTTGGGCCCCTACTCTTTGCCATCTATATCAATAACATAAACGCCAATATTAATGTGGCCAGTGTGCATCTCTTTGCAGATGACACTGTGCTGTACACGGCCAGACCCTCACTTGCGATTGCTTGCTCTGATTTGCAATAAGACTTCAACATACTCCAGTGTAATCTCTTACAGCTGAAATTATTACTTAATGTTAAAAAGACTAAAACTATGTTTTTCTCCCCATTCTGTCAACCGGTAACTTCCACCACCATAGCCTATAAACCTCTAATCTTGACACTGCTTGGGGAATCACTTGGTACTGTTGATAAGTTTAAATATCTTGGCCTTTGGATAGACACCAAGCTTTCTTTTTCATTACATTTGGACAAAATTGCCAAAAAATTAAAGCAAAGGCTGGGAATCTTCTACCGTGTAAAGCACCTTCTTACCCAAAAGCCAAAGTACAGTTAGTGAAGACGTTTCTCCCCTGCTGGATTATGCAGACTTCATCTACAAGCACTGCTCCCTGTCATCTATCTCAAAGTTTGATACTCTGTACCATAGGGCTATCAGATTTATCACTGGTGTCCCCTTTAACACACACCATTGCATCCTTTATGGCCTATTTGGCTGGCAGTCCTTGAAAACTAGAAGAGCAAAAAATGCTGTCCTTTGGATCTTTAGGGCCCTCACCAACAGGTTACCCAAATATATCTCCAATCTCTTCGCCAAGTCGAAGGGTGCTTACTCCCTTAGAAAATATGACTACAGCATGCTCAAAACTCCTAGAGCTAAGACACATTTTGGTGTTTCCTCCATTAACTACACTCTCACTACCCTCTGGAACGCTACACAAAAAATGTTAAAACTCACAAATCTAGTTGGGTTGTTTTCCTTCAAGAGCCAATTAAGTCACTCACTTCAAGAAATGTGCAGCTGCAATATTTAATTCCTGCATCCCACCCAACCTGTGCTAAGTCGATCTCCTCCTGCACTTATCCCAGCTGCCCTAGCACATCCTCTCCCACTCCCTGTAAACTCCCACCTTCCTTCTGTTTTCTCACTGTAACCCATTGTCCTCCCCACCCCTTACTCCCCAACTACCCCTACCTACCCCTGCCCACCTTGCCTTCGACTGATGCCTCAGCCCCCCTACCACTGTATCTGCCTTGGTACATGTCTCTGCTTATGTAGAGTTTTCTCCCTTCTCACCTCCTCCCTGCTTCCCTCCCCTCATCTAACCCCTTTTTCCTTCCTAATTCCCCTCTTACCAGCCTCCTCCCAAATGCCTAGTGTACACTCATTCTCTCTCTCTCTCTCTCTCCCCCCCTACTATTTGCCCTGTCCTCTACACCTATCCTCCCCATCTACCCATTTCCTATTTAGCACTATATATATATATTGTACAAAATGTTTACACTTTATCACCTATGTCTACACCATACTTAATGTCTACACTGTTTATACCTATGCTTACAAACCTATGATTGCACTGTACATATTGCACCCTTTGCGCTGTTGCATATTGTACCTATGTCTATATATCATGTCTTCTTGTTTCCCTAAAAATAAGTACATTCTGTATATAATGTTCACCCAGGATCACTTTGTAAATGAATTTTTCTCAAAGGTGTTCTCCTGGTAAAATAAAGATTGATTGATTGGTCACTAAGTAGATGTCCACCCTGTCTGGCTTTGGTTAAATTTAAGGTCCAGACAGTTACAATCAGTAAATTCTGGGCTTCAATGCCCCTTAAAGATTCCTCACACTTGCACTTGTTAGAAACAGTTTACTCACTCAGGTTACTTGCAGAAAAGGCTTTCTTTTCTCCGAGGTTTCAGACGTCATCAGCACTCTCACTGCTGAGGCAGACGTGCTTGCAACTCTCTCACAGCTGAAGGTTCAGGTTGACCCACGTTTTCCCAAAAACTTGGAAAGGTGCTGGCCAGCCCTGGAGGACAATTTCTAGCAACTCCCAGGCTAGCGACTTTTGTTGCCTGTAGCCACTTTGTCTCTCTGGTAGAAGAAAGCCCCGCTCCCTTGTGGAGGAGCTCGCACTGGATTACTAGGCCCATTCTGGAGCACAGGGCCAGAGCCCCCAACCCTGTGGGGGGCTCCTGCTCAAACACTACTCAGCCTGCAAAGCACTGTCTTTTATGAAGCTCCCCAGAGGCTCCCAATTGGCTTACCTATTTGTGGCTCCCTCGATAGTTGGCTGATCCTGCTTGTCAGTCCAGAAAATGAATATTCATTAGCCTCACTTGATCCACAATAGGCTCCCTGTTTTGGTGCCTGAAATTAAGTCCCTGTAACTTCCTCATAAGCCTTTTGTAATGTCCCCATGAATCTCTGGCACAAGTCACACAAGTCCTATCATACTAATAAACTAAGAAGCCAGCAGACTAGACCCTATGATCTATCAAGTCTGCTGTATAATAGGTGCCTTCCCAGGGCACCATTTTTAGCCCCCCTCCCTCCCTACAAGGTCCCCCACCCCCCAACGGGGCTCTGGGATGCACCCTCCCCCATACTTATCCCAGTCTTTCTTGAACCCCACACAGTTGTAGCAGCCACCAACTTCCAGGGCAGCACATTCCAGGGCTCCACCACCCTCTCAGCGAAGTAGCATCTCCTTGTTTCCCCCTCAGTCTCCCCCTGTCCAGCCTCATTGAGTGTCCTCTGGTGGTCACTACCTCCCTCAGCTAAAACACCCACTCAAGGCTTACCCTATTCATTTATTTGAGATATTTGAAGGCCTCTATCATATCCCCCCTGTTCCTTCTCTCTTCCAGTGAGAACAGGTTGAACTCCTCCAGTCTCTCTTCATAGGGCCTTTCCCCTAGTCCCAGTATCATCCTGATTGCCCTCCTCTGGGACCCTTTCCAGAAGAGCAATGTCCCTCTTTAAGTAGGGACGACAGAACTGCATACAGTATTCGAGGTGTGGTCTAACCATGTAACTGTATAGCAGAAGGAGCACCTCTCAACTTTTTGAGGTTATCCATCTGGCTATGCAGCCCAGCATTTTATTTGCTTGGGCTGCAGCCCTCTTATACTGCTATAAGTTATTCATTTTGTCATCCACCACCACCCTGATGTCCTTCTCCCTCCCAAAAAAACTGCAGTGTCTCTCTCTCCCCCAATGTATAAACATGAGCTGGGTTTTTGGACACCAGGTGCAGAACCCTGCACTTCCCAGCATTAAACTTTAGGTCCTCCTGGAGAGCCAGTTTCCCCTCCTCCCTCTCTACCACCATCCACAGCTTCGAGTTATCTGGGAAAGAGGATCATCCTGCTCCTGATACTGCTTCTGATGTCTATGATATAGGTGTTAAACAGGAGTGGGCCCAGTACCGACCCCTGTGGGACACCACTAATGACTCTCTTGGGGGATGAAACTTCCCCCCAACCCTCACCTTCTATTATCCATCTGACCATCTGTCCCCCCACCCCCATATCATCCAGCTTCTCCAGCAGCCCAGGATGTGGCACTGAGTCAAATGCCCTGCTAAAGTCTAGAAAGAGGATATCCACTGGCCTGCCCTGATCCAGCGCTCTCATCACCCATTCATAGAACTCCACCAGGTTGGTCTGACATGATCTTCCCTTAACAAACCCATGCCGGCGAGCATCTAGGTGACCCCATGCCTTCAGAACCTCCTCCAGCCTCTCCTTCAAGATGACCTCCATCACTTTGCCCATTACCAACATCAGGCTAACTGGCCTATAGTTTCCCGGCTCCTCTCGTGAGCCACCCTTGTGTATAGGCACGATATGGGCTATTCTCCAGTCATGAGGCGCCCACCCCAACTGCAGGAAGGAGGTTAAAAAGGTCTGTCAGGGGTGCTGCCAGGATATTAGCCAGCTCTTGAAGCACCCTGGGATGGATCATATCAGGGCCCAGTGCTTTATCCACTCTTAAGGCCTTGAGGGCATCCCACACCCTCCCACTGTGGATTTCAGCATCCATTTTCCTGACTTCATCTTCCGGTTCCCCATCCCCCCACTTGCAGAGCCGCCCCCCTGTCCTCGATGGTGAAGACCGAGGCAAAAAAGTCCTTTAGTACATCCGCCTTCTCCCCTGCCTTCTCCACCTACCCACTCCCCACCCTCAGTCTACTAATCTTCCTCTTCCCTTTTCTTCTTTCCCTGATATACCTGAAGAACCTTTTTTCCCCCTTCTTATCCCCTGTGCCAATGTCAGCTCTACCCCCGCCTTGGCCACCCTCACCATCCTGGTGACGCTCCTGGCTGCCTTGTCATACTCCTCCTTGGATGTAGCCCCTCAAGAATGTTTGCATCTGTTATAAGCAGTCTATTTCTCCCTCACTGCATCCTGTACCTCCCTTGTCCACCAGCTCAGACTTTTAGCTTTGCCCCACTTGAGTCTGTCCTTCATGCAGGCATTGGTAGCCTTCAGGAGCCCCTTTTAATAATCCCCCACCAGGCCTTCATGCCCATGCTTGGACTGATCTCATCTAGATAGCCCCTAAGGACCCTCTCCATCCCCCTGAAGTCACCCCTCTAAAATCAACCACTGATATTTTTGTGTGTTCTACCCAGCCCCCTAGGTCAAGAGAGAACCAAACTGTGGCGTGATCACTTCCAGCCAGTGGGTCCCCACCATTAGATCACTGATAAGCTCCTGGCCAAAATTCTGGCTTTCCGATTGGCTGTTTCTGCACTAAAATGGCTGCTTAATACACAGTTCCTTCACAGATTCACTCAAAATAAAAGTTCTGGTGCAGCCAGGTTAATTAACTACTTTATATTTTTGCTTGTCCCACAGTTCAATAGCCACATGTGTCTCCTCCTCATCACTGCCCTGCTTTAGTCTGTCTCTGTAATCTTTAGCCTGTTGCTGCTACTGTAACTCAGTGCCCCCAGGCAGCAGACAGTCATTTCATTAGAGTCCCAAACATTAGCGATCTGGAGCAGCCAGCAAATCATATTTTAAACTGTCCCTGCTTTGTTCAGTTGCTTCTTTAGTGTCCTCTCATGTACTACCATTATTTCGCATTTATTTTACCCCCTTGCACCTGCCACTACTATTGCAATGTACAGTCTCTTGCAGTGGACAGGCAGCTCATTAATATTCATTAAGGCTCTCATATTTATTTATTTATGAGGCCCCACACCCAACACTTCTCAGCAGTCTTCGCTTGAAATACAAAGAGGGCTCTCTTGGCCTTTGCTGAGGTCACTGGTGCCCAACCAGGTGAGGAGGGACACCAGGACCACCAAGCTATCTCCAGATTGACCGAAAAGTTGGTGATAGGGAGATCAAATGTGCAAGTCGCGCATGCGTGATCGCCGCTCAGCACCAGAGTCATATAACAAAGATTGGCGAGTTTGCCTCTGGCATCTGAGCCAAAAACAGGCTGAAATGAAGCACTGGGCTACTCAGGGGTGGATTTTGGAGCACCCATGGACTCAGGCTGTGTGGTAAATGCAGGGAGAAAAATCAGGAGACCTGGCAGGCAAAGAGGAGGTGCTCCAAGAACAGGAGCACCACAGGAGAGACAAACGGGCAACCAAGGTAAGCTCCCATTTGGAGGGGGGCCACATGGGGAACCATCCTCCTATTTTTTTCCACAGGGGCTTCTGTGGGGTTCAGGGAATTACAAGTGGCCTTAGCCGTCTGACTACAGGTAACTGCACACACACTGCCCCTGTTGGAAAATGTTCCCTTGAATCATATCCAGGGCAAGGTTGTCTGCCAGTGCTACTTTCTGCACCCTCTCTCCTGTCCCACTCTAATCCAGGAGAACACTAGCTAGTAGCAGGGTTTTCTTCTCCCCAGTGAATCCTTTTACAGTTACAAACTGATTCGGTATAAGCTGTTCAGGCCCAACCAGATCCCCTTTTACCAGGGCAAGAGATGCCCCTGTGTCCCTTAACCCGTGGGTCTGAACCACATTTCCAGTAACCAGGTATATGTGCTCCCTCATGTTCACAGGCATACTCTCAGGGATACACAGTGCACCCACTTCCTTTTGAGGTACACTTTGTCCCCTCTGTGCCTTTTTAGGATACTGTCTAGCAAGATGCCTTGGCTGCTTACAAAACCAACATTCATCACCTTTTTTGCCCCAAGACATCTCTTCTTGATAACTTGGGGCTTCCCCCTTTCTGAAGAGATAGTGAGGATTTTAGCTCCCCTGAAGGCTTGCTTTTCCCTTTTTGCCCTGCAGCACCTGCTCCCCCACTTCCTTTCAGAGCAGGTCTGCTTCTGGAATAGTGATCTGAGAGCTCAGCCGCTTGCTGTGCTGTTTTTGGATCTCAGTCCTCTAGCCAGGTTTTCTGCTCTGCTGGGCAAGCCCTAAAGAACTGCTCTAAAAGCACAACCTCCTCAATTTTCCCCACAGAGTTTGCTTCCACCCCCTCCCACCAATGTTTCAAAAACTGTTGTTGCTTGACGATGAGTTCCTCAAAGTTCATGTTGAACCACTTCCGCAGGTTTTGGAATTTCACCCTGTAGGCCTCAGGAGTTAGTTCATACTTTTTCAGTAAAGCAGTTTTAAGTTTCTCATAGTCTTTATTGTCCTCATTGTCCATTTGGCCTAGTGCCTCACACCCATTGCCAGTCAGCAGCGGGGATAGCTGAAAACTCCAGACCTCCTCGGCTATCTTGGCCTGAATACAGACCTTTTGAAACAAATTAAGAAATTCATCCATATCCTCCACCTCTTTAAATTCTGCTATTAATTTGGAATTGAATTTATACCCCAGCCCTGGAGTTTCAGATTTGCCCCTGTCACTTACCTGGTCTGGTGCTGGTGGTTGCTGAATTTGAAGTGCAAAGTGTTCTTAGAAAAATAATTGAAAATCTTAGCTCTTGGTCCAGAATTCTGGAAAATGTTTCTGCTGTCTTAGTAGCAGGATAGGGTCAAAAGTGTAGTCTCTTTCACTAAGTCAAAAGGCAAAAAGGCTCTGATAACCTCCTGCACCTTTGTTTTAAGGGAGTCAAAAGGGCATAAGAACATATGAAATTGCCAGCCGATACAGGCCTAGTGGTCTGTCTAGTCTGCTCGATAGTGCAGCACTTCAGTCTTTCAGACTGGAGCTTCCCCCCTTGCCTCCCCCCATTGATTTTGCCCATGTATCTTTCAGTCAAACCCCCTGCCCCCATGTTTGAACCCTCCTCCTGAACTTGTTTCATCTCCCTTTTGAAGCTGCCCACAATCCACAGTGATAGCACCTCCTCCGGCAGCGCATTCCACCCTGCCACCACCCTTTCAGTAAAAGAGTGCCTCCTAGTTTCCCTCCTCAATCTGACTCCTTCCAACTTCAGACTGTGCCCCCTGGTTTCCCTTCCACCTTTTAATTTGAAAATACTTCTGATGCTTACTTTGTTTATACCCTTCAGGTACTTGAAGGTCTCAATCATATCCCTTCTCTCCCTTCTGTCCTCCAGTGAATACATATTTAGCTCTCTCGGTCTTTCTTCATAAGGTTTATCTCCCAATTCCAGGATCATTTTCATTGCTTGGCGCTGTACCCTCTCCACAGCTTGATGACCTTTTTCAAGTAGGGGTGCCAGTACTGTCTGCAATACTCCAAGTGCAGCCTCACCAGAGACCTGTACAGGGGCAGGATGACATCCCCTCTCCTAGAGATAATTCCCTTTTTGATGCACCCCAGCATTCTGTTGGCCTTTGCCGCTGTCTTCCTGCACTGGGTTGAGTGGTTCATTTCCCCTGTAACTAATACACCCAGATCATTCTCCTCCTTTGACTTGGAAACTGCACTCCCCCAACCAGTAACTATTTCCTGGGTTCCTGGCTCTCAGGTGCATGACTTTGCACTTCTTGGCATTGATCCCAAGTTGCCATGTGTTAGACCAGTCCTCCAGTTTTGCCAAATCCTCCTGGAGTACAGTACTGCCTTCCCCTCCATCAACTTCTGCACAGATCTTGGTGTCATCGGCAAAGAGACTGATTTGTACTCTATCCCTTCTGTGATGTCAGCAATGAAAACATTAAACAGCACTGGTCCCAGTACCGAACCACGTGGGACCTCACTTTTTACTGCCCTGGGCTCAGATACTTCACACCTCACTACTACTGTACCTTCTTCTGTCTATTCTGCAACAGCTCCTGACCCATCTAATCAGTTTCCTCCCTGCTCACAGGTTGCTCAGTTTGCTGGTCAGCCTACCATTCAGCACTGAATCAAAGGCCCTTCTTAAGTCCAGCAATAGGACATCCACCACATGCCCCTTGTCCAGTGCCCACATCACCCAATCAAAAAAGTCCAACAGGTTCATTTGGCAGGATCTGTCAGAGACAAACCAGTGCTGTCTGCTGTCCTGGAGAGTTTATCCTCCAGAAATCTTACCAGCCTTTCCTTGAGGATACTGTCCATTAGCTTTCCCACAATTGAGGTTAGGCTGACTGGTCTATGGTTCCCTGTTTCAATCTTGGGCCCACTCTTATGCAGATACACCACATGCACCACCCTCCAATCCCTGGGTATGCATCCCATTTCCAGAGAGGTGTTGAACAGGTCCACCAATGACCCACCAGGACTACTGCCAACTCTTTCAGTACTCTGTGAATACAATCCAGCCCAGGTGCCTTATCAACCCTCAGGGACTTAAGGCCCTCCAATACCCTTCCCTCTGTGATTTCCCCATTTGTGATCTTCACCCTCCCTTCCACCACTCTGTCCTTCCCTTTAGATATGGGCCTGTCCCTCTCCTTGGTGAATACCAAACAGAAGTACTCATTAAGTACTTTGGTTTGCTCTTCTCCCTTTTCTTCCCACTCACTGCAATTCTTGATCCTAACAATCTGATCCTTACTCTTTCTCTTCTCCCTCATGTGCCTGAAGAAATCCTTTTCACCTTCTTTGAGCCCCTGGGCCATTCTCAGTGCTCTTGATGTCTTGGCTGCCCTTACTGTTCTACTCACTTCACTGGATTTCCTCATATATTTCTCCCTGTCCTCTTCCCTATTGGATATTTTGTAGGTTCTAAATGCAGCTCTGTTTTCTCTCATCCTCTCCACTACCTCCTTGTTCATCTAGGTCAGCTTCTTGGTCCCGGCTTTTTTGCTCTGGCTTTTTTTTTTTTACCTTTATGTTTATTAGTTTGACAAAACAAGCATACAGTTACATTAGCAACATTTAATATTACAGTAGTATATATATATATCAGCGAGGGCACCACTCCTCTTAATACTTTCAGTTTATCCATTAAATGTTAAAAGATACATCCTAGGAGGGGATAACAAGTAATATTTAAGCAATATACCATGAGAGTGTGTGGGTGATGCCAGGATTTATCCATGCCTGGTGTGTTTGGTCATGAGGCCAAAGGCTGAGTGAACAAAACACGCGCGTCAGGCAAATCTGCATCACCCACCTCCGAGTAAGGATATTGTGATTATACAACATTCCCTATACTTTTGTAAGAAAAAATAAAGAAACATTTTTTTATATAGTTTAAGTATTTTTACACCATATAAAACTAGTTCCCTGTTGCTAGCAAGAAAAGTGAGGATACTCCCCCAAATTGAGATTATAATAACAGTATGTTATTGTATTTATTGATTGATTGATTGATTGATTTTTAACAGAGAAACTACTGATGTATATCTGCAGAGACAACCGCAAGACTGCTACGGGGATAGAGGGTGTCAGACTCATTTACTCTATTCAGTTTATGGCAGGTGTCACTGAATTGCAGAATGATATTTTTTTCTTCTCCTTTTAAGTTTTGTACTCTGCTAGTTATTTAAATCCTTTGTACTCTGTTACTGTGACAGCCCTGGTGAACTCCGGCTGGGTGTTCCTAAAGTCAGTGGGGGAGGGAGGGTGGGGGCACGTTGGCAGTTTCGGTGGAAGTGATTTTAAACATTTCTGCTCTGATATCATGACACCCCCATGTTATGTTGAGATAAAGAGACACATATATAAAATAGTTGGATGCTTATTTTGTTTTTTAATTTAAAACATAAAATCTGAGCTGGGTGCAGTTGTGGCTCATGAACTGCTCTTCTGGCTATGTGATAGAGCATACTAAGAGTGCTAAGGAGCTGCCCTCTTGTAGCATCTGTTTCCAGGTAGAGTTTTGTCCCAAGTTTTGTGGTGGGGACAGTCTGAGGTTTTTTTATTTTTATTTTATGTGAATAGGAAACTGGTTAATTGAGGGCATCGGAGCATGTAATTGTGAAGGGAGGATCCCTTGGTCCAGAGGTGAATGTGAGCAGATGATATTGTGTGGGGACAGAGTGGAGACAGTATTGAACAAAAAAAAAAGCTCAGAAAGTTCAGAGGTGAGCCTGGTGGAAGGGATTATGGGACAAAGAGTTAATGGCACTATTTTATACCTGATTTGGATTTTGCGTTTCTTTATATTTTTTTAGAAACAGTTGGTACTGCAAAATGCGGAGTTCTGTGACTCAGCATTTCACAGTCCATCACTATCTTTGCCAGTGTTCTGTTTGAGGATCGGAGTGATTTCAGAGGGGGTTCATGATGTAGCTGACTAACAGCTGGCACCTTTTTCCATGGGGTGATGCTAGGATTTACCACGGCTAGACGGTGCCAGCCAGCCAATCTGAATGTTGTATTTATTTAGCCATTGTATAATATATAATTATCCATAGTGCATTTCATTTGCTATATGAGAAGCTCATGAACTGCATGGTGCCTAACTAGGAATTATTCATAGTCTGTCGAGTCCAATGTCCATCCCACAATTTGGCGAGGTTTCGCCATGCCTATCCAAAGGAAATACACTTAAGAGTGCTAAAAGAAAGAATGATAAAGACTCCACTGCTGAAAATTAAACTCCCAGATTTAACAGCCACTACAGCAACAATTGCTACATAAATGGTGCTCAAATATGTTAGGCAGCATTTAGATGCCATGCTGCAACATTAAATGTAAAGAAGGAATAAGACGCTGAACTGTAAGAGGGGCAAACAACAATACTGCCCTGAGACAAGACTTAGGTATCCCACTGCTGTTTGATATAGGTCTTTACTTAGGGGGTAAAAGAATCTGCTGTCCCAAGTCCATATGTTTGTAACCAGAAATCTGGTTAAAAGATACAGAGGGATTCAGAATGCTTACCTGGGGTTCTAAGACATCCCCTAGCCCATTCCCAAAACAGTCCCATGGCTACAAACTGAAATCTTTTATAGTTCAGGGATTTTCTTCATCCAACAATTGGTCATCTTCTTCAACTGCTCTTGGTCAGGAAGGGGCATTCTTTTGGCACCACTTCAGGACCACCGCAGGTTCAGAGAAGAGATAAACGTAGCTCAGGTGTATGATCCTCAGGCAGGCCAGGAAAACCAGGCCATGTGGAACTCCCACCTCTCATAGCATCGTCCTCACTCTGTCAAACCTTTTTCTTTCCTGCCTAGTGGCATGAGACAGATCAGGAAACATCCGTATCTCCTGATCATCATGTAACAGAGATTTTTTTCTGATGAACCAGGGCAAGCAGGTTGTCTTGAGAGCCCACTCCATTGATTACAATCACTACTGTGTGTGGGACCTCTGGATTATCTGGACAGTCTGAAGGGTGACCAGGTAGGCCTTCTGAAACTTCTGAACCATTGGACTCACCTCCTCCCCCAGCTGCTGTATGAGACATTCTTGCAGGAAAAGAACCAGGTGATCACCAGTATGCTGACTGTATCGCGACACCATTATAGTGAACACATCTATGCTGACAACACTGAAAGTTCACTGTAATGGTCCACCCAAGACCCCAGCACTTTGTCTCCCAGTCCTGCACCCCCTCCCCGAATCAACTCCAACTCAGAGTTGGAATCCATTAGATCGAGGGGTGCAGGGGACAGAGCCCCCCACATGTGCGGGTTTGGGGTGTGAAGCCTACTGATGGAAAAATGACCAGGGTCTTCTGCTGTTGCACCTGGGTAATGCCCCCTATCATCCCACATACACCTTACACTGCATTCCTGGTTTATTATACTGTGATACTGCTATTTTGCACTAACATGTAGATTTAGGCACCTATCATACTAGCATGAGTGTCAGGCATGTGCTTTGCTGCTAATATATGCTAATGTTTACATCCTTTATAGGATTATATCATGCATGATTCATTATACCTCACTATAATGCATTATCTTTGTCTTTTACATATATTCCATATATAATCTACCTAATTTCTGATATGATGACTCTGAGGGCTCATCAGTGACTACTTTATACACTATAGCCCAGATATTCAAAAGGGTTGTGCCCCAGCACAATACTCAAAAGGGAAATGCGCCTGGCACAAATCCCGATGCGCTGGAGCACATCAGTAATGTATGCAGGCATAGGTAAGGTGGGCATGCCCATGCATACTCTGCACATCCTGATATCAGCCCGGGATGTGCTGATCCATGCATGCACAACCCCTACTTGCGCTGCACAAAGTTGATAAAAAAAAGGAGCAATGGCCGGCCACCCACAGGTCAGCTGCAATGTTGCAGGGTGCAATATGGCAGCTGCCACCTGTGAGTGGCCACCAACTCCTGCTGCACCTCCGTGGCGTCCCCCACCATGCCCGATTGTGGGCATTGGTATTAAAAATATAGAATCCTATATCCCTAGTGGTCCAGTGGACCACTGTTAGCCTGATCGTGGGCTTAAGTAAAATAATACAGATTCCTATATCCCTGGTGGTCCAGTGGACCGCTGTCCAGCCAATCGAGGGCTTAAGTAAAATAATACAGATTCCTATATCCCTGGTGGTCTAGCAGACCCCCTCCCCACCACCCACTGAACCCCACACTGCTCCCCGGTCAGCAGCAGGTGGCAACACCCTGCCTGCCCCACACCTTGCTGACCCCTGGACACCGTTGGTAGGGCTGTCGCCCATAAGTCGACAGCTTGAGCCAATGGGTGTGCAGCCCATACCATACCACATTCCAGATATGTAACATTCATATATTTGGAATGTGTAGTACAGTATGGCTGCACATCAGCAGGTGGTGGGGTAGCAGGTGGGTGGGTGCACCACACCGCCGCTGACCAGGGGAGGCGGGTGGTGGGGATCAGTGGGTGGGTGGGGATGGGGGTCCACTGGACCACCATGGATATAGGAGATCTGTGTTATAAACCTGGATGGGCTGACAGCCTGATCCTGGAATATAGGAATCTGTATTATTTCATAAGCCCATGTCGGCCACCAGGAAAAGGGAATCTGTATTATTTTACTTATGCCCATGATCAGGCTGACAGCGGTCCACTGGACCATCAGGGATATAGGAATCTGTATTATTTTATTTAAGCCCGCAATCGGGCTGACAGCGGTCCACTGGACTGCCAAGGATATTGGATACTTTATTATTTTTCGAATGCCCGTGATTGGGCTGTGGGGCACATTGCCACACTGCAGGGGGTGTCAGTCTCTGATGGCTGCTGCCTGGCAGGGTGCCAGGTGCAAATCGCCAGGGATCAGTGCACCTGCATGCAAATGGGGCCATAATGACATGCAAATGGCCCCATTTGCACCTTGCATACATTATGGCCCCATTTGCATGTGCACTTTTGAATATTCAATGATGCTGAGCCATGGCGCAGCTCCATTGAATATCGCCCAGTCAATGCCCCTGTGCAGCCAAGTTGCACTGCGCCCAGGCTTGCACCACAGCCTGGCGCAGTTTGAATATCTGGGCCAATATATATATTCTCATATGATCATATGTAGTAGTGACCAGTCAGCACTTCTCTTTGTCTAAGCAAGCTGACAGAGAGAAAACCTTAGTTTGGACCAGTCCACATTTCTTTTGTCCAAGCTTCATGCTGACAGGAGCATATTCTTTGTCTCATATGATACTTATTAGTAATTCTATCTCCTAAGTCATTATCGAATGGAGAATGACTTAGGACCAATAAATAATGTTTCTCATATCTGTAACTATGAGGTAATCTCTGTTGCTATACTGTTATCTGTTGTATATAACTTTGTGTAACCTAGCTCCACACAGACAGATAGTAGAAATTCTGGAGATTATGCAATTCTTCAGGACAGTGGTGAGAAACCCATCTCCCTTGTGATTTTCTCTGTCACATGCTTGGTGTAAGTATTATAATAAACTATTATTATCACTCCTGTTTGTCTACAATGTTTCTTGGCTAACACCAAAGACATACAAGAATCTATATTATTATTATTTACTCTAGAGCTGGGATATAGATAACACTGCCAGAATTGCGTGAACCGCAACTTGCTTTTGACATAATTCCATTGCTGTGCTGTCGGTCAATACCATAGTTGTCAAACCTTTATAATAGAGCTGCTGCCTGTCTATGACATGGGTGAGGCTAGGGTACTACACACCATGAGATTCAATGAATGGTTGAAAAACTGGTGTGGAGCACAGGGTTTTGGCTTCATTGGGGACTGGGGCTCCACCTGGAGGTATGCATGCCTATACTGGCAAAATGGTCTGCATCTGTCCAGGAGGTGAAGCAGGCTCCTAGGTGATAGGTTTAAATGCTTCATTGGCAAGTTTTTAAACCAGCCAAGGGGGGAGGCACTGGTGAGAAGGAGGGAATTCCCAACCTCTCGCACAAAACAGGGTTATCAGCAAGGTAAACACCAAGGTAGAGAGGTTGATAGGGAGCAGGATAGGGGTAAATGGAAAAAAAGCAAAAGATAGTAAGGGCAGGGATGGGGCTAATAGAGCTCAGACCATAAAAAATTGAGGGTGATGAGTACCAATGCCTGTAGTCTGGGTAACAAGCTTCCTGATTTAGCGACCTTGATGGAAGAGGGACACCTGGATATTGTGGCAGTCACAGAAACCTAGTCAACAGAGAACCATGACTGTGATTTAAACATACCAGGGTATGCAATCTACAGGAGGGATGGGGAGGGTGAATGAGTTGGAGGTGTAGCTCTCTACATAAGAGAAGGGATCAAAGCAACAGAACTAAAGTGGGGAAGAGAGGAGGCACTGTGGGTCACCTTGGAGACAGGTAATGGCACCACAATCTGCATGGGGGTTGTATACAGACCTCCATCTCAGGGGGAAGAAATGGACAAAGAAATGTTAGAAGGCATCCTTAAAATGGCAGAAAAAGGGGAGATTTTGTTGATGGGGGACCTGAGTATGCCAGATGTTAACTGGAGCACATGTGCTGCAGCCACATCCAAGAGCAGGGTCATTCTCAATGCCTTGCAGGGGGCATGCCTCAGACAGCTAGTGTTATAACCCACTCAAGAGGGAGCAATCTTAGCTGTGGTACTCTCAAATGGAGATGGTGAGAGGATCACAGATTTAGAAGTGGGTAGCCATCTGAGAACTAGCAACCACCAAACAGTGTGGTGCATGATAAACACATCTGTAGAGTCAAGCCATACGAAAACAAAAGTACTGGACTTTAGGAAGGCTGATTTTGGCAAAATGAGTGAGTACCTAAGGAATGCACTAGCAAATGGGCAGGAAGGGGGGGTAGAAGAACAACGGGAGAAAATCAAAACTGCTATCACAGAGATAACACGTCTTTGTGTAAAGCAAATAAAACAAAATGAAGTAAAAAAACACCATGGTTCTCAAAAGAGGTGGCGGGAAAAGTCAGGGAGAAAAAGATAGCATTCAGGAAGTATAAGGAAGCACAGAAGGAACAGGACAGAGAACTGTATCAGTTAAAGCAGAAGGAAGCAAGGAAGACAGTCAGAATAGCGAAGGCCCAAATCAAGGAAAAGATAGCCAACTCTGTTAAGAAGGGGGCTAAAAACTTTTATAGGTACATCAGGGAGCGAAGGAAGATCAAGGAAGGGATAGTAAGACTTAATAAAAGGGAGGAGGGAGGGGGGGAGGTGGGCAGAGGATAACAGTGGAAAAACAGATACTGAACAAGTACTTTTGCTCAGTATTCACAAAAGAAGAAGATGGGGAGGTACCTAAACGAAACAGTAGAAGCACTCTGGACAGGGAGGTTGATAATAGTCCATTCAGAGAAGAAAAGGTCCTGAGAGAACTCTTAAAACTCAGGGTAGACAAAGCAATGGGGCCCAATGGGCTTCACCCCAGAATTCTAAAAGAACTAAGGAGAGATCTAGTGATGTCACTGACTACCCTTTTAAACAAATCATGGAAGGACGGTGTGGTACCTGAGGATTGGAGGAGGGCAGATGTGATTCCTCTTCACAAAAGTGGCAGAGACAGGGAACTACAGACCTGTTAGTTTAACCTCAGAGGTAGGGAAAATGATGGAATCACTTTTGAAAGAGAGAGAATTGTTGAGTACTTAGAGGCCAGCGGGGCACAGGACCCAAGGCGGCATGGATCATGTAAGACATATCTAATAGATTTCTGTGACTGGGTGACCAAAGTAGGGACCAGGGAGGGGCTGTAGATATGGCCTACCTAGACTTTAGCAAGGCATTTGACCCAGTCCCACAAAAGAGATTAACAAACAAGTTAGCCACCCTAGGAGTGGGCCCCAGGATGATAGCCTGGGTAACAAATTCGCTGACCAACAGGATGCAGAGGGTAATAGTAAATGGAGTACACTTTGAAGAAAGGGTAGTTACTAGTAGGGTACCACAGGATTCAGTACTGGGACTGGTCCTCTTTAATGTCTTTATAACAGACACTGCAGAGGGGCTGGAAGGAAAAGTATGCCTCTTTGCAGACGATACAAAAATCTGCAACAGGGTTGATACACAAGGGGGGTGGAAAGGATAAGAAGGGACTTGGCAAGGTTGGAGGAATGGTCAAAAATATGTCAGCTTAGATTTCAATGCAAAAAAGTGCAAAGTAATGCACCTGGGAAACAAAAACCCGGGGAAAAGTACACAATGGGGGGGAGGCACTAACAACAACAAAAATGAAAAGGGACCTTAGGGCAGTCATATCAGATGACCTTAAGGTAGCCAAACAATGTGAGAAGGCAGTAAGGAGGCCTGGAAGGATTCTGGGAAGCCTAGGGAGGGGCATCACCAGTAGAAAACAGGAAGTTGTCATCCCTCTGTACAGACAGTTGGTGAGACCCCATTTAGAGTACTGCCTGCAGCTCTGGAGACCCCATCTCTCTAAGGATATAGACAGGATGAAGGCGGTCCAGAGGAGGGCAACTAAAACAGTGCAGGGTCTGCAAGAGAAGCCATATGAGGAGAGACTGAAAGATCTTAATATGTATACCCCTGAGGAAAGGTGGAGAGGGGGGATATGACAGAAACATTCAAGTACCTCAAGGGACTCAACAAAGTCCAAGATGGGAGCATCTTTGAGAGAAAGAGATGTGCAAGATCAAGGGGCACAGTTTGAAGATAGAGGGGGGATGACTCAGGGGCAACGTTAGAAAGTATTTTTTCATGGATATGGTTGTGGACGCATGGAACCACCTTCCTGAGGAGATTGTGGGGTCAAAAACAAGGTAGCCTGTGATGTGGGCACATGCCGAATGGCGACGTCCAAAATGGCGATGCTTTATGGGCGATAGCTCGAATGGTGATGGGTTGGGGAGAGTGACCGGATGTGGGAGTGGACGAATGTGGCGACAGGATGTTGATATGTGTACACGCACTCACGTGGGTGGGGAACGAGCATGGGATGGGAGGGGGCAGCGGGGATGTAGGGGGTGGTGCTGTGGTGGGTTGCCGAGCTGTGCCATGGCAACAGGGGTTGGCCTACGGATGGGGTGGGTGAGGTACTGGGTTCAGGTCTGGGCGCTGGTACAATTTTATTGTGCCTGGCCCTAAACTTCATTTTAGGCTTTCACCCCCGACATGCACCCTCCGGAGTTGAAAATCCTTTAGCAGGGGGTGTTTAGGCACAGCCCCCCCCCCACAGAAAGCATTTAGTGTATGTCCCTGACCTCATTGTTCCGTGCGCCGAGGATGTCAGAGTGCCGAAAATGTTTTTGCCACTCTGACATCGCAATAATGCAGCTCGCCTTTAGGCAGTCGCCGTTATCACATGGAACCAAAAACAATGGGGGAATTCAAGAATGCATGGTACAGACATAAAGCAACTATAGTGAAAGGTAGGAGGAAGTAGGCTGTTGGTTAACTAGAATCTGCAGCTTATCCAACACATAGGGAATGGGCAGACTAGGTGGGCCAAGCGGTCCTTATCTGCCATCAAAGTCTGTTTCTATGTATGTTCCTATGTTTCTATGTAAAGCCGTGATCAGCTTCACATCTCTCCACTAGCCCCAAGAGCAGTACAATCTGGGCTCTTTCTTGGGTTTCCTCTGTTTCCAGTTGGGACTGGAGGTGCACGTTTTCTTTCAGCACAGAGGTGATGGCTCACATGAGTCATGGTTTGTGGGTGTACTGATGGACACTGACACAGAGATGTGAGGTGTTGGAAAGGCAATTGCCAGACCAGAAATTTATTGCAGACAAAAAAAGAACTTAAAAAGTCATCAAAATCAACTGCATTTCGGCAAATAAAATACAAAATGAACAAAAACAACATCAAATAGTATTCAACTCCTGCTTTCTTGAGGTACAGGCAGCAATAGTCACCTCACCAGCACATAGAGTTGGCTACAGGTCTGGAAAGGAGCAGACCTAAACAGAGGTATCAGTAACCGGCTGATCCCAAGACGAATCTGAGGTCTCCCAGAAAGGATACCTCATTTATAGTAAAGCATAAACATGTGACTATTGCTGACTCCTCCCTCAAAGCAACTATTACAGCAAAAAGCCCACAGTCATTTTATCATTTTAATACCATGAGCTCAACTGAATGAATTACCTTTATACATGTCTGCTAATGTTAAAGTTCATAAAACAAAACAATGTAACAGATAAACAGCTTTGCTGCAGGAACAGGTGGCTCTTCCCCTTCCCCCAACTATAACTAAGTGACGGAAAGGGCCGGCTGCCTCCTAAGGAGACAGCAGAAGCAACAGCCTCAGTGAGAGCACCACACCCAGTTCCTGTGTTTTCAGGTAGAAGTGAACTTCAGGTTCTAATAGTGTAAAAGGCTGTTTGTTTACAATGGAAGCAACCCTAAAATAACAAGCATTTGTCAATGCCGAATGTTTGCTTGCTGGCATTGGCATTGGTAGTGTAGGAGTTAGAGAGCTACATAATAGGAATGGCAGTGAAGTATTGAACTTAAGCCAACCCCACCCCTACCCTGCAGAGACTAACAGGCATTGGGGTGTGCCTTTGGGTCGTCGGGCATGGCCATGCCATTTCCCCACACCCTACCCTGCAGACACCGACAAGTGTCACGGTGTGCCTTGGGGTCTTTAGCCCTTATACTCACCCCCATTCCATCAGGAAACATGGTGATATGGGTGCTGTATAGAAGACTGGGGTGAACTTTGGGGCCGAAGAGTCCAAGCCACACCTCGATGCCTCTCACTGGCTGCAGGGTGTGGAATGGTATGCCATTACAGGCGAGAATCCCAAGTCACACCCCTGATGCCTGTCAGTCTCTACAGGGTGGGGCGTTATGGTCAGAAATCCTAACACCTCAGGCGTTTGTTGGCATTTTCAGTCCAAATTTTCAACATGGTTTGTTTGTGACCCCCGCCTTATGAACAGTGGCAATATCAGTTTGTTAGTTGAAAACTGATTTTGCACAGCGACTACGCCATTTGGCACCACAGGTGCGAAAACACAGTTCGAACAGGATGTGAAAAATGACAGCTGTACTGTTCATGGGGAGGTGCAAAAAATGGCAATGTTGAAAATCTGCAGTGAAAATATTAAAAAGACTGGTGAAGTCACAAGCGTGCGTAGAAACTGCGCAACGCACACCCGTAATGCAATTAGTTTGATTATTTTTTTACAGCACACGTTGTCAACACAGGCATTTTGGAACCTCTGCTTAAGAACAGTGTCACTGTGATTTACTTAATCTATCCTGAACAGTGATTTCCCACAGAGACCACGCACTTCTGCGCTGCAAGTGCGAAAACACATTTTGCCCATGGTGTGAAAAATGCCAGCTGTACTGTTCATAAGGTAGTGTGGAAAAATGCCAGTGGTGAAAATCTGGACTGAAAATATTAGAAATCCATGAACTTACGAGGGTGTGTGGAAACTGCGTAATGGTAGCTCGTGACACAGTCATTTTATGGACTTTTTTCACCATATTTTTGACATAGCCATTTTAAAACCTCTGCTCATGAACCATCTCACTGTGCTTTTCCTAATGTGTCCCGAACATTGATTAGCACACCGACTGCGCCATTGTGCGCTATATGCACAGAAACATGTTTTGGGGAAGATGTGAAAAATGACAGCTGTACTGCTCATAAGGAGGTGTGGTAAAATGGCAATGTTGAAAATCTGGAGTGAAAATATTGAAAATTCGTGAACTTACAAGCGTGCGTAGGAACAGCGCAATGCATGCTCGTAAAACAGTCATTTTGGGGAATTTTTTCACCAGATTTTTAACATAGCCATTTTAACACCTCTGCTCATGAACAGTGTCACTCTGCTTTTCTTAATCTGTCCCAAACATTGATTTTGCACACCGACTGCACCATTGTGCGCTACATACTCGGAAACACATTTTGGGCGAGATGTGAAAAATGACAGCTGTACTGCTCATAAGGAGGGGTGGTAAAATGGCAATGTTGAAAATGTGGAGTGAAAATATTGAAAATCTGTGAACTTACGAGCGTGCGTAAAGGAACAGCGCAACGCATGCTCGTAAAGCAGTCATTTGGAACTTTTTCACCAAATTTTCAACATAGAGTTTTTGGGGGCCTACCTCATGAACTGTGACACTGTCATTTCATAAATCAGTCCCAAGAGGTGGTTCTGCGCAGTGACCACGAAATCACCTTTCGGGGCCAATTAACAAAATGACAGTGACAGAATTAATGAGGTGGGTTCCCAAAAACAGCATGTTGAAAATTTGTAAAATTCCCAAAAGTGCCTGAGATATGCATCAAAGTTGAAAAAACCCTAATTATTCCATTCTACAGCTTACCGGCATTTCCTCAGTTCGCGGTCGGCTTTGAAGACTGCAGGCGTGTTCCTGTCCACTGAAGATCATCGGCAAGCTCCGGAGGTAAGTATGGGGTGGGGGAGGTAGAGTGCACAGAGGGTGGGTGCGGGTGAGGAGGGGTCAAGACAGCGAGGAACAGATTTTTGTTTCTAGTTTTTTTTTGAAGGCGATGTGGGACTTGTGTACGCTGGGGTGGGCTCTAGCGTGACAGCCGGAAAACTGTTTGGGGGCCAGTAGAGCTGACAGAGTTGGGCACCCCCATCGGTCATACCGACTGGTACTATGCTGGGGTGGGCTGCCAGTGTGGCACCTGGAACTCTGTTGGGGGGGGGCGCAGCAGAGCTGACGGGGGATTGGGCACCCCTGTCGGCCATACAGTGTGTGCATGGGTGTTACATAGGGTTGTGAAGGAAGATCAGTTACAATAATATGTGGATAGTACAATCAATACAACATTGTAAGATTGTGCAACAGTTGGAATACAAGGTATTGTACAATAAACAGTAGTGGAACATTGGGTAAATTACAATACATGTCCAGAATCATACAAAAGAACATATAAATGTACAAAACAGTAATAAGATGATAGAACCATTTATAGCGCATGAGTGTACCAGGAGCAGGCTCAAGGTAGTACGCAAGTGCTGTTGGAATAAAAAGGATGGGGTTAGGTTGTGTCCACTGGTGACCCAGAAGGGTAGGAGGAGAAGAGAGGGGGAGAGGCAAGAACTGAATATGATGAGAAGAGGTAGCTATTTCCTTTATTTCCCCCTTCAGGATGTTTAGAACCCTGCTGGGCAGGTCATGGTAGGAAGGCAGAAACTGGGGATAGGTATTAAGGTGGGTTAAAGCAGGAACAGCTGAGGGAAAGGTAACTGTGTAGGAAAGAGGTAAGGGAGTAGTTGGAGGAGGTCTTATTTCAGGGGGGAAGGAATTCCAGATTTTAGGGAAACGATGGGCGAAACCAGTCTGACCGATGAGGGTGGAGCGGCGAGGGACCATCAAGGTGCGGGCGTCATTTGATCCGAGAGAGTGGGTGGGGGGAGGTGGAGTGGAGAGAGAGGATGACAGATAGGAGGGGAGCCCCCTGACCCAGAATTTGAAGGTTAGTTTGGCACAGTGAGAGATGCATCTGTGAGATAGTGGAAGGAAGGTTAGAGAGCGATAGAGTTCACAGTGGCGGTAGCGGGAAGGGGAGTCGATAGCAAAGCAGCAGAAGGAGTTAAAGAGAGTGTCCAACTTGGTCAGAGAAGATTTGGCAGGAGCACCACAGACTATGTCACAGTAGTGAAAGATGGAACTGCACCGAGGGAAAATAACAGTGATAGTTTCATTAGGGACATGGGCATATCCCATAGATATATATATATACAGTATATATATATATACACATAATGTATAAAACTTTATATCAATTCGTTGTACCTATATTATGCATGACAGTGACTTTATTCCTTGTATAAATTATAAGCAATGATTTGCTCTCAACGTAAGGACAGAGAGAACACACCTGCTGGGATTCAATAAACTGATATTTTTAAATTATTTTTTTTGTTATGAAACCTACTTTTTAAAACTATAATTAGAAAAATTTAAAGATTAGTAATATAGTTTTATAAGTGGCGAGATGTCTCTTTTTGTTATAACAGCATCACTTCTTAGCCATCTCCAGTCACACAGTAGCAGGGCTGCCACTGTCTATCCCAGTGATCCAAGTTCACCTTCCAAGCCCAAGATATCACGAGCCAAATGACTGTGGCAGACTTGGCTCCTGTCTTGGATGCATTTTGTCTAGGGGTGGGTGCAGGGAGAAAAATCATTGCTCTCTTTGGGCTGAGTTCAGTCAGCACCACTCTTTTAAATGATGCATCACCACAGCAAGGCCAGCTAGGGGGCATGGATTAAGGGACAAGATTATTCATCTTCCCAACAGCTCCACTGACTTGTTCTGCTCACCTCCTCATGTTGTGACCCAGAGGTGGAGAGACAGAGAGGCAATCAGATAATTCAGGGATGAAAAAAATAATCCAGTAGCCCCCTGGCAAATGAATCAACTTGCTCACCACACTAATGCAGGGCCCTACTGGTGTTGCTCACTCCTTGCTGATTCCTCCTCTGGATCTTCCACATTCAGTGAGAATGCTCTGTCCTCCATTTGGGGAACTAGAGTCCCGTAAGGGAAAAAGTCATGGGTTATAAGTGACAGATCTGGCAAGATTGCGAAGCATGGGCTGGTAGCAAAAGATCAGCTGGATGTCTTTTATGATGGGATGAGGGCTTGGATAGGTGGATGGAGGACCTAGAGACTGAATGAGAAGTGAAAAACAAAACTGTACTGTACAAAAATGTATCGTCTTCTGTACTTTTAGGGTACTATTTGCACCCTTGAACATGTGACTAGGCTGTCTTATAACGAAGTGAAATATTTGAATGTTATCAATACATGACTACTGGTAGCCTTCAACTTGCGCAAGTACTGCTAGCATTTCTATAACATAGTACAGTAGACGCAACGCCACTGGAAGGTCTAAAGGTAACGCACTTCACTATGCACTGGCTGAGGTGGAAGTGCTTTCCATCCCTGGGGAAAGGGCAGATGTCATCCTGAATTAACAGTCATCCCTACAGCAGGGAGAGGAGGTAGTGAAGGACACATTACATATTGGTGCCACAAGCTGCAGAGAGCACCAGTTTGAGTAGTGACACATCTGATTGGGGGGGAGCACACAGTTTATGCATGTGTTTTGGTGCAGAAAGAGTGGTCAGAAAATCAGGGACCTTGGTCATCCCTCAGCTCCAGTGCATCCTTTCAAAGAACCTTGGGCAGAACACCTGGCACATCTCCATTTAATATATCCCAGCTTAATAAGTTGAGCCCACTGTGTGGGTAAGCGACACAGTGCCAGACCTAGTTGAAGTTGGGGCAGTCAGAAGGGACAGGCCAGCACAGAGGGCTGGGGTGAGCCAAACCAGGAATCAAAAAGAAGAGAAAAAGAAAGTGAAACAGTAACAGTTTATCTCAGCAAGAGATTTAATTTATATAAATGGAATGCCGCTTGTGGATTTGTACATTAAACACGAGATAACATCACAAATATTGGACCAGTCAGCAATAAATAATACCACCTCTGGGCAGGAACGGGTTATAAATACGGCACTCATAAAATGCATTCCTTTGTATGTTTTAATCAGGTGCGGCTAAAGCCCATTGGATGCACTCAGCAAGTGTATAATAATACACCTGTTTTGTCACAAAACTTCATAATACCCGGGAAGGACTCCGCCAAACACATTTGAAAAACAATAGTTTTCGAAAATACGCCCGGGAATTCGTTGTAACAGCGGTTGTCTATAGGGGAACATGAACTTTCACACTTATTTTACTGTAAATATATGCAGCCTAATATGTGCATTTTTCAGCAGTACAGGGCCAACCGTCACCAACAAAATCCAGTAACAATTATCATAGTAAAAACCCGCAAGTAACATTTTTAAAATTAAAATTGAATTACTCCTGGGTCAAACAGCCAGAGAGATAACCCGAAATAACACAGAGCAACGGCATGTCAAAGTGTCTTTTATGGAGCTGAGCGTGGGTACAAAAAAAGAAATCTGAGCAAACTAACTTGTGGCTCACTACATTTTTTTTTGCTGCAAAAGACTCGATGCACATAAATGGAAGTTAGTCGACTACTGTACTCGCACAAAACGAAAGCTGTAGGTCTCTCGGCATTTGGGCGTCCTATGATACGCAGCGTTGTGACAGCAGTTGTCGGCGAAACTTTTATGTGTTTACATCAATGTGCCTGCCACTTACATTTCAGGTTTGGTCAAGATGGATATGTGTGTCAGATTCTTGACAACCCACAGGATCCGTGAAGCATAGACATTTACAGGGATAGTCAGAATAAATTATTAAACAAGAGTTAAAAACAGCTACAACAATTAATTTACAGCATAACATGTAACGCTTACACAGACCCATAGAAGTCTTCACTTTCCATATCTTATCCAATCATCACCAAAGCTAAGGCTCAGTTTCCTTAGAAAAAACTAACTTATCCCAGTGGCCTGCTTCTGCTGTTAAACAGCAATGAGGGAGGTCAAAGGTGAGCAGATGCAAAGGCATCATTCTACCTACCGGGGAATACATTTAAATGTCGGACTACAAACCCGACAATGAAAGCCATTAGGTACTTCTGGGTAAAAAAAAATATTAATAAGAAAGAGATACTGATAGGCTTGAAGATTCATGTGTGTTCCATTTTCATTTTTTATACCTGAAAGCAAGATGAGCACAACTGCCCTTTTTCACAAGCGTCAAGTAGTGCAAGTCATTATTTGGCATGTTCACCTCTGTACACTTGTTTGACCGATCATCACAGGCATAGAGGCTTCTGTATTAATTATTTTTGCCCTTCTGCATATACTTGGTCCTACAGTGGCAAACTCAGTAACCATAAATCAAGTATAGAATACTGCAGCATTTAAAATGGATATATTATACATCAAAATATTCAATGGATATCATTCAGATACAACATTACTAAGTGTTGGAAATGGCACCAGTCTTTTTTGGCAAACTTGCAGCATGAGGAGAATAAGAACAACAAATGACTCAGTACAAATTCTGTAAAAAACACAAATAATGGCAATTAGTACAGACACATGGATATTGTATGGTTCATCTCAAGAAATGCTGTATTTTAAATTTCTCATTAACCTAGTGGAAACAGTGCCCCCATGCAGTGTATCCAGAAGTGTTCCTTCTTATTCAGCTGACTTTTAAAATCCCTTCCCCGTGGGTTCTGATGTACTTTCTATAATGCTACTGCTCTCACGCTGTGCATTCTCGGACCCCCATTTCTATTGACATGCACTGCCAAATTGTGAATTCCATGCATGCTGTGAAAATAATACAGCCTTAGCGATCACATACTCCTGTTTGTTATAATGTTAAACAAGAGTTAAAAACAGCTACAACAATTAATTTACAGCATAACATGTAACGCTTGCACAGACCCATAGAAGTCTTTACTTTCCATATCTTATCCAATCATCACAGCAGCTAAAGCTCAGTTTCCTTTGAAAAAATGAACTTATCCCAGTTACCTGCTATTGCTGTTAAACTGCAATGCGGGAGGTCAAAGGTGAGCAAAGGTGACATGTCAAAGTGTCTTTTATGGAGTTGAGCTTGGGTACAATAAAAGAAATCTGAACAAACTAATTTGTGGCTCACTACATTTTTTTTTTTGCTGCAAAAGACTCGATGCACATAAATGGAAGTTAGTCAACTACTGTACTCGCACAAAATGAAAGCTGTAGGTCTCTGGGCATTTGGGCGTCCTATGATACGTAGTGTTGTGACAGCAGTTGTCGGCAAAACTTTTATGTGTTTACATCAATGTGCCTGCCACTTACATTTCAGGTTTGGTCAAGATGGATATGTGTGTCAGATTCTTGACAACCCACAGGATCCATGAAGCATAGACATTTATAGGGATAGTCAGAATGTCTTTTGCGGCTGAAAGTGTATCTCCACACAAACTCAGCTTATTGCCACTGTGGTAGGTTTACTGCTCATGACACCGGCAATGTAGGTTTGGGAATGCGAGCATATGTGTGTGTGTGTGTGTGGGGGGGTGTGTGCATGTGCACACACTGTTATCGCTGCTCACCGAAGCGTAGCTGTGCCTTTCAACTGTATGGCACTGCATTTTCAGCTGCTGTCAAGAATAGATTTAACCTAGAAACCCCAGGAAATGATGGCATATGTTTCTTGCACAAAAGGCAAGCAAACATAAAAGAGCTAAACTATCTTATGCTAACTAACCAAAACCACAGACAGCATGAACTTTGGGGATAATATTGCAGACTGCCTCACACAATGTCTCAGAGTGTGCAATATTTAGCAGTCTCACAGCATGGAGCACACAACTTCTGAAGTCTAACTGCACAGTAAGGTGCTTCATGCTCTAAACGTCATGCTCTAAACTCTAAAAAGTGTGCTCATATCTTTTTATAACCACAACTGAAATTTTCAACACAGTGGCTTTAAAACCCTTTTATAACATCTGTATTTGAGCTATTTACAAAGGGAATGTGCACCCAAGACTGAGTCAATGTGTCCAAGGTGCTCTGTACAGTACTGCATACTGAAACAATAGCAGACAGGATTAGCTGCAGTGTTAGCTATACTTCAAACACTGAAACTACTATACTTTTTAATGGTTCTTACGCTTAACTACCTGTTCCCAGACCTTATCCCAGTGTGCTTTAATTAATAGTCTGGGAGCAGGGCTTTCTAAACAAACACAAAACACATTAAGACCAGCAGCTATACCCACGGTCTCATGCGCAGGTTCGAGTAGCTCCAGCCCATGTTCCTGTGCTTAAGCTATGATTTTGAAACACACTATACCTCAGTGAATGAGACAACAGAAGGCTGGTATTTGTTCCTATGCAGAGCAGAAAGGGAAAAATAAAAGTGCTAGACTGCTAGAAAATGAAGAATACAGTAAAGAAGCACCCATTTTGCGCTCAGGTGGCCAACCTGAAAATGGGGCATTACAGAAAGAGAAAAAGCAGAGAAAAGACAGATATGCTACTGCAGTAGACTTTTTAGAAAACAGTGAGCATATGAACACAAATACCAGGCACCCTTCCCCACCATGGCAGCATTAGCCATTTTTGTAGCTTCAATTGACACTAAGGTGACCGATTCTACTGCAGTCTCTATGGTGGCTATTCTATTTGTAAGTGTCAGAGTTGTTGGAGAGACTGATCACCTATGTTATCAACCAGTTCAGTTGTGCTCCCAAAGTTTGTAAAGTTTCTTCACTGTTTCCTTCCTCGTGGTCAGGCTGACGGCACTGAGCCACCCTCATGTTCAGAGCCCCAGGAGCAGCCTTAGCTCCAGCTTCTTCTCCTGATGTTTTCTCTTTATATTACCCATCTCTTGCAGCGAATGTTCAGCACCCTTAATCTGTCTTTCAAGTCAAGCTGTTGTAGGGATTTCTGCCAAAAATAACTTCATATTATAGCATAAACAGCAGAGTTATATCATTCAGTGACCATGTTGCTGGGGCTCAACCCCGACTTTACTAGTCTCTCCTTCCCTGTCTCCTTATTTCTGGCCAGGGCTAGGGCACCTTTTCTTTGGGGTATTGTAGATTTCCCTCCCTTTATTGCTTTTACATGTGACCAGAAGGGTTTACCAATTCATTTTGATTTTACTGCCATTTCTAATTCTTTTTCTTTTCTCACTTTCCTGATTCATTTTTGCATCTGTTACCCGCAGTCTTGTACTCATCCCACAAGACTGGATCACTCTTTAATTTAGCTTTGTTAAAGTTTTCTTTTTTTCTTAACCTTAGAAAACAGTCCTCAGTTTAGCCATACTGGTACCGTTCTCTCATTATATTTGTCTGTCTGTCTGAGGGACAAATTTCTCCTCCAAACTCTTTATTTTTCAAACAAATTTCACATTTGGTCAATGGCTTTACCTTCAGATTCACTTTTCAGCCATTCCAGTGGCGTGGAGAGCTGCGGCACTGTGCCTCTCCTGCCCCCACACTGGCAACCCGATTTCAGAATTGGACTCGGAACACTGGGATTGACCAGGGAGGAGGAGGAGGATTGCCCATGTCAGATGCTTAGTATGGTGGAGGTTCATCTATCCATGCGAGTCATACGTGCAAGGTATCTGTAATCTGTTGCTATGCAACAGCCAGGCACTGAGTGCTGCTCCTCACGTGGGGAATAAGTGACATATTACATATTCTTGGAATTGTGCTGAGAATCTGTTTGTACTCAGGCCGTAATGTATAAACTGTACCTTCTCCAAGCTGTAACCAGATCCTGCTGCTACTGGAAACCGTTATAAATGAATCTCTGACTCATACGGCATATCCATTTCGAATGAATGAAATTATTATTATTAACTCCACCTACTGTGTACTAGCAGGTGACTTTATTGTAGTGGAAGATTTTGCTTACATATGCTGTTGCCACTAAACCATCAGCAGCGATATGATTCTCAGATACGTGATGCAGCAACAGCTTATAGTATGTGTGAAAACAAAGACACTGTGAATAAACATTTGTTGAGGTCAGGGGCATTATTTAGTGGTAGGCATGGGTTGCAGTTAATACCCCTATGACTCTTTTGCAACGCCCATGATGTCCACTGCAACCCTTAAAATTAGGTTTACAGAGCATTTTCTTATATAAAATATAGTGGGTGGAAGGGCTTTTCAACCCCCTATGATTCTACAGAAATGGGCTTTTTCAACCCCTATGATTCTTGTGAAATGGTGCTACTGGTTGAGGTTTTGTTAAAGATAACAACATGGCACTTCAAGATGACTCTCTTTGTCACCTTAGTAAATGTTTGTTCACACAAGGTCTTTGTTTGTAAGTATGCTCTAAGCAAGCATCTGACAGTAATATTGGAGCAGTGATGCTAAACTTACTTTTTGTCTTACACTTTAATAAATGTCTGGAGGGGTGAGTCTCATTATTCAGTTTGTGTGCTGCACCCCTTAAAACACCACTCCATGGCTGAGACTGTTTATTGTGTAGTAGAGGAGTTAAGTCTGAGTAGACCAAGTGCTGTTATTGTAATTCAAGTAATTAAGAGTTGCAATTTGCAAAATATGCATGACCCTGTCACATGGGATGTAGTAAAGAGTTTTTTCCTAAAAGAAGCTTTACAGGCGGTCGTCCGATGGCCCAATGGGAAGTGCATCATGCTCCCGTGCAGACAGTCTGGGCTCAGGAGCATGGGTTAGGAAACTGGCTTGGTGGCCCATGGCTGGGGGATGGTGCTACCATGTGGCCGCACTCCTAGGTCTGGGTGAGAATCTCTGGAGGAAAATGGACCTTCTCCCTGGCCCTGCCACTGGGGATATCCATTGGGGATATAGGGCCTGAGAATAAATCCTTGGGAAGGTGGACAACAGGGGTGGGTGACCAGGGGGCAAAAGGTGACCAGACACCATGACAGAGGATAAAAATCTCTGCAGGAAAAAAGGAAGCTTTAAAATCTACAAGAATTAATGGCCATTGTATTATTATTATCACCTCTCTGTGAATCCTTGCAACAGAAGAAAATAAGTAAACCATTCGCTAATCTCACATGTCAGAGCCCTGTAAAGCAGTACAGATTTTTCCAATTTCAATTCCAATGGAATTCTGCAGAATTTCAGAAATTCTGACTAATTCTGCAGAACTGCATTGGAGGCAGCATTCCAACCCTCTGAAAGTGGAATGCTAACTGCCAAATTGTATTCATATGTGAGAAGAGGAAAGCAGACAGAAGGACAGTGAGGTAATGATAAGGAGGGTGGCAGGGGGAGACTGGTAATTCTGCTCAGTCTTCACAGTGGAGGGGGGGTGGAGCACCAGAGAGCAGCAGAAACAAAATGGGGGGAGGTGGACACAAGTCCATTTTCAGAAGGAAGGTGTCCTGAAAGGACTTGTAACTCTGAAAGTGGACAGGTGGTCCACAGAATTAAATGCATTGTTAGTACTGCAGTCATGTGGAAAAAGTCTGATAATTAAGCAGTAAAGCACAACAGGGTATTTATCATGCTGGAATAACATCACACCTCAGGTGGTTGGGCACAAGGCTGCAAGCTGAGTGCGTCCAACACCCAATAAGTGACATTATCCCTATGAGACACACCCTGAAGTGCATCATTGCAGTTATAAAATGGCTTGTTTGCAGGGGTCGATTTTAAAATTGTTTTACTAGCCCAAAACTTTGTGCAAAATGACCAGGTTTAGTGCTGCTAACTCTCAAATTGTCCATCCGGACTAGTGAATGTTTGTCATGGTTATTAATGAAATTTAAAAAGTGAATACTTTAGTAGGCTCTAGTCCTCATGCTAATCCCTCTCAATGTTCCAGATGGCCTGGTGTCATTAACAGCTCATTAACAGCTGCAATTATCTGGCAGTTCAAGCATGGTATCCTACAAAAGACTCTATGTGAGTCATTATCATTTCACTGTTAGGACTTTCAGCTAGTGTCCAGGGCTGGATTAAGGCATAGGCAACATAGGCATGTGCCTTGGGGCCCTGCCTACCAAGGGGCCTACAGCAATCTCCAACATATATTTACTATGTGTCATTTTCTTCTACCTGAGATGCATTTTTTAAAGGGCTCAACAGCTAGGTAACTTGAGCAAGGCAGAGACTGAACTGTGACATGATTCTCACCTAACTGATTAGGTGTTAAGTGTAGCTGATTGCTTCAGGGGCCCATGGCCAGGTTGACCTGTAAGGTGTGAACATGCCCATTTCCTTTGCTTTGTTTCTTCCTCCCACTTAGAATCTCCACTTAACAAGTTGTACTCTTAAATATATAAGATTAGCAGTGCAATTTAATATGTATGCTTTATTTTTAAAGAGCCTCTGAGAGCCTTAGGAACACTTTAAAAAAGTGAGTATTATAATCGTCTCCATTCCATTTTCTTTATTACTTCGTATATTTTAAGTAATTAATTTTCAGCTTTCTTTATGACTGAAAATAGTTGCATGAAAACAAGATCCCTATCCAGTAGACTAGTTCAAGCTTCAAGTTTATTGCAGGAATAACTCCATTGAGCAGGCTCATTCGTGTATCAGGAACATATACAGGTAAAAGGCAGGTTAAATACATACAGTACTAGCACTTAAATAAAATGGGGTAAATAATTTTCAATTAACACATGAGGAATACAATATTTACAGAGAAAAACCTTGAGAATACGTTACAGAATATTGAAATTGTCAGACTAGGGAATTATATATACCCTGCTTATCTACATATTGCATCACAATCCCCTATTTATGCTAACTCAAATATCTTCACAGCAACATATTTTAATGTCACAATTAGATGTCAGGTGTAGATAGGCAGCCAGAGCTAAAAGGGCAGATATACTGTATTCTTGCAAATACCTTTAGTAATAAAAACAAAATAAAAGCTACACCTATGCACAAATGTTACATTTTTTTCAATGTTGTCTCAGCTGTGTCAGGCGCTCTTTAATCTCACTCCTAAAATCAAGAAATCTACAATGCGTTTTAATTGTACTGTTAAAATATTACTTTTTTTAATTCCCTCATCCCATTCATTGTGAAGTTCTGGCACTGGTGTAGTTCTGTTTTCAGGGTGAACCACTAAATACATTTGCATCATCCCATCAATAAATCTTGTTGTTATTTGATCCTGGCTTATTATCAATAACATAATATGTCGTAAACCTCCCTGGTTACCCCGGTCCCCTGCACTGCACTCGTTTATATCATACTAACATACTAACATACTATTTGCCAGCAGATTAGGCCTTATGGTCTATCAAGTCTGCTCGAACCTAGATCCTTAGTTGGGTGCCGAGTCCCTCCCATCCCTTGTGCTCCAGAAACCCCTATCATCCATCCCCACCCCCCCGGGACAGGCCATCATCTGATACATCCACTTTCTGTGTCTGTCCCACCCTCTCTTAAAGCTCTCCACTGTGGATCTCTGAACCAGCTCACCAGGCAGAGCATTCCAAGGGTCCACCACCCTCTCAGTGAAAACCTCCTCCTCTTTTCCCCCCTCACCCTTCCACCTTCCAACTTCAAACCATGCCCTCTGGTGATGCCTCCCTGCTTTAGTCTAAAGATCCCCTCCATGTTTACCCTATTTATTCCCTTGAGGTACTTGAAGACCTCAATCATGTCCCCCTGTCTCTCCTCTCCTCCAATGAAAACAGGCAGAGCTCCTCAAGTCTGTCCTCGTAAGTCAAATCCCTAACCCTCAGTATCATCTTTGTTGCCCTCCTCTGTACCCTTTCCAGGAGCTGTATGTCCCTCTTCAGTGTGGTCTCAGTACTGTACACAGTACTCAAGGTGTGGTCTAACCAGTCCATTGTACAGCGGCAGAATCACTTCCTTGCTCCTAGAGGTGATCCCTGCGATGCATCCCAACATCCTGTTTGCCTTGCTAGCTGCTCTCCTGCACTGCTCAGTGTTATTCATACATGTATCCACCATGACCCCTAGGTCTTTTTCCCCTGTTGAGGCTTCCAGCACCTCCCCTCCCAGGGTGTACCTGTGTTTAGGGGTTTCCCGACCAAGATGCAACACCTTGCACTTGGTGATATTGATTAATTTTCCATGTGTGAGCCCAGCTTTCCAGGGTGTCCAGGTCCCTTGCAGGGCCAACCTCCCTCTTCTCCTCAACTACTGCTCCCATCTTGGAGTCATCCATGAAGAGACTCATTTCACACCTATACCATCCCTGATGTCTGATATGTATGCATTAAACAGGATTGGACCCAGGACCGAGCCCTGTGGTACCCATACCAACCTCTGTGGGGTTCGAGAGCTCCCACAGACCACTACTCTCTGAGTGCATCCAGCTATCCAGTTTTCAATCCATCTGACCATCAAAGGGCCTACTCCTAACCCCATCAGTTTCTCCACCAGACCATTGTGGGGGACAGAGTCAAACGCCTTGCTGAAGTCCAAGAATAATACATCCACAGGCTTACCTCTGTCCAGTTCTGATGTTACCCATTCATAGAACTCCACAAGGTTGGTTTGACATGATCTACCTGGCACAAACCCATGCCGACTATCCAGACCTCCCACCTCCTCCAAGTAAACCCCAATCGTTCCTTTAGTATACTCTCCATTAATTTTCCCACCACCGAGGTTAAACTGATGGGTTTATAGTTTCCTGGTACTTCCTTCGACCCCCCTTTATGGATTGGTACCACATGTGCCTCTCACCAATCCCTAGGTACCCTCCCTGTCTCAGGTGACCTGTTGAAAAGCTCCGCCAGGGGTGCAGCCAGTATGTCCGCCAATTCCCATAGTACTCTCGGATGAATGCCATCCGGCCCAGGAGATTTGTCTTTCTTTAGGGCCTTGAGGGCAAACCACACCCTTTTGGTGGGGATGGCATCATCCGTCCCCTCCACCTTACTGGTCTTTTTATCCTTATCCAGATGTGACACCCCTGGGGTACCTTTCCCTCCCTTTTGCTCCATTTCTGTTGCTCCCTGATCCCACTCCTGCCTTCTATCCCTTTGTGCCTTGCTTTGTAGATATCCCATCCCCTCCCTAGTGAACACAGAGGCAAAGTACTCGTTAAATACCTCTGCCTGGTCCCTCGCCTCTTCCACCACCCTCCTTCTGATCTCAATCTGCTGAGATGGCCCTTAGTTTTCTCCACTCCCCAATGCGGAAGAACCCCTTTTCCCTCCATGTATCCCTGTGCCAGCCGTTGCTCTTTACTGGACTTAGCTCCCCTCACCATCACGGGTGACTTTTCTAGATGCAAGCTGGTACATTTCCTTATCCCTATCCCTCTTGTTGTTTTATATTTTTGTAAGCCGCCTTCTTTTCTCTGACTGCTACCTGGACCTCACTGGACCACCAGCATGGTTTATGTGACCTTGCTCCTACGCTTCAACTTAGCGCAGATCCTGACTGCCTCCATGAAGTCCCGTTTATGACCTCCCATCTCCTTTCCACACTTGTTGTTGAGGTAATCCCCTTCAAGTGATCCTTGAGAATATTTCCATGCCCATAAAGTCTGCCCCTGAAGTCCACTGCCAGTGTCCTAGATCTCACCCCACTCCCCAATGCTTATTTGAAACCAGACAGTATTGTGGTCACTCCCAGTCAGGGGGTCCTGTACAACCATGTCCCTTAACAGATCCCTATCTGCCAGAACCACATCCAGGACATGCCCTCCTTGTGGGCTCCATCACATGCTGTGTTAAGAACACATCCTGGAAGCCATCCAGCAGCCTCTGCTCCTTGGCCACCTTAGAGGACATGGTTCCCCAGTTTGTACCTGGCATATTAAGGTCCCCCATCAACACCACTCCTTCCCCTTTTGGACCACACTGGACAATGATGTTGTCCAGCAAACCATCCTCTAGAACATCACTCATCCCGGGCCTATATACTACTCCCAGCTTGACCTTATCTCCTGCTGGGGATCGTGAGGTGACCCATAAGGCCTCCACGTTTCCCTCTGCCTCTTCTACCATAGCAATTTCTATATGCTCTCTAATGAACATAGCCACTCCACCCCTGCCCTCCTTTCTATCCTTCTAAGCATAGTGTGCCCCTGTACATTTAGGTCCCAGTCATGGTTTTGTTGTTACGTTTCGTGACTGCCACATCCACCCCGAACAGCATGGCCTGGAACTCTGGCAACTTGTTTCCCAAGCTCCTGGCATTTACTAACACTAACCCCCACCCCTTATCCCTGATCCTTTTTGTCGAACCCCACCCAGATTCCTTATACTTCCATCCTCCCCCTGCTCCTCCTGAAACCTCCACCTCCAGTCTGTTTCCCCCCTCCCCCCCTTGGGCTTGAAGGCTACTCCCCTCATCTGGAGGGGAGGGCTTCTGGTCAGCCCCTCCCTTATCCCTTCCCCCCCTTACAAGTTTAAACCCCACCTTTCTTGTATGTAGTCAGCCATCCCCTGTTTAAGGACTTCCTTCCCTAATGGGGCAAGATGAATCATCTCCTCTACTTTGGCTCAGGTTCTGCTGTGGTAGCCTGCCCACCTGGGTGTGGCCTTGTGTAAAATGTGTTAATTTCTCCACTCGCGGGTGCCTGCATTTGTCCTGACTTTGATACTGCTGGGGGTCTTGTACTGTTGATATCTGTATAGAATGCTTAGAACATTGTCTTAGTGTCTCTGTATTTATTCTATATTTGACCTTGCCACTGTGTAATCTGAATTATCTTACTGTGTCAGCCATCCCCTGTTTAAGGACTTCCTTCCCTAATGGGGCAAGATGAATCATCTCCTCTACTTTGGCTCAGGTTCTGCTGTGGTAGCCTGCCCACCTGGGTGTGGCCTTGTATAAAATGTGTTAATTTCTCCACTCGCGGGTGCCTGCATTTGTCCTGACTTTGATACTGCTGGGAGTCTTGTACTGTTGATATCTGTATAGAATGCTTAGAACATTGTCTTAGTGTCTCTGTATTTATTCTATATTTGACCTTGCCACTGTGTAATCTGAATTATCTTACTGTGTCTGTCTTGCTTTTCCTGATCTCAGTGTACCTGCCTTGCTTGTGTCATGTTGTACTCTGTATAAAATCATAATTCCTGTACTCTCCTGAGTCGTACCTGAAAATAGGCATATGTTTTGTCTAGTGTACTTACCTGGTCAACAAAAGCTAAATAAATAAATAAATGTTTGATCCCTGAATTGATTTCTTCCAACAATCACTCATGTTGCAACATAATCTCTATAAATTTTCCTGACTCCTTTAGTAAACCACCAGTTTAACTCCTATACCACCCAGGACCTATGCTTTTCCGAGATGGATCCTACCCTACCCGATAAAACTCCCAAATCCTGGTTCATACTACCTAACAGGACAAAATGGTAACACCCAAACTGCGAGTGCACATAATTGTGTGTGGGTTTTTTGGGGGGTGGGGGGAGTCAGAAGTGCAAATCAAGACATTTGGGGCCAGATATTCAAAACTTTGCCCCGAGGCTAAATTAGCACTGCCTGGCAGGCAAACATAGCCAGGAGCACAAAGCAAGCTATATTCAAAAGGAATAACCCAGGGCAAACAGCTTCCGAATATAGCATGATAATGAGGCCATGCAAACTGGGCTGGGAGTGCAGGGCAAACATAGCCCTGGAATAAGACAGCACTGAATAAAGCAACCAGGAAGTGCAACCCACAACAACAACACAGTGCACAGCAACCTAAGGGCAGGTACAGATGAACTATGTGGCCAATGTGTGTGCCAGCAAATGCATGGACTTAGTACAGCTGCAGGAAGCAGCAGATGTGAAAGAACAGTGATCAAAACTGTATAATATTCCTCGCACCGTTAGCACCGTGCTAACACATTAGCGTGGCATTAGCGCGGAGCTAAGCAGTTAGCCCGGTGCAAACACGCTTGCCCGGAGCTAAAATGTGCCATATTCAAAAGTGCCATGCAAATGAGCCTACTTAGGTAGTCTCTGGGCAAACAACCAGATTAGTATCTCATTATACCCTGATTTGCATGCAGTTTGCCCAGCGTTACTGCAGGGTCCCACAGAGCCACCTGTAGGTCAGTCTGGAAGTACAGGGGCTGACCAGGTCCAACCGCAGCTCCACCTGTAGATCAGTCTGGCAGTGCACGATGATAGCTGCAGGCTACATGTAAACAGTACAGCATAGCATAGCATATTGTACCCCAGGGGACAAGACAGCATAGGCACAGGTGGTGGTGGTGCTGCATGCAACTGTCACACTGTAGGGCATGCTACAGTGCACAGCAGACACTACAGTAGCAAGGGGGCCAGTAGTGTGAGGGACACAGCACTGCCTATGCTGTGTAGGGCAGTGATGCTGACTGCACTGTACACAGTGACAGGCACAACGTGCAGGTAATTACTGACAGTGGTCAGTACTATCACTCTGTTGTGTGATCCACAGGTGCTGCACCTGTGGCATGGGATGCACACAGTGTCATGTACATGGCCGGCAGTGTGTGCTGTGACATCTGTACAGATGTGTGGTAGGTGGCTGGGGCGCATGTAGGATCCGACAGGCACACAGGTGGTGGCATAATACCACTACTGGCCCATGTGCACTGAGCGATATGTCCCAGCCTTGTGGCCACACCTGGGCTTTGGTGAGGTCTGGCCACCCATACACCCTCCCCTCACTGCCACCATACCCACAGTGCTTCATGTGTGTGCTGGCATCTGTTACACACCACAGACATATGGTCTGCAGGTGTGTGCTATATGGCCACACTACCATGCTGTCCCCTGTGGGTCAGATCACCCCTCACTGTTTGTGCTTGGCTCGGACTGGTGGCAGCTGAATACATCATGGTGGTGCCAGCAATGTGCAGCATGTGTCTTCCATGTCTGGCTGTTTCTCAGTGTCATACTCAAATGTTAGGGCCGCGCAAGCCACGCTAATGCTGAGATAGCACCGCGCAAAGCTGTTTGCCCAGGGTTAAGACCAGCTTTTTCTGGGCGGTAAATTGTACCACACTATGGGTCGCGCTATGTCACGCTAAACACCTTAGCGCAGCGCTAGTCGCTGGATATCTCATTGCACTGCACCTGTATTCATGTTCACTTTGCCCCTTGCATATAATTATAGTTTGCCTGGGGCTGATGCGTTTTGCCTGCACTATTCAGCCTTTTGAATATAGCAGACCTGCGCTAATCCCACACTAAACCCGCGCAAACGTTTTTTGCCTGGCGCAAAGCTTTGAAAAACTCGCCCTTCATATCCAAAACAATATTTGTACCAGGCAAATTAAAAATTGTTTTCTCTAAATGAGCAAATCTAGAATCAATGTTTTTTTCTTACTGTTATTATTAGTTTAATTCATTTTGAAGCATTTTAGTTAGGTTATTTATGTTTTATGCCACTTTTTAAGGACAGTAAGAAAATATGTATTAAAAATTTCAGTAACTAATATTCAGTGACCAAAGAGTGTGGTCACAGTGAAGGGGCACTGGTGCAGTAAGGGGGGGCCTCAGATTTCTCCTGGGCCTAGGGCCCCAGGTTGCATTAATCTGGCCCTACTAGTGTCAAGGGTGTGATCAAAGGTGGAGCGCCGTTAAGTCACTAGTTTCCAATTATTTGAATGTGCCTGTGTCTGGCAATTTGTCCCATATCATTAAGACCAGTGTCTCTCATTTCCTTTAATTTTGAGTGTCTGTATCCAAAATGTCATTGACAAAATGCTAACAGGTATACAGAGGCTGCCCTGCAGGTGGTGGGTTTTATCCCTGCCTCACCATAGCTGCTCTATCTCCCCTCCAAATCTCTTAACTCTGTACTTTCCCTGGACACCACTGCAGACTAGACTCTGAAATGACCATCATTCACAGATCAATAGTTGCCATTACTGGCAAGTGTAGGGGGTCTTCATCTCTTCTAAATGCACCATGTCAGCCAGCATCACCCATATAGTCCCATCCTTATACCACCCAGCATGTCCCTTCATACTAAAAACAAAGCTTAAATCATGTACGTTACAAAATTAAACCTAAATAAAACACATAATTTGAAAGGTTAAAATAGGCATTCCTGAGATGCATACAGTATATCATCCTACATAGAAACAGAGGTAGTATAGCGTCATGCCTGTATACTGTTTCCCCTGGGCTGATGAAGGGACAATGTTAAAGAAAAATCTGGTATTGTTGGGACTGAGCACATTAAAATCAATGCTTTTAACAATAAAAATGTCATGAAGTTGTCTGTTTCCCAAGCCCATTAGGTTTTGTAGCCCCCTTCCCAAAGAAATCCTAGTTGTGCTCCTGGCTCACTTGAGAATGTACAAAAACTTCAAGAAGTTCAGCTCTGCTGTTGACCACAGGGTTGGGGCTGAGAGTATCTGTCTCTGACTCTGTTCATTGCCCTGTGGTTGGTGATGAGAGTGTGGTGAAGTGCATGATACATAGATACATAGATACATAGACAGTGTCGGCAGATAAGGGCCTATGGCCCACCCAGTCTGCCCATTTGAGCTTGTAAGTTCAGTTGATGTTTTCCTAGAAGACTGTTGCCCCTTACCCCTGACCGCCAGAATTCCTTTATGTCTATCCCATGCATTCTTAAATCCTGTGATTGTTTCAGCCCCCACCACTTCCTCTGGCAGGGTGTTCCACTTGTCCACCACCCGTTCTGTGAAGAAATTCTTCCTCACGTTTCCTCTGAATCATCCTCCCTCCAACTTCATCCCATGCCCTCTTGTCCTGGAACATCTTTTTCACTTAAAAATAGTGTATTCCTGCACCCTGTTCCTTCCTGTAAGATACTTGTATGTCTCTATCATATCCCCTCTCTCCCTCCTCTCCTCCAGAGAGTACATGTTCAGTTCCTTTAACCTGTCCTCATAGGACTTGTGATGCAATCCATGCACCATCTTTGTTGCCCTCCTCTGAACCTTCTCTACCCTGTCTATGTCCTTATGTGGTTAGGTCACCAAGAACTGTACACTGTACACTCCATGTGGGGCCTCACTAGTGTCTTGTATAGTGGAATTATGACCTCCCTTTTCCTGCTGGTGATGCCCCTGCCTATGCATCCCAGCATCCTATTTGCTTTACCTGCTGCCTTGTCACACTGTTTCCCTACCTTGAGGTCATCAGAGATGATAACCCCAAGATCCCTTTCCTGCTTGGTGCATGCTATATCCTCACCCCCAACTGATATATTGTGCCAGGGTTTTTGTGCCCCATATGCATTATCTTGCACTTCTTTGCACTGAATTTCAACTGCCAAACCCCTGACCATTCTTCAAGTTTCTGCAGGTCCCTTCTCATTCTGTATACACCCTCTGGTGTGTCTACTCTGTTACAGAGCTTTGTTTCATCAGCGAACAGTGAAATTCTGCCTTCTAGGTCCTGTGCAATGTCACTGATGAAGATGTTGAATAGGACCAGTCCCAGCACTGATCCCTGTGGTACCCCACTGGTCACTCTTCCCTCTGTGGAGTGACAGCCATTTACCACCACCCTCTGTGTCCTGCCGCCCAGCCAGTTACTTACCCACCACACTACTGTCCTGCCCACACCCATATTCCCCAGTTTGTGTAATAGTCTTCTATGTGGCACAATGTCAAAGGCCTTGCTGAAGTCCAGTTAGGCCATGTCCACTGCCCTCCCTGATCCACCTCCCTAGTCACCCAGTCAAAAATTCAGCGAGGTTGGTCTGGCGTGACCTCCCCTGGTGAAACCATGCTGCCTTGGGTCCTGTGGTCCATTGACAACAAGATGTTCCACCAATCTCTCCTTCAGTAGTGCTTCCATGATCTTCCCCACTACCGAGGTGAGGCTGACTGGTCTGTAGTTCCCCGCTTCCTCTTTGTTCCCACTTTTGTATAAGGGGACTACATCTGCTATCCTCCAGTCTTTGGGTACCTCCCCTGTTTCCAGTGATCAGCCAAACAGGATAGCCAGAGGTTCAGCCACCACCTCTCTTAGTTCTTCAAGGACCTTGGGGTGCACCCCATCTGGCCCCATTGCTTTATCAACTCTTATTACTTCCAGTTCCTTCAGGACCCTTTCTCATGTAAAGAGACTTGTGTCCATTTCTGCACCATTCTCACCCCTTGTACTTCCTTCAGACCCATTACCCTCCTCTTCCTCAGTAAAGACTGAGCAGAAATACCTGTTCAATATGTCAGCTTTACTGTTGTCATCCTCCACGCGGCCCCCATCCTCCCCTTTCAGTCTCACTATCCCTCCTTTTGCCTTTCTTTTTTCACTTATGTACCTGTAAAGGTTTTGTCCTCTACCCACTGATTTTGCAATGTTCTTCTGTCTGAGCTTTGGCTTTCCTTACTACCTCCTGCCTCCTTTGCTTCTCCTGGTACTTCTCCTATCCCCTTCTGCCTGTGTCTTTTGTATTGCCTGAATGCAATCTTTTTGGCTTTCACTTTCTTTACTACCTCTTGGAAAACCATAATGGTCTCCTCTTCCTTTTCCTTTTGCTAACCTGCTTAATGCATAATTCTGTTGCTCTTGTAATCCCCATTTTAAATACTGCCCACTGTTCCTCAACCCTGATTCCTGCCCCATTCCCTTAATGCCTCTTCAAGTATCTCCCCATTTTCCCAAAGACTGCCCCCCTAAAATCCAGGATACGTGTTTTGTGTGGTTTGGTTCTGCTCTTTCTGTGATTTCAAACCACAATGACTGGTAGTCACTGTTCCCCAGGTGCTCCCCCACTGTTACCCCTATCACACTGTCCCTGTTTGTGAGCACAAGGTCCAGTATTGCCTTCTGCTGAGTTGGTTCCATGAGCAGTTGCTTGAGGAAGGCACCCTGAAGGGAGTCCAGGATAAATCTGCTCCTAGTTGATGCTGCTGCTGGGATGCTCCAGTCCACGTCTGTAATATTGAAGTCTCCAAGCAGTACTACCTCACCCTTGTCTGCCATCCTTTGGATGGCTAGCATCAACTCCCTATCTGTTTCTTCCTCCTGGGCTAGTGGTCTATAGACCACACCTGTGCAGATGGCTGTCCCAATTTTCCTTTCCAGCTTAACCCACAGTATTTCTCCCCCATTTTGTTCCTCCTGGATCTCTGTGGCCCTTATGTCATTTTTCACATACAGTGCCACTCCTCCTCCCTTCCTGCCTGCCCTGTCTCTTCTGAATATGTTGTAGCCAGGTATGGCCATCTCCCAGTTGTGGTTATCATTACACCAGGTTTCAGTGATGGCCACAATCCAGGTCTGACTGCACCATGACAGCCTCCAGATCTTCCATCTTGTTGCTAAGGTTCCTGGCATTTGCACACATGGCTTTCCATGATTTGACCTTCCTAGACTGTTTTGCTGCTGTACTCCAGCCCCTTCTTTGGTTGTCCTTTATCCCTGGTTCTCCTTACTGTCTGCCCTTCTGCTGAATTTTGCCCCTTTTCTGACTATCCACCTCTTGGGCACTAATCTCCATCTTTTGCACACTGCTTTGTAGAGATAGCCACTCCTCTGGTTCACTGGTTCCACTGCTAGCTGTGGGGGGTGAGCAAGTAGGTACCCTCCCTTTCACCCCCCTTTGCTAGTTTAAATGCTTGTCAATGTAGCATTTAAACTTATCATTGAGTGCTTGGATTCCCCTCCAGGATGGATGCAGGCCGTCAGGCTTGAACAAACCTCCATCCCTCCAGGTGGGTCCCCAGTCACCAATGAATCCAAACCCTTCCTCACAGCACCAGTTCTTCAACCATGAGTTAAAGTTCCTGGTGCATGCACCCCTATGCTCTCCCTTGCCTCTCGCAGGTGATGTCAGCTACTGAGTGTGCAGAGCTAGCACTGCTTGATTGCTCATCTGCTGTTATGATATCCTCTGGTTCAGTGTGGGGGGGTGCAGAAAGAGGCAGAGAGGAGGCCATGGTACAAAACAATGGGGTGCACTGCATGTGATGGCATTGCAGTCTTTTTTTTCTGCTGAAGCAAGAAGCAATGTGGGAGCACGATAAATGTGCAATAATCAGAGTATTTCTTGGCTTGCATTGTTTCCAGTGTAAGTGATCACAATTTGCTATTATACTTGTGGGTTAGTGCAACCATCCGCGAGCTAGTGCAACTTTGAATCAACTTGCCCTGCTGGCTGGTGCAAAAAAGGCTAAGGTTAGCCACTACTTGTTTGTTAAAAAAAGGTGAAAAAATACATTTTTAACTGCATTTTTATGTTGCTTGCACGCATGTGCAAGAAACATAGTGCCATCATCGGAGATTTCGGAGGTGTGTCACCTTCTCCTCCAATTCAGGCAGTGTGCTGTGCTGGAGGCGCGGCCCTGTAAGTTAATGCATTTTGGAGCTGTCTATGACCGCTCCAAATGCAGTGTCTATTGAAAGGGGAGCTACGCTTGAGTGAGCAGTGATGAAGCTGCTCACTAGCTCCCCCACCCACAGGCGTGCGCGCCCGCATGCTCACTGTATAGCCGACGGGTGCCCAATCCTCATTGGCTGAGCTCGCGCCGCTCCCCAGTGGTTGGTGCCACGCTGGGAGCCCACCCGGCGTGGCAAACGGTCCCACGGCGTCTTTTTTTTTTTTACCTGTAAGATAAACAACTCACGGTGCATCTCCCGACCCTCCCACAACCCGCACCCACCCACTGCGCACCCAGCCTCCCACACCCCTCACCCCATACTTACTCTCCGACTCTGGCGCGACAATCTTCGGTGGACCGGGAACACGTCTGCACTCTTCAAAGCCGACCGCGAACTGAGGAAATGCCGGTAAGCTGTATAATGGGCTAGATAGGGGTTTCAACTTTATTGCATATCTCAGCCATTTTTGGGAATTTTTGCACCAAATTTTCAACATGGGGTTTTTGGGACACCTTCTCATGAATGATGTCACTGTCATGGCGTTATTCGGGCCCGAAGGGTGATTTAGCGCAGTGACTGTGAAATCACCCTTTGGGCCTGAATACCACCATGACAGTGACATCATTCATGAGCCAAAACCCCATGTTGAAAATTTGTTCAAAATTCCAAAAATGACTGTTTTATGAGCGGTGTTGCGCAGTCTTCTACGCAGACTCGTAAGTTCGCTGAATTTCAATATTTTCACTCCAGATTTTCAACTTGCCATTTTACCACACCTTCTTATGAGTAGTACAGCTGTCATTTTCTCACATCTCACCCAAAATGTGTTTCCCTTCATGAGCGCAGACTGGCATATAGGTGCGAAATCAATGACGGTACAAATTAAGAAAATCACAGTGAGACTGTTCATGAGCAGAGGTCTTAAAATGGCTATGTTGAAAATTTGGTGAAAAATTCCTAAAATGACTGTTTTACGAACGTGTGTTGCACAGTTCCTTCGCACGCTCGTAGGTTTGCGAATTTTCAATATTTCCACTCCAGATTTTCAACATTGCCATTTTTCCACACCTTCTTATGAGTAGTATAGCTGTCATTTTTCACATCTCACCCAAAACGTGTTTCCGCCCATGTAGCGCACACTGGCGCAGTCGGTGTGCAAACTCAATGTATGGGACACATTAACAAAATCACAGTGACACTGTTCATGACCAGATGTCTTAAAATGGCTATGTTGAAAATTTGGTGAAAAAAATCCTAAAAATGACTGTTTTACGAGCGTGTGTTGCGCAGTTCCTACGCACGCTCGTAAGTTCGCAAATTTTCAATATTTACACTCCAATGACTTCCAAATACCTAAACAGCACATAGAAGCAAGCAACATTCGGCATTGACAAATGCTTGTTAGTTGTGTTTTGAGTAGGAGTGATGTGCTGGGACAGCATTACTGTTGAAGGTCAGCAGTGACCAATCAGAGCAAAAGAACATTTCTTGCCTTTCAATAATATTTATTAGCATGCCTGTGGTTAGAATAGTAGACGTACTCTTATTTTAAATTGAGTGCTTTTTTTCTGAGAAGATAATATAGATGCATACTGATAAAACCTCAGACTAAGAATAAAGATGCACAAAACCAAAACTGTTTTTAGACAAGCAAGACAAAACTCTTAGTTCCTCTCAGCTGCTATAAAGATGTATCATCCATTTACGCAGTTCTGTGCACATCTGAACATTCAGTACACCAGGATGTAATGGCACCAGTGCTATGAATAGAAAAGATAGCCCTGGCTCACAAGGACTGGATGGTACCCATTCTATAATGTTTGCTTGTTAATAGGGTATTATTTATTTTCTTTGCAACAGTTTTTTCTCTCCTGTTTATTGCTTCATCGGGTCACGCCTGGAAATCAGACTGGATTCAATGTACCTCACTCAGTTCTGAATTTTCAAACAAATAAAAAATTAAATAGTATGAATATCACACATACAGCAGGATGCAATGGTTTCAGCATTGTAAACAGATTGAATATCCACTGTGCACCAGAACAGAGTGGCACCATCTCTACAGCAATCTCTGGTCACAGCCGATATGGCTATGGAGAGCTTTTGGGATGCTTTCACCCATTATTTCTAATGAATTTGCACAATGTAGATCTGCTGAGAGGCAATTTCAATGTGGTCTTCCTTTTACACATTTTTACAATGTGCTTTTGTTTTATTTATTTATCGGTCTTGGGATTACAAACCTTTGAGTCAAAACAAACTTTTGCAAAGGCTCCATGTCAGATTTCCAAACAGACAGGCTACAAAAAAATACAGGAGAGTAATACAGTACATTATACATAGGATACGTGTATACAAATAATACAGTACATTATACATACCTGCATCATAAATGAGGGCAGAGTGCATGGCAAATAAACAACATGGTGAGTAGATTTAAAACAGGATAAGAAACATTGCAGAGAATTAATGCAGTACATAATACATAGGATAAGAGCACACATGTAATGCAGTGCATTATACATAAGTGCCTCATAACTGAGGGTGAAGTACATGATAATGAAACAAACATGGTGCAGGCAGTGCTAGCTAACTACGTAAACATATAGGAAATTAAAGAAAAGAAAGGGAGACCAGAAGGAAATCAGTTAAGAAGAGTTGTTAAACAGCTTGGGGGGGGGGGGTGGAGGTAGCGAGAAAAGTTGAGTAGAGGGGTATAAGGTGTAGAGAAGGAGAAATAGGAAATAGTGCAGGTAAAGGATGAGCAAAGGGCAGGAGGGGAACAGAGTAGGAAAGGAGAAATTCAACCATGATAAGGTAGGAAGGAGCAGGGGGAAATTGAGGGACGACTTCAAGCCAAGAGCAGTCCCAGATTGACCAGTAAAAGCTAGAAGCAGTCATAGCTATTCACAGAGACTAGGTGCTGGTGAAGTTTAGGTTTAAAGGAGCCCATTTTAACTGTGGAGGAAACCAGAGGAGGCAGGCCATTGAGCAGGACAGGGGCCCTGTGGAAGAACACTCGCTGCCCCAGGGATATCTTACAGAAAGGGACTAGGCAGGTAGAGTTTTCCTAGACTATGTCTGCTGATTGCTGTATGTTTAGCCTGGACAATTCACAGAAGACATGGCATCTTATTTTCAGTGAGGCGCTGCATCTACACGATATTATGCTGCATTGCGTAAAATCAGAACACACTGAAAACAATATTTTTACATCTGGAATATGCTACCCTGAATAAATGCATTACAAAAATGGTAAAATCATGACCCCACTGAAAACAAGATATTGCATCTAATCTGGGACAGCTTGAGTAAATACAGTGCAAAAATGTGTAAACTGAAGATCACAATGCCAATGAGATGTAACATCTCCCCAAAGCTATCCAGGATACAAAATATAGGATAAGAGATATTTAAAGAGCTAGTGGAGCCAAAACAAGCAGACAGGAAAATAATAAAAAAATAAGTAATAGTTATAATTTGTTATTTCTGAAGTCATTTTCTTTTTCCTTTTGCTCATCAGAAAGTATTCTATGTGACAATATTGTGCTAGATGTGTGGAACAGCTCTTAGTCTGGCAGCTGACATAGCTTTTTCTAGTGCCCCACACTACATTATCAGCACTGTGATCTCACTGACTGTTACATCACTGGTGAATGACCTGGCAGTCACTCATTTGCTATTCCTAAGTAGCAGTGATGTCACAGTCAGTGAGGTCGCAATGCTGATGACACAGTGTGAAGCAGTACAGTAAAATATGTCAGCTGCTGGACTAAGAGCTGTTCCACACATCACACCTACTAACATCAGGTAAACAATCTTCTAATTAAACAAAAGGGGGAAAAAAAGGACCTCAGATATAACAGGTGATGGTTGGCTACCTTTAAAATCTAATACTAGTTTTAGGTAGTACAGTAGCTCTTTAAAGGAACGTTGCTGTGTTCACAGACATAAACAGTTTCTTTATTGTTTTATAATATATCAGATTGCAGTATTTATTTTGAATGGTGTGGCCATGAGGATGGTGTGTGTGTGTGTGTGTGTGTGTGTTTTTGTGTGTGTGTGTGTATTTGTTTGCTGTAGCGCAATATATTTTTATCACCAGAAAGCATAGTAAAAAATGCCAGTTGATTGCTATATAATTACTGTAGCTCAGATAGTTCATACAAGACCTTGCATATGTCTGAGACAGTGCTTATCAGATAGTGTCTTAGGAGGTTAAAAAAACAGTGTAAATATTTGTACATTTGTTCCTGGGAAAAGGTGACATTTATGAGGTATGAATCTTTCTTGAAAGATAATACTTGCCCAGCTGAAGCTTGTTATAAAAACATGTTTAAATTCTAAGTATTTAACTATGCAAGTTGTTGCATTTCAAAGGGGTAAACAAATCTCAGGTTTAATTAATAGACAACCAATATTTAACAAGATGTTTCAGTTTCCTAATGGCCATCTAATAAGCAGCTTTAGAGCTGTCTCCAACATTCTAAGCAGAAAGAAGAGAATATTTTATTTCATTTGGCATCATGATTTATAGAATAGGACTTTTGAAGCAGGCTCTGCACCATTTTGGTAGTCCTCTTTTGTACTGCCTCCACCTTATCAATGGACACAGTACTCAAGGTGGGGTCTTACCAGTTATCTGTACCTCCTTCCTACTGGAGATACCCCTCCTGCTGGTCTTCCCCACCACCTTATCACATTACTTGACTACTTGGGATGTAGTGGTTTCAACACATTAAACTGAATATATATCCATTGCGCACCTGGACAGAGTGGCACTATCTCTCTAACAAGCATTTTTAAATGTTGAATGTTTGCTTGCTTGTATTTGCTGTGAAGGAGTCTGGCACTGATAGCTCAAAGGTGATCATTAACAAAGAAATAACACGAGTTATAATAGTGAAATTATCATGACTGGGAAATGAAGAGGTTCATAAATAACACTGTCATTTTCTTAGATTGTGACCTTGGATTTTCAAAATAGTAGTTTTGTTTTTCTCCAGCATATGAACGTGACAGGTGTCATTTATGAAATGCAACCCAAGTCATTGTTTTGTGCAACAACTTCGAATACAGGTTGAGGGGGATTTGATAATGACACCTGCCATGCTCAACTGATGGGAGTAAAAAACAGGAGCACGCTACAAATGTAGACTAAAAAGTAAAAATACAGAATAACTTCGATTATACTGACCCCAGTTAAACAAACCTCCAGTTTAACAGACCTCCGACCTTGTCCCCCGAGCTTTTGTCAAGTAATAACAGTCACAGGCAGTTAATGCCTGTTTACTGTAATCGGTCTATTAAATGCTTCCTATGGCTCCTGGCTGTTTCATGCTATTTCAGCATTGTTCCCCGTGTTCTTTTTCAACATAGTCTGCCTATTCTTTCCAGTTAGCTAATGCTGATCCTTTCTGATTCCTGGTGCCCCAATCACCTGGCTCAACATCACAACAGATCTCTCCCCATTTGATTTGTCTCACTTTCTAATTTCTTTTACAAATTATGATCCCTCTCCTCACTTTCTGAGCACAGCCGTGATGGAGTTTGGAGGTATGGTTGTGCAGGAGAAGAGCCCTGTAATCTTGTGTTGATTGGGCAATCAGTTAATCAGGAGAAGGGAGGAAGAGCATTTGATGGACTGGATCCCATACTGCTGTTGAGACATCAGGACATCAAGCTTAAACTGGCAAGTGCACAGGTAGTGGGAGGTAGGATTAGCATTCGGCCAAACCGGCACCAGAAAATTAATGAAGCTACTGTACTGTAGTAGCAGTGACTTTGACCAATTGGGCAGACTGGCACTGAAAAACTTTGCAATATATTGTACTGTTTTCAGCAACTTATGTATTTCCACCTTCCATTGTGTTTACTTGATTTGACATGTATTGGCAGCTGAGCATTCATTGATTTAATGGGCACATTTGTTTATATGAACTGCTTGAGTTTATGAATTAAATACATGTCTCCCTCGCGGTTTAGATAATCAAGTGTAACCCCAAGATGGTATTATTCCAAGAGCTACTACCCCTGCCTGCTTTCCTGGCAACAGGTTGAGAAACCTGGGTTTATAAATATGGGGTACTGTGGTATGCCTATCAACAGTAAAACTACAGTTATGGTGCCTCCATAAGAGTAGTGCTTAAGTGGGTTCCTATCAGAATTTGTACAGCTCTCTGGAAAGCAATAACCACCCACAATCCCACCCAATGACCTTCTGAATTTAACAAAACAGTTGCAATGATTAACAGAACACCAGCAGTTGGACCATTAATGATATGCTCATGCGACCTCCACTTACCAGCAGGGTTCAGTCTTCTGACATTTACGCTGCAACCCCCTGTAAGAAAAAATTACTCACCTTAGTAATGTTGTTTCTTCTAATGGAGTCTTTCTGTATTCTGACAATAACAGTGAGTCCCAACCTTCGAACTGCCCCGGAGATGAAACAGTTAACTTTCATGCCAGGCATGGAACGCTGAGCTCGAGCTCAGTTGAGACTCTGTCTGTTGCTATTTGAACTCAAACTGTCAGATCTTTATGAGCTAAACTCACTGAGGTCCTGTGTGGAAGCTGTAAACCTATACTAGCCAACTGGCTACTAAATATAACAAATTTTTTAGTCCCAAAACAAAGACTCAAGTCAGGAAACCCAAAAAATGAAATAAACACAACACCACTCACCCAAAGAAAAGAGGGTGATAATAAAAAAGGCGGGGCACCTCCTGAGTGCCAACATTCTACTGCCCACCCACATGCCAAAACAAAGGTTCTGAGAGGGAAGGTAGAGGTCAGAATACAACAGACTACATTAGAAGAAACAACATTACTAAGGTGAGTAATTTTTTCTTCAAACAACATGAAGTCTTGCTGTATTCTGACAATAGCAGACTACCAAGCAGTACCTCCATGGAGGAGGGACAGAACCTACTTAGGAAATAGGCTCCGTAGCACAGCTGTGCCAAACTGAGCATCACTTCTAGCCTGGATATCCAGAGAGTAATGCTTTGGAAAAGTGTGAACTGTTTTCCAGGTAGCTGCTTGACATATCTCTAAGATAGGAATATCCCTGGCAGCAGCCAGGAAAGCAGCTGTACCTCTGGTAGAGTGATCCCTCAGGCCTGAGGTTGGAATCTTACCTAGTTTTTCATAGCAAAATTGAATGCAAGAGACAATCCACCTGGCAATGGATCTTTTAGTGGCAGGTTTTCCTTTACCAACCTCACCATAAGTGAGGAACAGTTGGAGGGAGTCAAACCTGTGACCCTTGGTACATTCTATGTAGTAGCTAAGGGCTCTTTCCACATCCAAACTGTGCAACCTCCTCTCGCCAGAGGAGGAATGGTCAGTGAAGTAAACAGGAAGAGACATAGATTGGTTAAGGTGGAAGTCTGAAACCACCTTAGGTAAAAACTTCCTGTTAGTCCTGAGGACCACCTTATCTCTATGGAAAGAGATAAAATCAGGCTCCACTGACAGGGCTTGTAACTCACTTATGCACCTGACAGAAGTGATGGCCACAAGGAAACACAGTTTCCAGTCAAGTACTTAAGCTCTGCTGAGGACAAAGGCTCAAAAGGGGGTTGCATAAGCTGAGCAATGCAAACATTAAGGTCCCAAGCAGGGGCAGGGTCCCTGAATGGCGGATTGGTATGAAGCAATCCCTTGAAAAACTTGGAGAATACAGGGTGAGCTGAAAGAGAAGAGGGCTTACCTGCTGAAATAAAAGCAGAGACAGCTGTCAGATGCACCCTTAGTGTAGCTGGTCCGAGTCCCAAGTTATTCAGATGGACCATATAGTCAAGGACTGTGGGCAGGTCAGCAGACTCTGGGGAAATATGCTTCCCAGAGCACCATATGGAGAATCTTTTCCATTTGGAATTATAAGTAATCTGTGGAAGGCTTCTAGAAGCCTTTAGAATATCCATAACACATTGAGAGAGTGTAATCAGCAACTCTAACTCTTCAAGAGCCAGGCCTTGAGATTGAGAGATTTGAGATTAGGGTACCAAACCCTTCCCTGAGCACAGGTTAACAGGTTGTAATTCCTGGGAAGAGACAAGGGAAGGTGGACTGCTAAGGACAACAGGAGAGGGTACCAGGGCTGTCTGGCCCAGTCTGGAGCAATCATAATCACTTTGCAAGGTTGAGACCTGATTTTGACTAGCACGTTGAACAGGAGAGGGAAGGGGGGGAAAGCATACAGGAACTTCCCTTCCCAATTGATAACCAAGGCATCCAGGGGGACTGAGCCCAACACTGGGGGCCTGCAGCAAAACTGGAGAAGTTGGTGATTGTCCGGGGCTGCAAAAAGATCGATCTGTGGGGTGCCCCATCTGGAGAAGATCACCTCCAAAACCAGGGGATCCAGTGACCATTTGTGATGGCCCTGAGATATCCTGCTGAGAGCATCTGCCAGGACATTGTCCTTGCCTGGGAGGTATACTGCTGTGAGGGAGGTGTTCAGGGAATAGGCCAGAGACCACAATTTCATTGCTTCTGTGCACAAGGCCATAGACCGAGTGCCCCCTTGCTTGTTGATATACCACATTGTGGTGATATTGTCTGTCCTGATCTGAATAACTTTGTTCTGAACAGACTTGGAAAAAGCTTGAAGTGCTAGAAACACTGCTCTGAGTTCCAACAGATTGATGTGAAGCAGAGATTCCTGAGGGGACCACAACCCTTGGGTGGTCAGGTCTCCCAAGTGGGCCTCCCACCCCAAGAGGGAGGCATCTGTAGTAAGGATTAAAGAATGAGACTGAGTTACAAAAGGAACTCCCTGTCTTAGATTGTTCTGATCCTGCCACCACTGCAAGGCCTGGATCAGGGTTTGAGTCACTGGTATCAGTTTGGTCAGAGAGTCCTTTTTCTGAGACCAAAAGGCTCTCAAGTGGAACTGAATGTCCCTCATCTGAAATCTTGCTCCCTGCACCACTGCTGTAGAAGCAGCCATGTGCCCCAGGAGCTGCAGGAAATGCCTCGCTGGTCAAGACACCTGTAGGGTGAATGAAGAGGCCAGTGTGATAAGGGTTCTTGTCCTGTCCAGGGGAAGGAAGGCTCTGGCCTTTCCTGTATCTTGCTCTGCACCTATGAAGGTGAGGAGCTGAACAGGCTCTAGAACTGACTTTGAAAGATTCAGAAGGAAGCCTAGAGAGATGAGCAGTTGCTGAGTTATCTGTAGGTGTAACTTGACTTGGTCTGGGGACTGGCCTACTGCCAGCCAGTCGTCCAGGTATGGGAAAATGGCAATCCATTGCCTTCTTAGAGAAGCAACTACTACTGCCAGGCATTTTGTGAACACCCTTGGAGCAGAGGTTAGGCCGAAGGGCATTGCTCTGAATTGGTAATGGCCTGAGGGCAGCTCAAACCTGAGGTGCTTTTGATGGGAGCTTCTGATGAGAACATGGAAGTAGGCATCCTTGAGGTCCAGGGAGACTAGCCAGTCCCCTGGCCTTAGAGAGGGTAGAATTATTCCCAGAGTCACCATTTTGAATTTTGGCTTTAAAAGGTGCTTGTTTAAATATCTGAGATCCAGGATGAGCCGCCATTCTCCTGTCTTTTTGGGGGTGAGAAAGTACCTGGAGTACAATCCTTTCCCTTGGTGTAGAAGTGGAACCCTTTCCACAGCTCTGAGAGCCAGGAGGAAAGAGACCGCTGCCTCTAGGGCAAGTGTCTCTGAGGGATTTGCAGGTGGAAAGGATCTGGTTCTCATCTTTGGAAATTTTTTGAAGCTGAGAACCAGTCCCTGGCTTACTACTTCCAGGACCCATTTGTCTGATGTTAAAGACATCCAGTCCTGGACAAAGTAAGCCAGCCTGCCCCCTACAGGTGGTGGAGAATCGGCCCTGGCAAACCCATCAGGGTGCCTGTTTGGCAGGGGGTTTAGGCTGAGGGGTGGAAGCAGGTCTGCTTGTACCCCTTCTGCCTCTCCCTCTAAAGACCCCTCTGAGCATAGGCAGAAGAGGAGGTCTGGGCTTGGTAGAAAGGCCTATGAAAAGGCCTGCTCCTGCCCCTGGGATGCTGCCTCTGAGGAGTGGCTTGCCTTTCCTTGGCCTGGGCACTCCTATAGGTGGTCCTGTATTCATCCATTTTCTTCATGCTATTCTCTGTTTGCTCCCCAAACAGAGAATTACCCACAACAGGAAAATCCATGGCCTTAGTCTGAGTATCCTGCGACAGGCTAGTACATCTGAGCCAAGCCATTCTACGAAGTGCCACAGATGTAGCCATGACTCTATATGAAACATCATTGGAGTCCACTGCAGCATGGAATTGCTACTGGATGCCTCGATACCATCAGCAGCCACCTGCTCCAGCTCCTTGGCAAGCTAGCTGGGGACCTGTTTTGCTAAAGCCATGACAGTATCCCATCTGTATTTCTGATACCTAGCTGTATAGGTCGTATAATTGGCCTGCCTGAGTCCCAAGGATGCTGCCATGTACTGTTTCTTTGCCATGACATCAATCCTCCTGGAGTCCTTGTCTGGGGAATGTGAAGCCAAAGGAATATTAGCCTTATCAAAGGCTGCAGCCTGCACTACCCCAACATGGCTGCATTGCTGTGTAAGGAACTCAGTATCTGAGCCTGACAGAGTAAACCTCTGTCCATTCTTTTATCCACAGGAGGTAAAGTATTTGGAGTCTTTAAAATCTTAAATGTCTGTTTCCCAAAAGATTTGTGTAAGGGAATAGACAACCTCCTAGACTCTGGGATATCCATCATTTCCACATAGTCAGGCTCTTCCTGGTCATCCACAGCTTCTTCCATAGGAAGCTGAAGGGTTTCAGCCACTTTCTTATAAAACATGAAATGGAAGGGGGACTCAGAAAGCCTAGGAGGAGACACCCTGAAGGTCTGTCTGGGGAGATGTCCGGGTCAATGGGCAGCATCCAGACTTTCAAACCACATTCACTTTCTTCATACCTCTTTCCTCCTCCAGTTCATAATACTTCTAAATCATAATCTTGAACCGGTGAACCAGCCAACCGAGCGCTCTTCCTGACGGTGCCGGCCCGTTGGAAACCGGAAAGCGACTGCACAATTTTTTTATCGCTATTATTTCATCAGCAGTTGAAGAAGAAACTTTTGGATCCACACCAGCTGATTTTTCCTTTCTTGTTCTTTTAGCCGAACCGACCTCGGAATCGGTTCTCCTTTGCCTGAAGAAGTTTCGCCCTGGTCAGAGGGCACTCTTCTGGTTGGTTTGAACCAAACCGGCTGGCCATCCGGTCAGCGGACTTTTTGCCTCCTTTCCCTGAGCCTACCAACTCTCTTCTCTAGGGTAGCTGCAGGAAAATTTTTACAAATCTGGCAGTCTGCATTGAGGTGGTCAAACCCAGACAATAAACACAGGTGGTGTGGGGTCAGCCTTAGCAAAGACTTCCCCACACACTACAGTGTTGAGAAACCAGTGAGCCCAGTTTTTCTTTTGGGTTTCTCAGACATGGTGCCAGTCCTAACCAAACTTACCCTTTTAATGGCAATCTGCCAGGCAAGACACTCTTATCAGTTCCTGACCGTGTTACGGGTCGTGGAAACAACCGTAATAAAATCCGTTTTTTTAGAACCGATAAGAACCGGTAACCACATTCTAAAAGTAGAAATAAAGATTTTACAACAACTTGATCGGTTCAAACCGAACCGATGAACCATTTACAAATTCCAAACAGAATAGAAAACAATATAAACCTATCTAGTACTCACGAATACCACAGACAGAGACTAAACCGACAGGTTGTGGTTTAAATTCGGTTGAAAACCGAGAAAAGCGGTACTTTAACCGACAAAATGAACCGAGCTAAGGAGAACTCTCCAGAGCGACTGTTCAGTGAAGCGGAGTAAAGAATCTGATGGTTTGAGTTCAAACAGCAACAGACAGAGTCTCAACCGAGCTCGAGCTCAGCGTTCCATGCCTGGCATGGAAAGTTAACTCTTTCATCTCCGGGGCAGTTCAAAGGTTGGGACTCATTGCTATTGTCAGAATACAGCAAGACTTCATGTTGTTTGAAAAGACAGTTTCAGTAATACAAGCATGCACTTTCAATAGATGTTACAGTACTTCAGTAACTTTAGATCAGGTAATAATATGCTCACAAGCCAGGTTAACAGTAAAACAGTAAATCAGGTTTATTAAGGGGGACATGAACAAGAGAGGGGTGAGAATTTAGGCAAATAATCACTTTACTCTAAGTAAAACAGGCTATATTGCTTTCAATCACTTTAGCCCCAGGAATGTATCAGTCTGGCAACTACTGGGTACCCAGAGTGGAACACAGGCATGCCTGAGGTGGTGCCACAGGTTGGCCAGCATTGCAGCTGATGTTGGGACACTTGCCGGAAAGAAGGGTGATTCAATGAAGGCAACACATTTGGAAACCATAAACAACTTGTATCCTTGGCCAGATGGCCCAGTCACTTTTAAACAGATTAAGCTGGCAAACAGAATCAGATGGTAACATTTAAACAATTCAGAATTCATTGCAGTGCTACCCTGATTTTATTCACTGTACCCAGTTTGGCAGATGACAAGGCTGGTGAAATGAAGACCTGGTGCTCCATCTAGAAGCTGGTGGGGACCTGGACTGACACGACTCACCCTCTCTTCATGGCCTTTCTCTGTAAGCAGCTGCATCCTGTAGTTGATTGCTGCACAGGGGATGACTCCCCAAGTCTGGTCTCTCTCCAAAATGCTGAAGATGGCACAGGAAGAGTCTAGTTGGGCCATTGGTGGCATAGGCCCAGAGGAAGAAAATGTCTCTTTCAAGGTTAAGTTTGGTTTGCGTGCTGGTGAACCCTCCAGCTGGGCTTTGCAAGAGTAAGTCCTTACTGACTGGAATGGCTCCTGAATTTTGGCACAGGAGCCCCTGTTTCAACTTCTCTACACACAAGGTAGGCCTCGGCACATCTAGCTAGAGAAACATCACACTTCTTTTTCCTTCGAGTTGTGGTTGGTTGCAATCTCAATCGACTTGTTGAGCAACTTTTTAGTCTGCTAGCAGAAAGGTTTTGAAGATCAATCCCTTTTTGGACTGAAAGTTAATCACGGGAGGCAATTTCAGGCCCCCCCCAAAGTGAGAATCTTCAGAGAGCCAAACTGGTTCCTCTCTCCTCAGAGTCTCGAGCTGGATTGAACACAGTTTAAAACAGTTTTTTGAACTTGCCCAGTTTTCCTGTATTCTGATAGACTGAGGGAGCTGTCGATCACAGTTCTAGTGTTCCCAGTGGGCAATTTAGGTGCCAACAAGAAAGTTCACAATTTCTACCACAAGGAACCTGAGCTAAAATTCCTTGAGGAACTTTGGTTTTGACTGGTCTAAACCAGGAAGTTCTGGGCCAAACATGGTGGCTTCTATAGTGGGGAACTAATACTCTGTACTAGGTGGCCGCAATCTGCGGTTGATTGTTGCGCAGTTGCTGACTCCCCAAGTCTGGTCTCTCACTGAAATGCTGACGATGGCACAGGTAGTCTGGTTGGGCTGTTGGTGGCATAATCCCAGAGGAGGAAAATGTCTCTTTTAAGGTTAAATTTGGTCTGTGTGTTGATGAACCCTCTATCTGGGCTTTGCAAGGGAAAGTCCTCACCGACTGTAATGGCTCCTGAATTTTGGCACAAGAGTTCCTGGTTGAACTTCTCCACACATGAGGGAGACCTCAGCACATCTAGCTGAAGTAACATCAAACTTCTTTTTCCTTAACTTTGTGGCCAGTTGCAATTTCAGCCAACTTGCTGAGCAACCTCTTAGTCTGCTAGCAGGCAGTTTTTGAAGATGGATCCCTTTCTGGATTGAAAGATAATCACAGGAGGCAATTACAGGCACCTCCTGTGAGGATCTTCTCAGCACCAAACTGGCTCTTCTCGCCTCAGAGATTTGAGCTGGACTGACCACAGTTTAAAACAGTTTTCTGAACTTGCCTGGTTTTCTTTTATTCTGGTTGGCTGAGGGAGCTGTCAATTGCAGTTCTAGTGCTCCCAGTGGTCAATTTAGGTGCCAGCAAGAAAGTTCAAAGTTTCTCCCACAAGGCACCTGAACTAAGGACCCCTTGAGGACCCTTTGGTTCTGGTTGTTCCAAACCAGGAAGTCCCAGACCAAACATGGTGGCTCCCATAGTGGGGAACTAACACTTTGTACTGACAGTCCAAACAACCTATTTTATTTAAGCAACGAGTACTTAGAAATAAATATTTACAGATTATGAACAGGCTCCTTCTGCTTTGTTAGCAAATGCAGACTGGAATCAATTGGGGAGATGCCTGGCTGGTTGTGAGCTCTGGAACACTCGTACCCAGCCCAAGCTATTTACAGTATACACAAGGCTGGAACTCTTAAAGAGATAGCACGGTAGCATGGATGTGTGCACACACTCAGAGTAACAGCAGCAGCCTCCAGTACACGGATTCAACTTTTATTGCTGGATGACTACCAGGCAGTTGGCATCAGAGGAGCCAAGGGAGACACTTAAGGTAAGCCTCTTATTTTGAGGGATGGGGAGGGTACACTCTCCCCTGCCCAGGAAACTTGGAGTTCATGTCAAGTTTATATTACAAGTAACAATTACTATTAACATCTTTCAATATATACAGGTCTAGGCCATTCACTGTTATGTACAAAATCTGCACAGATATAAAATAAATATATACATTACAACATGCTATACCTTTAAATGCCATCCACTTTAGCACTTGCATAAATTAAACAGCTGTTTACATATTGTCATGGCACTTTACATTCCTTTAAATACCTTTGGTTTAATCATTCAATTATATGAATTGTGCCTTTACCTTAGAGCTTTTGAAACAGTGACCCTGGTGAACAATAGACTTGAACTTTTCAGCTAACCCTTGGAATTTTATAAGGGCAGTCCCTGGGATACTGACTGAAGGGCTTAACTGTTATCTTAGATGGTGTAGTAAAAACTAGCTTGGACAGGGAGTTGGCTGTGATGTAAACCCCTTTATGAACTACATTCATACAGTAGGCAAGACCTCAGGCTTTTCTGGTGAATCAAAATTGAGACAAATCACTGGTTTTACAAGTCTTCTAGACCTTGGTGTAGGAGGCATTGGTACTGACACTTCAACAATAGCATTTGGGTTCATGACTCCCGGCTCATTGTTCAGCAACAAAACAGTTTCTGAAGAAGAGGCACCTTAGCACTCTCTTGAGATTCAGCACTGATTATAGGCTCATTATGTTGCACATTACTGTGATTCTCAGGTCCTGGAAGCTCATTCTCATCTGAAAGTGGTATTTCAACAAAGTTTGAATCATTTAGCACATTACTAGCAATTTCAGGAACAGCCATATTTTCTTGGTCACAAAATAGTTCACTTAGCACACTCAATCCAGCTCATTGTTTTGTTACTATTTATTTTATTTTTTATTTTTTTGCTTTTGAAAGTCTTGGATTAAACTTTTGAGAACAAGGTCATTACGAAGGTTCCATGTCAGAGGAAAAACAAGAACAAGACAGAAACAACTCAAGTTACAGATATTGCATCAAAATCGTGGAGAAACATTAAAAAAACAGGGCACTGTACAACAGATTTCAAGAGAATAACACAGAGATACAATAGTATGAAGTACATCAGCCAAACAATCACTTACAAGTTCTTTACTTGGCTCACTAACTTCTTCAGATTTAAGGGTTTGGTCCCCATTTTAATTGTCAATATCAAGTGCTTCAGTGTCAGACAGTTCTACTAAGCAAAGGGAGTCTGCTATGTCAGAAGTCACATGTTGTGCATAACTTTCAGGTAGTTCAGGTTCCATTGACAGAGTACAGTTATCAGGGATATCTGGAACACTGGAAGGGAGACCAGAAGTAAGACAGTAGGCTCCTTGAAATAACTGATTTAGTGCGAGCGAAGGGTAGTAAGCAACGCCACATTTACTACTGGTAACTTCAGAGTCAACATCATTACTTATTGTAGTACTTTGAGCTGGGGGCTTTAGCTGTTGAGCAGCAAGAGTATGAATTAACTGTGTCTTACAAACAGCAGACCTGGTAGCAGGCCCTGTTGGAGCAGTAGCTGAAGGTGTAGTATCTATGACAATTTGATCAATGGGTAGAAAGTGATTCCTGTGTATTGTCTTTACATCTTGGGGTCTCCTTCACGTCACACTTTATATACTGGCAAATCATCCAGTTTGCTTATTACGATGTATGGTGATTGGCTCCATTGGTCAGCTATTTTATGTTTTCCTTGAAACTCAAGATATTGCAGTAACACACGATCTCCAGCCTTCAAGTCATGAGCCTTAACTCACTTGTCATGATGGGTCTTACTAACAAGATTTTTCTTTGCAGCCATGGAGTTGGCCAGTTGATATGCATTGTTTAGTTGTGCTTTCAGCTTCTAACTTACTGAAGGTAGTTATCAGATTGGATGCCATCTGGTGAAACTACGAAACAAAGGAAGATTTGCTTTATGGCCAAACATGAGATGGTATGGCAAGAATCCTGTTGCATCATTTTTGGTGCAATTATATGCCTGTACAAGAGATCTTATATGCTGACTCTACTTCAGTTTATCTTTGGGATGCAGAGTACCAAGCATGTCAAGTAGAGTCCTATTGAACCTCTCAGGCTGCAGATCTCCCTGCAGATGATAAGCGGTTCTGAATTTCCATGCACCCCAATCTGCTTTCAAGGTTCTGGCCTTGATCTGAGTGTATGCATTGTGGTGCACGATAGTGAACAAACAATTTTTTAACCAGAACATTTGCTACTGTGACTGCCTTCTGGTCTCTGTTTGGACATGCCTGAGTATATCCTGTGAAATGGTCTGTCACTACTAACACATTGCTAATGTTCTTGGAGTCTAGTTCTAGGCTTAAGAGGTCTCTACACACAAGCTCTATTGGTGCATTTATGGTTATGTTGACCAAAGTGGCTGCTCACTGTGGTTGTGCTTTACATTGGAGGCACTGGCTACAACTTTTTACATATTGCTCAATGTCTGTGCCCATTTTTGGCCAGTAGAAGTGTGCATGGGCTAAGTCCAGGGTTCTTTTGCTATCCAGGTGTCCCATTTGGCCATGGAGTGTTTTTAATACAACATTTTGGAATTTCAAGGGCAGAAAAAGTTGTATTTTTACAATCTTCACTTGGTTAACAGTCAACTCTCTGTACAACAGTCTCTCTCTCAGCTTAAGTTTAGATCCTTCTTGAAACAATAAGGTAGTTCTCTGATCACTTGACCACAACTTAGAGACTTCTCCCTTTGAGAGGGCAGTCAGAATGGTTGTGGTAAGGTACTTCAGTCTAAAGCAGTAAAATTACAATACACCACTGACAAACAGGTATAAGGAGGTACAAGGCAATCGGCTAGGTAATTCACAGTATCAAAAGAAGGTGTCTCTTCCCTGTCAAACTTGTGACACAATGCTTTCACAGATTGTTCCGACGTCTGTACCCAATTTTGGTTAGCAGCAGGCTTTCTTGAGAGGGCATCAGTGTCAATATGACTGAGTCCTAGTTGGTACTCCACCACATAATCATACGTAGACAGTGCTAAGAACCATCAGTGTTCAGAAGCATCAAGTTTTGCAGAAGTTTGGATGTAGGTTAAGGGACTGTTGTCTGTTTTAACTAATATCTTAGCACCATACAAGTATTCATGGAATTGTTCCACAATAGCCCGCTTGAGAGCGAGAAATTCCAATTTGTGCACTGGATAATGCTTTTCTGAAGGTGTCAGACTTCTACTGACATACGCCACTAGGTGTAATTCTTCTGTATACTCTTGATAGAGCACAGCCCCAAGACCACTTAGACTAGCGTCAGGGTGCAGCACATGAGGTTTGAATGGGTATGCATATGTAAGAACAAGTATGTGGGTCAATTGATAGATGATCTCATGAAAGGTTGTCTCACAGTAAGATGTCCATTTTTGACCAAAGGATTCATTAGGCCAAAAATAGGTTTCTGATATCTCTGTCTCTGGGTTTTTCTTATATTTCTTCTCAGTAGGAGGATACCCTTGCATTAGATTTAACAGTGGGCACACTACCTTGGTATACTTTTTAACAAAATGGTGATAATAGCCACAGATACTCAGGAATCATTGAAGCTCTTTTAAGTTGTTTGGTTGTGGCCAGTCAGTTGATGCTTCCACCTTGCTAGGCCCTGTCTGGATGCCTTCTGATGACACGATGTGACCTACATATTTTATAGAACTCTGGAAAAACTGGCATTTGTCAGTTGATAACTTTAACTCGAATTCAAGTCTGTCCAACACTTTAAATTGGCGAGCCTCATGTTCTTCAAGGGTTTTACCAAAGACAATGACATCGTCCAGGTAGTCTAAACATTTGATGAGATCCATATCTCCCACAGCGTGTTCCATTAGTCTCTGAAAAGTTGCTGGTGCACCTAATATGCCTTGGGGCATGTGAAGGAACTGCTAGAAGCCTAAGGGACAACTGAATGCAGTCTTTTCTCTGTCCTCTTGTGCCATCAAGATTTGATAATACCTGCTGCAGAGATCAAGGACTGAAAACCACTTACTCCCATGAAGACAGTTCAATGCATCTTGTAAGTGTGGCATAGTATCTTGGTCAGGCACAGTTCTTTTATTTAAAGTTCTGTAATCTACACACATATGGATGGAACCATTTTTCTTCCAGACTACTATGACTGGAGAAGTGTAAGGACTATGCAATTCTTGTATAATGCACTAATCGGCATGATCTTTCTCAGAATAGCCTCTTCGTTTTGAAGTCTGATGTGGTGTTCAGCACCAGTAACACAACCAACATCTCATTCTTTAAGAGATGACACTTTGGTTCTCTAATCCAGTATTTTACTGATCCTTTCTTTCCAGTTGTCAGGGATGGGGGACTCTCCAAAATCAAACTTGTCTGGTGATACTTCACACTCTTCTGCATTTTGGCACTTGGACAGTAACATGGCAGTATCAGCACAGTAGACCTTGGCCAGGGTACAGCCTTGGTTAACTTTAATGTCTCAGTCAGTCACATTCTGGATTTGAACCACCACTCTTTGGGCATATGCATGAGCACAGACAGGCATTATACCAGGTTTAACCAGAAGTCCTTCGGGCAGTCTTCCTTCTTCTAGAGTGTCCAGTATTAGTATTTTATTGGTTATGTCTTTGTGTAGATGGACATCTCCACTGACACTACACTGGGCATTGGGGGAAGAAAAAGAGGTAAGGAATCCTTTTTCCATACAAATCCCACAGGCTCATCCTGGTCACTTGCCTTGGGGTGCATCTGCATCTCATATGCTTTTTGTACCATGGCATGGATCTGTAAAGCTCTTCCTGTCTTGTGGGCTTGTCGTTCATGACACATTTGCACAAGGTGTCCAAACATACATGCGTTGATACCAATCAACACTGGAATCCCACTGTACAGGACAGATGGGGGACACACAAGAGCTAAGGGCTCCCCCAACACCTGCCTCAAATGAGGGGAAAGAAAGCCACACTCGCAGACAAACAAGATAAGAATATGATTTTCACTTAACCCCCACACATGCAGTCCTTCAAGGGGTTGTAGAGGACAGTTAGACAAGTATCAGTCATACAAATCTTTGAATATGATAGTGACCTGAGATCCACTGTCTAATACGGCTCAGGCTGAAATGCTGTTAATATGTACTGTAGTTCCATGGAGGGACCCACCATTTTGGATCAGTCAGGAGGAGCATTGTTTTTGGGATGCGTAACAGCAGATTGTCCAACATAAGGCTTTTGGGGAGGTCTGTGTTGAGACTTTAGGCCACTCTGTCTCACTTGATTAAGTAGTTTGGCTGTTACTTTTGACACGTCTTCCAGGGAGTTACAGCCTCTTTTACTGTGCCCATCTTTTCCACAACAGTAGCAAAAGACATTCAGCCTAGGGTTAGGTGCCTGAGGTTATTCAGCTTGATTATGATTAGGGTGAGGGCTAGGCTTGTACTCATCTTTAGGCCTGGGCCAAGGCTCAGCTTCACTAGGCCTCCTCCAAGTGGATGGTTGACAAGATGTTTGGCAAGATCACTCACTAAAGCTCTTAACTCTCTCAGTTCTTGCAACATATTATCATTTGATTCCTCACCAGGTACATGAACACTCACATTGGTGAGAAGCACGTAGGGAGAGCGTCCCCGCACCAACTCCACACAGTGACATACACAACCTGACCGCAACAACAGTGACTTGCAGTCAGTGGTGACACACACCCCACAGTGCACATTGCCCAAAGTCCGTCAACAGACAGGCTGCAACGCACATCACCTAAAGTCTACCAACATCATGCATTGCAAAGAACAAAGGGGTCAGTGGCACAGGGTAGAAGAAGGAAGTGGTGGTGAAAAGGGGATGTGGAACTGGGGAATGGTAGGTGACCAGGAGTGGGAAGGGGGACAGGTATGAGTGTGGGAGGGATATGCCAGGCATCCCGTATGGAGTCCTATATGCACTGCAACAGTGCAATATAATATTATTCTTACTATTGTACCTGTAGAATCATCATTGCTGCCAGTACTGTTTTCCACAGGTCCCATGAGACACAGCCAACTAGCCGCACTGTGCTGCTGGGGGGTGCGCTCTCAGCTGTTCGCTCCCAGGGGTGATTGCCATGTAGTGCATCGCTACATGGGTGTGGGCAGGACAGTAGTGTGGTGGGTAGGTAACTGGCTGGGTGGCAGGACACAGAGGGTGGTGGTAAATGGCTGTCACTCCACAGAGGGAAGAGTGACCAGTGGGGTACCACAGGGATCAGTGCTGGGACCGGTCCTATTCAACATTTTCATCAGAGACATTACGCAGGACCTAGAAGGCAGAATTTCACTGTTTGCTGATGACACAAAGCTCTGTAACAGAGTGGACACACCAGAGGGTGTAGACAGAATGAGAAGGGACCTGCAGAAACTTGAAGAATGGTCAGGGGTTTGGCAGTTGAAATTCAATGCAAAGAAGTGCAAGATAATGCATATGGGGCACAAAAACCCTGGCACAATATATCAGTTGGGGGTGAGGATATAGCATGCACCAAGCAGGAAAGGGATCTTGGGGTTATCATCTCTGATGACCTCAAGGTAGGGAAACAGTGTGACAAGGCAGCAGGTAAAGCAAATAGGATGCTGGGATGCATAGGCAGGGGCATCACCAGCAGGAAAAAGGAGGTCATAATTCCACTATACAAGACACTAGTGAGGCCCCACCTGGAGTACAGTGTACAGTTCTGGAGACCTTACCTACATAAAGACATAGACAGGGTAGAGAAGGTTCAGAGGAGGGCAACAAAGATGGTACATGGATTGCTTCACAAGTCCTATGAGGACAGGTTGAAGGAACTGAACATGTACTCCCTGGAGGAGAGGAGGAGAGAGGGATATGATAGAGACATACAAGTATCTTACAGGAAGGAACAGGGTGCAGGAATACACTATTTTAAGTGAAAAGATGTTCCAGGACTAGAGGCATGGGATGAAGTTGGAGGGAGGATGATTCAGAGGAAACGTGAGGAAGAATTTCTTCACAGAACGGGTGGTGGACAAGTGGAACACCCTGCCAAAGGAAGTGGTGGGGGCTGAAACAATCATGGGATTTAAGAATGCATGGGATAGACATAAAGGAATTCTGGAGGTCAGGGGTAAGGGGCAACAGACTTCTAGGAAAACATAAACTGAACTTACAAGCTCAAATGGGCAGACTGGGTGGGCCGTAGGCCCTTACCTGCCGACACTGTCTATGTATTTATGTACATGGCCAGTCATGGTAGTGCCCATTGATGTCCATAGGAATGTGCATTACTGTGCATCTCTGTCCTGTCCGTCAGGCCAGTCTGCATTGGGGTACTCTACGTTGGGTCCGCATTGTCACTGTGGGGGATGTAGGGGCTGTTCCTGTTGATCCTCTGTGGTGCTTCCCATTTGTGGCACTGTGCTGCATTCTTACTCAGTATGCACTAATGCCTCCATGAAAGCTGCCTGAGCCACAGGGGTCTCATCTGTCCTCCAGCAGAGCTGGCCTTAGCTAGGTGCAAACTGTGCCCCTGCACCTTGGGGGCCCATGCTTTTCTCTTGAGGAAAAAAACAACATAATTTAAAACATTTAAAATGCCTAAGTGGTGTTAGAGATGAAAATGTTTACCAGCAAATGAAAGTGGAAGACAACTGGCTCTGTTACTGTTACAAAAGGTGGGGGCAGCTTTGCTGCAGTGGAAAGATTAGGTTAAGCAAGTGTTAATGGTGTTAATGGCCATACTTTACACCTCCCAGGTTGACTACTTTTACAAACAAAGGGATATATTGACAAGAGAACTTGTTTGTAACCTGGACATGTAGGTGAAATAATGAATTATATGACAAAATTTGTTTCAAAAGTATGTGAGCACTCAAAATGACTCAAAAACCTGACCAGCACAGAGCAAAACCAGATTTCCTGACAGGAACCCTGAAAACTTGATCACCAAAAGAAAAAAAACTGACAGGTGGCAACCTTACTGGTGTCCCATGATAATCCTCTCTATTCTCTCTCACTGACACCTCCAGAAAATTTAAGCTGTTTAACTTGTTTACATATCAGAGTATCTGAGGTGTGAGTGTCCAGTGATGATGTCCCTGTCCTTACAGAAATGAATACGGTAGTGGTACCGCACTTACTTAAGTTCTTGCTCCAGGCTCAGTCAGATTTATTTCCAATGGTGGTCAAATAATGCAATGCAGTCAATGGCACTAATTAAAAGATGCTGGTTAAACTAGTAGACCTGGTACTGCTTTAGTAATTCAGGACAGGAGGGTTAGTTAGGTGTAAATGTTGGATGTGGGGGGCCCACAGGGAATGGAGTGGTGGGGCCCAGCAGGGGGGCTGCACAGGGGCCTAGAATGGTTAAGGCCGGCCCTGTCCTCCAGTGTCCTGGTAGTGCAGTAAACAACCACCCCACCTGCATTACATAGTTTCTTACAACCTTCATCCTGCACCATGTGGTCTGGTCCCAGCACTGTGGCAGCAGCTGGTCTTGCCTTGGTGAGCCTGAGCATTCATTCTCCACTTTTGCAGGCTTGGTGCAGCTCCTTTGTTTATGTGCAGAGGGGGATACAGCTGAAGCAAAGAGGAGTGGACCTTAACAATACAGAGCTCAACCAGGTTGCCTGGTGCTCACTGCTCTTGATTTGCTGTTGTATCCAGTAGTGGATGTGGCTAGAAAGGGGCACCTTCTTTAAATGTCTGGGCTGCTGAAACAAGAGCGAGCTGTAATTCATTAATTCAGAAGATTAATGTTGGAGCAAGAGAGGAGTGAGCATACTGCTGAGGAGGAGACAGAGACAGAGTGGAGCCCACAGGTGAAAAGCAAAGCCCAAGGCTTCAGGCGGCAGCAGTCCAGTAACGTGGGGTAGGTGTGGCCTGGGTAAATCGGCACAAGGAGTTGGAGTGAGGTTCAGGTCATCTTCAGGTAGCTGAAGCAAGCTGTAGCTGAGAGCTCTGCTCATTAGGAGTCATGGGGTCAGTGTGTACTGTCTAGAGAGAGAAGGTTTGGCGGCCAGGTGACCGGAGACAGTACTCAACTAGGGGCACATAGGCTTCAGCCTGCTGAAAATGGAACAAGTCTTCATTTAATCAGGTACGTCTTGTTTTAAAAAAAAAAAGACTTTCACAGTCACAAACTATGGTGGGTGGGGGGCAGCTGCTGGGATGAGACAGGACATTAGTGTTCCATCAAACTGGGTGTGTAATAAATGCAGTAATAGTGTTATTAATTTTTAGTATGGGGAGCTTACATTCATGACATTAAAACTGTTTAAGGTCACTGCTAGTTTGTCCTATATGGCAAATTGATTCTGGTGTAGATCTGCAGGAGAAGGAGCTGGATAGTAGTGTCCCCCTGCAGCATGCTAGAAATAGTACAAAACTAATGCTGTGGCAGGTCTGGTCTCAGCAACAACATACGAACATACAAAATTTGCAAGCAGATAAAGGCCTAGAGGTCTATCAAGTCTGCTCGAATGTGCAGCTAACACTCCTTATTCTGCAGCTGCCCCTCCCTTCCACCCTTCCCCTTCATTAACCCTTCCCCTTGTCCTGTCCCATCCTCGTTTGAAGCAGTCCACTGTTCTACTGCATACCACTTCAGCAGGTAATGCATTCCACCCAGCCACCACCCTCTCTGTAAAAAAGTGTCTCCTCATCTCCCTCCTGAACCTTCCTTGCTCCAGTCTCATATCATGACCCCTGGTGTCCCTCCCCTTCCTTACTTTGAACAGCCCCTCTGTACCTGTCTTGTTTATTCCTTTCATGTATTTAAAGGTTTCAATCATGTCACCCCTGTCTCTTCTCCAGTGAGTACATGTTCAACTCCTTCAACCTCCTCTCGTATGATAAGTCCCCCAGACCCTTGATCATCTTTGTTGCTCTGCGCTGCACCCCCTCCAGTAACTTAATGTCCCTCTTCAGATACGGACGCCAGTACTGCACGCAGTACTCCAGGTGTGGTCGAACTAATGACCTATGCAGTGGCAGAATCACCTCCTCCCTCCTCGAGGATATACCCCTTGCAATACAACCCAGCATTTTGTTGGCCTTTGCAGCTGCCTTCCTACATTGTGCCGAGTTGTTCATTGACCCTGTAATGAGCACACCCAGATTCTTCTCCTCCTCTGTCTGGGCTAGCTGCACTCCCCCCAGCTGGTAACTCCTCCTTGGGTTCTTCATCCCAAAATGCAGCACCTTGCACTTTTTGGCATTAAAGCCCAGTTGCCAGGTGTCTGACCAGGTTTCAAGCTTTGCCAGATCATCCTGCAACCCCTGCCATCCTCCTAGGTCATCCACCACCGCGCCTACCTTGGTATCATCAGCAAACAGACTGATCTTGCTCTTGATGTCCCATGATATGTCTGCAATGAATATCCCAAACAACACTAGTCCCAACACCAAGCCCTGTGGAACACCGCTCGTCACTGCCCTTGGCTGTGAGAGCTCCCCAGCCACCACCACCCTCTGTTGCCTTCCCTGCAGCCAGTTTCCTACCCATCTCACCAGCTTTGCACCTGCCCCTGTGGCTACTAACTTCCTTCCCAGCCTTCCATGTGGCACTGAGTCCAATGCCTTACTGAAGTCCAGATACAGGACATCCACTGCATGGCCTCTGTCCAGTTGCCTAGTTACCCAGTCATAGAACTCAACCAGGTTGGTTTGGCAGGATCTGCCACATATGAAGCCATGCTGTCTGCTGTCCTGTAGTCCTTTGGCCTCTAGGAGGGCCACCAGCCTCTCCTTCAGGATAGTCTCCATTAGCTTACCCACGATGGATGTGAGGCTCACTGGTCTGTAGTTTCCCAGTTCATCCTTGGGGCCACTCTTGTGGAGGGGCACCACATGAGCCATCCTCCAGTCCTGAGGTACACACCCCGAATGCAGTGAACATGAAGACAGGAAAGGCAGAAACTGGTACGAGACCTTTGAACTGAGCTAAAAACTTCAGCATGTACTGTATGTCTAATCAGTGTGGTCTTTTCAGTCATGGTAGTACAGTGTGAATGAGCACAGAGAGAATTAATAGATATAGGGATTCTGAAGGTGTTCTGCTGTATATTATGGCATGTGCAGGAGTTTCTGCATGCTTGGAGAGCAAAATTGGCAACATGAGTCATAAGAACTTGTTTGGCACATTGACACAGGCAGTTACAAAACTGGGAAAAAAGTGATAGAATCAAATATTTAGTTTATATAGTTCTATGTGTTGAATGGGGATAGGTACAAGTTGTGATGCACCCAAGCAAGTGCTGTTACTAATAAAACAAATTAATTTTTATACTTGTTTAAAAACTGTTTTTCTGTCTGCTTACTGACTTCTAGGGCCTACCATAAAAATGAGATGCCTTATACCATGGGGCTATCCCAGTAAAGGACATTTAAAACAATAAAAATATTTTATTTAAAAAATGTATTTTCTTTGGAATAAATTGTTCTATAGAATGAAATATGTTTTGATATTTAAAGAAACTAGATAGCAAAGTGACTTTATTCCCAAATTTCTACAGTTATTGTATTTTTTTTTACTGAGATAAGATTGGGGGATATGTTAATCTGTACTGCAGGACAAACTGCGATGGGTTGGCTTTATGGTAATGTTATAATGTGCTTGAGTGAGTGATATGTGTGAACTTGTTTACTTGGATTGTCATTTAATTTGTCTGCAATTTGTCTTTTATCACTAAGTCTCTTTCAATTTTTCTAATTTTTATATGTTTAGGATGTGCTGCTGCCCAGCTGCAGTCTTTTGGTGTTTTGTGTTTGGGGTGGGGGGGTATTTTGGGCAACATACTGTCATGTGGACTGTGGGGACTCTGGGGATGGTGCTGGGGTGCAACTAGCAAAGCACAGGGAGGGAGGAAATCAGTATAAATTGCATTAGAAATCCCCTCCAAAATGCACCAGAATGCACCAAAATGTAAAAAAATTTCTGGGGGCCTAGGCGGCCTGCCAGACCCCCAGCCTATTATTTTTAATTTTTATCTGACTTGAGCACCCCCATCTATAGGACTCCTGGATCCGCCCCTGAAGCATCCAAAGAACACTGTAACCTCCATCCTTTATGGCCTCCAATCCTGACACTTGGGCTCAGTGTACGAACCCGGGTCACCATTGTGCCAAGCGAACCCCTTCACTCAGTACCACAGAGCCAGCTTATCATCTATTTTCTAATTAAATGGGGTATTTGGGGCACTGCAAGTAAATTTATGATGCAAACATAGAGCTAATGTATCAGATTTAAGTGGAATACTGATATGAGTGTGCAACAATAGGCCCTCTCCTATTGATTTTCCAGGTGGGTCCTTGTATCCACTTTGAAGGTGGGCCCCCTTTACCCCATTACGACCTTGGGTAGAAGTGGAGGGGTGATCATTTATGTCAGGAAAGGAACAGAAGCAGTAAGGGATGCATTCATTGGACGGAAAGAGGAAGTAGAATTATGGTGGAATCAGGTCACAGAGTCTTTAGTTAGAATACTTTGCTTGGAGTGGTTTATAGGTCACCAGGGTAGGGAGAGAAGAGAGATAAGGAACTAGTAGCAGAAGTAGAAAAGGGGACAGCAAAAGGGGAAGTTGTAGTATTAGGAGACAACTACTTGCCAGACATTGACTTGGCTATTCCAGCAGCCAGAAGCACCAGAAACCAGGCACTGCTTCATACTTTGGCAGGACTGCCTGCTACAGCAGCAGGTCAGGGAGCCCACTAGACACTCAACCATTCCCGATGTGGTACTCACCACCTCAGAAAGAGTAAACGGAGTGCAGGCTGGGGAACCACTGAGGCCCAGTGATCACAATACCATATGGTTTGAGTTGGCCCTAGACACCAGTAAGCCATCATCTTAGGCCGAGATGCTAGACTTCAGAAGGGCAGATTCCAAACACATGAGGGAACTAGTCCTGTGTAGTTAGCTGAGGTAATCAGCATCAGGGGAGTTGAAAAACGATGAAGGGGTCATAAAAGGCATAACTTTCGCAGCAATTAAAACATACACAAGAAGAGTGATCAAGAAAACCAAGTGTAAGAGACCAGTTTGGTTCCCGGAAAAGGTCAGGGAGGCAGTGAGGGCCAAAAAGAAAGCCACTGTAAAGTACACAGAAAAGCAGGGAGGCAGGGAATAAAAAAGAAACACAGACAATGATGACAGAAAAAGACCCACGGTCCATCCAGTCTGCCTGAGTTCTCTATTTAGCCCTGGGATCTACTGTCTCTCCAGGGTTCTAGCTCTCCCCAGCCTCCCCCCTTCATTCTTCTCCCAGTTTCTACCACCCCAAGCCAGCACTATACCTTTCATTCTGTCCCAGCTGCGCTTGGAACCACCAATGGTTTTTGCATCTGCCACTTTGGCTGGTAGACTGTTCCATGGCTCCACTACATTTTCTGTAAAATAATACTTCCTCATGTCCTTTCTGAACCTCCCTCCTTTTAGTTTTCACTCACGTCCACCTGACCACTTGCTAATGTTCAACCTGAACCCATGGCATCTGTTATGAGGATCTGTACTAGAGTCAGAGAGAAGAATGAAACATGCTGCAACTGGTCCCTGCAGCCTGTCTACCAGACTAGAGCACTGCGAAGAGGAGACATGATACGGCGTCACTATGGCAGCAGCTATGAGTCCTAAGAGATGTAGTATTGTCCAAGTGGAGACATAATGACTTCTGTATATCAGCCAGGCCTAGGCAACAAGGACCTCCGCCATGTCTAAAGGCAGGCAACCACTCCCTACTACTGTTTCCAGCATCACACCAATATACTGGAGTTGTGGACAAGGAACTAGTATGGATTCCAGTACATTTACAGTAACACCCAGTTCCTCAAAGAGTTGTTCCTTTTTTGACAATGTGTATGGAAACACTTCCCTGGATGACACCTTCAGGAGTCAATCATCCAGATATGGGATGCCATAAAGCCCTTCTCCTGTAGGTCTGCTGCCACAGCTGTGAAGCATTTGATAAATACAGTGTTGAGGATAAGCCAAACAGCAAGACTCGATACTGATAATAGCTGCCACCCAGCATAAAGCAGAGATACTGCCCGTAGCACAGAGCCAGTCCCACTGTTTTGCAGGGCAGAAGAGCTTGAAGAGACACCATTCAACATTTTTCGTATTTGAAGAATCAGTTTAGATCTCTCAGGTCCAGTACAGGAGGCAAATCTCCTGTCCTGATAGATGAAGGGAGATCCTTCCCCTTTTTACATTTGCTTGCAGCATACGCAAGGAACGTCTTGCAACATTACCACTTTTGGAGATATGTGACCATCCTTGCCAATGTAGTGCTCAGTATGGCAGGCACCACATTAGAGGACCAATACACACCAAGCTGCATATGACAGCAGTTTAGCTGTGTTGGCCTTCACTTCTAGCAAAAGGTCCACTGCAATCAGCGATGGTAGCGTGTATGCAATTAGCATACCAACATCAGCCAAACTGCTGTCATGCACAGCTTGGCATGAAATCCCTCCCGCTTCCTCCCTCTGCTAATGTCCACCCCCTTCCTCATTACTGATCTCCCCAGCCCCCTCCTTGTGTGCTGAGGGGGGTGCCCAATCCCCCTCAGCTCATGCGCCCCCCCAGCACACTGTGTGGCTGATGGCGGTGCCCAATCCCTCAGCTCATGCGCCCCCAGCACACTGTGTGGCTGATGAGGGTGCCTAATCCCCATTGGCTGCAGCCCCCATAAAACAACCAGTTGGCACACTGGAAGCCCACCCCAGCATGCTAATGCCTCCCCCATGCACACTGTATGGCCTACTTAGGTGCCCAATCCCCGCCAGCTCCAGCCCCCAACAAACACATAGGTGCCACACTGGGAGCCCACCCCAGCATGCCAAAATCATCCATTTTTTTTTTAAATTCCCTGTGAAAGAAGAAAACAGTCCCTTGCTGAGTCCCTGCCCCCTGGCAACCCACGCCCACCCTCTGCTCACCCACCTCCTCACACCCCCCTCACCCCATACTTACCTCCAGAGCCTGGCGCGATGATCTTCGGTGGACCGGGAACACATCTGCACTCTTCAAAGCCGACCGTGAACTGAAGAAATGCGGTAAGTTGTATAACGGCATAAATAGGGGTTTTCCAACTTAGGTGGCTATCTTGGCCATTTTTTCGACTTTTGGCATCAAATTTTCAACATGGGGTTCTTGACATACCTTCTCATGGATTCAGTTACTGTCATGGCGTTATTTGGTCCCAGAAGGTGATTTCGCATTCACTGCGCGGAATCACCTTTTGGGACTGATTAACGAAATAACAGTGTCGATGTTCATGAGGTAGCCTCTCAAAAAGCCTTTGTTGCAAATTTGTTGACAAAATTCCATAAAATGGCTGTTAAGAGCATGCATTGCACACTTTCTACGCACACTCATAAGTTCATGAATTTGTAATATTTCCACTCCAGATTTTCAACATTGCCATTTTCCCACATCTCCTTATGACCAGTACAGCTGTCATTTTTCACATCCTGGCCAAAATGTGTTCATGCTCTTCCGGTGTAGAATAGCACAGTCGTTATGGGAAATCATGTTCAGTACAGTGTAAGAAAATCACAGTTTCACTGTTCATGAGTAGATGTGCTAAAATACCTATGTTGAAAATTCAGTGCAAAAATTCAATAAAATTACTGTTTTACGAGTGTGTGTTGCGCAGTTTCCACGTGCACTCGTAACTTTGTGAATTTGTCATATTTTCACTCCAGATTTTCAACATTTGCATTTTCCCACACCTCCTTATGCAGCACAGCTTTCATTTTTCACATCCTGGACAAAATGTGTTTTCATACTTATGGCGCAGAATAGTGCAGTCGCTGTGGGAAATCAGTGTTCGGTACACAGTAACAAAATCATAGTGACAGTGTTCATGACAAGAGGTGACAAAATGCCTATGTTGAAAATTTGGTGAAATAATTCCACTGAATGACTGTGTTACAAGTGCAGGTTGCGCAGTTTCCACACAGGCTCGTACCCTTGAGCACACCCAGGGCATTAGGGTTTCTAATGCAGATACTTAAGAAGTATGAGGTGAAATGTTGATCAGATGCAAGAGGAGTTACAGAGAGATACTCTGTTGGGATACGGATGCTAAAGGTACAGGTATACAGCTGGGGGGAGGCTGCATAAATGCCAAACACCAATGCACATAAACCTGCAAGCGAACGTTCGGCATTGACAAATGCTTGTTTCACCCAGGGAGGCAATAGTGGGAAGGATGTAGGGAGCCAGAATGGAACTAGGGCTGGTAGGGCTGCTTTGATTGGAACCTTTGGGTGCCTTTGTATGGGCACCAGGAGGGAGGGACCAGGAAGTGGACCTTCTCCATGATCACAGGACTGCTGACTGGAGGCACAGCTGCAGGCTTATGAAATGAGCCCCTACTCTTCCTCCTGGCAGGTTGAGGGTGCAGGGATTCCATTGATCTTGAAAATATCCTGGAGGACTGAAGCTCATGTACAGCTTTTTTAACATCACTCCCAAACAGCTTGGAGCCCCTGAAAGGGGCATTCATTACAGCCTGTTGTATATCAGAAGCTAATCCAAGCCAGGAATATCTCTGAAGGCATATGCCAGAGGCCCTGGCCTAACCATCAGAGGCTTGATCTGCAGAGTGTGACAGATGCCTACTAATAGCCACACCAGCTGAAGCAACTTTAAGCAATTCAGCCTGTGTAGAACTAGCAGGCAAAGCCCGAACAGTAGACATAGCAGAGCTACACAGGCTATTCAGATACCGTATCATATATGCCTGAGAATATGCAGTCCTTAGGCTCAAGGATACAGTGGCATAAGGATTGTTGCCAATAACATCCAATTTCCTGGATTCCTCTTCAGGAGACAAAGTAGATGTGACTCCAGGAGCTCTAGAGTGAGCATGAGCAGCCATGATTCCTACAGAATCAGCTTCCTGCTCAGAAGCATAAGGCTTAACAGACTGAGTAGGCAACTAATTATCAGCCTTTGTAGGACTGCAGACAAGGGGTGAGGCCTATGCCATGCAGCAAAGTTAACAGCCTCCAATCCAAAATACACAGAAGGCATGCCAGTAGTGGGCTGGGGCTGTAGCCTCCAAAAACTCCATTAAATTTCCTTTATTTTGGTGTTTCCCTTCACCCACAAACCCATGACATGTTGGATTTGTCTAAGCAAATCCAGAAATGAGAGATCTGCAGGACGAGATCGAGAATTACAAATCACAGAATCCCCACTACAAGAGGAGAAAGGAGAGATGTAAGGCAGCCCACCTTCATAGGGATCTTCCACTGTCACCTCATTCTCCAAATCCTCACTCATTTTTGAGGTCAGATTAGAGTCTGCCTGGCTGCCATCTTGAGTGACTATGGGAGCAACTGACAGGGCCATTGATGAAGGTGGCAGCTGTGATGGAGGGACAGCAGGCATGCTTTTATGTCTGTCAGGATGGTATAGATTCTTGTGACAAGAAGTAAATAAGGAGGTAGAGACAAGTGGCATCAGGTAATTAGTAACAGGGTTTATTACTAGCCCCCAAAACAGTATATACAGCTTACTCAAGTGCCAGGAGCCCCAAAGACCTCTAGATGAAGCATGGAACTCGGTGAGCAAAATAACATTCTTTCTTTATATACTATAATAATTGTTATGGTAACTCTTGCCTAGTGTGTAGCTTGGTGTTACAGACATTTTCCTATTGGCTAATTTGACAGGTGGCTCCTGGTATCAGTAATATACAAATAATACTATGGTATGACATTCTTAGTACAGACAATAGGTTCTCACACCATACGATAAAAACACATGTAGTATTATAAAGATCCACACGAGGGCAGCAAAGACCATGTGTTAATTATACAGCTTTGGTGGTTAGTGCCTCGGTATATTTGGCATATAAATATAGTATTGCATCACATATTACAATGAATCTGGCTATAATCATGTAATAAGTCCCTGGTCCCACAATTATAAAGTGGGCACCTGCTCCTTAGACGGTTAGTACTGATTGTAGCTCTCACTGGAGCAATAATTATGCATAGTGTCAGTGGCTCAGTAGGTAGCACACTTGCCTCTGAGGCCGGGAGATCAGAGGGCTGTGGGTTAATTTTCCACATCTGGCAACTGGGTTACTATCCCAATATTGACACTGTAGTGCAGCATGAAAGGGTGCTGCACTTCTGAGGTACCGTCTCTCAGATGAGAAGTTAAACCAAGGTCTCATCTGCCTGAACTGGTGGTAGTTCAGGTGGATGCTAAAGATCCCATGGCACTTATAGAAAAAGAGTAGGGGAATTTCCCCAGTGTCCTGGCCAAAGCTTCTCTCATTCACTAAAAGTACCACCAACAGCTTAATCTGGTTCAATTCCAGTTGCTTACCATCTGTATCTCCCCTCCCCCGGTCGCCCCTGAAAAAGGGACTTCTAGGCCCAGTGGGCTTGCCGGGTATAAAAAATTCAATAAATAGTAGTATGGGTGCTGTCAAGGGTGCAATATAAGGTGCCAATATAGTTTGGAGGCTGAGCCTAACATGTCCTGTCTATGATGATACCAGCAGCGAATGCCATGTCGAAGGGACAGTAGGCACTGTCGTCGGCAGAGATGGGAACAGATGAAGTAAATGCCAGCACAGTCAGGGAGTCGACGATATCTGGTGGAGGTTTTGTGACTTCTGTCTTTGTTGGGACAGAACCCAGTGATGGAGATGACATACTGTCCATAGTACTTACGGCAGCACCAAAGCCAAGCTCGACCTTGGTGTCTCAGAGATGGTTGGGGGGAGCTGTAGTCGATTCTGCTGGAGTAGTTGACAATGAGGACTTACCCTTCTCCAGTGGAGATGTCAACCCTACCAGTAAAGCATTTTTCTCCCACTGCTTATGGTGATGGCTAGATGGGAAGGGCTTTGATGATGATTCATGCTTGTTCTGTTCTCTACTCTTCTCCAGTGGTCTCAGTGTCCTGACTGCCCTGGAGTATCCTTCTCAGTGGTGGCCAAGCATGAGGGAGAAGTGGGCCTGGTTTGTCGGACAGGCCCAAACACAAACACACACAGTGTGAACATCAGACGCTATGCACAAAGGTGTAGATAACAAGCATGAAATGCATGTATAATGCTCACAGAGCTATGCCACCCTGGACAGGTGCTGGGTGTGCGATACTCACAACATCAAGCACCTACAGGACACCTGTCCATGGCCACAGCCCCCAGTACACAAGAGCACAGGGGTAGAGGGCTGTACAGCTCAGGACACAGACAGGCATCCGATCAGATGCCTGTCTTGGATCCCAGAGTGGTTCCCTGCTGCACCCATGCAGGGTCTTCTGTGAAGGTGCGTAACCCCATGGATTTAATGGGGCACTGTTGGCACCCATTAATTGTACTGGTATACATATGTTCATTGTGACCAGTATTGCTGAGTACAATAGTGAAATACTGTATGGGTGTATGGAACCAAACCACGGCACCGGTACACTGTTAATGGGAGGGAGCACATGCCAAGCCATACTAGAGGTACCGCACTGACACCGGGTATATGTGTATACAGTGGCTGCTGGGTATTCACAGATCACCTACCTACTTGGTATGATTGTGCCCTTCCCATATCACACATGCTGCCCTATATTGTCTGATCCTAGAGACAGTCAGTCTTCTGCCCTGACAGTGACCCATGTCACTGAGGTACCTGTAGGCATGTACCTGTGCAACACTGTGCTCAATGACTGTGCCATTTGTCGTGCTATTTGTGCATGTAGGACTGACATGTAACACAGCAGGGTCCCACTGCCGTAACTCATGCCTCCCCTCCACGTCTTGGTGAATCACATGGAGTGTGGGCACACCCCTGACCCCCCCCAGGGCCCACCCCTGGTGCAGAGCAGCATGATCATCCAGGGGATCACGAATGCAAGCAGCTTGAGCACCTGTTATGAATGCCGCTGGGGCTCCACTGGACCTCCGCTGCATGACATTCCAATGTAGGACTGCATACATGCCTCAGATACACAATGCAATGGAAGAAAGAGACTTGGGAATATTAATTACAGATGATTTGTCATTCAGTAGGCATAATCAAGAAGTAGTTACAAAATTACAGAAGTTAACTGGATACATCCTGAGTAAGATCAAAAGCAGAGATAGTGAGGTTATAATACCACTCTATACTGGTTTGGTCCGACCCCACTTGGAATACTGTACTCAGTTTTGCTCACCTCAGAATAAAAAAACTCAGACATTAGTGGAGAAGGTCCAAAGAAGGATAACAAAAAAAAAATCATCTCAATGAATCATTTGTGTTACAATAACAGACTTCAAAGACTGAATTTATACTGTACACAATATAGATGCACCAGGGGAGAACTTTGTCTCATCTATAAGTTTATTAATGATCCTTATGCCTTTGGAACAATAGGATTTACAGGACACTTGGGCCGGGACTACTAGGTCCCACACACAAACATTAATAGGAGAGCACTCATTAACAGTTAGAAGGAGTAAATTCTACATGCATGTTGTTACAAAATGGAACACTCTGCCAAAAGAGAGAATTGAAAGTAGCAGCTTAGTTATATTTAAATGCAAATTGGAATACTACATGGGAACAAAAAAGTTTGCATTCCACCCATGAGTGGGTGGCAAGTTCACTAAAGGGCCCTGGCTCACTGAACTTCAGCCAAATCTATGAACCTATGAATGCACCGGCAATCTGCACATTAGCACATAGAGCCCATCCTGCTTGTGGTTAGTCCGTAATGTCAGGTACAAAAAAACTACATAAAGGTTCTTTCGATGGCAGCACAGAGGTACAACATCAATTAAGTTAACAAAGAAATACAATAAAATCGATGACATTGTTTTTCTGCAGGTCCAATGAGCAGTCAATGGCAGAAGACAGAACTGAGGAACAATGTGGTCGCCCATGTTATATAGGCACCGACGTTGAATCTCATCATGGATGGCCTTTGGCTGGCAAAAGTTTCCAAGTGGTCCTGATGTCAGAGGCTTACATTTCCAAAGTTGTGGCCCAATGGAGGTGATATTGTCAGTGAAGATCTATATTTCTGGATTGTAATGTTAGTTTATAGTTGAGGTTAAGGGGACAGACCTTTAAACACTTCTGACAGTGTTCCATGCATGGTGTGGTTAGTAAAGGGCAAAACAAGTCTACCACATGATTTTTCTGCAGAAGTACAGAAGCATGAGTATATTTGGAGAGGCTAAATGCCAGGATGACTCAGTTCTAAGCAAAATCAATGAATGGTCATGTGACATGTTTCAGTCAATCAGTATTTTGGTCTTTCCTTTGCCATTTTTATGTTTGCTTGCACGCATGTGCAAGAAATATAGTGCCACCATATGAATTTTCGTAGATGTGCCTCCCCTGCTTCCAGTGCCCTGCTCCTTTTTGCAGGCACGGCCTCACCACACCAATAAATGTCTAAGCTGTCTATGACAGCATTTAAGATGCAGTGGCATACAGTTCAAAGCAAAAGACCGCTACAATCAGCAGGGGTAACGTGTAGGCAATTTGCATACTGCTGTCGACAGGCAATTTACATACTGCCGTCGGCAGTATGCAAAGTGCCTACACGTCAGCACTGCAACTGAACAGCTGTCATAGACAGGTTTTTTTTTCTTGGTTCCCCCCACCTGCAACAAACACCCAAGTAGCATGCTGGGAGCCCACCCCAGCGTGCTCATGTGCTCCCACCCCCGCACACTGTATGGCCGACGGGGGTGCCCAATCCCCTGTCTGCTCCACTGCCCCCCCAAATAGACTTCCAGATGCCATGCTGGGAGCCCACCTCAGCATGGCAAAAGTCTGTATGGCCGACGGGGGTGCCCAAACCCCCATCGCTCCACTGCCTCCCCAAACAAATTCCAGCTACCACGCTGGGAGCCCACCTCAGCATGGCAAAAGTCCCGTGTCGCCTTTGTAAAAAGAAATAAAACACCTGTAAGAAAAAATGGTCCTCGTTGACTCTCTTGCCCCTCCCCAACCCCGCACCCACCCTCTGCGACACCACCTCCCCACCCCCTGCCTCACCCCATACTTATCTCCGGAGGCTGGCGCGACAATCTTCGGTGGCCCGGGAACACGTCTGCACTCTTCAAAGCCGACCGCTAACTGAAGAAATGCCGGTAAGCTGTATAATGGCATACATTTTTTTTCAACTTTTGTGCATATCTCAGCCATTTTTGGGAATTTTGTCACCAAATTTTCAACATGGGGTTCTTGGGACCCCACCTCATGAACTCAGACACTGTCATTTTGTTATTCAGTCCCGAAAGGTGATTTCGCGGTCACTGCGTGGAACCACTTTTCGGGACCAATTAACAAAATGGCAGTGTCACAGTTCATGAGGTAGGCCCCCAAAAACCCTGTGAAAATTTGGTGAAAAAATTTCCAAAAATGACTGTTTTACTAGCATGCGTTGCGCAGTTCCTACGCACTCTCGTAACTTTGAGAATTTTAAATATTTTCACTCCAGATTTTCAACATTGCCATTTTACCATATCTCCTTATGAACAGTACAGCTGTCATTTTTCACATCTCACCCAAAATGTGTTTTCACATGTAACCCCTAGATGGCGCTATCCCAGGGGCTACTACCCCTGCCTGATTTGCCACTAACAGGTTGAGGGGCCTGGATCCAATGGCGGGTGCCTCCACCCAGAGGTCAGGGTTTGCAATAGTTAAACTAACTTGGTCACAGCCCTCTGGGACACTGCAACCCCCCTTTCTTCCCACTAGTGGCCCACACAATATATCAGAATTACCTTCACAGTATACACTTACCCCAGGTCTGGTTCCGCACTGGGACCTCCTGTGAAATGAGATACAGTGCAACAATCACAGTACAGTACTTTAACACAGATAAATACCTCAGGCAGTATAACTTTGCTGAAACAAGCAGCTCTGATTTATTTAGGGATATAACAAGGACAGGGGAAATCAGGTTAATTAGCTTATCACTCTAATAATCTATCTATGGCTCTGTGCACAGGCCTATCCCTTATCAGTTACTGTCCCTGGGTACCCAAGCCTTAGTGGCTAGTCCAAACTGTGGCAGCTGGTAGGGGCCCTTTCACACAGAGAAAAGGAGAATTAAACAGTCAGCAGTACAGTAATTCCATTTGGATTTAATGTGGCAATTCAACAGGAGCGACCCTGAATTAGTACTCACGACCTCCAAATAAGATAGGGTCCTTCAATGTCAGCAGGGCTCACTTGAGGTACACAAACCTCTTCACACATCCATATAAAAGAAAGCACTATACCAGGCAGGCTGCATCTGTATCCCGATCGCAATTACTGCACAATACCCGGGAGAACACACAGCAGATTCAGTTCCTGACAGACCAAGTGTAATTCAACAATTTCTCCAGTCTTCTACAGGGTGAGCCTGGTTTCTACTCTTCAGAGATCCTTTGATTCTTTTCACAGGACGGATTCAGTCCTAACAAGCTGCAGACCGAACTCTGGGCCTTACACACGTTTTTGACTAAAACTGCACACTGAAAAGCACAGGGCTCCTTCCTTCTTCACTGCCAAAGCTCAACTGAAACTCCAACTGACAAAACCGGGCACTTCCTTTGAGTTCCTCCCAGTTCTTGACTGGATTGGCTGTCACTCACAATAGACTGCTGCTGTTGGTCCAAAAGGCACTGAAGTCTAAACTACATCTCCCAGAGTCACTGCCCATACAATCCTCTTGTGGCTGGCTCAGATTATGAGTCCAAGTTCTGATTCGCTCCAAGGCACCATTTTAGAGCTAGCTTACCCCACACTGATTGGTCCAGTTCAGCAGTTCAAAACTAGAATGGGGAACTAGCAGACACAGTTCTGACTGCAAAGAAAGCAGGTTAGACAAACTGTAATTTCATTATTACTCTAAATAATTTCTGGCAAACAGTTACATCTTTCAGATAGGTTCCCTTTGCACTCCTAGTGACTGCAAAATGAAGTGAATTGGCAGCAGCTCGAGTGGTACTCAGAGAAGCACACAGTCCCTCCATACAAACTAATTATGTCTGCAAGCAGACAGCTCTTAAAGAGACAGTACCAGAGGCTCTAAAAACACTCACTGATAAATGGCTTAAATGCCAAACACCATTCAGGCTTGGAGCATTCAAGCAAGCTCCTGGAAGTCTTTTGGGAACCCCCATTTGCAGGGGGGTTACACACACATGTAGTGCACATTGGCGCGGTCGGTGTGCGAAATCAATGTTCGAGACACATTAAGAAAATCACAGTGACACTTTTCATGAGCAGAGGTGTTAAAATGGCTATGTTGAAAATCTGGTGACAAAAGTCCATAAAATGACTGTGTTATGAGCATGCATTGCACAATTTACATGCATCCTCGAAAGTTCATAATTTTGTAATATTTTCAGTCCAGATTTTCAACATTGACATTTTTCCACACCTCTTTATGAGCAGTACAGCTGTCATTTTTCACACCCTGGCCAAAATGTGTTTTTGCACTTCCGGCGCAGAATAGCGTGGTCACTGTGGGAAATTAGTGTTCAGGACAGATTAAGAAAATCACAATGACACTGTTTATGAGTGGAGGTCCCAAAATGCCTGTGTTGAAAATCTGCTGTAAAAAATCCCCAAACTAATTACATTACGGGTGTACATTGTGCAGTTTCTGTGCACGCTCGTGACTTCACCAGTTTTTTAAATTTTCTCTCCAGATTTTCAATAATGCCATTTTTTACACCTCCTCATGAACAGTACACTTGTCACTTTTCACATCTTGTTCGAAATGTGTTTTCGCACCTGTGGTGCCAAATGGCGCAGTCACTGTGCAAATTCACCTTTCGACTAACGAACTGATAGTGTCACTGTTCATGCGGTGGGGTCACAAAAACTCCATGTGGAAAACTTGGAGTAAAAATACCAAGAAACTCCCCGGGCATTAGGGTTTTTGACCATAACACCCTACCCTGTAGGGACTGACAGGCTCCGGGGATGTGACTTGGGATTGTCGACAGTAATGCTCATGCCATTCCACCTCCATCCCCACCCTGCAGCCAGTGACAGTCATCGAGGTGCGCCTTGGACCCCTTGCCCCCACAGTTCACCCCATTCTCTTATACTGCACCCATTTCAGCGTATTTCCTTATTGAATGAGGTGAATGTAAAGCCAAAACACCCCAAGGCACACCTCGACATTTGTCAGTGTCTGAAGGGTAGGGTGAGTTGAAATGTCATGACCATCATGGGGCGACGACCCAAAGGTACACCCCTTATGCCTGTCCATCTCTGCAGGGTGAGGGTGGACTTGGCATTGGTTCAATACCTTAATGTCATTCCTATATTGCATCTGTCTAACTCCTGCTCTTCTACTGCTAATGCCAGCAAGCAACCATTCGCCTTTGACAAATGCTTGTGTAAACATGGTGTATCAGGACTGAGCAACACTGTCACATGTTTAAAACATGCAGCCACACCAGGCATTGGTGTAAAACAGTCTAGCTAATCTAACAAGGTCTACAGCAAGGCAGCCAAAATGCTGAGGTGTACTAAGAGGGGTTTTGAGAGCAGGAGGGAAGATGTGATATTACTTTTCTATAGATCACTGGAGAGGACACATCTGAAATACTGTGCCCAGTTCTGGAGTTCCTACCTAAGAAAAGATAAAGGCAGGCTACAGATGGTGCAGCATCAGCTAACCAAAACGATTCAAAGCCAGCAGAATGGATCCTATGAGGATCAGCTTAAGGCACTGAATACTACACTACACTACACTACACTACACTACAAGCCAGAAGGACGAGGCGCAATATAATAGAGACCTTCAAGTTCCTGAAAGGACTGAACAAGGTAGATAGTGAATATATATGCAGCAGGAATGGTGAATTAAGAACATGGGGACGTGAGTGGAAGCTGGTTATGTTTCTAAGATTCAGGAGAGATGTGAAGAAGCTTTATTTTACAGAGAGTGTGGTTCAGATGTGGAACAGCCTACCAGCAGAGGTGGTGGGTGCAAGAACCATTAATGCTTTCAAACACAGTTGTGACAGAGTAAAAGGCTTAATAGTCACACAGGGGGAAGCAGTAGGGCAAGGAGAAGGTGAGGACAATAAACCCGCCCATACAATAGGCACTGGAGCAGGACAGGGGAAAACAGGGCAGACTGGATGAACCAATGGTCTTTTTCTGTGAACATTTTCTGTTTTCCATGTTTCAGTCTGTGTTGCTATGAATGCTGCCAAGATGCTACACCACATCTTTGGAAACACCCAGATGCACTGGGACAGCTGGCCAGCAGTTGCCAGTATAAGCTTGCCCATGTTGTCTACTGCCAGCACCATTCTAAGCAGTTTGTCCTAGGGCTCATCAAAATGAATAAATTCTGCTGTTTTGCAGGATTTTTGTGAAATTCCATAGATTTCAAGATCTGCAAAGTTCTTTGGTTATAACTTAGTCCATCTTGTATCAAGAGACCTGAAATGTGTATTGCTCATTTATTGTGAGATTTCCAAAAGAGATGTCACATTTCATGATATTTGGATGAAATAACTGTAAACTCCTAGGGGCTCACTGCTAGCAATTTATATTTTTGTTTTTTGCTACCTTTTCTGAAAATATTTCTCTACTTACAACTTGGTCACCATTGGAGCTGGCTATCTGAAAATGTGCTTACAATCTCGATGGGTGCCATGTATAAACACTGACTGCACTTCTATGTTTACTATTTGTAACCTTAGTTAAACTCTGCTCTCTACCTCTGTGTCTGTTATATTTGTATCTCTGATCTCAACATGGAACCTTTGTAAATGAGCTTCCAGCTCAACGGTCTTAATCAAAAATGTCAATAAATAAATGAAATAACTTAATTGCAAGGGTGTTAGAAACTGCTCCTGTAAATGTGCAAGGACTGGGTTAATTACATTATATCAGTAGCACTCACAGTGGCTTGCGAGCTGTAAGCAGCTCTTCATTAGTTGAGATGCGGCTCATTAACACCTCCTATATTTTTATATTGGCACGCTTACACAGCCAACATCTTGGGGTAGTGCAGCTTTAGAGGCATGGTCGCTGTTGGGCGAATGCACAGCACACATCAGTAGATGCGTCCCTCATTCCCCAATCAGCCTGCATGCTGGCACCACATCATGCATACATAATGTGGCAAGCACACCTGAAAAAAGGTCCGCTGCAATCTGAGCAAAGCTCTTCAGATGCAGCGAACCTTTCCTGGACGTGCCCGCTGACATTATGAGCATGGCGGCACAGTGGCCACCAAACCGCCGACTCCCTGGGGTGCCTAATCCTGTCGGTTACCCCTGCCCTCTGTATAGCCACAGGAGCCTACTCTCCATCGGTATAGATCACCCCATTATTAAATGCTGGGGTGCCCAATACCCTCGGCTCAGTCCCCCACTTGCTTTGTGTGCCGACGGGGTGCCCAATCCCTGTCGGTATAACATCCCCCTGTGCTGTGTGCCAATGAGGGTGCCCAACCATTGGCCGACTACAGACCCCCTAACAGTTAGGTGGGCGACTGGGAGTCCAACCAGAGTGCCAAATCCCATTAAAAAAACTGTCCTCCTGGATGTCTAATTTTTTACCTTAAAACAAAAATGGTCCCTCACAGTCTCCTTGCCCCCACCCACACCCACCCTCTGCACACCCTGCCTCCCCACCCCCACCCCATACTTACCTCAGAGTCTGGCAGCGATCTTGGTGAACCGGGAACATGTCTGTGCTCTTAAAAGCCGTACTACTAATTGAAGAAATGCTAAGCTTTAAAATGGAATAAATAGGGTGTTTTCAACTTTGCTGCATATCTCTGGCATTTTTGGGAATTTTGGCCCCAAATTTTCAACATGGGGTTTTTGGGACCCTTCCTCATGAATTCTTGCACTGTCATGGAGTTATTTGGTCCCAAAAGGTAATTTCGCAGTCACTGTGTGAAATCACCTTTTGGGGCTCAGTAATGAAATGACAGTGCCACTATTCATGGGGTGGGGGTGGGCTCTCAAAAAGCCTATGTTGCAAATTTGGTGGGAAAAATCCGGAAAAATGACTGTTTTACGAGTGTGCGTCGTGCAGTTGCCACGCATGCTCGTAAGTTAGTGAATTCGCAATATTTTCAAGCCAGATTCTCAACATTGGCATTTTACAACACCTTCTTGTGAACTGCACAGCTGTCATTTTTGACATCCTGGCCAAAACGTGTTTTCGCACTACCGGCGCAGAATAGAGCAGTCACTGTGCGAAATCATTGTTTGGGACACATTGCAAAAATGACAGTGACATTGTTCATGAGCAGAGGTTGTAAAATGCCTGTGTTGAAAATCTGGTGACAATACTGCATAAAATGACTCTGTTACGAGCATGCATTGCGCAGTTTGCACGCCTGCTCGTAAGTTCGCAAACTTATAATATTTTCACTCCAGATTTTCAACAGTGCTATTGTTCTGCACCTCCTAATGAACAGTACAGCTGTCATTTTTCACATCCTGACCAAAATCTGTTTTCACAGTTCTGGCGCAGAATAGCAAGGTCGCTGTAGAAAACCTGTGTTCGAGACACATTATGAAAATGGCAGTGACACTGTTCATTAGCAGATGTCCTAAAATGCCTATGTTGAAAATTTGGGGATGAAAATCAATAAAATGAGTGTTTTACAAGCGTGCGTTGCTCAGTTTGCACGTACGCTCATGACTTTGTGAATTTGTAATAGTTTCAGTCCAGCTGTTCATCATTGCCATTTTTCCATGCCTCTTATGAACAGTACAGCTGGTTGAATGTGTTTTCGCATATCCGGCGAGACTGTAATGGTCACAGCGTAAATCAATTTTCGGGACAGTTTGAGGAAATGACGGTGACGCTATTGATGAGCAGAGGTCCTAAAATGCTTATGTTGAAAATTTGGTGCCGAAAGTCCATACAATGACTGTGTTGCAAGTGTGCATTGCGCAGTTTCCACGCACCCTTGTAACTTCGTCAATCTGCAATATTTCCATGCCACATTTTCACCACTGGCATTTGTGCACACCTCCTTAACAACAGTCCAGCTGCCATTTTTCACAGTCTGCCCAAAACGCATTTTCGCAGCTGTGGTGCACAATGGCATGCTCGCTGTGCAAAATCACCTTTTGAGACACATTAACAAAATACAAGCGCTATGCATCTCTAGCTCCACCACTGCCAATGCCAGTGTGACAACATTCGGCATTGACAAATGCTTGTTCATGTATCTGTGGCTCTTTTAATGTCACCTGAATGATTGCACGGTTTGCGCTTTGTGCCTAATGTAACATTCAATGAAATTAACATTACCTGCTTAGCGCTATCAATTGCAGTCTGGTAGCACTAGGCAGGTGATGTTAATTTAATTGATAGCAACTCTGATATTAACACCACTTTGACAAAGTGGTAAGCAGTCAGTTAGTTATCCAACTCCAAGTGAGATGTTCCTCTCCCGTTTCATTCAGACCCCCCCCCAAGACAACCCATAGAACGAGAGAGCAAGTGGCACTGATCCCTTTGTGTGTGTGTGTGTGTGTGTGTTAGGATTAACATCATCTTTGTGGTCGGCATGCACTGGCACTTGTTACTATCAAAGTAGCCCCCCCCCCGACAAAAAAGGTAATTGCTCGCTGCATTAAGTATAAGCAAGACCAGACACCAGAACTTAATTGCAACACCTGGCATTAATTAATTTAATAATAGAAACAGGTTTTGGTCAGGCAGGTTAGCACCTGAAGAAATAGGAGCACTGAGTAGTGTGGTGAGGTTTTTGCTGTGCTTTACTCACTGCTCCGGGAGTGGATTATGCTTTGCTGAAAAATACCAGTCCTCCATTCAGACAATCACGATTTACTGACTGCTCAGGGAGTGGATTATACTTATACTGCATTGACTTCTACTAGCCCTCTGTTCAGACAAACAAGATTTCCCGACTTCTCCTGGTGAGGATTACCTCTGGTCAGAGAATAAAGCATAACTTCATCACAGGTACAGTACTGAATCATATTTTCTTGCTAACTTGCATTTTATTCTGTAATAAATTAGGTCTTTTAGGGCTGTGCAGTGTAAAAGCACTTACATTTTAAATGAGATTTTTGGCTGTGCCTAATGGGAGGGGACTTCATCGCAGTTAGCACTGTTAGAGATTTGATTTGGGGGTAGGGTGCTATGTTACATTTTACAAAATATAACCTAGCTACCTTAATTACAATAGAGATTTTTGGGGTTGGGGTTATATGTTATTGTGAGTACAGCACACTGTTTCATGTATTGCAGGCTGTGCTCTGAACCAGTTGCCAAATATAGAATAGACACCTGCATGAATTTGACAGTCCGTGTTAACAGTGTTATTAAAGCTTTCTAAGTTTATTTATTTGCAAACATTTGTAATTGAAATAAAATGTTTTTTTAAATTATACTTTTTGTGTGCATGTGTCATTTCATCTCACAAGTATGGCATGTATGTCTTTTGTGGCTCCCTAGTGAAGGATAAAAAAACAATATGGCTCCCAAGCCAGACATGACTGAGTACCACTGAATTATACGCTGTGGAGCTTCATGATTTCACAATTTAATTATTTGCAAATGTTTGTGAATGTTTTCTAGAAATATGGATTTTTGAACTCTGTTTCTATTGTAGGCACACACCCAACATTTGGTATATATGTCCAGTGTAAATGGGTCCTAGAACTTGCTAAAGCCAGAGGATTTTGGCTTATTATTCTACCACAGAAAGTTGAGCACACATCACCTCCAAAATATACAGACACCAGGCTGAGTTTAAAATGAAGTAAAACATTTTATTAATATATATACACAGAGAAGTCTGCCTGACATGTTTCAGATTAATCAGATCCTTTATTAAAGGAAGGATTTTATTTAGTTAGTGTTTGTTGACCGGGAAAGAAGGACTGGAGAATTCTGCCTATTTTCAGCCTCGTCCCAGAGGAGGGGATACAGATAGATGCCAACTGATATTAAACCAGATTAAGCATTAAGATTATTTTGGCTTAGTAGTTTAAATTCACAAAGGAAATACTGCACATAACATATTGGTAAATGTTGATCAAAAAATTCATGAAAGCACAGTAGGTGCTGCCACGAAAGTTTCACTTCTAGAATCTAACTTTCACAAGGCACTTCTCACCACTGAATGTATGTAACTGTGCAAAATTGTTTTCAGTCCTGTAGTGTGTGACTATTTTGTCCGCTCACCCTGCATTTTACTGTGAGCCTGATCAGATGGACTCATTGGAATTGCCTGTCATACCGACTTCCTCCTTGCCTCTCTCACTCACACACTTTCTTTCTCTCTCTCTCTCTCTCTCTCTCTCTCTCAAAAGAGATAGGACATTATTTTGACAGTTAACTGCCTTTCCATTTTCCTATCCATGCCAGTTATGTATTCCAATTTTTGATAAATGAATGATTGAACTTTGGCATACCCTGAAATCTACATGGCGTTCCACTCACCTCACCAGCTGCTGCTTTTTCTTTTTCAGATTTCTAAGACATTCTATGGCAACAGCAAAACACTGTTCAATGCTATGCATCTGAATGACCTGGAAAGGTGTTACTGATGTCATAGAATAGTAGCAACTGCCGAGGAAAGAAGGATTCATGGTGGTTACAAAGCAAACAAAATTGAATTATTAATTTAGCTAACAAAAAAGTCAAAAACCTATCAGTATGTTGGATATACATTAAAGGGGACAACAGGAGGGCATCTAGAGATGTAAAACTTTGCTTCCTATCGCCTTTAACAAAATCTGGTCAGAGCCAATACAGCTGCTAATGGGACAGCATTGATATAATATGACTGACAGTAACTACATGCTGAAAAGGGAACAGGATTATGATTGTGAGGGGGCAGGAGGAGCAGAAGCTTTTTTTTTTTAAGCAATAAGGTGTGTGTGGTGTGTGTGTGTGTGTGTGTGTGTGTGTGTGTGTGTGTGTGTTCTCACTGTGCCTAAAGTTTGCAAGTGAATGTGTAAGCAATAACCCCTAACAGGGTGTGCATTTCTAGAGAATTAATACATGCCCCGGGTGAATAGAAAAACATGAGGCCAACTGCTGTGACTTTCAATGCACCCTAGAAGTACATCAGTTCTTAAGAAACCCATGCCCTGGTGTGAGTTATTGTACTTATAAAATGGAAAATGATTTTGTTTTGGTGTAATGGAAAGGTTCTATTTTCCTTTAGTTACGTTGTTGCTAGGTAGAAAATCTGAGTTTAGGAACAAAGGCCATGTGCTTTTGAATGAACCCAAGAACAGCAGTTATTTCAGTGTTACAACTGGCTCCCACCTGCCAAATATGAATATATTTTACATTGAGTGGAGCAAATGAGCAATTCAAAGTGCCTGCCAGGTGCTGTGTGTTCAGCCTATGCATACTAGACTGACCTAGACTGTTGCACTGCCCCCTGCTCCCCTGTCCCTAATTTCCCCTCCCTGTTCTCTGCTCTCCTGACTCTGATTACTCACTGATGTCACGTGGACATTTTTGTGCACTACAGCTAGAGACTACCATGGAATTGCAATAGCGAGTATTGATCAGAGAGAGACAGATGGAGTGAGTGCTGCGCTGTCACCTGGAGGAGTCTAGAGATGTCAGGTCAGAGGAATCTGGACAATGGAGAGGCAGAGGTCGATCTAGAGACACACAGAGAGAGATTGATTCAGCACTGGGAGAGGAAGGGTAATGGGTCATGAGGACCTCCCAGGAACTGCCCTGGTAGTAGCAAAGCCAGAAGACCTCAAAGTAGTGAGATATTTGTAAAAAGATCTCGGGCAGGGAAAAGGACTACAGCACTGGTAAGGTAAGACTGACAGAAGGGAAATTCATTGTTAGGTGGATGCTGTACTGGCAATGGCTGGTATCCAGTGATATGGGCGAAGAAAATTGAGTGACTCAAAAATGAGCAACTCAATTTGCGTGCCTGGAATAACAGCTATCATGAAAGAATAGCAAGGGGTGTGAATAGCAAGGTAGGGGGGACAGAATAGCAAATGTCAAGGAGGTTAGCCTGTGTACAGGTAGCAGATTAAGTAACTGGTGTGAGCAGAGAGCTGCCAAGCTGGCTACCTGACAGGTTGGTTACACTCACTGCCCATGATGTGGAAGAACCTGGGTTAGGGACTGCAAGCAGTTGTGTGTAAATTTTGCTTCTGGATGTTGCAGTGTACGTAACAATTTTTTTTTTTTTTTTTTTTTTTTTTTTTTTTGTAATCTCCCATTCCCCCAGTTGTTCCCCCACCCGTGGGTTGTTCCTTCTGCAAAGGTTGCTGCTTCCCATGTTCTCTTCCCTCCTCCAGTGTCCACCCCCCCTGAAGTTGATTTTATTTTGGGGGTGCAAGGTTATAGCCCTCTGCAAAGGGGGTGTGTGGGACATAGTACCCAGCTTAAAATGTAGGTCCATAACATTAATGAATTTGAATTCAGCATAGTGTTATTCACTGATTTTGTTTTCGGCATTTTGTAGTCACCCTTATGCAAGTCACGATTAAAGACTCGTTATCACATGGAACACAATGGCAAGAGAGTGAGGAAGTCCTTTATTTGATTTATTTAGGTTTTGCTTACCAGAAGTGTACTACACAAGAAATCTCCCTAGTTTCAGGCATGGCCCAGAAGAGTATATAACAGGCGAACAAGCAAATAAACATTGGTTGAGAATACAAGCATTTAGGTAAATATAAGAAGTGCCTAGCATTATAAACCAGTGGTGAATATAGATCCTCTTGTCCCTTAGGCTATTGGGCCCTGCTGTTCTCAAAGTTCCTGCCACTCGAATGCAAATGTGGGACAGGGATTTTGCTTCATGTGCCCCCAGAGTATGGAACTCCTTTCCCGCCCAGGTCCGCTCCTCCCCCTCCCACTCATACCTTCAGAGCTCCCTGTGGAATTACTTGAAGTTCTCCTGCATGTGGTTGTCCTAAACTACTATAACTAACCTTGGTCACCTGCACTGGACTTACATGTCCTTCTTTTGGTACCCTTGCGCAGGTCCTGCTGATCATACCTCTCAACTGTCCCTGATTTTCAGGGATGTCCCTGATTTTGCCTCAAAATGTTACTCTGTCCCTCCTAAAAACTGTATTTCTGTGACCAAACAGTGGGAGATGGAAGCATAAAATAATGTCAAACATTTAAGTTAAAGAGCTGTTCTTCCTTAGAAAATGCATTTTGCACTAAGCCACATATTCTACCAGCTTCCTGAGTGGATATCATCAAGTTTGAAACTGTGTCCCTGATTTTGGTTCTTTGTCCCTGATTTTTTTTTTTTAAGCCTTGTCCCTGATTTATGAGTCAGGAGGTTGAGAGGTATGCTGCTGATGCATCCTGCCTGCTTGAGTTCTGCTCTTTATATAATGTATTTACTGTCTGTGTCAGGCGATGCTTTGACTGCGGCTCTGCTTTTGGGGCACTGAGCTGTATAGAATTTTATAATACACTGTTCATAGCCTTGTGTGTGTGTGTGTGTGTGTGTGTGTGTGTGTGTGTGTGTGTGTGTGTATATTATGTATATGTATATATATTGTTCCTAGTCTGTGTTTACTGACTGCTTGTGTTATGTTCATCTGGTTCTACCTGATTTTATGTAATGCCTAACCTGTATCATGTTGTTCTCTGTATGAACTTGTATTTCATTGTACTCTCCCGGGTCATACCTGAAAATAAGCCAGTGTCTTGTCTAGTGTACTTACCTGGTCAACAAAAGCTAAATAAATAAAATAAAATAAATATCGGAAGTGCCTTTGTTTACAGACTAGAGGTGGATACAAATACAAGAGGAGTACAGGCTGCAACCCACAGTATTTGATCAACTGCTTTAAGGTTTGTCTTTGGGCAATGTTTCTCAAATGATGAGGCCAGCCACCCTGGGGAAGCCCCAACTTGTCCCAGGGGAGGCCCAGTAAAGCCTGACAAAATCCCGTACCAAAAGCAGAAGTGCAAGTTACAGTAAAAACTGAGCATGTAACCTACTGTTCCATTTAGGATACCTCTTTCTTTCAAAATGTCAAGTCTACTTTAGTGTTTATTTTAAGATTTAAATAATTAGAATTAGCACATCATTTAATAAGGCCAGTCCTGGGGTGGGTGTGTGTGTGTGGGTGTGTGTGTGTGTTGTTTTTTTTTTTTTTTTTTAATTAGTATTCCCAGCTATGTTTGAACTGCAATTGTCCGATGAGTTCAGGATGCAGTGTCTGTTGCTTGCTAGTTGGCTGAAGTCACAAGAAAAGAAATGTTAAATGATGGGTGTTCATAAACTGCTGAGAAAAGTGCTAAAAACCTGGGGATAGCTATTTTAAAAGAAATTCTCCTTTTTTTCATTCTAATCTAAACAATATACCTATGCTAAGGGATAAAAAAAAGGCTGTTGCACAACTGGAGAAAAGGTGACCCAAAATGGGGCAAAAAGGGATAATTTCAGAATGTTCATTGCAACATGCACTGTTGCTTTAAAATTTTGAGTTATTGCTATTTTGTATGAAGAGATGGGGAAAACTGAATGTAAATAGTCCCAAGTGAATACTTGCAGTCAATTTACTCAATGACATTTCATGTGATTTCTGGTTTACAGGGGAAAGTATTATATGGTATTGTTTTCGTGGGGAGGCATGGTGTCTGATCCACAAAAGTCCCAAGAATGCCTCAAGCTCTGGATATGCCAAACACATGGCACACCACGGCTTATGGCATTCCTTAGACTGATAATTCTCTATCTAGGTACGTCGATTACATAAGTTAGACCAACTTTTTGGGGGTCTAACATGACACTCTCAGGTACCCTTTTTATGGGACAAGCACCAAATGTTTAGTGCAAGTTGTCATCAATTGGAAAAATTATCACAAATGTGCGAATCTTCTTGAATCAAATGTAGTTTACTGTGATGTTTTTGGTACAGCTGTACTAAAAAAGGATTTGATGCAGGGCTCAATGCAAACCTTGCACCACCCTTTGTGAATTGGGTCCATGATGGTTTGTAAATAAATTGGGGGAGGCCTGAGATATTTTTCATATCTTGGGGGAGGCTCACTATTATAATATTTGAGAACTAATGTCCCAGGGAAAACCTGACCATCACAAGAGTTAGATAACTGTTTATAATGTTTGAACAAAATAATGAACTAGACAGTACTGTACTGTACTGTTAGGGGCCCAAGTTTCAGGGTTATTTTACTATTTAATGGAGGAAGGTATTGAAATACCTGGGCTCATGTCACTGTGGGGCTGGCCTTCATTTCTTTTTTCTAAATGTAGCATTTTGATCATTTGTATTGGGCTAGTGAAAGTCCTGTTGGGCAAGTGCATTTTTCCACTCACTAACCCTCCTGGCTAGTGACTGAAAAAGTTAGTTTCAGCCCCTGTATTTTGAAGAAACCAATGCCCCATTGTGTGGTTTTGTGTTTTTTAAAAGTGGGGAACATATGTTATTTTAATGTACAAAGGTTTTATTTTCATTTAGATTGTTGTTATGTAGATTAGGGCAGGTTAGTTACAAACTGCATTTTCTAGGTAAATAACCAATGGTCAGGTGCTGTTTCAACCAATGAAGCTATTTTTTGTCGGTGTGTTTTATACCCCATTTTATAATATAAGTCTATAAATCTATTTGGACTGCCTTTTAAGGAAATAAGAGTGCCTCCTCACACCTGCAGCAATACAATGGGAAAGCATGATACTGATTTTAGCAATAATTGATTTTGTTAGTGGCATGAGCTGTCAGCGGGAAACTTGTTACAGTGACTCAATGCATGAGGTACTCTTATGGTAATAGGAGTACCTCATGTGCAACTGAAGGAAGTGCTGTGATTGGTTGGGGACCCTGCTGTGATATACAATCAGGTTTAAATATTGCCTTTTTTTTTTTTTTTTTTTTTCAGTTTTCAATATGGATCATTTAAAACCACAGGTCACACAAGATGCGATACCTTTTTACATAAAAATAACTTATTAAAACTGTCTCTTGCCTTTATTTGCATCAACTTCCATTTCCCCTTCAGCTGAATTCCTTATACAGATGGGCGTTGGGCAGTTATTGGTTACCATTGTCTTTGGCCTGCCCTCACTAGATCTTTTGACCTGTGGCACAGATGCAGATTTTGTTGCGACTGTCATCACAGCTACACACACTTGCTCACTACCTCACATTGACACACACACACTCACATAATTTTCCTGTACTCTTTAGAGCAAGATGTTACTAGCAAGATATACAAGCATTTGTCAATGCAGAACATTCGCTTGCAGGTATTTGCAGTGGTATTTGGCACTTGGACATGGCTTAAAAAAATCAGTGACAAAGAAGTGCAAGCATTTGTCAATGCCGAATGTTGCTTGCTTCTAAGTGCTGTTTAGGTATTTGGAAGTCATTGGAGTGCAAATATTGAAAATTAAGAAACTTCACGAATGCCGCAGTGGAACCGCGCAATGCACGCAGAAAGTCATTTTAGAATTTTTTCACTAAATTTCAATGTAGCCATTTTAAGACCTCTGCTAATGAACAGTGTCACACTGATTTTCTTAATGTGTCCCTACATTGAGTTTGCACACCGATCTGCGCCATTGTGCGCTACATGGGTGGAAACATGTTTTGAGCAGGATGTGAAAATGACAGCTGTACTGCTCATAAGGAGGTGTGGAAATGGCAATGTTGAAAATCTGGAGTGAAAAATATTGAAAAAATTCGGGCGAACCTGCGATGGTGCTCTGTGAGGAACCGCGCAACACACATCAGAACAGTTAATTTTAGACAATTAACATAAGCTTAGATTTTCATCACATTGAGTTGACAGAGAGAGTTTCATCTGGGCAGGATTTCGCGAGTGATCTGCTAAATCACCCTTCGGCCGCCAATAATGCCATGACAGTGAGTCATTCATGAGAAGGGTCCCAAAACCCCATGTTGAAAATTTGGTGCAAAAATTCCAAAAAATGGCTGAGATATGCACAAGTGAAACCCCCCCATCTAGCCCATTATACAGCTTACCGGCATTTCCTCAGTTCGCGGTCGGCTTTGAAGAGTGCAGACGTGTTCCCGGTCCACCGATGATCATCGCGCCGAGCTCCGGAGGTAAGTATGGGGTGAGGGGGGGTGTGGGGTGGTGGGTGCGGTTGTGGGAGGGGGCTGGGAGAAGCAATCGTGGGACCATTTTAATTTACAGGTTTAAAAAAAAAAGACTACTGCAGACGCTTGCCACGCTGGGTGGGGCCATGGAGCCGACGGGGATTGGGCACCTGTGTCGGCAGACAACATGGGACGCTGTCATGCTGGGGTGGGCTCTCCAGCATGGCAGAAGGATGGCTGGGGGCCATGGAGCCGACGGGGATTGGGCACCCTGTCAGCAGACAACGGGGACGCTTCCACACTGGGGTGGGTCCCAGCATGGCAGAAGGATGGCTGGGGGCCGGAAGCAGACGGGGGATTGGGCACCCCTGTCGGCAGACAACGCTGGACGTTGGGCACCCTTGTCGGCAGACAACGCGACGCTTGCCACGCTGGGGTGGGCTCCAGCGTGGCAAAAGATGGCTGGGGGCTGTGGAGCCGATGGGGATTGGGCACCTCACGGCAGATGACGCTGATGTTTGCCACGCTGGGGTGGGCTCCAGCGTGGCAGCAAAGATTTGGGGCGGGATGGGTGTTGTGTGTATGACAGCCGTGGTTTTCTTTGAAGAGAAGACCACCGCTGTCATACACAGCACCGCGTCTGATTGGTGCAGGACTGCCATGCCTGCTCAATGGAGCAGGGGATTGCAGAGGAGGGACACACCTCCAAAGTGTCCCATTCTCCCAAGATGTTCCTTGCGCATGCACGCAAGCGAACATAAAAATGCACTAATGTGTAGGTAGGAGGCCAGTGTCAGTTGCCACCCTTGAATGTGTCTTTAATTGACTCTGATGGTGTTCTACCACAGCGTGTACTGCACTTCTGGGTGTAGCATCATCCCCACCTAGGGTGGAGAAGTTCTGCTATTATCAACACTGTCACTCAGCCTGGTCACCACAAGTTATAAAGTGTTAAAAGACAAAGAAGTTTCATATTAAAGACTATGTTGAGCATTGGCTGGTGCTTTTTATATGGTTATTACAAAGAAATAGAGATTCCAAGGGTAGTCTTGAAATCTGCAGGGGCCCGTGCACGTGGCCCCTACCCCTTTGGAATTCTCTACCCTGTCTGATTTGGGAGTGCGCAACCTTTGTGGGGGGGGGGGTTTAAGCAGGCGTTGAAGTCGTATTTATGGAGTAAGGCCTACTGTGTAACTAACTTTATAGTTTCTAAGTATTTATTATTATTTTTGAGGTTTTATATTTTGTAATTTGCCTTGACATTTGAAAGGTGCAAAATAAATATTATTATTATTATTATTATTATAGACAGAGTAGTTTTAGGTTTGTGTTAAATTCTCAAAGGAGATCTTGCAGGGTACAGTCCTTTCATGCTGGATTGTTACTGGTACAGAATACATGGCAACAGCCAATCAGTAACTTATCAGTTCTGTTTTCAAGCAGGATAAGGTATGGTATGTTGCAAAAATATATATATATATATATATATATATATATATATATACAGTGTGTGTGTGTGTCTCCCTCCCAGTAACATGTCCCTGCCTAGTTTCTTGTTGCTGGTACTATACACTTATTAATGAGCAACTGACACCAGTTTTGTCTTGGCATCCAGCTAAACATGAAGTTGCCTGTTGTGTTAGCTATCCTAGCTATATCTGGATCTTTTGTGTTAGTATAACAAAGTTGTTACTCAGAATCTCCTGTGCACAAGCCAGGGGATGAATGTCAGTGTTGCAGCACCACCCCTTAAAACAGCTGCATTAGGACGTGAAGGGAATAGAGGCTGCAGGGCACTTATGGACAGTGTAATGGAATCTGAGGGCCTAATGTAGTTGTTTTTGTTGGCAGGTATATATGTATGGGGCCATAATGTATGCTATATTATAGCCCTATACATGTATACCTGCCAGCAAAGACAATTTAGGTACATTTAGGCAGATCCTCTCCCTAATTCCATTACTCCATCCATACAGTGCCTGCAGCCCCGTTCCCTACTTCACATCACAATTATGCTGTTTTTAGGGGTGGTGCTGCAGCACTCGGCTTTACCTAGCTAGTACACAGAAGTTACCAGTCGGGTGTTACGGAGGTAATAACTTTGTAATACTGCACAAAAAAATTCGAGATATAGCTAGGATAGCTCCTAGAGCAGTCAACTCCATGTTATGGGTTGCCTACCAATATAGTGTCAGCTGCCCTTTAATACAGCATGGGAAGCATTGCATGGTACTGCATGTAGCATATGAAATACAGATTGACCAACAGAATCAAAGCTAGAGAGAAGTTTTCCAATTTGTGTTACTCATTTGTTTTATTCAGTTTCTGGCCTTCTGAAGTGGTGCAGGTCTGCTTCTTTCCCAGAACGTCTGGACCATTGCTTTTAATGTGACCAGCCATTGGGACCAACTCTTGTAATTTTTTACTTGGGTTTCACTTTTTAACAGCTGTTGGGATCAAACTTACAGCAGGTGATCCCTGCACTTGCCTCCAACCCTAACTCACAAGGACTGCAGGTGAAGTGAAACCGAGCAAAGCAAGGCAGCAGACAGGGCATTTATTGGCTCTAATAATGCATGGCAGAGTGGGACTGAAACATCTAAAGTAATAAAATAAAAAAAAGATGCAGAGAAAAAAGCAGATGCAGGAGAAATTTTTTTTTTTTTTTTTTTTTTTTTTTTTTTTTTTTAGGCGGGAGGCTGCTACTTCGCTCTCGCCCTCTCTCTCTCTCTCTCTTTCCTATTATAGGTAACTGAGTGGTGTCTCATCTTTTATTTATATTAATGGATCAGAAAACAAAAAATATATGCAAACCCCACTAGGAGGAGGGGTTTACCCGGCCATGGCAGATCACTTGTGCTCCATCTCCGCAGCAAGAGGGAGTAGGTGCTGTCAGAACTATACTACTCTACTAGGACCAGTGTAGGGTTAAGGTACTTTTTCTATTACTCTTGAAAACTTGTTCCAGAAAGCTCTGTGCAGTCACTAGCAAGGATGGAGAAGTACTGGAAAAAGTAATACACCTTACAGTTACAATTACTTATGTCTTTTTATACTAAAGAAATACGTAACTGTAACTGATTACATTAATTTGAAAGTAACTAATAACTAACCTATTACTTTCAAATTCATGTAATCGGTCATAGTTATTATTTTTGTTATCTTTTTGTATAAAAAGATATAAGTAACTGTAACTGTCAGGTGTATTCCTTTTTCTAGTACTTTTCCATCCTTGCTAGTGACTTCGCAGAGCTTCCTAGATCAAGTTTCTAAAAGAAATAGAAAGTAATGGAAAAAGTAACTTACCCAACACTGACTGGGGCTGAAGAACTAGAACTCTGCTACTGGGACCTTCAATTTAGGGTTAAAAATAAACAAACAAACAAAAAGTGTGTGTGTGTGTGTGTGTGTGTGTGTGTGTGTGTGTGTGTGTGTGTGTGTGTGTGTGTGTGTGTGTGTGTGTGTGTGTCTGAGCTGGGTGAAGTGAATTATCATCTGTACAGTTAGTAGTTAGCTAGGCAAAGAAGGATATTGTGAATTGGGGGAGTGGCTTAAGCAGAAGGAAGCCAGGTGTTTTGGATTTAAAAACTGCCCTAGAGTGCCAGCCCGGTGATGCTGAGGGTTGAGGCACTGGACGCCACACCTCACACCACGCCGGCTACACGGGTTGGGGAACGAGCCCAGACTGCCGGGGGTTGGCAGGGGGAGAGAGAGGATTGAGCATCCAATGGACTGCTTTCCTCTCTCGGGAAGGATCTAGGGGGTAGCTCGGTGCAGCAGCGGTCCCTGGTGGAGACCGGTGGCACTACTACGCACTCCGGCTTGCACAGCAAGGGGACAACATTGAGCAGCTGCCTGCAGACATTGGTGGGAGCACCTACATCATGGGATGGGTGGCATTACATGTCTCCTGTTGGGGGCAACTAGAACAAGCAAACAACCAGCACAGAGGATCAGGCGACAGCACCTACCCCATGCCCTACACTGGGGTTTCCTCGACTTGCCTTCAATTTTCATGGCCACTCCACATCCAATGTCAGAGTCTGTCTTAAGAGCACCCAAAGTAGGAGGAAGGCGACCCACCCCGGATAGGGTTAGCAGGGGGTGCTGGCATCGGTGTGGAGGGAGAGAGGAGGCACAGTTCGAGGATCCTCAGGTGGGCAGGATGAAGATGGGATGCCTGAGAGGACCTTGGGGCCATGACCGGATGGAAAAAAGAGTTGACAAAAAAAAAAAAAACTGCCCTAGATAGTTTCTGGTAGAGAACAGTAAGAGGGAGGAGGTGCTATTAGAACTATACTACTCTACTGGGACTGAAGATCTAAATCTCTACTAGTGGGACCTTCAATTTAGGGTAAAAAACAAACAAAAGGAGTTAGTATATCTGTCTGAGTTGTCGAATTGTTATCTGTGCAGTTAGCAGTTAGCTAGGTGAAGAAGGAAACTGTGAATTGGAGGGAGTGGCTTAAGCAGAAGGAAACCGGGTATTTTGGATTTCAAAACTGCCCTAGATAGCTTCTGGCAGAGAATGGCAAGAGGAAGGAGGTGCTGTTAAAACTATACTACTCTACTGGGACTAAAAAGCCCTTCCTCCACCCCCGCACATAGTCAGTTCTACTTTTATAGGCACAGGATTTGACTGACAACAGGAACTTCCTGTTCGGGAGCAGGAAGGGAGTGATCACAGAGCCACAAAAGACTCAACATCCTAGAAGGTAAAGTAGCTCTCCATCCCCAGCTGCTGGGGGTGGCCCCTTTGCCCGATACCCCAACGGCGAAACATGGAAAATGACCACTACAGGGACACTCGCAGTAATGGTCAGTTTCTGTGTTTCACCTTCCCCAGTGTCCAGCCCCCTCCCCGGACCAACTCCGAGTTGGAGTTGGAATCCTAAAGTCTGGGGGGTGTGGGTGCGCCCCCCACAGAGAACACTGGGGACTTGGGTGGCACAGTACCTGTGTTGGTATTGTGCTGTCACTGTGCGGCAGGTTGACAGGTTTACTGTCGACCAAACTTGATGCTTCCAGCTGCTGGAGATCTGACTCTAAGCAAGTAAGAAGGAGATTATTGAGGAAAATAAGAACTTCCTGTCTCGGAACAGAAAGTTTAGGAGCTTTAAGGGCATGGAGATGATAGGAAAGTAGGGAGAGAAAAAAATTATATAAAAATAGACAGAGGAAAGAGTAAGTATACAAAACAGTTAAGGGACCAAAAATAAGGCATGATTTGAGTGGTGCAGTGCAGTGACTGTGGAGCAGCAGTCTTCCGTGAGATGTTCTGGAGGATGCGGTGTTGTCCCATCTGTAGGCACCTCTCTGTACTGAGGGAGGAGGCTGCTTATCTCCAGGCTGAGTTGGCCAGGATTCAGGGGACCTCCCAGGGACCACCAGGGCCACCACCGCTGCCTCAGAGGTTGCCAAGAAAGAAGAGTGGTTGGACCACAGTGGGCTCAGGGAAGTAGAGGTTGGTGGAATAGAGGTGCATCTCTCCAGTTGTACTGCTCCACAATCCATATGCCATTCTGGCAAGGTGTGATTCCTCTATGGAGGCACCCACAGTGGAGACCAAGGAGGATGCTGGGAACTTCCACAAAGGAGACCCACAGAAGGGAGGCATGGGAACCCACAGGGGAAGGAAACGACTCCTAGTGAGGGGACTCCATTATTACTAGTTTTTGGGAGGCAGTATAGTGCACTGGTTTAAGGCTCTGAGCTGCAAATCTGGAGACCTGGGTTTGAATCCCACAGCCCCCACTTGCATACTATGTGACCCTGAGCAGGTCACTGAAATTCCCTGTGCTACCAGGTCGCACCTGCAAACAAGCTTTCAGCTTAGTTTGTCTCTCCTGGTTGAACAATTTAAAAAAAAAAAAAAAAAAAAAAAAAGGCAGGTTAGGTGCCTGCATGGCACCATGGCTTGGAGGGACAGGGAGCAAATCTTCAGGATTGCAGGAGCAGCAGCACAGGGGAGGGAACTGGATGTCATTGTCCACCTAGGAACACATGTCCTGGCTGGGAAAGAAATCAAAACATTGGAGGAGGAGTTTGTGGAGTTGGTGAGGGACCTTAGACAAATAACATGCACGGTAACCTTCTCAGAGGCGCTGCCTGTCTATGGCATGGATTAGGCTAAGGTGCTATGCACCACAGCATTCAATCAGTGGTTGAAAAACTGGTGCAGAGCTCAGGATTTTGGCTTCATTGGGGACTGGGGGTCCACCTAGAGGGATGCAGGCCTATACTGGTGCGATGGTCTGCATGTCCATGAGGGGATCCAGGATCCTAGGTCATAGATTTTAAATGCTTCATTGGTAAGCATTTAAACTAGCCAAGAGCAGAGGCTCTGAAAAGGAGCAGGGAAAATCCTTGCCCCCCCCCACAAGAAATCAGGGCAGTTAGTGAGGTAAATGCCAAGACAGAGACGTTGATGGGGAGAAGTGTGGGGTAAATGAAGAAAAAGGCAAAGGCAGTAATGCCTGTAGTCTAGGTTACAAGCTCTCCAGTCTGGTGGCCTTGATGGAAGAGGGATGCCTGGATATTGTGGCAGTCACAGAAACATGGTAGACAAAGACCCATGACTGGGATGTCAACATACCAGGGTACACAATCTACAAGAGAGACAGGGAGGGTAGATGTGGAGGAGGAGGAGGAGGAGGAGTTCCTTATGTAAAGGAAGGGATCAAAACAACAGAACAAAAAAGTGAACGGGGAGGAGAGGAGGCACTGTGGGTCACCCTGGAGAATGGAAATGACACCACAATCCGCACAGGGATTGTATACAGACCCCTGTCTAGGGGGGAGGAAATGGACAAGGAAATGATGAAAGGTATCCTTAAGATGGCAGAAAAAGGGGAGATCTTGTTGATGGGGGACCTGAATATGCCAGATGTTAACTGGAGCACCTTTGCTGCAGCCACATCTAAGAGCAGGGTCATTGTCGATGCCCTACAGGGGGCAGGACTCAGACACCTCATATTGGAACCCACTCGAGAAGGAGCAATCTTAGACCTGGTACACTCAAATGGCAATGGAGAGAGGATCTTGAATCTAGAATTGGGTAGCCATCTGGGAACAAGTGACCACCAAACAGTGTGGTTCACAATAAACTCGGCTGCAGAGTCAAGCCACACAAATTAGGTGAAAATAAGTGAGGGTACTGGACTTCATGAGAGCTAACTTTGTCAAAATGGGAGAGTGCTTCAGAAAACCACTAGCAAACAGGCAAGGGGAAGGGATGGAGTAACAATGGGGAAACATCAAAACTGCCATCACAGAGGCAACACGTTTTTGTATGAAGCAAATAAACAAATCAATATGAAAGAAAAAAACACTATGGTTCTCAAAAGAGGTGGTGGGGAAGGTTATGGAGAAAAAGATGGCATTTAGGAGGTATAAGGAAAACGCAAGGAGCAGTACAGAACTGTACCAGTTAAAGCAGAAGAAAACAGAGAAGGCAGTCAAAATAGCAAAGGCCCAAAATGGAGAAAAAGATGGCCAACTCAGTTAAGGAGGGGGATAAAACCTTTTTATAGGTACATTACGGAGTGAAGAAAGACAAAGGGAGGGATATTGAGGATGAATAAAGGGGACGGTGGGTGGGCAGAGAGGGACAGTCATAAAGCAAGGATATTTAATGAATACTTCTGCTCAATATTCACAAAAGAAGAGGAGGAGGGGGAGGTACCTTATCCAATCAATAGAAGCACTCTGGATAGGGGGTTGATCCCAGTCCTTTCACAGAAGAAAGGGTTCTGAAAGTACTCCTAATACCGAAGGTGGACAAAGCAATGGAGCCTGATGAGATTCACCCCAGAATTCTAAAAGAATTAAGGGTAGAACTAGTGACACCACTGACTACCCTTTTTTAACAAATCATGGGAGGATGGTGTGGTACCTAAGGACTGGAGGAGGGCAGATGTGATTTCCCTGTACCGAAGTGGGAGCAAGAAAGAGGCAGGAAACTACAGACCTGTCAGTTTGATCTCAGTGGTAGGGAAAATGATGGAATCACTTCTGAATGAAAGAATTGTTGAGTACCTAGAGGACAGTGGGGCACAGGACCCAAGGCAGCATGGGTTCACAGCGGGAAGGTCATGTCGGATGAATCTAATCAATTTCTTTGACTGGGTGACCAAAGTAGTAGACCAGGGAGTGACTGTGGACATAGCCTACCTAGACTTTAGCTAGCCATTTGACAGCGTCCCACACAAAAGATTAATAAAACATTAACTAGCCTGGGAGTGGGTCCCAGGGTGCTAGCCTGAGTAAAACACTGGCTGGACAACAGGTCACAGATGGTAATAGTAAAGGGAGTCCACTCTGAAGAAAGGGGGGTTACTCGTGGGGTACCGCAGGGTTCAGTACTGGGTCTGTTTGTTTTTTTTTTATGTCTTTATAAGTGACATTGCAGAGGGATTGAAAGGAAAAGTATGCCTCTTTGCAGATGACGCAAAGATCTGCAACAGGGTAGATACACAAGGGGGGGTGTGTGGAAAGGATGAGAAGGGACTTGGCAAGGTTGGAGGAATGGTCAGAAGTACGGCAGCAAAGTAATGCACCTGGGAAACAAAAACCCAGGGGAAGAATACACAATGTGGGGGGAGGGGGGGGCAGTAGTAACAACAACAAGTATTTGTCAATGCCAAGTGTTGCTTGCTGTCATTAGCAGTGGAAGTGCAATAGTTAGACAGATGCAGTATAGGAACAGCAGTGAAGTACTGAACTGACAACAACTCCACTCCCACCGTGCAGAGATGGACAGGCATTGGGGTGTGCTCTTGGGTCACTGCCCATAACGGTCACTACATTTCACCTCACCCTACTCTGCAGACACAAGTGTCGGTGTGCTTTGAAGTGTTCAGGCTTTACACTCACCTCATTCCATAAGAAAATACACTGAAATGGATGTAGTATAGGAGAATGGGGTGAACTCTAGGGCCAAAGTGTCCAAGGCACACCTTGATGCCTGCCAATGGCTGCAGGGTGGGGATGGAATGGCATGAGCATTATTGTCCACTGTCCCACGTCACACCCCTGACGCCTGTCAGTCTCTACAGGGTAGGGCGTTATGGTCAAAAACCCTAACACCCTGGGTGTTTCTTGGTATTTTTACTCCAAGTTTTCAACATGGGCTTTTTGTGACCCCACTGCATGAACAGTGACACTATCAGTTCGTTGGCCGGAAGGTTTCATAGGTAAAGTCAAGTTAACAGACACAAAGTCCTTAAAAGCTTGCCAAATCCCAGAATTGGAATACCTTGCCCCCGTAATGCCCATCTAGACTATTCTTAAGTGTGTTCATGTTAGAGCTGCTTGCAACATTTATTGGAAGATGATTCCATGGTGCTACTACCCTCTGACTGTACCAAAATCTACATTGGTTCCGGTTCCATTTCCTGTGAAAAAGCTGTTTGTCTCCTCCTAGAACTGGTCCAACCCATATTGTACTGAAAGCCTATCTCTGCTATAAGTATGTCATCATCCAGTAATCTATAAAGCAGACATAGATCTCCCCATGTCTCCTGTAATAGAGGGAGTATAAGTTGAGGGATGCCATTCTTTCTTTATAAGATATTTTTTAAACCATTCACTAATTTAATCTGTGCTGTACACCCTTTGACAGGCTTATGTCCTCTGTTCTGTGGTGACCAGACTTCCGCATAGTATTCCAGGTGGGGCCTAACCAAAGCATTATACAATGAAAGGAGTACTTTTTCATCCCTACTGGCTATATGTTTAAAAATACAGTTGAGCTTATGATTAGCTTTCTTTATCTGAGCCCTACAATGGGATTTAAACTTGAGGTCATTTGTAATAGTTATTCCCAAATCTCTTCCCTCATTAGTAACCTCAAGTGGTGTGTTAGCTAGTTTATAGGACGTCTTTCCATTATTATTGCCAAACTGCATGACCTTGCATTTAGTAGTATTCAAAATTAGTTTAATAAATGCCCATTCCAAAATCTCATCAAGGGCCTCTTGTAATGCTTTCATGTGGATTTTGCATAGCGATTACACCATTTGGTGCCACAGGTGTGAACACATTTTGAACAGGATGTGAAAAATGACAGCTATACTGTTCATGAGGAGGTGTAAAAAGTAAAAAAAAAAAAAAAATGGCAATGTTGAAAATCTGGAGTGAAAAGATTACGAATTTGTGAACTTACGAGGGTGCATGGACATTGTACAATGCACACTCGTAACAGTGTCATTTTATGGACTTTTGTCACCATATTTTCAACATAGCCAGTTTAGGACCTCTGCTCATGAACAATGTCACTGTGATTTTCTTAATCTGTCCCGAACATTGATTTTGCACACTGACCACGCCACTGTACGCTACATGAGCGAAAACACATTTTGGGGGAGATGTGAAAAATGACAATTGTACTATTCATAAGGAGGTGTGGTAAAATGGCAATGCTGAAACTCTGGATTGAAAATATTAAAAATGCTCGAAGTTATGAGCGTGCATAGGACGTGCGCAATGCACACTCGTAAAACAGTCATTTTGGCGAATTTGTTCACCAAATTTTCAACATTGGGTTTTTGGGGGCCTACCTCATGAACAGTGTCACTGATCTTCTTAATCTGTCCTGAATGTTGATTTTTGCCCACCAACTGTGCCATTGTGCACTACACATGCGAAAACGCATTTCAGGCAAGATGTGAAAAATGACAGCTATACTGTTCATAAGAATGTGTGGTGAAATGGCAATGTTGAAAGTCTGGAGTGAAAATATTAAAAATGCTCGAACTTATGAGCGCCCATAGGAACTGCGCAATGCATGCTCATAAGTCATTTTTTTGGAATCTTTTCACCACATTTTCAACATAGGGTTTTGGGAGCCTACCTCGAACGTGACACTGTCATTTCATTAATCTGTCCCAAAAGTGGTTCCGCAGTGACTTGCTAATCACCTTTTGGGACCAAATAACAAAATGACAGTGACTGACTTCATGAGGTGGGGTCCCAAGAACTCCATGTTGAAAATTTAGTGAACAAATTCCCAAAACGGCGAGATATGTACCAATAAAGTTGAAAAGAAGGAAAAGAAAAAAAAAAAAAAAAAACATTTATGCCATTATATAGCTTACTGGCATTTTTTCACTTCGAGGTCTGCTTTGAAGAGTGCAGATGTTCCCGGTCCACCGAAGATCATCGCGCCAGGCTCCAGAGGTAAGTATGGGATGAGGGTGTGTGTGTGGGGAGGTGGGGTACACAGAGGGTGGGTTTGGTTTTGGGAGGTACCTTTCTCTGATTTACAGGTATATATTTAAAAAAAAAAAAAAATAGTGTGAAAGTTTTCTTTTTTGCAGGGTCATATTTAATTTTGGCATGCTGGGGTGGGCTTCCAGAGCGCCACCCGAGTGTTTGGGGGGGGCTGTAGCCAACGGGGGATTGGGCACCCCAGTCGGCACATGCAGAGTGCTTTGGGGGGAACAAGAGCTGAGGGGGGTTGGGCACCCCCCTCAGCATGCAAGAAATTAGGGGAGGGAGCATTATGCTGATGGAGAGTGGGATCCCCTATCGGCAAAATTACCAGAAAGGGGGCATGCCGACAGGGGGATTGGGCACCCAGTCTGCTTATTTTTTATTTTTTTAAATGTTTCACCAGGAAGGCACACTGAATGGTGGGCAGCGGCTCTCCGTTGGCTTCCTGGGGACTGCGAGAGGCCAACGGAGAATCCATCACCATGGGAACACAGCACAATGGAGCTGTGTAATTGGCTGCTGCAGTCAGGGATGCCTCACAGCAACTACAGCTGATTGTGTAGTGACGGGCGCTCCCTGATTGCAGTGGCTCAGTTCCGTTGATCTAGTGGCCTGCTCATTAACTGCTGGTTATCAACAACATAATCCTCTATTGGCTGAGGCAGAGACCAGCCTCTGAATGATCTGCTGCTATTTGGCACAATACTGCCGCACCTCCACAACCCGCTTGTGAAAGAAACCTGACGCAATGTGTTTCTTGCACATGCATTCCAGCAACACAAAAATGGAAAGGGACCTGGGGGTAGTCATTTCAGATAACTTAAAGGTAGGCAGGCAATGTGTGAAGGCAGTAAGGAGGGCTGGGGGGATACTAGGATGCATAGGGAAAGACATCACCAGTAGAAAACAAGAAGTTGTTATCCCTCTGTACAGACAGTTGGCGAGACCCCTTCTGGAGTATTGTGTTCAGTTTTGGAGACCCCATCTCTGCAAGGACATAGGATGGAGGCAGTCCAGAGGAGGGCAACTAAAATGGTGTAAGGTCTGCAACAGAAGCCATAGGAGAAGAGACTAAAGGAGATTAATATTATACCCTTAAGGAAAGGAGGAAGAGGAGGGACATGATAGAAACTTTTTAAGTACCTCAAGGGAATCAACAGAGTCCAAGAGGGTAGCATCTTTCAGAAAATGAGATATGCAAAAACAAAGTGACACAATTTGAAGATAGAGGGTGAACTGCTCAGGGGCAGTGTGAGGAAGTATTTTTCACAGAGGGTGGCGGACGCTTGGAACGGCATTCCCGAGGAGGGTTGTGAGATGAAAAACAGTGAAGGAATTCAAGAATGCATAAGGTATTTCTTGTGTGAGGTAGGAAAAAATAGGCTGTTGGTTAACTAGGATCTGCAGCTTATCTGGTAGGTAGAGAAATGGGCAGACTAGGTGCGCTAAGCAGTCCTTATCTGTTGTCAAAGTATGTTTCTATGTTTTTATCTCCCCTCACAAGTCCCCTAGTGCTTGACTGCCGGTGGACTGCCTGTTTGTTAAATTGCTTGCTGCTGGTCCTGCTAAATAAACACAGTTGACTAGGGCCAGTTTGCAAGTAAGGTAGGGCAGCAGAATGAGGCAGATGGGTGGAGTGACACCAATCTCCCCACAGCACATGTCGGCCTGGTACTCAGCACTGCCAGCAGCAAACCATGACAGACAGACCGGCACAGTGGGGTCTGTTAACTTTTTTGCACCTTTTGACACAGAGTATTGCACTGCACTGCTACTCAGATACATAGACAGACAGTGTCGGCAGATAAGGGCCTATGGCCCACCCAGTCTGCCCATTTGAGCTTGTAAGTTCACTTTGTTTTCCTAGAAGTCTGTTGCCCCTTAACCCTGACCTCCAGAATTCCTTTATGTCTATCCCATGCATTCTTAAATTGTGTGATTGTTTCAGCCCCCACCACTTCCTCTGGCAGGGAGTTCGACTTGTCCACCACCTGTTCTGTGAAGAAACTCTTCCTCACATTTCCTCTGAATCATCCTCCCTCCAACTTCATCCCATGCCCTCTAGTCCTGGAACATCTTTTTCACTTAAATAGTGTATTCCTGCACCCTGTTCCTCCCTGTGAGATACTTGTATGTCTCCATCATATCCCCTCTCTCCTTCCCTCCTCTCCTCCAGGGAGTACATGTTCAATTTCTTCAACCTGTCCTCATAGGACTTGTTATGCAATCCATGTACCATCTTTGTGGCCCTCCTGTGAACCTTCTCTACCCTGTCTATGTCCTTGCGTAAGGTCTCCAGAACTGTACACTGTACTCTAGGTGGGGCCTCACTGGTGTCTTGTATAGTGGAATTATGACCTCCCTTTTCCTGCTGGTGATGCTCCTGCCTATGCATCCCAGCGTCCTATTTGCTTTACCTGCTGCCTTGTCACACTGTTTCCCTACCTTAAGGTCATCAGAGATGATAACCCCAAGATCCCTTTCCTGCTTGGTGCATGCTATATGCTCACCCCCAACTGATATATTGTACCAGGGTTTTTGTGCCCCATATACATTATCTTGCACTTCTTTACATTGAATTTCGACTGCCAAACCGCTGACCATTCTTCAAGTTTCTGCAGGTCCCTTCTCATTCTGTCTACATCCTCTGGTGTGTCTACTCTGTTACAGAGCTTTGTGTCATCAGCAAACAGGGAAGTTCTGCCTTCTAGGTCCTGCACAATGTCACTGATGAAGATGTTAAATAGGACTGGTCCCAGCACTGATGCCTGTGGTACCCCACTGGTCACTCTTCCCTCAGTGAAGTGACAGCCATTTACCACCACCCTCTGTGTCCTGCCACCCAGCCAGTTACCTACCCACCACACTACTGTCCTGCCCACACGCATAGTTCCCAGTTTGTGTAATAGTCTTCTATGTGGCACAGTGTCAAAGGCCTTGCTGAAGTTCAGATAGGCCATGTCCACTGCCCTCCGCTGATCCACCCATCTAGTCACCCAGTCGAAAAATTCAATGAGGTTGGTCTGACATGACCTCCCCCTGGTGAAACCATGCTGCCTTGGGTCCTGTAGTCCATTGACAACCAGATGTTCCACCAATCTCTCTTCAGTAGTGCTTCCATGATCTTCCCCACTACCGAGGTGAGGCTGACTGGTCTGTAGTTCCTCACTTCCTCCTTTGTTCCCACCTTTGTATGAGGGGACTACATCTGCTGTCCTCCAGTCTTTGGGTACCTCCCCTGTTTCCTGTGATTGGCTAAACAGAATTGCCAGAGGTTCAGCCACCACCTCTTAGTTCTTTAAGGACCCTGGGGTGCACCTCATCTGGCCCCATTGCTTTATCAACTCTTATTACTTCCAGTTCCTTCAGGACCCTTTCTCGGGTAAAGGGACTTGTGTCCATTTCTGCACCATTCTCACCCCTTGTACTCCCTTCAGACCCATTACCCTCCTCTTCCTCAGTAAAGACTGAGCAGAAAGAAAAAATTACTCACCTTAGTAATGTTGTTTCTTCTAATGGAGTCTTGCTATATTATGACTATTGCAGTTTGCCCCAGCCTTAGAACTGCTCCGGAGGTGAAAGAGTTAACTTCCATGCAGAGCATGGAGCTTAGAGCGCGAGTTCGGTTCAGAAGCTCTGTTTGGCTGGTTTCAAACCGGAACCGTCCAATCTTTACGAGCAAAAACTCACTAAGGTTCTGTGTGGAAGCTGTAACCTACACTAGCCAAATGGCTACTAATATATTAACACATTTTTACTGGTCCCAACACGAAGACTCGAGTCAGTGGACCAGAAAAATTAAGATAAAATAAATGAACACAACACCCAAACATGAAAGAGGGCATCACTAAATGCCAACAGAGGACTACCCACCCCATACCCCAAAGTAGGAGTTCTGAGAGGGGCAGGCTGGGGGGGGTCATAATATAGCAAGACTCCATTAGAAGAAACAACATTACTAAGGTGAGTAATTTTTTCTTCAAACAACATGAAGTCTTGCTATATTATGACTATTGCAGACTACACAGCAGTACCTCCATGGAGGAGGGACAGAACCTACTTAGGGAATAGGCTCTGAAGCACGGCTGTGCCAAACCGAGCATCCCTCCTGGCCTGAATATCCAGGGAGTAATGCTTGGTGAAAGTGTGTACTGTCTTCCAAGTAGCTGCCTGACATATCTCCAAGATGGGGATGTCTCTAGCAGCAGCTAGAGATGCAGCTGTACCTCTGGTAGAGTGAGCCCTCAGGCCTGAGGGGGGAACCTTACCTAGCTTTTGATAGCAAAATTGTGTATAAGAAATGATCCACCTGGCAATGGATCTTTTAGTGGCAGGTCACCCTTTACCAACCTCACCATAAGTGAGAAACAGTTGGAGGGAGTCGAACCTGTGACCCTTGGTATGCTCTATGTAGTAACTTGGGGCCCTCTTAACATCTAAGCTGTGCAGCCTCCTCTCACCAGAGGAGGAATGGTCAGTGAAGAACACGAAGTGAAATAGACTGGTTAAGGTGGAAATCTAAAACTTCCTGTTAGTCCTGAGGACCACTTTATCCCTGTGAAAATAAATAGTCAGTTTCTACTGATAAAGCCTGTAACTCACTTATACGCCTGGCAGAAGTGATGGCTACCAGAAATACAGGTTTCCAAGTCAAATACTTAAGCTCTGCCAAAGACAGAGGCTCAAAGGGGGGTTGCATTAGCTGAGCAATGCATACATTAAGATCCCAAGCTGGGGCAGGGTCCCTGAATGGGGGATTGGTGTGAAGCAATCCTTTAAAAAACTTGGAAAATACAGGATGAGCAGAGAGAGAAGAGGGCTTCCCTGTTGAAATGAAGGCAGAGACCGCAGCTGAGTGCACTTTCAGGGTGGCTGGTCTCAGTCCCAAAGAATTAAGATGGACCATGTAATCCAATACAGTAGGTAGATCAGCAGATTCTGGGGAAACGTGCTTCCCAGAACACCATATGGAAAACCTTTTCCACTTGGAGTTATAGGTAGCCCTGGTGGAAGGCTTCCTAGTAGCCTTCAGGATTTCGAGAACACTTTGAGAAAGTTGCAAATCAGCAAACTCTAACTGCTCAAGAGCCAAGCCTTGAGGTTGAGGGATTTGAGATTCGGATACCAAACTCTCCCCTGAGCACAGGTTAACAGATTGTGGTTCCTGGGGAGACACAGGGGAAGATGGACTGCTAAGGACAGGAGGAGTGGGTACCAGGGCTGCCTGGACCAGTCTGGAGCAATCAGGATCATTTTGCAGGGCTGAGACCTGATTTTGACAAGTACTTTGAACAGGAGAGGGAAGGGGGTAAAGGCATAAAGAAACTCTCCTTCCCAATCGAGGAGAAAGGCATCCAGGGGAACTGAGCCCAACACTGGGGGCCTGCAACAAAACAGTGGAAGTTGATAATTGTCTGGGGCTGTGAAAAGATCTATCTGAGGAGTGCCCCATCTGACAAACACTATCCCCAGTACTAGGGGATCCAGTGACCATTCGTGATGGCCCTGGGAAATCCTACTGAGGGCATCTGCCAAGACATTGTCCTTGCCTGGGAGGTGAACTGCTATGAGGGAAGTGTTCAGGGAGTAAGCCAGAGACCACAACTTCATTGCCTCGGTGCACAAGGCCGAATTCAGAGTGACCCTTGTTTGTTGATGTACCACATTGTAGTGGTGTTGTCTGTTCTGACCTGTACCACCTTGTTCTGAACAGATGCAGAGAAACCTGAAGTGCTAGAAAACAGCTCTGAGTTCCAACAGATTGATGTGAAGCAGAGATTCCTGAGGGACCATAATCCCTGGGTGGAGAGGTCGCCCATGGAGCTCCCATCCCAAGAGGGATGCATCTGTAGTAAGGGTCAAGGAAAGGGACAGAGGGATGAAAGGCACCCCCTGTCTCAGATTGCTCTGATCCTGCCACTACTGAAGGGCCTGGATCAGGGTTCAAGTCACTGGGATTAATTTGGATAGAGGATCTCTTCTTTGAGACCAGAAAGCTCTCAAATGAAACTGAATGTCCCTCATCTGAAATCTTGCTCCTTGCACCACGGCTGTGGAGGCAGCCATGTGCCCTAGGAGCTGCAGGAAGTGCCTTGCTGGTCGAAACCTGCAGAGTGAAGGAGGTGGCCAGGGCCACTAAGGTCCTTACCCTTTCCAAAGGAAGGAAGGCTCTGGCCTGCTTTGTATCCAGTTCTGCGCCTATAAAGGTGAGTACCTGGACAGGTTCCAAAACTGACTTTGGAAGATTCAGAAGAAACCCCAGAGAGGTAAGCAGCTGCTGGGTAACTAGCAGGTGTGATTTAACCTGGTCTGGAGACTGACCCACAATGAGCCAGTGTCCAGGTAGGGAAAATGGCAATCTTTTGCCTTCTTAGGTGAGTAACTGCTACTGCCAGACACTTTGTGAACACCCTTGGGGCAGAAGTGAGGCTGAAGGGCATTGCTCTGAACTGATAATGGCCTGAGGGCAGTTCGAATCTGAGGTACTTTCGATGGGAGCTTCTGATAAGAACATGGAAGTAGGCATCTTTGAGGTCCAGGGAGGCTAGCCAGTCCCTGGCCTTAGGGAGGTAAATCATTCCCAGTGTCACCATTTTGAACTTTGGCTTTAAAAGGTGCTTGTTTAGATATCTTAGATCCAGGATAGGCTGCCACTTTCCTGTCTTTTTGGGGTAAGGAAGTACCTGGAGTACAGACCCTGCCCTGGTGAAGGGAGAAACCTTTTCTACAGCTCTGAGAGCCAGGAGGGTTGAGACTTCTGTTTCCAAAGCAAGAGTCTCTAAAGAGTTTGCAGGTGGAAAAGATCTGGCTCTCATCTTTGGAAATTTCTTGAAGCTGAGAACCAGACCCTGGCCCACTACTTCCAGGACCCACCTGTCTGAAGTTAAAGACTGCCAGTCCTGGACGAAGTGAGCCAACCTGCCCCCTACAGGTAGTGGAGAGCCGACTCTGGGCATCCCATCAGGGTGCCTGTTTGGCAGGGGCTTTAGGCTGAGGGGTGGGAGCAGACCTGCTCGAACCCCGTCTGCCTCTCCCTCTGAAGAACCCCCTCTGTACATAAGCTGAAGAGGAGGGGGCCTGAGTCTGGTAAAAAGGCCTGTGAAAAGGCCTACCCCACCCCTGGGGGGCTGCCTCTGAGGAGTGACTTGCCGTTCCTTGGCTTGTGCACTCCTGTAAGTGGTTCTATATTCATCCATTTTCTTCATATAATTCTCTGTCTGCTCCCCAGACAGAGAATTTCCCACCACAGGAAAATCCATAGCCTTAGATTGGGTATCCTGTGACAAAGTAGTACACCTGAGCCAGGCCAATCTGCGAAAAGCCACAGATGTAGCCATGACTCTAGAGAATACATCATTAGAATCCACTGCAGCATGGAATTGCACCTTAGATGCCTCAATACCATCAAGAGCCACCTGCTCCAGCTCCTTTGCAGAGCTGGCCAGGGACCTGTTTGCTAAGGCCATGACAGTATCCCATCTAGATTTCTGGTATCTTGCAACATAAGCCATATAGTTAGCTTGTCTGAGTCCCAAGGATGCTGCCATGTATTGTTTTGGCCTGGCATCAATCTTCCTGGAATCCTTGTCAGGAGGATGTGAAGCCAGTGGAATATTAGCTTTATCACAGGCTGCAGCCTGAACTACCTAACATGACTGCATTGCTGTGAAAGAAAATCTGTATGGGACCGACAAAGTGTACCTCCTGTCCATCTTTTATCCACAGGAGGCACAGAATTAGGAGCTTTCAAAATTTTACTGTTTGTTTTCTAAAGGATTTATGTAAAGGGATGGACAACCTCCTGGACTCTGGGATATCCATCATCTCCACATAGTCGGGCTCCTCTTGCTCATCCAACGCCTCCTCTAAGGGAAGCTGGAGGGTCTCGCAACTTTTTATAAAACAAAAATGAGAAGGGGACTCAAAGCCTAGGGGAGACTCGCCTGAAGGTCTGTCTGGGAGATGTCCGTTCAATGGGCACATCCAGACTTTCAAAATCACATTCACACTGATCATAATCCTCATCCCCTCCTCTGGTTCATAGAACTCTTCTATATCATAATCCTGAACCACTGGAACCGACCGAACCGACCTTTGCCAGACAGTGGTGGTTCGGAGGGACAGGGACTGAACAATCTGTATTGCCCTGGCTATCTCTGCAGCAGTTGGAGAAGATTTTGGACTCAAACCTGCTTTTTTTTTTTTTTTTTTTTTTTAAGATTTCTTTGCTGGAACTGGCTCCTCAGAGCCAGCTGTTGCCGAGGAAGTCTTGCCCTGGTCAGAGGGCACTCCTCCATTTCGGTTGGCACCGAACCGGGCTGGCCATCCGGGTCAGCGGACTTTTTGGCCTCTCGTTCCCTGAGCCTGCCCACTCTCTTGTCCAGGGTGGCTGCAGGGAAATTTTTACAAATCTGGCAGTCTGAATTGAGGTGGTCAAACCCCAGACAATAGACACATGTAGTGTGTGGGTCAGCCTTGGCAAAGGCTTCCCCACAGACACTACAGTGTTGAAACCCAGTGGGCCCGGTTTTTCTTTTGGGTTTCTCAGACATGATGCCAGCCTAACCAACCAACTTGCCCTTTTGATGGCAGTGCCAGGCAAGACACCCTTATCGGTTCCAAACCGTGTCACAGGTCCTGGAAAAAACCGTAATGAAATCCGTGTTTTTTTTTTTTTTTTTTGTTTAGAACAGATAAGAACTGGGAACCGCACTCTAAAAAGCCTTAAAAGCTTTAAACTTATATTTAAATACGACTCGATCGGTTCAACCGAACCGATTAATACTTTTACAAGTTCCACACAGAAAAAACCCTATCTATTACTTACGATTACCATAGACAGAGCCTGAACCGGTTGGTTTTGTGGTTAAAAATAATGAAATCGTGGTTAAATTAAACCGAGAAATAGCGCTTTAAACCGAAGAAATGAACCGAGCAACAGGAGAAATCTCCGGAGCGACTGTTCAGTGAGGCGGAGTAAAGAATCTGGCGGTTTCGGTTTGAAACCAGCCAAACAGAGCTTCTGAACCGAGCTCGCGCTCTAAGCTCCATGCTCTGCATGGAAGTTAACTCTTTCACCTCCGGAGCAGTTCTAAGGCTGGGGCAAACTGCAATAGTCATAATATAGCAAGACTTCATGTTGTTTGAATACCTGTTCAATATGTCAGCTTTACTGTTGTCATCCTCCACGCGGCCCCCATCCTCTCCCTTCAGTCTTACTATCCCTCCCTTTGCCTTTCTTTTTTCACTTATGTACTTATGTATCTGTAAAAGGTTTTGTCCCCTCTACCCACTGATTTTGTAATGTGCTCTTGTGACTCAGCTTTGGCTTCCCTTATTGACCTCCCTGCGCTTCTCCTGGTACTTCTCCCTATCCCCTTCTGCCTGTGTCTCTTTGTATTGCCTGAATGCAATCTTTTTGGCTTTCACTTTCTCCGCTACCTCCTTGGAAAACCATAATGGCCTCCTCTTCCTTTTCCCCTTGCTAACTTGCTTAATGCATAATTCTGTTGCTCTTGTAATCCCCATTTTAAATACTGTCCACTGTTACTCAACCCCTGACTTCTGCCCCATTGCCCTTAATGCCTCTTTCAAGCATCTCCCCATTTTCCCAAAGTCTGGCCCCCTAAAATCCAGGATACGTGTTTTTTGTGTGGTTTGGTTCTGCTTTTTCTGTGATTTCAAACCACAATGACTGGTGGTCACTGTTCCCCAGGTGCTCCCCCACTGTTACCCCCACCACACTGTCCCTGTTTGTGAGCACAAGGTCGAGTATTGTCTTCTGCCGAGTTAGTTCCATGATCAGTTGCTTAAGGAAGGCACCCTGAAGGGAGTCCAGAATAAATCTGCTCCCAGTTGATGCTGCTGCTGGGATGCTCCAATCCACGTCTGGAATATTGAGGTCTCCAACCAGCACTACCTCACCTTTGTCTGCCATCCTTTGGATGACTAACATCAGCTTCCTATCTGTTTCTTCCTCCTGGGCTGGTGGTCTATAGACTACACCTGTGTGGGTGGCTGGCACCATTTTCCTTTCCAGCTTAACCCACAGTATCTCTCCCCCATTCTGTTCCTCCTGGATCTCTGTGGCCCTTATGTCATTTTTCACATACAGTGCCACTCCTCCTCCTCCTCCTCCATTTCTACCTGACCTGTCTCTTCTGAATATGTTGTAGCCAGGTATGGCCATCTCCCAGTCATGATTATCATTACAACAGGTTTCTGTGATGGCCACAATGTCCAGGTCTGACTGCACCAGGACAGCCTCCAGATCCTCCATCTTGTTGCTAAGGCTCCTGGCATTTGCACACATGGCTTTCCATGATTTGACCTCCCTAGACTGTTTAGCTGTTCTACTCCAGCCCCTTCCTGGTTGTCCTTTATCCCCGGTTCTCCTTGCTGTCTGCCCTTCTTTTGAATTGTGCCCCTTTTCTGTCTATCCACCTCTTGGGTGCTTATCTCCATCTTTTTCACACTGCTTTGTAGAGATCCACTCCTCCGGTTCACTGGTTCCACTGCTAGTTGTGGGGAGTGGGCAATTGAGTACCCTCCTTGCTGACCTGCCACCCACCTTGGCTACTTTAAATGCTTGTCAATGTAGCATTTAAACTTATAATTGAGTGCTTGGATTCCCCTCCAGGATGGATGCAGGCTGTCAGGCTTGAACAATCCTCCATCCCTCCAGGTGGGTCCCCAGTCACCAATGAATCCAAACCCTTCCTCACAGCACCAGTTTTTCAACCAGGAGTTAAAGTTCCTGGTGCATGCACCCCTCTCTCCCATGCCTCTCGCAGGTAGTACTTCCAAGAAGGTGACAGAAGTAGCTACTTGCTTGAGACCCCTCACCATTTTCCTAAACTCTTCCTGAACTTCCTCTGGCTCCCCATTTGCCAAGTCATTAGTACCTAGGTGGATAATGACATCCAGCTCACCCTCCTGTGTTGCCTTCTTAGCGATCCCCAGGATTTTCCTTCCATCCCTCCATGCCGTGGCACCAGGTTGGCACCTCACCTCCCTGTCCTCCCCCTCCTGTGTTCCTTGCTGGATCCCTCTTATAATAGAGTCCCCCACCAGGATTGCCTTCCTCCTCCTCTGGGGTACACTGCTCTACCCCCTGAGGTCACCTCCTTGGCTAACTTCCACATCCTTTCCTTCCACTTATCTGGGTACCTCTATTTGGTTGTCCCCATTTGCCAGTGTGTCATATGAGTTGAGTGGAATAGGATCTGGGTTGTGCTTCTGCCTGACCACCCTGAGCCCACTGTCATCCAAGTGCTCCTCATTTTCAGCATCCATAGAGGCAGCAGTGTTGGACTGGGTGGTCTCTGGATAGGGGTGATGGTACTCCTGACCTAGTTTACTTCCACTCTGAGTCAGGCTACCTCATCCTGCAGTCCAGAGAGATACATGCAGGTTGGGCAGCACCTCAGCATCCAGCAGGTCTGCCTGAATATGGCTGCCCTGCATCCACTGCATTGCAACACTCCCCACATTATACTGCACTAATACTGCTATTCCAGTACTTGTCTGTTACTGAAGCCGTCATAGTTCCTTTTTTAATAATTTAATGTCCTAAAAATCCTGCCACTGATCCTTAGATACTTTCTTAAAAAAAGGAAAAATTAGTCAAAACTCTTATCATGCTGAGGGTGGGCTTCTTTCCCCTTATGCCCCTCCTACTCCACAACCCCTACTATCCCCTGTGCTTGGCTCCTGTCAATCAGATTTAACGGGTCATATAATTAAGAGTTGTGGAAATTTGCAGCAATTAAAGACAGCAAAGGAATACACCACCACTACAAGCACACCAAACTAGGTTTTAAATTTTCAACAGCCCAAAAACAATTCTAAGTAAATACAGCAAAGAAATTAGTGTCACTAAAAGCCCACAATCAAAGTTTAAAACAAAAATAGCAATGAACAGTTACTGTAAAGCACTGACATTAATCTGTTTCCTTCCCCTTCTGGCTTCTTCTGCTATTAATGTAGTGTGGCTTTCATGTGACATCTTGTATGTTTCCTTTATCTGCTTTGTAAGGTTGTGTATTATCATTGTACTGCACACTATAGCTTGGTCACTCAGTCTCCTTCCTTGAATGGCTGTCTATTAGTCTGAGTAAGTTATGCTTTAGGTAACCTTCTGGAAATCCATTATTGTTTCTCTGCTATTACTGATGACTTTGTATCAAGTAATCTAATTAAGCAATAAGGCATAACAGGGTGTGGTATATCATGAGATTCACGCCTCGGGTGGGTGAGCATGAGACCGCAGGCCGAGTGCGTCCAGCCACCCAAGAAGTGACGATATCCCATGATATACCACACCCTGGAGTGCCTTATTGCTATTATGAACTGGATTATATTTTTTTTTGCAAAGAAAAAAGCAAAAGAACTTAATTTTTTTTTTTTTTTTTTTTTTTTTAAGTGAATTTCTGTGCAGAGAAGAAATACATTGTAATAAAATAGTTCTTGAAGGACTGTGGTCAGCAGGTGGCGCTATTGCTGGAGGTCAAAGACAACCTGCAGCTTTTGTGACTCAAGAGTGAAAGCATGAGTTCTTTCTTGAGTAAACACCTATACTTTACCAGCAGAAATGCGGTAACAGTTTATTTAAACTGTTAAGAGAGCGAATGTGTCTACAAGTGGCTGTTGTGATATTCTAATCTGGGTGGATTGGTTTACTGAGTGGCAGACATTTGTAAGGAGTCCCGGGTATGGAGTGCTTGCTTCTGTGTAAATAAATGTTAAAAAAAAAAAAAAAACACATCCAGTGGCTGGTTTTGAGATCCTTGATGGAGCTTTGCACTCGTCCGTTGCTGTGCTCACACTTAATTCTTTCACAGAAGTGTTTGTGATGAAACAATGACATGGCAAGTGGATATGGCTTTTTAATTTTTATTTTGAAGAGGCACTCGACCATCGCCGCTCCCAGAGGCTTGCGTTGTTCACAGTTGTGGGGAGTTCTTTTTATATATATATATTTTTTTTTTAAATAGTGGCCGACTGGAAGTCTGACTCACTCCGGACCCCTCTGGACTGCAAGAGATGAAGAACACTGCACGGTCAGTGAACAGGCTGGTGACCAGAGTGTTTTTTTTTTTTTTTTTTTTTTTGAAGCTGTGATGATGTAGCCTGATGTCGTCATCACGGCTTCAAAAACCTCTCAGCCAATCAGCTTCCCGTATTTATGACCCCCAGTTCATAATGATCATTATATTGTACTTTGTGTTTTTTAACTAATAAAATGTTGTTAAAAAAAATGTATTGTGGCTTTGTAGGTAGAGTGTGCTCAGTTTATCTTTTATTTTGAAAATATGATTTTTACAACTGCATTCAAACTTGGATACAGATCTGAGGTAAGAGGTCACCTCTAGTAAATTCAATTTAGGAAAGAGCTTATCAAAATAATACCCAAAGTACAAAAAGAACTGGCTTAAATGTACTGTGTATATTCCCGCAGAATACATCCTTTGTTACACCTTTGGCCCACCCTTGGGCCAGCCATCTATAAAAGGAACTGAATCTTAGTCATATTAGTCAAAAACTGAATTCCACCCTCCACATAACCTCCTAAGGCACAAACTCTGGATCTTTATCTAATATATATTATCCACCTCTGCCATTTAGTTTGGCAAGCTGTCATTGTCTTGAAGGGCCGCTGTCAGGCATTTCAGTTGGTAGAGCTTGGAAATTGTCACTCTTCAACCCACCACAGTTGATATTACTTTACTCGTCCATTTACAAGTGACGGCTTTTTTAGCTGCTAACAAATATATGGGCAGAAGAGTTCTGTGCCAGAAGGGGGAGTGATCTGGGTACAGGGATAGTTATGTCATTTCTTCTGTAAGTTCTACTTGTTTCCCAAGACATATACCCAGTTCATCCTGAAAGGAAACACCAGAATGGTATTAATATTGTGCAGTGCCAACAAATGTGACCCAAATCTGCCAGTTTGCATCTACATTGTCTGCAACAAGAACCATAGCTTTTTTCGGAGGTATTTCACCAAGACTGCTGGAGGGTGAAAATACCTATACCTACATTTTCATGCACATCCTCTGTAGACATGAGGATGTAAGCTTGGCAGCAGGGAGAGTGTACTTCACCCAGAAGATGCTGGATACATCCATTTCTAAATCTTTGTTCCACCCCTCCAGAATTGAAAGCATGGTGTCTCCCAAATTTTCCCTTATGCTCAGTTTATCTTTTTTTTTTTTGTTTGTTTTTGTTTTTTGTTTTGTTTTGTTATTTTGTACTCCTGCTCCTGTGGCCCTCACGACAGGGGGAGCCTCAGTCCTGTCACTCCGGCATCCACTGTCTGGTGCATATGCTTCCAGGGCTTGCGCCCCCTCCCCCAGTTGTAAGGTGGTGGAGGGGTCCTCCTCCACCAAGACCGGATCCAGTATTGCACCATGGCTGGCTGGGTGTGGAGCCTGTGAGCGGCCCAGTCATTTGCTGGGAGCTATTTTTCTTGTTTTATTTTTCTCTGTCTCCCCTCGGGGGTGGCATGTGCAATGATGCCCACGACAGTGCTGCACACACTCCTGTGCGCCACACTATTAAGTGTTTGCACAGCTCCCAACCCACATGTTGTGGTGACAAAGTGCCTGCCCCCAGCTTCTGCTAGGGGCCAGGCAAGCTCCGACTGCCAGAGTTCCCCCTCGCTGCAGAAGGTGAGCCATCTGCCAGACGCTCAATCCTTCTCCTCCCTGCCGATCCCTGGCAGCCCGTTCACATTCCCAAATGTGTATCACCAGCGTGGAAGGAAGTGCAGCACCCTGCACCTCAACCCTCAGCACGTCGCTAGCCAGTCTCTGTTTATCTTGATTTGTATCCTGCCTTCCGATCGAAAGCCCTACCTCGACTGGTTGACTTGCTCACTGCTCTCATCTCCCAGCCATTGCTTCTTCTTAGAACTTACAACTCCTTTCTCTGATACTATGCTCTGCTCCACCTCAACCATTCCAGCATCCTGATCCAAGTCACAGGCCAGCCCAGCCATGGCTCCTTCTTATCCTTCTCCAACTCACTCCAACAGTCTGACAGATTCACTCCAGTTTGCTTCTCTTGAAGTTGTTACAGAACTAAGTGCCATCATACTGTACATGGCTGTTTTGGGGCTTGGGAGGGAGAGGGATAAGACTACTGAGGGGAAGGGACTTTTTAAATTGAGTGAAGGGAAAGAAGTAGATCTGGCAAGGGAAGGGAATGGGGGAGAAGAAGCCAGGCAGAGACAAACAGATGAAGGGAAGAGATTCAGGAATATAATTAGTGCTTCAACTCCACTCAAGTAGGGGAACTGGTGTGGTGCTTTGGAACCTGATCAAGCATTTCAGATACCCTTTTTTTTTTCTCCTAGTACTCCATTCACAAGACATCAGCATAGCACTCACTGCACAGCCATAGAAACATACACAGAGCAGGAGAGAGGAAGATGAGTAGGGAAGAGCTGTAATGCTACTGATCGACTCCATTCCCATCTCCCCCAGGATCGAGGACTTTAGGGAAATCTTCAAGAGAGAGTTTGAACTTTGATTTCATGCATGCAGTTTGATCCAGGGCAGATATATATATAGCCCAGGTGCCATGTGCCAATGGGTTACAACCCCTGCCTGTTAACTACCACATTGGTTAAGGGGTCTGGGTTCTGTTGAGATGGTGGTTGGTGGTTCTATCCCACAATAGAAAGAAAGTAGTGCAGTGCCTCCACCCAGAGTAAAGCAACAGTGGGCCAGGTGTGTGTTTGGTACAACCCCCTGGGATGCTGTACCTAGCCACCTGCCCTTCCAACCACCACACACACACAATGAATATTACATTGTGCACCACTAATGTAAAATACACACATACTTAGCAGCTAATACAAATAAATTGCCCACAACACAGAAATTACAACAAATCAACCACAGCTTTATTTTAGGGGGGAAGAGCTAGAAAAGTGTACCGGGAACGGGACTGCTATTAAGAAGGAAATTTGGTTGTTTGGGTTAACAAGGCCCATGGGCAAGAACACATACCTTTCCCACCCAACTGGTACCAGTGCAAACCTCTTGTGTCCTGACAGTCCTAGCTGGGTACCTAGACTTAACACAGGCCTGCTAGATGCTGCAGGTTGGCCAACATTGGGGCCCTTTAACTTTTTCTAGGATGCTAACACTCTCAAACATTTTACTCCCATTTTGAAAGGGCAAGCCCAGGGTTACTCATGGTCCTGCAGCACTGGGATTCAGCTACTGGCACATTGAGTTCTGGAAATCTAGGGACCACTTAATCAGTTGCACCGAAGGCAGCAAGCAGATGGGGCAGAAGAATGTTGGTCAACCTTGGACTTGCTTGAAGATTCTTGCAGCATGTCCCTGTCAGACTACTCTTCAGGCCAGATCACAGAGCTCAGATGCAAGGCCTACAAGGCACCAAGGAACCCAGACTCAGAACTGACCCCACAGTCTGGCTCCCCTAATGGGTCCAGGGTGCCCTAGCACTTAGGCATGCACCCATGGCCCCCTGCAGCCAAGTCTGCCTCACTTGATAGGGGGTTGCAGGCTCCCTACCTGGCTCCCAGTTGCAGCTGTGACAATTATCAATGTTCACCTTTCTCCTGGGCAGTAACAAACGGCTCCAGTGTGCAGAAAACAAATTCTCTGAATTCCTACATTTCCAGTGGCTTTTGGCTAATGACTTCCAGTCTCTGGATTGAGCTTCCACTTTTCCACAGCTGGTTTTCAGCAATCTACAGGTTCCTGAAACACTGGACACCTGCAACCCTTTTACTTTCCAAAGCCCTCGGATACAGTGCCAACCTTTAGCTCTGGCACTCACAGTTCCAGTTTTGCCCCTTCTACAGCTCAGGGTCACTTACAGTTCCAGTTTTCCCCTTTTCACAGCTCAGGGTTTCTCTGCACTGATGCAGGCTCACTGCAACACCAAATCTCCAAAACACCAGGAGCTTTCACCGAATGCCTTAACCGTTCAGCGGTAATACGACGGTTCCTTTAAACAAAGAAATCCTTTTACTACAGTCTTCAGAGAATTCACCGGTTGACCGCTTGAGTCCTGTAAAAGGCCTCCTGTATTTCCATCTCACAGCACTGAGCTTCTCTTGACTTGCGTAAAGTTCAGAACAGACTGCTCAAACTGCCCAAAGTCCCTGTAGTTTCACCCAACAACCCCGGCTGCTGATCGGTTGATTCTTGCTGTCCCTCAAAAACATTAATAGTCATTGGCCTCCTTCAATTATTGATTGGCAAGGGATCTTTGGTTCCTGGATTTAGTTCACACCCCATCCCACAAGTAATTTCAACAGGGGTTTGGGCACCTAAACTACTGATTGGCTGTCCATAGAGGTCATAGTCACAACATGGCTGCCCTCACACAGTCCCTTACAATTCTTGTAGCAGTCCCCACTTCAGAAAGCTCTTGCAGCCAAAGTGCACAGTATTTACTGACAAATGCCTCATTGTTTAGCAGTATTTACTGACAAATATGATGATCTAGCCCTGATGTAATGGTCTAGAGGGTGCTCTGTGAAGAGTGCTCTACTCTAAGGTGGTGAAAAGAGATGAGTGAGGCACCAAGGTCCGAATTATATGGATAGGATAACTGTTATCCAGACAAGGAGAGGCAGGAGTCAACTTAGTGCTTTGATGCCCACAGGGCGTTTATTCCGTACCAAGGGTAGACAGACACAGTCACAAGAAGGAGGAGGGGTTGCCTGAGAACAATAGGGCAATAAAACTGGGAAATACTTTTATCTACCACTTCTAAGGTTATTACCACAAGAATAAACTTTAGGCCTAATGCCACTCTTATTTCTGACACTATTCTATACTTCAATACTCTAAATGAGAATCAGGTGACATAAGCTACTCAGCACTGTATTAGGGTAATTGGCATCACACATTTCCATAAGAGTCCAGATATTACAAGAGTGCAGAGATCCGGCGTCTTCATGTACACAGTCGTTCTTCGTTGGTAGCTACAAGGGAAATAAAACAGAACTGTAGAACCCTAATCTCAATTCCCAGCAAGGACCTGGTTAAGGCCACTGGGGTGGTGAGAGGTTTGGTAAACGGACCATATCTCTTCGGCAAAAGCCCACTCTCTCCAAGGCTGCCGGAAGGTAGAACCAAAGCAACTGGTTCCTGAAATAACACACTGGAAACAAAGGGTTCCTCGGCCAAAACCCACTTCCAGGGTTGCCAAGGACGAAGATAGATTAAGATCTGCGTGGCAATGAATCCAATGGAGGACTACCACGACCTGACTGATGCTGCAGCACTCCAAGGGCCAGCTGAACTCAGAAGGCACTCCGACAGGACCAGGAACCATAAGAATCTGAAGAGATGATGGTTGACTCTGCAATCCTAGGATCAGGAACCAACACAAAACAAATAAATGGCGGATGTGTCCCGGACTGGGCTTCGACGGACTCTACTTTCGGCTTTTGACCAGGTGGGGCACAGACTAGGTTCTCCAGGATGAGCTCACTCTTCTGTAGAGGGCAACCAACTTCGGGACATCTGGAACAGGAACCATATGGAACGACCCTGGCACGGCTGTTATGATGCGTTTCAGCGGACGTACTTCCAAGCTGTGAAAACAAGAAAATGGCGGGTACTACTTGTACGACTGGTGACGGACTCGACTTCGGAGGACAACACAAACTGACATGATGAGCTGATGGATGATCTCCCAAGAGTGAAGAATGCTGAGGGGGACGTCTTCTGAGTAGAGACTGATTCTGCATATGTGGTGTTACAGACCACACTGAGACTGCAGTGTGGTAGAAGATTGAGACTGTCTTCATACAGTAGCAAACATATAACTGAAGAAGCCCAAAGAACTGTGGAATGATACAATAATTTGTCGGAGGAGGGCAAATTATAACTTCAGGAGTAACTATTACTGATGAGAGCCAATGTCCAGGTGCTTAGAGCAATAGTTCAGGAACTTCGGACAATAGTTCAGGAACTTCGGACAATAGTTCAGGAACTTCGGACAATGGTTCAGGAACTTCGGACAATGGTTCAGGAACTTCGGACAATAGTTCAGGAACTTCGGACAATAGTTCAGGAACTTAGGGCAATAGTTCTGCATAAGCAGTACAGTAACTACAGTAGTTTCACAGTATAGGCAAATCGAGCACTCTCAAATGAACCCCAGTTTCTAAATGTAGGGTCTTTTGGAATAGGATCCCTTTCTGGATGTCTAGGCCGGGGCCTCCCTATAGTACCACTAGACTGGTTTTATCCTATTCTGCTAGGCCGGGGCCTCCCTATAGTACCACTAGGCTAGCTTGCCCTATTCTGGGGCCTCTCTTTAGTACCACTAGGCTGGCTTGCCCTATTCTGCTAGGCCAGGACCTCCCTTTAGTACCACTAGGCTGGTTTGCCCTATTCCACTAGGCCAGGGCCTCTCTTTAGTACCACTAGGCTGGTTTGCCCTATTCCGCTAGGCCAGGACCTCCCTTTAGTACCACTAGGCTGGTTTGCCCTATTCCACTAGGCCAGGGCCTCCCTTTAGTACCAGGCTTTACCTTGGGCCTGATGCCCTACGTTAGCTTGGACCTGGTGCCCTTCGTTAGCTTGGACCTGGCGCCCCTCGTAATACTGGGCCTGGCGCCCCTCGTAATACTGGGCCTGGTGCCCTTTTAACTGTATTGCCCCTTTAAATTTGCAGGCTCCCTGAACCTGCTGTCATTTATTTGGCAAATTCCGCCTTAAATCCTGCCCCCCTTTTGCATATTCAATAGGCCGCAATAAAGGCCTTGCTTATCGGCCCCTCCTAAATGCGTCGCTAACCCCGCCTCTCCTCCTAAATAATAAAATTAAGGGTCCTAGTGACCTGATGCCCCTGCGGTGATCAGCCACCTCTGCTAAGTGCCTACTGCACTTTTTACAACAAAATCAGTCTCCTTTCAAAACAGGCGGTCAGCACTGCTTGTGCTGTCGCCAACTCACCGCTCGGCTGGCTGTGCTGCAGAGAGGCGGGAGGGATGCTGGCAGAGGGAGGGAAAATTGAGCAGGCAGCTGGGGATGACTCTGGGGGCCTCCGATGGCCGAAAGAGATGCTGGTGCCACTCGCTGGCAAAGCGGCCAACGGGACTGAAAATAAACTTTAAAATACCTGGGGTTAAAATAAATAAAGGAGGGGTTTTAAGCCCAAAATGTGGGGAGAACGGGCATTTTCATCTTTGTGGTGCCCCAATGGCCCCACTGACCACAAAACTGGACAGAGCAGGGAGTCTTCAGGCAGGGAGGCAGCACAGGACCACAGCAAGCCCAAAGGGACGGCTTTCACACAAGGTAAGCCCTAAACTGTCCCTTGACTTCTGTGTCCTGTCTCCTCTACCACTGCCCAGGATTAACTGACTAAAAGAACAGATTTTTTGAACTTGAACCTCCCTGGGTTCTAGATTGGCTGGAGTGGAATGCTGTGCATGAGCCACTCAGCACAACATTCCATCTAGGCCATTATGACATCTATTGCTGTTAAAATCTGTTTTTTGGCCATACTCTAAATGTACAGGGCACTTTTCTATTATTATTTACAGTTTCTCTTTATCAGGAGGTGAATCTTTATTTCTCAGGGGCCCCTTATCCTAGTACCCTGCTGCCTACACCTACAGCAGGTGCCCTGAGCACCTGTGAACCCTTAGTTTATTTATTTTATTTTATTTCTCTGGAATGCTCCAACTTTGGGCATTACACAAATGCCTCATTGTTTAACAGAAACCTTCATTAACAGCAAAACAGCTGCACAATTATACATATAACCCCTTCCATCTACTGGTCGCTGCCTCCAGTATGTTCAGTAACCCCAGGCAGCAATCCAGCTCATTAATATTCATAGGAGCCTTACACATATGTAACATTGGTCCTGATTCCTGAGTGCTGTTGGCACTCCTAAATGAAATAACATAGCCTCTTCTTATCTGCCTCCTCCAGGTGTCTGACCTCTATTTAAGATATTTTGGGATTCGAAACCACCGAAGAGGTGATTTACCAACTGCTACAGTGGTCCTAAAACAAAAATGCACTAGTGCTCATGCACAGGCCACTGGCATGCACATGAGTGCAACAGTAGCATGGCAGCTCTGCAGTTCACTCCTGTGGCCCCAAAATATTTCAAAAACTGTACAGGGAGCCTTATGGAGGCTAGAGGGACCCTCCAGTACCCTGTACTGGTGGCAGAACAGCAACGGGAGGAGTGGGAGCAGGGACTAACTCCTGGGCTATTAAGATAAGCCCCCACCCTTGGGGGGCTTAGATATAGGACACTGCCAGAGAACAGTTTGGGACGGAAATGTCAAAGGAAAGGGAGTGCTGTTTGTAGCTGCTTGTTTTGGTGAACTGCACAACTAAAAACCTCAAGACCTTACTTTGTGAAGAAGATTCAAGACTAAATTGTGCGGTTTGCAGTTTTAGATCACCATCCCAAGGTAGAGAAAATGTGTGAAAAGAAAAGTGGGTTGCAAATTTTCAAGAATTTGTTTGTTAGAAAAATAGATTTTGTGGTTGTTTTCTTGGCCATCTCACCTCTCTCCTAATCCAGGATCAGTGCTAGCTTGCAGCTCAGCCATGGCTGCAAATTTTTGAGCTACTGCAGCTGATAGATGAGAAAGCTGGGGTGCTCTGAGCAGCTTGGTGCCAGGGATTTCGGGGAGGGATGATAGCTCTGCACATGTCCAGTCCATCAATTTGTTACACCCTGCCCCCTTTTCCAGTTGCCCAGGGATTACAGCTTGCAACCTCTCTCCCTCCTTGTCTGCTCCTAAGTTGTGAACACACAACCACCATAGTTCAGCACAGCAAAGGCAACAGGGATGTCTTGGACACCAATGATGAGATGATCCCTTCAAAGATGAGGGTGAGCAGGAGAAGATGGCCAAGAGCACTGGGGCTGCCTAGCATAATCTGGACGATGTCAAGTCAGTGCTGGTGGATGAGTTTGAGAACTACAGCAGCTTGTCTGAATTGGAAGTGAAGGGGGCACCCAGCCTTTAATATTACATGATATGCTATTAACAGCAGCTCGTCCAACTCAGAGGAGGAGAGGAAAGTAGGGTTACAAATTTATGTGATGATATGATATATTATAAGAACAGTAGCAGGTCTAATGTGGAGAGATATGAAGCAGCAGACCCAAATGTTTGTATTACTTATTAAAAAGAGCAGCAGATCCAACTCTGAGGGGACCCAAACTTATATTATATTGAATGATTGATTTATTACAAGAGTGGCACCATGTCCTACTTAGAAGAGCCATAAAAATAAATTTTTGGTGTGATTTTTCAAAGCCCCGAGAATGCTGCAGGACTTTTGTGTGCTGATCATATGGTGCATGGGGCTTGTGGCATTATCCTGGCCGGTGATTGGGATTTTCACTCATCTGTGCCAAGTGCTACAAGTTAGCCCAGCTTCCTCCTGGTTAAGCTTGCAGCATTGAGGGGACCCTTTTTATGGGACTTGCACCAAATATCTGCCACAAACTGCTTTAAAGTGAGGAAACTGTCACAACAGAGCCACAGAATGAAAAATCGGGGAAGATGCAGCAGATGTTTGGCACAGCTGCACCAAAATAATAGGTTTAGTGCAGGGCTTAACGCAAGCCCAGCATCACCCTTTGAAAACCCAGCCCCCTGTCATAACACTTAAATCATGGTAACTCCATTTTCTTTAAGTACAATGTCACTGTTCTGAGCACGTTTCAGTAGAATTATGTCGTCTGCTGTTGAATGTTGCAACACTAACAGTGGGCCAGATGGAAAGGCTACTTTGCCCTTTTCTAGCTTTTTTGGAACGGCTTTAATAATGCTATGCAAGTGTGACCCCACCCCATCTCTATGGAGACAGTCAAACCCGTGTGGTTTGTTTGTGGGCCATGGACAGGAAGAGATGTGCAGCCTTAATTAAAGTGACAAAGCAGCAGGCATTGAATAGGATGAATGTGGGAGCGCAAGCAAGGACTGTACCGTATCACTAGCAATCACTGTTAGATTGTGCAACAAAGTCAGGCTGCAGAGGAAAGACAGATTAAATTCACAGGAGCAAGAAAAAAAATCTATCATTTCTGCAGAACATTTACCTTTTTTCTTACACTGCACATAGGATTATGGGGGGGTGCAGTGGTCAAGACTATAAAATGATTTGGCAACAGTACTGGGAGTTGTAGCTGTTAATATTGTCCTCCTGTTCACTTGACTGGTTGCATTTTTTGTGTGTGTGTGTGTGTGTGTGTGTGTGTGTGTGTGTGTGTGTGTGTGTGTGTGTGTGTGTGTGTGTGTGTTTAGTGGTCAGCAGAATATTCAATACTGTACTTGAAACGGCAAAAACATTCAGCAGACTCATGTGCTGGTCAAGTTTGAATCTCCTTTTTACGGCTGGCGGCAAGTCCAACTTGGGGACATATTGTATGATTTATTATAAGAACAGCAGCATGTCTGACTTGGAGGAGACACAAACTTTAATATTAGGTAGCATGCCTGACTCAGAGGGAGGGAGGGGATAGGACTATTGAGGGAAAATAACTTTTTTTTAATTGGAGTGGGGGGGATAGGAGTCGTTCTGGCAAGGGATGGGAAGGGGGAGACAAAAAGACAGGTAGAGACAAACAGAAGAATAAAGAGATTCAGGAATACAATTAGTGCTTCAGCTGCACTCTCATAAGGAAGTTGGTTACCGGTTGCAGTGCATTTTACCTGTTTTTGTCCCCTCTTCCTCTATTGGAGAGACAACAGCAAAGCTCTCGCTATGAGCCGTAAAAAGAGAAATTCCTTTTCCTGTAGGATCTGTCCATTTAGAACTGAGAGAATTTCTCCTTGTCAGTCTTCTTCCCATTATCTTTCCCCCACCAGGTCTCTGTAAATGCAACTACTGTATGTCCTGAACTTCCAAGTGCACTTGGCTCTCAGACCAGTCCGTTTTTTGCTAGGGACCTCAATTCGAGTAAGAATTGTCCCTATATGCATCTTTGCTCTGACTGGGGTATTCTGTTCTTTTTCTGCTCAGCTCTTCTGCCCTTCCCTTGGTGAACTCATTCCTCTAACTCCTGCCATACTTGACTCCTGCAATTATTGACTCAGCTATCCTTTTGTTTATACCCTGACTTCTCTTTCAATTGACATGACAATACCCCTTCCTTTGCCAGAACTTAAATCCATCTTGGCTTGGCTATGGATCACGTTCATTTGATTTATAGTGTCGACAGGCAAACCACCTTGCCCACACAAGCATCATGGTCCTACAATGCCCCTCCAACACTCCTGCTACAGAAGCACCCTGCATCATGTTCCAGCATGACAAAACATAACTGGATACTTCTTCCACAATGGCCTCAGTCATGACTAGTTGTAATAAATAGTTGATGTCTTTTGTTGTCCCTGTCTTTAAATGCTAGAAATATACATTATTATCTGCAGGGCTTTCAAACAGTCAGCAGGTGACATTGCATAGAAACAATACTACACTTTCATGGGCCTCCACAAGCCATGTATTCTGTGGTAGCAGTCAACAGGAAAATTATAAGACAACAAGTAACTGTAAAGTGATGGCCTTGACTATTCTTTTTTTTTTTTTAAATATAATTTTTATTAAGTTTGACATACAGTATGAGGCACAGAACAGGATATCATGATCTCAAATAATTGACATTTTTGCATTTAGTCTCCTAACTAAAATGTAAGAGGTTTCATGGAACAATCATCTGCTTCATTTCTTCAGACTTCTATTCTAGAACGGCCTTGACTATTCTTGATGGTTCTCTGCTCAAGATACTGATTGACATGAAGGATACCTGATGCTGGGTACCAATGTACTTTTACTAGGGGCCTCTTCTGAATGCAACCTTATTACCCTTCTATCTATCCTTTTCTGTCCCCCCCCCGGCAGCTCAAGTGTATGACTAGGCAAGATACATGAATATGTCTTCCACAAAATTGTTACAAAATTCCACAATTTTTGCAAAGCTCATGAAATATGACTTAACTGGTGCTGTTATGCAACTTTTGGCTGTTTATAACTTGACCATCCTTTAAGCAAAAAATTAGAAAACTGTCACGCACTGTCTTATATTAAAGCAACAGTGCAACACAATTGGGCAAAAAAATGTAACCTACATTTCTTCACTATAAAAGATTCCAGGCATTTCCCAGTTTCATTTGGTGGTAACATTGTATAGGTTAACCAGATGTTGAGTATTTTATTATTGTTTCAGCGTGATTTTCTTTTTTTTTTTTTGGTCAAGGAAAACAGATGGCCTCCACATTTGGCTTAGAAATGATACTGTAGACCTATTATGGGTTAGGATCAAAAAATTTAAAATTCATGGTGCACAGCATAAGAAGTACATATAAATATATAGATTTGACAGGTATAATATTTTTATGAATAGTAGCTTAAAAACAACGTTCTGAAAAAGTTTTTCATTGCACTGCTACTTTAAATGATCTATGAACCTATCAGCTCCTACCTAGTCTTCTCAGTCTTTATAATTGACTTTCCTTCCATTCCATCCCATCCCACTGATCCTCAATCATGTATGCTGACGATACTGTGTTGTACTACAGCTGTCCTTTAATACTCAGTTACAGGAGGATTTTCCCAGATCCAGGCATGGCTCATTAACAGTAGGTTTTTACACTATGTCCCCAAAGACCCAAACCATGTTATTTAGGTCCCAGTCTAGACTCAAAGGTTGCAGAGCTGAGTTAAGACATAGGCCGCCAAGGCCTAGGGCCCCTGCCAGGTAGGGGGGCCCTCAGCCGTGAGTAGATCATTCTGGCTACAGATAGCAGACTGTCAGTCTAACTTGTAGTAATTTCTGTGTGGGACACTTCAACCCAATCCATGTAATAAAGCACTGTGGTTCCAGCACCTATTAATGCCTCAGGAGCTAATTAACACCTCTGAGTTACACACCTGGCCACCTGCCCCACATGGAAAGAAAATCTGATCTGCCTGCAGTTGCTGTGGTGCATAGGCATAGTTTGACCTTGACATTTGGGGGTGGGTGTGGGGGCTATATAGGTTAAGTAGCTGTCCAGTACAAAATTACTGGGGGGGAAAAAAAAATGTCCATCAGGACAAATCTGGGACAACTTCTCTTCCCCCCAAAGCCCTGCCAAACTACACCCATGCTGTGGTGTCAAGTTCAACATAATACCCACTTAACCATTCTTAAAAGATGAGCATCAATCTACAGTAGTCAGTCTGAGTGAGAAATCAGTGCTGCTGCAGTTGCTATATTTTCATTCTGGCTGCTGTTGCCTTAAACATAGAAACGTACAATTTGACAGCAGAAAAGGACTGCTTGGCCCACCCAGTTTGTCCATTTTTTTCCCCCTGCCTATGCTGTCACTGAAGTCTCTATTTGATCTCTGGCTCATTCACCCTTTTGCTTCCCACAGAGATTCCCTTGTGTCTGTCTAGTGCATGCTTGAAGCCCACCACTGTTTTGCTCCACCACCTCTTCTGGGATACTATTTCAGGCACCCACCATTCTTTCTATGAAGAAGCCCTTTCTTACATCTCTCTTGAATTTACCCCTTACAGCTTCATTGCATGCCCCCTTCTTCTCCTGACCCTTCTTCTCTGAAAAACAGTTCCCTACTGTACCTTATTCACCCCCGCCATGAGGTATTTATAGGTCTTTATCATATCCCTACCTCACTCTTTTCTCTTCCATGGTGTAAGTAATGAGGTCCTTCAGTCTCCCCTTATAGGACTTCCGATGCAGACCATGCACAATTTTAGTTGTCTTCCTCTGCCTATGTCATTCCTGAGATGAGGCCTCCAGAACTGGACACAGTATTCCAGGTGGGGTCTCATCAGAGATCTATACAGTGGCAACACCATCGTCCCTCCTTCTGCTAGTGATACCCCTCCCAATGCACCTCAGCATCCCACTATGCACTCTAACATCCTATTGGCCCTACCAACAGCTTGTCACACTACCTTACCACCTTGAGATCATCAGATATGATTATTCTCAGATCCTTTTCTTGTTTTGATGACCACTAGTGCCTCTTCTGTCATTTTGTTTTCTGGCTCTGGGTTTCTGGGCCCTAAGTGAATGATTTTGCACCGTTTCACACTGAAATCCAGCTGGCATGCTCTTGACCACTCCTTGAGTGTTCTCAGATCTCTTCACATTCCTTCCACCCCCTTTGGAGTATCCACCCTATTGCAGATTTTGGTGTAATCTTCAGAGAAGCAGACCTTCTTTTGCAGCTTTTCTGCAGTATAAAATTATTATTTTTTTCCTTTCTGGGCACCCCTAGCCCTGTGAACAGGCTTGCCAGGCTCCGGCAGCCATCCCCCTCATACTTGGGCTTACCCCCCCTCGAGTGGGGCCACTGATGCAGACTGTAGTGGCCAGAGGGGATGGCGCTGGAGCAGGCTCATTAGCGGTGGCTGGCAATTTTTTACTTCTGAAAGTCCCTCAGAGGTGGGGATATGCAATGAGAACCCATGTCTGCCCCACCCCCGTACGTAGAGGCGCCAACTGAGTTGGTACTCCTGGCATCTGCCTGGGGTCCATCTTGCATCAGACTCTCTCAACCCCTCTCCCTCCAGAGTAGGAGAGCAGTCCAGTGGATGCTCCATCCTACTCCCCCCTGGCGAGCCCTCTGACTCCCAGATACGTTCCCAAACCTGGGTCATCTGCATCGCATATGGCAGCCATGCCTCTGCACCAGCAGGCCAGCTACAGTGTCAGTTATAAAGACATTAAAGAAAACTGGTCCCAATACTGATCCATGTGGCACCCTGCTGGTCACTCTCCCTTTCCCTGGAGAAAACTCAGTTTACCACCTCTGCTGCCTATCCTTTAACCAATTTGTTACCCAGTCCACCACCTTTGGATCTACCCCAAGATGCTGAGTTTCCTTATTTATTTATTCATTGAAATGTTTCACCAGGAAGGCACACTGAACAACAAGTTGCTCCTTATGGGTCTTCTACATGGAAAGGTGTTGAAAGCCTTACTGAAATCTAAATAGGCCATGCCTACTTCCCCACCTTCTCAGAGCTGGCAGGCACCATCACCTCAACTCAGAGTTCTCAGTCTGACCAAGTGCAATGAAGTGTTAGTATTCAATATTACATTTTTTGTAATAATTTAGACTGAGCTAGGCAGAAGCTTTCAAAATGAAATAACAATGATATGAAGATCCTGCCACAGTAGTGGGGTAGGGACCCCCTGACTAACCTTGCTGGTGGCCTCAAAACATGATGCTGCCTGTGTGGTAGCCCGCTTGAATTAAAACTCCACTGTGCCTGTGGTTATCCTCTTGTTCTAACTTCCTCTAAGGACACTTTAAACTGTTGAAAATAAATGACATCTTTAATTTTATGTTGGGAATTTACATGATTTACACTCCCCTATGAAGAAAATGGTTATCTAAGCCTGATATGGATCAAATCAAGGATTTAAGAAACTGAAACAATCTGGTGGATAATTCATGTTCCTGCTGCTGTGTGTTGTAAAAATAATTTGAGTATGTACTATTCTATTTTTACATGTTTATATTACTGTACGATATGGCTTTGTACTTAAGTTTTGGTTTAGGGAATACCAAACCTTATTGTATTAAATTTGCTTTTTGGGCTATTAATAAAGTGCACACCAAACACAGTATGCCTGAACTTGAAACCCCCACTGCCCTTGTCCTGTGATGATAACAAATGATTGTGCTGAAGATGGAATGAGTCAGACTGGAACAAAGTATGGGGGGGGGGACTACAACAGGGAAAGTTGGATTTGGAGGGAAAGGCTTGGAAAATTGTTTAGCTCATTGCAATGTTTCTTGTTGAAAAAGCAGTGTTGGTTTTTGTCCATTTGCACCAGATCCTTCCAGCAGGGTCAGGACTGTGGGGGATGTTGAGAAGTAAGTGATGGCACAACTGGCACAGACTGGGAACTGGACAGGAGCTGAGTGAGACAAAGGTCAAAAGCTCATGGGGCACAGTCAGCCTGTTGATGCAGTGGCAGGGTTATAACCCATAATGCTGGTGACACTCATTAGGCTACTGTAGCTATCCATAGCTCTCACTCCGCATACAATCCATAATAAATGATACCACAGACTCTGTAATGTTTGTCCACTATAGCAGAGATCACAGACTAGAGACTGTGCACATTTAAGAAGTGCTTTGTTTGTGTGTGTGTGTGTGTGTGTGTGTGTGTGTGTGTGTGTGTGTGTGTGTGTGTGTGTGTGTGTGTGTGTGTGTCAGGGCTGAATAAAGCCCTGTCCCATTTGTCATGTAGTAAGAGTTTTATTTATTTATTTATTTATTTAAACAGCAGTTTGGAAAACCTTTGAGCCATAGGCTCATTTACAAAAGGTACATTGTCACAGTAAGACAAACGAAAATACACAGTATAACAGTAACTTAAGACATAGATACAAACAAGCTGGTACAGGTGGATTGATGCAAACAATACCAGAGTTATGTTGTCCTTAGCAGCTTAGTAGTAAGCTTTGTCATAAGTATTGAGTACGGCTTTGACTAGTGGCAATTACAGCTTGGTGTTAATAAGGTAGTTACGTAAGGAAGTTTTGAAGCATATAGTTGGAGCTTCAGAGATGGAGGGGCAGTGTGTTGAACCAGGAGGGAGCCCTAAAGCTGAAGGCTCTTTGGCCGTGAGAGGTCCTAGCTCTAGGGATAACAAGAGAGGTTTTCCCAGAGGTCCGAGTATGAACTAGTGGGACAGAGCGGCAGATGGTGGTGGTCAATCCTGGCGGGGATAGCCCAAGGAGGGTCTTTTTTGTAAGGGTACAGGTCAGATATTTGAGGTGCTCATCAAGATCAAGTATCAGTGCTTTAGCATACAGTAGAGAGGTGTGTGTTAGCCTAGGTTCCCCAGTAATTAACCTGCAGGCCTTATTCAGAGTAGTGCGAATTTTATGGAGTGCGGTCTGATCAGCAGCACCATACACCGGCAGTCCATAGTCCACTAGGGACAGGATAGAGGAGGTGACTGCAAGTCGAAGAGCCTCTGGGGGGAGGCAGTGTTTATACCGATGTAAGATGCCCAATCGGATATTAGTGGCAGTGGCTAGGGCAGTGATGTGTCCATGGAAGGAGAGGAGGGGTCAAATGGATCCCTAGGTATTTATAGGAGCAAACTTGTTTGAGTGGAAAGAGGACCCAGAGTGAATGAGGAGTTTGAAGTTACAGGACTTGTTTGAGGATGAGTGAAGAACATGTTTTTTTTTTTTTTTTTTTTTTTTTTTTTTTTTTGGATTTATCACCAATCTATGTTCTTGAACCAGCCCCTCGCTTGGCAGCGAGTCCTGGAGGGCAATAGGGTTACGACTCGAGGCAAAGATGACTGCATCATCAGTGTACAATAGAATGTTCCCCGAGCAAGAGCATGGAAGGGTGTTAAGGTAAAGGGAGAATAGTAAGGGGCCCAGAATGGAGCCCTAGGGAACCCCAGAAAAGATGGGACAGATGTTTGAGTAGGTCCCATTAACTTTTACACACTGTGAGTGGTCAGACAGATAACTAATGCACCAGGAGATAGGCCCAGCCACAAAACCAGAGAGACTAAGGGCATCAAGAAGGAGGGGGTGGGAGACAGTGTCGAAAGCTTTAGAGAGGTCAATGAAGACCACACCAGCCAGAGAACCAGTGTCTAAGGAGGAGTGGAGAAAGTTGGAGAACTCTAGGAGGGCTGTGTTGGTACTGTGGCCCGCTCGGAAGCCATGCTGCTCAGGACATAGGACATTGTAGGTGGAGAGGTAGTCAGAGATTTGAGGCCACCACTTTTTCCAAGGCGTTGGAGACAGGAGAGAGAATGGAGATTGGCCGATAGTTTCCAGCCACAGTCCTATCACCACCTTTAAAGATAGGGGTGACAGTGGTGACTTTCCAGGCAGTTGGAACCTTCCCCAGGCAAAGAGAGCGGTTGATGAGGCACGTGATCGGGGTAAGGACTGTGTCTAAGACCAGCCGTAGGATACACGGATCCAGGGTGTCACTGCCCGTACTATTACTCTTGAGGGCAATGACAAGGTGCGCCCTAAGTTCTTGGGCAGAAACACGGCGGAGGAGAAAGTAAGGGTGAGAAAGATTTACGGCAGGTGCTGAGGGATGAGGGTCAAAAAAATTTGTAGGGAGGATAGGGCTAAGGTCAGTGAATGAGGTGTTGAGGTGGTTGGCTATGAGGGCTGGGTCTGAGGAGATCACACCATTAATGTTGTTCTGGGTGGGGGGGGTGTGCACTCCCATTTAACTGTTATCTCAGAAGGTTCTGGGGTTCCCCCATGAGGCAGTGAGTGAGGACCGATAGTGCTCAGACTTGGCCTTTCTGATGGCCCGAGTGTACTTGTTTCAGGTGGCAGCATACAACTGCCTGTCACTGGGCTGGCCAGTCTCAATGGCATGGTGCCATAGGTTTTCCCTATGTTTGAGTTGGTGGATCAAAGCTGGGGTTACCCAAGGGACATTCTGCCTTTTAGAACGGCGGGTCAACATTGGGGCAAAGATATCACAGGCATTATTAAAAGTTCGGGTAAAGGAGAGAGCTGTGTCGATGTCAGGAGTTGCCTGTATAGGAGACCAGTCAATTTGGGACAGAAGTTCCTTAAGTTTTATCAGTCCACCAGGTATTAGACGCCGCCGGCATGTGGACTGTGCTATGGGTTTGGGGACTGAGGATGACCAGTGGAATAGAATGGGAGTGATCGCTGAGAGAGTCTGGGAGGACTTGTAAATTGGGGATCCGATTAGGGCGGTTGGTGAGTACCACATCAAGCAGGGTACTGGAGCCTCTCTTGGAGTTAGTCCTGGTAGGGTGGGTAACTAGTTGCGTTAGGTCTATTGCAGAAAAGGAGTCACGGGTAGAGGAGGAGGAGGGGGGGCTGAGCCAGTTGACATTTAAGTCACCCACCAGAATTTGATCAGCGGAAGGAGGTAGTGAGGAAAGGTATTCTGTAAGAGAGGCAATGGCCTGCGTTTGGTCCCTGGGGGACACACATGCAGTAGTCGGATAAAGGGGTCCCTTTAAAGGTTCAGGGGTTAGTTTCAGCATAAGCGCCTGGGCCCTGGAGTCAAGGATGGGAGCAGGCAGGGCTAGTACGGGGAGAGATTCCTTGACATAAATAGCACAGCTACCTCCCCCATCTCCCAACACGGTCGGACCAGAAGAGGGTGAAACCAGGAAGGGAGACTAGGGAGTCAGGGGAGGATTTCGACAGCCAAGTCTCAACTAGAGCGATGACATCAGGGTTAATTGATGTGACCAGGCATTGTAGTGAGTCAAACCTTTTTTAAGAGGCTACAGATATTCATGGAGACCATGCATAGGCCTGTGGTGCTAGTCGGGGAGCTTCTGGGAGCCGGGTCAGGGTTTGGATGGATGTTCCCTGACAGGAGTAGTAGCATGACTAACACCCTGGCTGGGAGATGGTGAGAGGTTTTCCTACGATTGACATGGGGGAAGGGAGGCTAAGGGAGCAGGGGTGGGCAGGGTGGTACAGGAAGGAAGGTAGAATAAGAAGACACCCAGATGTGCCTGAGGCGAGGAGGAAGCTAGGGGGAGGGCAGGGAGGACCGAGACACACAGAGGTCCCAAGGGGCAAGAGAGCAGGTTCAGGAGGGAGGGGTGCCAGGGCACAGTGCAGAGTAGCAGATGGGTAAGTGGGCAAGTGCACTGCTAGTGGGGATAGGCACAGGCAGAGCGTGAGGCAGGGCCAATACATTCTGGTGAGCATGATCCAAGGGAAGTAGTACTATACAGGTAGGAGTAGGAAGTAGCGATGGAGCTTAGGTCTCTCTAGTGGCTAGCAGGTATAATCTGCAAATGGGAAAGTGGGGAGATAGGTTCTGGGCAACAGGACGTGATGTCACCGGATGTGATGTCACAGGGGTGGATCCTTAAATTGACAGCCGCCCCTGGGTGGGCAGGGCAGACAGCGCGAAGCATCATCGGGCTAGCACCCCCTGCAGGCGTCCAGACAAAGAAGAGGCTCTCTTTACCTCGGAAGTTATCAGGCTGGAAATTCGGCTTCCTCAGCTCCTCAAGTGAGCTGCTTGTGTTGCATGTGTTGCTTATTTGTTTGTCCTGAGTGCCTGCCGCGGTCAGCAGTGAGCTTGGGGGGGCTGCCTATGTAGTGGAGAAAACAAAGCCTCTCATTACTATGCAGCGGGAGAAAATGTTGTGACTTAGACAAAGGAGCTCCACTCTAAGCAAACAGGGCTGTTCCAAAATGAGGTCACACTAGGACCCAGCTATCCTAATACCTTCAGTTACAAGCACAATTGGATCCAATACCACAATATTAAACAAGTCTGCTCTATATTAGCTGCTTAGTATATCTCGCTTTAAGGTATAATCAGCAAGGCAACTCTAGGGCACCCAGTGAATCCCTAGCTTTACATTTTAGCATTAGTAGCACAAAGAGAAGCAAATAACAAGCCCACCCAGTGGTGAACAGGGAACAAAGTTCATAAAATATAAGTGTTCATCAGGTAGCACCCCCCTGCAGGTGTCCAGATGAAGAGAAGAGGCTCTCTTTACCTCGAAAGTTATCAGGCTGGATATTCGGCTTCCTCAGCTCCTCAGGTGAGATGCTTGTGTTGCATGTGTTGCTTGTTTGTCCCGAGTGCCTACCGCGGTCTGCAAGGATCTGTTTTCTCCTCTCCTTTTCTGTCTCTTGTCTGTCTGGTTGCACAACCAAATGTCCTTGTGAGACCTATGAACTGATCACTCTGATTTCACAATTCTCCACCTATCTCTATCTCTCTACCTTCACTTGATGTTTTTGTCTTTTTCTCCACCTTGCATATTTGTGGTAACAAAAAATATATATGAATCTTTATGTGAAACCAGGATCCCTTTGATTAAGACTGTCTATAGTTAAAAACTGAAACTTAAGGGGTTAAGCTGAGATGCTGGTTTGAAAAATCTCTGCAGAGTTGGCAACAAGAGGTCAGTTCTGGATCATTTTTGTTTTTGCTGCACCTAGAAGAACATTGAAACTGTCAAGAACATTCTGTTTATAAAAAAAAAAAAAAAAAAAAAAAAAATTGTATCCTAATGAGTTTCCAAAGACTTGCAAAAGAGCAGCAATGCTTAACAGAGAGAGAGATAGGACTTTCCTTTCTCTGTTCTGCTTTGTAAATAGTTATACTGAACAAATTTTTAATTTTTTGTTTTGCTGTTACTAAGAAAAATAAAACATTCATTGTGAATTTTACAACTGCTCCTGGTTATCCTATGCTTCCTGACCTGTGCCTCAATGACAGATAGTGTTAGAGTGGGATATGCGCCCTGCATACTCTAAACCAGGAGTTTTATGCATGGGTACTAGACCTGGTACCATGGAAGCATAGAAGAAAGGCATGGATTCTGCAGCAGCAAGCCCATGAGTGGTTACAAGGAGAATGGCAGACAAACTAGAAGCAGAAACAAAAGTCTAAACTGAGACTGTACAGTCAGCACCAGTCATGTGGGAAGGGGAAGAGCAAGCAGTGACAGAACCTTTTTCAAATGGTGGGCTATACAACAAGACAGAGAAACACAGACGAGAGGAGCTGCTGCAGAAAGAAAGAGATTCACCATTTAGAGGCACAGAGAAAAGTAGAAATGCAACAACTCAAAAAGCAAAGCAGAGAAGAAATACAGTGATGGGTGGATGTCATGCAAGCTATCATAGACAGAGATCTGTCACAGATCCAGCAGAGCAACAAAACACTAACAACTTAAAAGATACTGGTCCCTGATGTACACCTCATTTGACAATCCTTGAGAAGCCATTACCTGACTCAGAGAACTCATTAGTAAATGGCTCCAACCAGAGGGCAAAACAGTCCCACAGATCACTGACCCATTTGCAATGGAGCAATCCATCAACATCCTGTCTACAGATGTACAGCTTTAGGTAAAAGAACACCAACCAGAAAGCAGGGAAAAGGATGTTTCTCTGTCCGAGGACTATCAGATGGCCAAACAGACCATGCAATCATGAAGTAACAGCCAAGCACTGGTAAACTCTTCCCCATTTAAACTCCAAGCCTGATAAGAACTGTGGTGGGGGTAACAAAATTGCACCCATACTTCATTTGCTATAACTGTAACAAGCCAGGTTATATTGCAAGAAATTGCCATAGTAAGAAGAATGGCACTAGAACAGATTTGTCTTTAGCAAATTAGGGCAAGTACTTAACAGATGTCAAGGTGGGAGATAAGACTGTAAAGGGAAGCAGACACTCTAGTGCATGTTGTAGTGCTGGTAAAACACTGTGCAAAAGGACCAGGTACTGATGTCGTCTGCATTCACGGGGATACTCGATAATATCCCGTCATCAAAGTTACTCTATTAATGGGGTGTCACACCAAATGAAAGTGGGTGTAGTACCTATGTTACCTGTACCTCTGATTATTGGAAATGACTTTCCAGGATTTACTGAGTTAATCAAATAGGGAGTAAATCCTGATGCTTCAGTAGCTGTGGTGATAAGAGCTCAGGCAAAGAAAATCTCAGCTGATGGGGACTCTTTTCCTTTTGCTGATTTTGATTCGGACTTGTTTCAGAACAGCTCCAAGATCTAGAAGTCCAGGAAAGAAAGATGACATCTGAAGAAAAAGTGGCAACAAAAGACTGATGGACATAAGGGGTTAATATATGAAAATGCTGAAACTAAAGTGATAATCAATTGTGATTCTTTCAGAGCAATCTAACTATATTTCTCTCCAGGGTTATTTTAAACAGCTGGAGGTGAAACCAAAACAGGGTGAACCTTTGTTTAAAAAATGTAATGTGTTAGTGTACAAAGTTTGGGTTAAACATTAGACACAGCAACATGTGAAACAACTGGTTATACCACAAAAGTATAGATCTGAGTTGTTACAGATAGCACATGATAGTCCTATGACTGGTCACTTGGGGAGGGATCGCACCCTTGCCATATTGCTGTACAGATTTTATTGGCCTGAAATTCGTGCAGATGTTGCTCCCTTTGCAGTTCCTGTGCTGAGTGTCAGAAAGTAGCACCAGTGACTAAAAAAGACAAGGTGGTCCTGGTGCCCCTACCCTTGATAGATGAGCCTTTTGAGAGAACTGCAAATGATGTAGGTGGCCCCTTAAACAAAAGCAAAAAGTGTAATCGATTTAGTTTGGTAGTATGTGACTATGCTACTCAATACCCTGAGGCAGTTCCAATGCATACTGTCACAGTCCCAAAAGTGGCAGCAGACCTTGCCAAAATGTTCAGCATGGTGGGCATACCTAAAGAGATTACTGATCAGGGTAGTAATTTTGGTGTTGCGTTACTGAAGGAGCTGTACTGGCTACTAGGTAGGTATGATGCTTAAATAAACCCATTGAGCTTCACTCTGGGGGTTTATGTAGCCTCCAATACCCCAGAGTGTGTGAGAGTGTGTGAGAGTGTGTGAGAGTGTGTGAGAGTGTGTGAGAGTGTGTGTGAGAGTGTGAGAGGTGTGAGAGTGTGTGTGAGAGAGTGTGAGAGAGGTGAGAGAGGTGAGAGTGTGAGAGGTGTGGAGGTGTGAGAGTGTGTAGAGGTGTGAGAGGTAGAGGTGGGAGGTGAGAGAGGAGAGTGTGTGAGAGTGTGTGAGAGTGTGTGAGAGTGTGAGAGTGTGTGAGAGTGAGGTGTGAGAGTGTGTGAGAGTGGTGTGAGAGTGTGTGTGAGTGTGTGTGAGAGTGTGTGTGAGAGTGTGTGAGAGTGTGTGAGAGGAGTGTGAGAGAGTGTGTGAGAGAGTGTGAGAGAGTGGTGAGAGAGAGGTGTAGAGAGAGTGTGTGAGAGAGAGTGTGAGAGAGAGTGTGTGAGAGAGAGTGTGAGAGAGAGTGTGGAGAGAGTGTGTGTGAGAGAGGTGAGAGAGTGTGTGAGAGAGAGTGTGAGAGAGTGTGAGAGAGTGTGTGAGAGAGTGTGAGAGAGTGTGTGAGAGTGTGTGAGAGAGTGTGAGAGAGTGTGAGAGAGTGTGTGAGAGAGAGTGAGAGAGTGTGTGAGAGTGTGTGTGAGAGAGAGTGTGAGAGAGTGTGTGAGAGAGAGTGTGTGAGAGAGAGTGTGTGAGAGAGTGTGTGTGTGAGAGTGTGTGTGTGAGAGTGTGTGAGAGAGAGTGTGTAAAATCCTTGTTAAACACACCACCCCATGTATTATTCTATCTGTAATACACACCACCCCATGCATTATACTCTCTATATAAATTTCAGCCAGCATAAATCCTAATCACATGTTCACAAATCTGACCTGGCCAGAGAAGAACCAGGTTTCACAGGCGATGCTCTCTTCCTCCTCGAGTGAGGAAAGATGGTGTCTACCACTATGTGGTGGTTTCCAGGTGGTCTCACGGAGTGGTACAACACAGAGTAGAGCTGTGTGAAATGTTCAAATTCATCTTCCACTGGATTCCACTGAATTTCAAACTTTCTGCCTAATTCCATGGAACTGTATCAGAAGCAGAATTCTGAAATTTAGAAAGCAGAAAATTTTTTTTTTTTTTTTTAAACTGCAGAGTACTACTTTGTGGTTTGTATAATCAGCAAAAAAAGCATTCGACAGATTGTATAAATCATGGATTTATTTTCTGAAAACCATGGAAAGTTTATTTTATTTTTTGTACATTGGATTACCTTTCAGTTATATGCTCATTTGCAAAGGTTCCGCATCAAATGTTGTAACAAACAAATTGTATGCAAGCAAATTAAATGAGCATTTGTTAATACATTCATTAGATTGTTACAGGCAGCTCAGGTGAGCATTTGTCAGTACAAAACAACTGTACAATACAAGGTTTGACAACTCAGTTCATTACAAACTATACCATATGGTTGGGTATGAGGAGGAGGGACAGTAGCTGATGGAGACAAAGTGGAAGGGAGATGAGCTAGGAGGTGGATGGGTAGAGCAGGAAGGGTCGGGCTGAGGTTGGGGTAATTGGGGGTTAGGAGAATAGGCATCTGCATGTGGATTCTCGGGTGAGTTCCTTCTTGTATATAGAAATGCTTTTCAGAATTATGCAAAATTAAAAAAAAAAAAAAAAAAAAAAAAAATTCAAAAAGCATTTCAAAAGCAAAACAGCCAATCTGCATGGATTCTCCATTTTGCACAGCTCTAGAGCAGAGGCATTTGTAGGATGGGGGGAGGAATCGGCATACTTGCCAATCATGCAGATGGCTAAGGTGGGATTATTGCTGATCTTTTAGTGGGAATGAGGAAACTGGGTATCGGGCAGGCTCTGGGCAGCAAAAAGCTGGGGCTACAGTTAGGCCAATATGGATTTCTCACATGACCAACTTTGCTCAACCCCCACCTTTCCCTTGGGCTACTCCTCACCTATGGCCCAGGGATCCATGATGAAGTGAGGCCTTTGGAAGCTCTGGACTAGAGTTGAGGATGGCAACCTAGAAACCGTCCAAGAAGAAAAGAAAACTCGGTTCATACTTGCTGTGGAAGAGCCACAGGGTGATCATGGCTTTTGGTCAGCAATGACCTGGGCTGGTTTTGAACCATGCCTGGGGATTAAACAGTACATAACTCACTATTAGTCTACTTGAAGAGCAACTCCGCACTTCAGCATGTAGTATCATAAATAAGATGTTTCAGCTACTACAATTTACTAGAGAATTCCTTTTGGTTTTTATTGTTAATGTTCTTTTCCATGGTTTACAAGACATCTTGGTAGTATATCTAAAATGGCCATATAAAAACATTTGCCTCTCCCCTGTTAACCGCACAGTGCCTTTCTTTATGACAACATAGTGCTCACCATGACAACAGACTGATGACACAAATGGCAATTGTGAGGTGAGCAGAGGAGGGCTACACATATTTTGAAAGACTCGGTAAGTAAGTACTGATTTATGTGCAATATTTTGTAAATTAACAAAGAAAAGTGAAAAAAAAAAAGTAGAAAACAATATGAATCAAATCATAATTGATATAAATCTTGTGTTTTTAAGCTTTTTTGTTGTAGTCTCATCACTTTTTAACTACCTGGGACTAGATTCACTAAAGATGATGCAGAACGTGTGTCAGGCCCTGCATCAAACCCAGCTGTTGGGGCAGCTGCACTGAGCAGTATCCCGAAGAGTGTGTCCAATTCAATAAGATTGGGTGCATTCACGACAAGTTACCCTATTTACGTCACCTTGAGCCAAATATTTGGCACAAGTCCCATAAAACGGGTACCTGAGATTGCTGCGAACTAGACCAGGACAAGCTGGTCTAACTTGTGGCAATCAATGCACGGGATCAAGAATTCCAATCGCCAGCCGGGGAATGCTGCCAGCCCTGTACACCATATGCTGAGTGCACCTGGGGCTTGGGGCGTTCTTGGGAGTTGAGAGAATTGGGTCCCTAGTTCTCAAACTGTAAATATCTGTCTGCAGTGCATGATATTTATTTACAATTTGTGGCCAGGAGGGCACACTAAGCTGATATCAGCTTGCTTCCAGGTGCATCCTGGGGGAGAGGAAATGGAAGAACCAACAGAAATTATTTTTTTATGCTAGTTGTCCTTTCTTTTTATTTTGGCAATTTTCTTTTCAGCAAAAATTACTCAGGCACAGAATTTTAGAATTTGGGTTTTAAAATAAAAAACAGAAATTGTGAGGGCTGTGTGGTTCAACAGTTCAATCACAGTGCTCCATCATTGACTGAGGCAACCTAATAACACTCTCTAAGTGCACCTGCCCCTGAGTCCAGCCAACCTGCTCTGTCTGCCCCCCAGCAAGCACTAGGCAGGCCTCAGATACCCCCCTCCCTCTGTCCCTTCTCATGACTTGCCCCAGCAATCAGTTTGTATCATGCTCTTTCCGCACCTGCCACCCCCCTTCCCCAACTCGCAGTCCCTTGAGTTTCCCAAACAGTCACTACTATTACTGGCTGCCCTCTCACGCTCCACCATTTTACTCAAGCATGTCTTCTCTGCTCAGCCTCCCCTCACCCCACCATTTCTCCCCATACCTTATCGTCCCTCTTCCCCCCCCCAACCTCTCACCTCCATCGCAGTACTTATCGATCGCTCTCTCTCTCTTTTACCTCGCTTCTTCACCCCTCTGCCAGCTATCCCTGTTCCTCTGAACTACTGGCAAGGCACTTTGTGGCTGCTTATCTCCCCCCCCACCTACCCTCATAAGGTGTTCTTTCTTGTTTAACTTGTACCTATGTTTTGAGTTATTCTGTAAGTTCTGAATCAAAGCTGCATCTTTCATTGTATGTGCTTTTGCTTTCTCCTACTGTAATTTGTTTTGCAATCTATGACGTGGAACCTTTGTAAAAGAGTTTGTGCTCAAAGTTTTTTTTCCAAATCACTAAATAAATAAATAAATAAAACATTGTGTGTAGTTCTATGCCCATATCTACACTCATCAAACTGGACCCCTCTCTTTCACTCCTTCTGCCACTTCACCATTGACTGCACCCTGTTCTCACCACTGTTCCCTTCACTCTTCCCTCACACATCTCCTTCTCGAAGCCAGGCACTTCACCCACTCTGCCATTTTCACTGTATCTCCATATTCTAATTTAGCAGTCTCTTGCCCTTCCTTTATCTTCCCCCTCCTCACCTGCCCCACCTCCCAACTTCCTTCCTTCAAAACTCTAACACTCATTCACTCTCCCTCCATTGCACTAAACCATCTTCAGATCAACCTGCTTTTGTCTTTCAATTCTCCAAGCTCTGGTCTATCTCTCCCTGCTATCCATTCTGCCACCACTCCTTCATGCCTAAAAGCACTCCTCTGTGACTTCATAGCTCACACCTTCAACTGCATGCAAGTTCACCTATTCCAACTGGATGCTCAAAGAAATGTTCCCCTTCACAGTGCAACTCATTAGAATAACTACTTCACTGTACAGATGTTGGGTGCAATTCACAAATGGGGCAGGAAGTATACGCCAAAGGCATGTATCTTGCCTGCGCAGCTATGCACTCTCATGAGATCCATGCAGTGGCTGTGATCGCTAACGCCGACAACCATGTGGCTCCCTTCCACAGCCCCACCCCCCTGGAATGCAGGATCCTGAGGGATGGCTGGGTGCAGAGCGATGGCTGCCTGCCCAGATCCAATCAGCTGCCCGACCTGGGTCCCAACAGTAGATTACTTGTGCCCACAGGGCACCATATTGACAGCTGGTGTTCAGTGCACCAACTGCACAGGGAGCAACTGTGGCCAGTTGGCTACCCCCAGCCCACAATGAGTGCCCCGAAGGCTGCAGCACCTGTTTTGAGTGGATCACAGATCCCTGCTGTGGTGGCCAACATCTACAACCTGCGGAATGCATAACTGGTTTACGGCTACCCTGCAATGGCAAAGCCAGCAGCCCCACCCTCGTGCACAGCACTCTGCACCTTAGTAAATGCTCTGGAGTGCTGGCACGCCACCCCCCCCACACCGAACCCCCAGCCTGGCCCCGCATGGAGCTCTGCAGTCGGTCAGGGGACTGGGTGGGTAGAGATCACATATCAGTTTTGTGAATACCGCATGGGGGGTGTGCAATGGGCACAGGAAGGCGTGGGACAGCTATGTGCCACATTAACATGGCGTGTAGCCACTCCACACCTTCGTAAATGGGGACCGTTGTGATTAATCTGCACTTAATGATCAGTATGTATGTTACTTCTGCTCTCTATCACCAGGGCTATTTTGATCTAGGTAATGTAATTTTATTGCTAATGTAGCTGCAGTGTATGCCCAATTTATCTCCCCCCCCCCCCAACGTGGCTATTATGGCGACTGCAATGTTTGCACTCTATAAATATGAATCGTGTGTGTGTGTGTGTGTGTGTGTGTGTGTGTGTGTGTGTGTGTGTGTGGATGTATAGATGTATAGATGTATAGATGTATAGATGTATAGATGTATAGATGTATAGATGTATAGATGTATACACACACACACTAATCTATCCAGACACATATACACGTATATCTATATAGAGAGAAATAGGTGTGTGTGTGTGTGTGTGTGTGTGTGTGTATATATATGTGTGTGTGTGTGTGTGTGTGTGTGTGTATGTGTGTATGTGTGTGTGTGTGTGTGTGTGTGTGTGTGTGTGTGTGTGTGTGTGTGTGTGTGTGTGTGTGTGTGTGTGTGTGTGTGTGTGTGTGTGTGTGTGTGTGTATGTGTATATGTATATGTATATGTATATGTATATGTATATGTATATGTATATGTATATGTATATGTATATGTATATGTATATGTATATATATATATATGTATATATATATATATATATATATATATATATATATATATATATATATATGTATATATATATATATATATATATATATATATATATATATATATATATATATATATATATATATATATGTATATATATATATATGTATATATATATATATATATATATATGTATATATATATATATGTATATATATATATATATATATATGTATATATATGTATATAATATATATATATATATATATATATATATATATATATATATATATATATAATTTTCACACACTTACCTCTACTTATATTCCCTTTCTTAAACAGGTTGCAACTGGAAACTAGCCTCCCAGGCTCTGTTTTTTTTTTCACCTGGCAAAGTATGTTTTAAATAAATACTGTAAATGTATTTCCCTGTGTTACCTGTGTTTATAAAATGGGCAAAAAATTTCCTAAATCCTGATTGGCTGGAAGCATTTTCCAGCCATGTCCTTATCAGGACATAACCCTGCAGCAGATACTAACTGTGCCAGCTAAAATGTAGCACACAGTTAAATCAATACATGCCACCATTGTCCCACTGCAGCTCTGACCTCAGCTAGCATCTGACGGAACCAGGAGAACGGTGACACAGACGGGCAAAGTAGAAAAATACAAGACAGTGAATTAAAGGTCCCCCTTCATCCAGAAGACCTATATATTAATCTTTAATAAGTGAATTTTGACCTGTGCTTCACTGGTTAAAGCCAACCACAATTAAGTCAGAGTCGTGCCGCAACTTTCAAGCCCACTACAGATCCACTCATCCGTTACAATCCTGCAATTGTGACAACACCTTTCAAATAAAAATCCAGACCCAGTCGTCCACTGATGCATTTATCTCTGCTTTATAAAATAAAAAGTGTCCCACTACCAGTCCCAGGCTCAAACTTACACCTGAGATTCCGGAAGCACTATTTGAGAAGCTTAACTATGGCGGCTCCAGTAGGACATGCTCGCTGGCAAACGGATGGTGTCGCCATTTCTAGATATGACACCACAAAAGAAAATAAATCTGAGAGGGGGTCTAATGTTAATGAAAGCTGCAGTCATAGGCAGATAACCTGAAAATTACATAGGGTGCCATCTACTGCCAATAAACACTTCTTTCAATGGGGGACTATTTTTTAGTATTTGAACTATTGAAACCTCCGTTTCTTATGTGTTTTACTTTTTTATCGTTCTTTTTTTCTTTTAAATAATTACTTGGGGACCCATTAAATAACTACTTGAGGGCCCATTTTATAAGTTCAATAACACATTCTGAGGTGTGGATTATGGCCTGATAAGAGCACTTCCCAAATGCTAAAGGCACTCGGTGCAAGTACGTTGTGCCTCATAATGCACCTGTGGTATGCTCTTATCAGGCCATAATCCACACCTCGTCATGTGTTATTTCTTGTATAAACCATAAACACATGAAAGGGCTAAATCAGTCATTTTTTCACCCAAAAAACTACTCACAGATTTTTTTTTTTTTTTTTTTTTTTTTTTAGAGGTTTTTAGCCTTTAGTTGGCTGATCTGCACCTGTCCCCACCTCCCTTCAGCTGACATCCACCTCTCCCAGACCTACCTGGAGTGAGTCCCCCAAGGATTACCCCCTATGGCAGGGTTGAAGGGGGGAGGGCTGTCCTGCGCCCCCCCCCCCAGTGCCAAAACCCAGATGCTCTGAGGTGTCTGCATTGTGGTGGGGGTCCAGTGAGGTGTGCAGGGCATCATTTGGCCCTAGAGTCCCTTTTTCCAGTTTTCTTCAAGCCACTGCTGCAATTCCACAGCAGTATGTGTGCATGGAGATGCACACATCCTGCAGATCTGCAGCCCTACCCTTTAAGTCACTCTCTACTTGCACTACCACTAGGCTTCTACCCACTGGCTGTCAGAGGCCAAGACACTTGGCCACACCTCTCCGGGACAGTAGATCACAGCAGTCCCAGGGACACTCAATCCTCTCCCATGTCACCGACCCCTGACAACTTGTGCTCGTTCCCAAAGATAGATCACCAGTGTGGCAATGTCTTAGCCCTCCATGCCACAGGAACAGCTCCTACTTTTAAGACATTTTTAAAGACACTTTGCCTTCAGCCTCTTGCCTTACCACAACCCTGGGGTGTACATTGAAATCCTATAATTCGCACCCTGTTGTGACTTCTTACTTAATATCTACCAGTTTCATTGTTGCGAGATGCAGTTTGTGATTAATCTGCACCTATGTATTTTACCATATGTTAATTGCATTTACTTGCACTTTGTATTCATGAACGGCTGCCTTTTTTACATCGTTACTCCCTGCATTGTTTTCTCCCGGGACCCAAGGCAAGGCATGGTAAGATTTATTCCTAAGGTGCCCTGTCCAACAGGATCGGGGCACAATGCAAGGAAGACCGAAACAGATATACATATATAATTGGTAAACGAACAATACAGTATAAATATAGTAAATGCACTAGTCTAAACAGTTGGCAGCATTAACTACTGTAAATGTGTTTTCAAGGAGCCCTCAAAGGCCTCCACCATGCTAGCGGAACAGATGCTGGTGGGTGGGGAATTCGCAGCAGGCAGTGTGGTGTTACTAGCTCAGTATGTGTTTCCTGGTGAAACTTCAAAAATAACTAACTAAACAAACAGTACATGGTGAGGCCATGTTTAAATCTCACCACAGTCGCAGGTAATCTGTGCCACTTTGAAAAAGTCACTTGTTCTCCAGGTGCTTCAGCTGTTCCTGTCTCTTGGGTAGAAGCAGAGCCCCACTGAAAATGCGAGACTGCATCTCAGTTTTGGGCTCTCCTGGGTCAATAAACACTGACAGCAGGCCCATCGGGCACAGCCATCAGGCCACCTCTCATGATGCTGGCAGTCCAGGTTTAGGAGCAAGGTTGGGGTGCTGTGGGCTAGCTTGAAGAGGGTGGGAGGACAGAGCATCCCAAGAATAGCTCTCCTTCCTTTGGGTGGGGAACTCTGCATCTGGTTGTGACACTTCCACAAAGTGGAGGTTTGGTGGTAGGGCTGACTAATGCTCTAAAAGAGGAAGGGCTGCTGGCAGGTGCTAATATTCAGCTGCACCACCACATACATTCAGATCATTGCATGCTGGTGCCCTAGGAAGAAAACTAAAGTGCCCTGGCTCTATCCGGCGCCTCTTGCAGGCACCACCATGTGTAGTCCAGGGGACATGGTGAATAACCAGTAAGTCCATGAAAAGTTCAATGACAAGGCTGGATGGTGCTGTAGGGACCAGAAGATGGAGAAGTAGAAACAAAGAATGGAAAATAAAACAATATTAACTGTCCTTTCTGTTTTGTTTGCAGGATGGTTGTGTACCAGTGGGTATAACATTGACGTCGGACAGCCCACCATTTTTGAGAATGATGGAGACTGGTTTGGTTACAGAGTGGCCCAGTTTGGAAAGGGTGAAGAGAAAATGTGAGATTTTATTTAATTTTATTTAATTATTTGGTTTATTTAAAAGTTTGGTGACTGGGAAAGGTACACTGAGCCACGCCTCATTTCCAAGTATCCAGGGAAAGGGGAATGGGGATACAGACAACTCACACAAACTGGTGCAGAAGATACAAAGTACACAATGCAAAATACAGAGGTACTTAAGGTCCAGACAGTCTAGGTGAGCCAAGTTAAATATTTAGCTCTGCATAAGAGGACAACAGTTCGAAGTTATACATTACAGATCATAGACATAACGTGGGTTCAATATATGGATTACACTGAACAAAACATGATAGAGTGCATAAACTGAGCATTGCACAAGCAAGAAAGCAGATCGAGAGCCAGAAGTCTGGGTAGTTCACTTTGGGGAATCATTAGGCAAGTGTGGGGGATAAGGGAAATTGTGAGACAAAGTTTGGGAGGATCAAGGGGGTAAGTGACAGGTATGGAGACAGTAGGAATGTGCCTAAGGAGACATCTGAAGGTATGGAGAGAGGGTAAGAAAGGAAGGGAAGAGGGGTGTTGGTTCTAGAGGGAGGGGAGATGGTAGAAAAAAACAGCTTGCCCAACATATGAATAGGGATGGGGAATGGAAAAGGTTTGGGATTCCTGGAGCATAGAGAGTAAGAGGAGGCAGGGGTGGGGGAGAAGAGTGAGGAGAGGTAAGAGGGAAGGAAGCCAAACTAGTATTTGGCAATAAGGAGGAGCAGTGGGACTTGCGATTTGAGGGTAGTGGGAGGATGGAAAGGGGGAACAGAAGGAGCAGTGGTGGGTGCAGAGTGGAGAGTTAGTAGCAATTTCACAGAAGACATTACAGAGGGTGTCCCACCTGGCAAAGGAAGAGGGAGCTCTGCCATAGACCACATCCGTGTAGTCGAATACTGGAAATACCATTATAGTTACCAGCTCCTGATGGACCTGGCGGGAGAAGCAGTCCTTGCTGTGGTACAGGACGCAACACTTGGGATAAGGTTGGTATGGATGGAATCAATGTGGGCAGATCAGTCGAGCTTACTATCTAGCCACACACCAAGGTACTTGAAGGCAGGGAAAACTTCCAAGTGGGTGCCATCCAAGGTGGAGAAGACAGGGGAGGGAGAGAGCCTAGCCAGTTTCTGACTGGTGCCAAAGGTCATGGACACAGTTTTTTCTTGGCGTTAACCCGGAGCTCTTTGGCATGGAACCAGTGCAACACATTGTGGAAATTGTGTTGGAGCGGGACTTCCACAGCAGAGGTAGAAGGGCCAGAGGCATAGATGACTGTGTCTCTCACACACACACACACACACACACACACACACACACACACACACACACACACACACTCATGTGAATATGCAAAGAGATGCAGGCAGAGGGGAGATCATTTAGGAAGACTGTGAGAAGTAACGGACCCAGTATGGAGCCCTGTGTGGCCCCTGCTAGGATGGGGGGGGGACAGGACATTACCCACCTGAAGTGACTGTTCACAGCCCGTAAAGTATGAGCAGAACCAGTCCACAGCAGGTGCAGAATTCAGTTTAAGGAGGACAAGATGGGACAAGAAGTCAAAAGCTTTGGCTTTGCTAGATTGATGCAAATGGCTGCGGTAGTATGTCCCTGATCCATCTCAGGAAGAATAGAATTGGTTACATGCAACAGGGAAGAAATGGTAGCAAGGATCTTCCTAAAGTCAGACTGGTAAGGAGAGAGGAAAGTTGAGGAGTCAAGGAAGTCTGTAAGCCTAGAGTATACAATGGACTCTTGGAGCTTAGCAAGAGATGGGAGGAGTGAAATTGGCTTGTAGTTGCCTGAGGGGGTCAAGTCACCCCCTTTGTGTAGAAGCAGAACCTTAGGTATTTTCCAGGCCAAAGGGACAGCACTGAGGGAGAAGAAGTTTAGAAGTTGTGAGAATGGGAGGGCTAAAGCTGGAGCAGAAATTAGCAGTTTTGGATCCAATCCATCAGAACTGGACTTGGAAGGGTTAAGTCTTAAGGGCAAGGAAGACTTTCTTTGGGAGACGGGAGGAAAGTGAAATCCTTCTGATAAGTGGGGTGGTTAGGTGAGGTAGAGAAGTTATGATCAGGAGATGGATGACATGGTAGAGCACAGGTTGTGAAGGATTTGTTAAAGTGAGCAGCAATGGAGGGTGGGGAGACCAGTGAGCCATCCACCAGGAGTATGGGGGGGTGGGGGCAGACAGAGCTGAGGGCTCAAGTTTATTTATTTTGTTTGTTTGTTTGTACATCGGTTTACAACCTTTGAGCCAGAGGCTCATTTTTCAAAGGTACCTCATCACATTGTGGACAGACAGAAACAAATTTAGGTTACAGCATAAAAGTCAACTGACTTAAAGTTACACAGAAGTGGTTTCATACATTTATACAATTTAGTAGCAATTACAATGATACAGCTGAACACATGCTGGTAATAACAGAAGCAATATGCAACTGGGGAGAAGTGGGGGGGTGAGGTGAAGTGCCACCCAGTGGGCGTTGTCAAGTGTGGAGAGATCGAGGCCACATTTAGTGACAGAAGCAGCTGCGAGTGTTCAACAGTTGGCTCTGCAGGGCGGTTTTGAAGTTGGAGATTGTGGGGGCATTGGAGATGGGAGCAGGGAGAGAGTTAAACCAGGATGGAGCTCTGTAGCCGAAGGACCTCTGACCATGGGTGGTCCTGGATCTGGGGACCAGTAGAGTGGTCTTGTTGGATGTTCGGGTTGGGATAGTGGGTTGGGCATGGCGGATGGAGGCTGCCACCCTGGGAGAGGATAGCCCAAGTAGGTGTTTTTTTTTTTTTTTTTTTTTTTTGGTGAGGAGGCAGGTTTGATAGCATAGCCGTTCATCTAAGTTAAACAGCTTTGCCTCATCATACAGTTGACAAGTATGTGTGAGCCTGGGGGCACCAGTAATCAGACTGCAGGCCTTATTTAGGGTGAGGTGAATTTTGTTGAGGGCGGTAGTGTCAGCAGCACCATAGACTGGCAGGCCATAGTCAACTGGGGACAGTACTGAAGATGTAACTGCAAGTCGGAGAGCATCAGTGGGGAGGCAGTTTTTATAGCAGTAGACGATGCCAAGCCGTGTATTAGTGGTGGATGCAAGGGCATCAATGTGGGTGTGGTAGGTGAGGGCTGAATCGAAAGTAACCCCAAGGTGTTTGTAGGAGCAGACTTGTTCAAGCGGTTGTTTGGTACTAAGGAGGATAGGGAGTGGGAAGTTGCAGGCTTTGTTTTGGGGGTGGGCAAAAAGCATTGTTTTGTGTCTTTTTTTAGATTAATGATGAGTCTGTGCTCTTTAAGCCAGGCTTCAGCATCATTGTAGGATTGTTGCAGGGTATCCTGGAGGGAGATGGGATTGTGGTGGGTGACAAAAATGACAGTATCGTCTGCATACATAAGAATTTTGCCAGAGTATGCACTGGGCAGGGTGTTTAGATAGAGTGAGAAGAGTAGGGGGCCCAGGATGGAGCCCTGGGGTACCCCTGAGCAGATGGGATGAGTTTCGGAGAGTGTCCCTTTGTTTTTTACACATTGGGAGTGAGCGGATAGATAGCTTGTGCACCAGGCGAGAGGGCCAGCAGAGAAACCAGTGTGGCAGAGGGCATCCAGCAGAAGAGGGTGGGAGATGGTGTTGAAGGCCTTTGAGAGGTCAACCAACACTGCACCAGCTAGGGAGCTGGAGTCCAGAGAGAAGTGTAGGAAATTGGAGAACTCAACTAGTGCAGTGCCGGTACTGCGACCAGCATGGAAGCCGTGCTGCTCTGGGCATAAGATGTTATGCTTAGTCAGATATTCAGTGACTTGAATGGCCACCATTTTTTCTAGGGCTTTGGAGGGGAAGGATGGAGATTGATCGGTAGTTCCCAGCAGAGGACCTGTTGCCTCCCAAATAGGGGGTGGATGACTTTCCAGAATTTTGATAAGGAGTTTAAACTGGACTGGAGGTTGGAATGGAAGTAGTGGGCCTTCACAATGCAAACAGTCTTTGTACTGGAGTTCCTGAATGACCTGTAGTGTCAGACATGGAATGGGTGGACTTGTAACATGCCCAAACAATGTCTTGGGACTTGCACACCATGACAAGGTCAGATGTAATCCATAGGAGGTAGAAGCAGTTAGCCCTGGGCTTTCTAAGGTGGGCATACGCATCCCAGCTACTGTTAACAAGCATTTGTCAATGCCAAATGTTTGCTTGCTGGCATTGGCATTGGTAGTGTAGGAGTTAGAGAGATGCATAATAGGAATGGCAGTGAAGTATTGAACTGAAGCCAACCCCACCACCACCCTGCAGAGACTGACAGGCACTAGGATGTGTCTTTGGGTCGTCTGTACTAACGCCCATGCCATTTCACCACACCCTACCCTGCTGACACCGACAAGTGTCACGGTGTGCATTGGGGTCTTTGGGCCTTATGCTCACCCCATTCCATAAGGAAATATGGTGAGATGGGTGCAGTATAGCAGAATGGGGTGAACTTTGGGGCCAAAGAGTCCAAAGGCACACCTCGATGCCTGTCGCTGGCTGCAGGGCATGGGTGGGGGTTCGTTGGTATTTTCACTCCAAATTTTCAACATGCTTTTTTTGTGACCCCACCTCATGAACAGTGGCAATATCAGTTCATTAGCCAAAAGCTGATTTTTGCACAGCGACTACACCATTTGGCACCACAGGTGTGAAAACACATTTCGAACAGGATGTGAAAAATGACAGCTGTACTGTTCACGGGGAGGTGTGTTAATAATAATAAAAAAAAAAAAACTGGAATGAAGATATAAAAAACTGGTAGTCACGAGTGTGCATAGAAACTGCGTAACACAAACCCATATTGTAATTAGTTTGGGGAATTTTTACAACAGATTGTCAACACAGGCATTTTGGGACCTCCGCTCATGAACAGTGTCACTGTGATTTTCTTAATCTGTCCCGAACACTGATTTCCTACACTGCGCTGGAAGTGCGAAAGCACATTTTGGCCAGTGTGTAAAATGACAGCTGTACTGTTCATAAAGAGGTGTAGAAAAATGCCAGTGTTGAAAATCTGGACTGAAATTATTACAAATTCATGAACTTACGAGGGTGCGTGGAAACTGCACAATGCACGTTCATAACAGTCATTTTATGGACTTTTGTCACCAAATTTTCAACATAGCCATTTAAGACCTCTTCTCATAAACGGTGTCACTGTGATTTTCTTAATCTGTCCCAAACATTGATTTTGCACTCCGACCGTGCCATTGTGCGCTACATGCGTGAAAACTCATTTTGGGCAAGATGTGGAAAATGACAGCTGTACTGCTTATAAGGTGGTGTGGTAAAATGGAAATGTTGAAAATCTGGAGTGAAAATAGTAAAAATGCTCGAAGTTACGAGCGTGCATAGGAACTGCGCAACGCACGCTAGTAAAAGTCATTTTTGGGAATATTTTCACCAAATTTTCAACATAGGGTTCTGGGGTCTACTTCATGAACTGTGACACTGTCGTTTTATTACTCAGTCTCAAAGTGGTTTAGCACAGTGACCGTGAAATCACCTTTAGGGACCGAATAACAAAATGACAGTGGCTGAGTTCATGAGGTGGGGCCCCAAGAACTCCATGTTGAAAGTTTGGTGAAAAATTTCCCCAAAATGGCTGAGATATATACCAAAGTTGAAAATAAACCCATTTATGTCATTATACAGCTTACCAGCATTTCTTCAGTTCGCAGTCTGCTTTGAAGAGTGCAGACGTGTTCCCGCTCCACCAAAGATCATTGCACTGGCCTCTGAAGGTAAGTATGGGGTGACGGGGTGTGGGGAGGTGGGGTATGCAGGGGGTGGGCACAGGTTGGGGGCAAAAGAGTCAACAAGGGACTGTTTTCCTTTGTTCTAGGTGTGTGTGGTTTTTTTTTTTTTTTTTCTTTATAAAGACAACATTGGACTTTTGCCATGCTAGGGTGGGCTCCCAGTGTGGCACCTGGAAGTTTATCGGGAGCAGTGGAGCTGTCTGGGGAATTGGGCACCCCTGGGCCTGAACCTTTTTCATGCTGGGGTGGGCTCCCAGTGGTACCTGGACACTTGCTTTGGGGGGCAGTGGAGCCGACAGGGGATTGGGCACCCCATTGGTCATACAGTGTGTGGGGGTGGAGGGGAGTGCATGAGCAAGCTGGGGTGGGCTCCCAGCGTGCTACCTAGTGTGATGCTTGGTCTGCTGGTTCTGATTAATCTAATCTATGCTTTTTGTAATATAAAAATGTGTTATTGAGTGTCTCTCATGAGACATGCTGTTTCAGCTAAAAGATAAAAGCCAGGAAATAATTAAAAGCTAGAAGAGACCTAAATTAAGGATCTCCTGTTTATCTGGCTTAATTGTAGCTGCCAGCTGCTAGGCTGGAAAATCAAACTTTTGTGACATTTAGAGGAAGAATACAGGTTGTCACTGTGGTACAAAGTCATATAAGGTCCTTTGATGTCCTTTATAGAGGAAACTGTTCATGGATGAAAGAAGATACTAGAAAAGACACACTAGATCAAAGGGGTCATGAGGAAACTAGTTTTTGCTGATGTCACTTTCTGAATTATAAGACATCCTGTTTATTAAAAATTATACAAACGGAGGAGGAGCTGGGTAACATCTTTCAGAAGGCAGGCTCAAGACAGGTGTTTTAATTATGCTGTGACTGTCCTTTAGACACACACACACACACACACACACACACACACACACACACACACACACACACACACACACACACACACGTTTGGACTCTGAAACTACAACATTTTTCAGCACTGTAAGAATACAAGAATACATTAGCTAGGCAAGTCTAAGTGTATTATTGGTAGGAATTTGCACTTTAACCTTTATTATTTTAAAAGATTGTATGGTTTTGTGAAACCCTGTATTTACATTTTACATTTTTGTCTGTTTTTAAGTAAACATCTCATTTTAGAGACTACTTGGTGTGCCTTTGAAATTCTTTCTTTGACAAGTGAAGCATATATGATTAAAGTGACACTGTGCATAGCTTAATGGTAATACCAAACTGGGAAAAGGTAAGAGTTTATTCTGAGGTCTTTAATAGAGTTTTTTTAAGGGTTCATTTTGTATACCTGGTTAGGTGCCCATAGACAAAAGATATCTGGCCCCCGAAGACAGAATTATCTGAGCCTGTACATTGGGTATGCTAGCAAGAGGTTCACAGTTTGAATCCCTTCAAGAACTTGAGACCAAAGGTTGATTCGAACCCCCAAAACAGACAGGAGGGTTACCCTGTTCTGTTTCCTGTTCACAGTACTGTGCTCAGAGGTCAGCACTGTGGGAGGAGAGGGCCTGACCTGCTGAGTGGGGCTTGTGACACCTGGGTGTTCATGGTGGGGGGGGGGGACTGGATCCAGTGGGGATCAGAAACAAACTGCCTATGACAGTTCAGATGCAGTGCTGACGAGTAGGCAAGTATGCAGATTGCCTGCCGATGGCAGTATGCAAATTGCTTACACATTACCACCACTGATTGTAGTGGTGGTTTTCTCAGAACTGTATGGCACTGCATCTGAACGGCTGTCATAGACAGCACAGACATTCATTGGCATGGTGCAGCTGTGCCTGCAAAAAGGAGCAGGGCATTGGAAGTGGGGTTGGGACACCTTCGAAAACTCGTATGGTGGCACTGTTTCTTGCACATGTGTGCAAGCAAGTATAAAAAGCATTTGTCAATGCCAAATGTTTGCTTACTGGCATTAGCAGTGGAAGTGCAGGAGTTAGACAGATGCAGTATAGGAATGGCATTGAAGTATTGAACCGACACCAACTCCACTCTCACTCTGCAGAGATGGACAGGGATAAGGGGTGTACCTTTTGGGTCATCACCCATGATGGTCATGACATTTCACCTCACCCTACCCTTCAGACACTAAGTGTCTAGGTGTGCCTTGGGGTGTTTGGGCTTTACATTCACCTCATTCCATAAGGAAATATGCTGAAATGGGCACAGTGTAGAACTGGGTGAACTCTGGGGGCAAAGGGTCCAAGGCACTTCGACGTCTCACTGGCTGCAAGGTGGGGGTGGAATGGCATGAGCATTACTGTCGACAGTCCCAAGTCACACCCCTGATGCTTGTTAGTCCCTACAGGGTAGGGTGTTATGGTCAAAAACCCTAATGCCCTGGGTGTTTCTTGATATATTTACTCCAGGTTTTCCACATGGGCTTTTTGTGACCCTACCGCATGAACAGTGACACTATCCGTTCATTAGGTGAAAGGTCATTTTCGCACAGCGACTGTGCCATTTGGCGCCACAGATTCTAAAACACATTTCTAACATGATGTAAAAAGTGACAGGTGTACTGTTCATGAGGAGATGTTTTTAAAAAAAAAAAAAAAAAAAAGCATTGTTGAAAATCTGGAGTAAAAATATACAAAAACTGGAAGTCAAGAGCGTGTGTAGAAACTGCGCAACACACACACCTATTTAGTTTAAGGATTTTTTAGAGCAGATTTTCAACACAGGCATTTTGGGACCTCCGCTTATGAACAGTGTCACTGTGATTTTTGTAATCTGTCCCAACACTAATTTCCCACAGACCATGCTATTCTGCGCTGGAAGTGTGAAAACACATTTCAGCCAGGGTGTGAAAAATGACAGCTGTAATGCTCATAAGGAGGTGTGGAAAAATGCCAGTTTTGAAAATCTAGACTGAAAATATTACAAATTCGTGAACTTACGAGGGTGTGTGGAAACTGCACCATGCACGCTTATAACACAGTAATTTTATGGACTTTTGTCACCAAATTTTTAACATAGCCATTTTATGACCCCTGCTCATGAACAGTGTCACTGTGATTTTCTTAATCTGTCCCAAACATTGATCTCACACACACCGACTGCACAATTGTGCGCTACATGCACGAAAACACATTTTGGGTGAGATGTGAAAAATGATGGCTGTACTGCTCATAAGGAGGTGTGGTAAAATGGCAATGTTGAAAATCTGGAGTGAAAATATTAAAAATTTAAAGTTACTAGCATGCATAGGAACAGCACAATGCATGCTCATAAAAGTCATTTTTGGGAATTTTTTCACCAAATTTTCAACATAGGGTTTTGGGGGGCCTGCCTCATGAACTGTGACACTGTCGTTTCATTATTCAGTCCCAAAAGGTGGTTCCATGCAGTGACCACAAAATCACCTTTCAGGACTGAATAACAAAATGACAGTGACTGAGTTCACGAGGTGGGGCCCCAAGAACCCCATGTTCAAGATTTGGTGAAAAAATTCCCAAAAATGGCCAAGATATGCACCAAAGTTGAAAAAAAACAATAACATTTATGTCATTATACAGCTTACTGCCATTTCTTCAGTTCACGGTCAGCTTTGAAGAGTGCAGACATGTTCCCGGTCCACCGAAGATCACAGCGCTGGGATCGGGGGGTTGGGAGGTGGGTGATCAGAGGGTGGGCGTGAGTTGGAGAGAGGCAAGACAGTCAACAAGGGACTTTTTTTTTTTTTAATGGGCGTGTTTCTTTTTTTTTCCTTTTCAGGAAGACACAGCGGGACTTTTGCCACGCTGGGGTGGGCTCCCAGCATGGCACCTGGAAGTCTGTTTGGGGGCAGTGGAGCAAACGGAGTTTTGGCACCCCCATCGGCCATACGGGTGTGCGAGGGGGGAGTACATGAGCATGCTGGCATGGGCTCCCAGCATGCTACTTGGGTGTTTGTTGGGGTGGGGAGTAGAAAAAAACTGAGCTGTCTGACACCTGTTCACATGCAGTGCTGATTGTAGCTGTCTTTGGCTTTCAACTGTATGCCACTGCATCTGAACTGCTGTCATAGACAGCTCAGACAGTTACTGGTGTGGTGAGGCCGCACCTGCATGAAGGAGCAGGGCATTGGAAGCCGGGTGGTACACATACAAAAATTCGTATGGTGGCACTATGTTTCTAGCACATGCGTGCAACAAAACATAAAACTGGCAATGAGAAGTGAAACGGCAGTATCAATGTCCAGTGCTGAGTAAATAGAGGGACCAGTCAGGGTGGGCAAAATCATTTAAAAGGGCAACCGTGTCGAGTGACTTGAGAAGACTAAACCAAAGGTGTTTGGGGAATGATTGAGGGGGACACACTTTCCTGGTGCAGTAGGTTGGGAAGCAGTTGCTGATGGTGTCCAGAAGAATGCCAGCAGCAGTAATGCAGTAGGGATGGGATGAGAGCACCCAGTCCAGGAGAGTGCTTAGGGGAGTGAGGATTGAGTCAGGTGGGTTCTATGAGTAACTGAGAGGTTCAATGACTCAGTCCTATAAGGAGTGGGCCTGGAAGCCAGGGAAAGTCAATTTAAGCTGAATTTTCCAAGGAGGAGGAGCTCACTGAAGGTGGAGAGGGAGACAACAGATGAGAGTATAGATGTAGTATAGACGATATAGTATATATGAGGGTATAGATAAAGTAATTAAAAGGAGTTTCTGATTGCACAAGAGCTCTCTGGTCTGTCGGAACTGGGTTTGTGGCTGCCAGCACTGATAACAAAGTTTAAAAGTCTGACTGAATATTAACAAATAGAACAGACTGGATAAGATGGGATGGGATGTGATTGGCTCAGATAGGGCAGGGCTGGGCAGAACAGAATATAATACAATGGAGAGAATGCAACAGAATGGGAGAGGACAGGGCAAGACAGGACAAGAAAGGACATGTTAGAATAGACTGAAACTGGCAATATAAGACAGAACAGGATGAAAAGAATAAAATAGAATACAACACAATAGAATAGAATATATATATATACCTGTTACTCCCTCCATCAGCAAACTTATTGTTCTTTTGAAAACTGTAAAATACAGCTCTCAGTAACATGTTCAGTGCAATGTATAGCTGATCTTGATTCTGCAATTTTGTATAACTGAGAACTGTAACCTTTAGCTGCCATTCTATGTCTATATGTATTAAGTGTTTGTTTTTTCTGACGTGGAGCCTTTGTAAATAAGTCCCTGACTCAAAGGTTGTAATCCTAAAGTCTGTTAAATAAATACAATAGAAAGGACTGAAATGGAATGGACAAGAGTAGAATGGAATAAGAAATGCAAGGACAGGACAGAACAGAACAGTATGGAATAGATTATGGGTATAGGAGGGGGTACAGTCTTAAGCTGTACCGTAGGAGGTTTAGGAGGGAGATCAGAAAGCAATTCTTCACAGAGAGGGTGGTGGACACTTGGAATGCACTGCCAGAAGAGATCTCATTGAAAACAGTGGGCAGCATTAAGAGAGACTGGGATAGGCATAGGGGGAAGGTAAGGATCATGGGTAGGGAGACTGGGAGGTGGGGAGGGAGGGAGGGCAGGGACATTAGCTCAAGCCATGGACCCTGCAACATGAGCAGACTTGATAGACCAAATGGCCTTCTTCTGCTGGCTTCTTCCTATGTTCATATGTATGTTTGTATGTCCTAACCTCTCCAATTCCATTCCATTCTGTCATGATGCATTCTATTCTTTTTTGTCCTGTCTTGTCATATGCTATGTACAGCCAACGCAACATAGAAACATTGAATTTGCCAGCAGAAAAGAAACTATTACTTGGTCCACCCAGTCTGCCTAGATGGTCCCTCCCTAGTTAGTCTCCGCTGATACTAGCTGGTCTCCAGTGACCCTCCCTCTTCCCTGCCTATTTATTAATATCCCCTTATATCTAATCCACACATGCTTGAAGCCACCCACCGGTTTTACCGCCACAACTTACTTGCAGTCTTTTCCAGGTGTCCACCGCTCTCAGCAAAGTAATACTTCCTGACTTCCATCTTAACCCCCCTCCCCCCCGCTTCATCGCCCTCTGGTCCTGGTGCTCTTTCTCATCTAAAAGAGACTCCCATTCTGCACCCTCTTCATTCCCGTGGGGTACCTGTAGGTTTCTATCATGTTCTCTCTTGCTCTCCTCTGTTCCAAGGTGTAAATGTTGAGATCCCTCAGTCTCTCCATGTAGGGCTTTTGATGCAACCCCTGTTCCATTTTACTTGCTCTCATCAGGAATGTCTCCACCCTCTCTATGCCCTTTCTGATGTGCAGTCAGCTTCCTGAACTGGAGACAAAATTCCAGGTGGGGTCTCAACAGCGGGCAATACAATGTTAACACCACTGCCCAGGAGATGCCTCTTCCGCTGCATCTCAGCATCTCACTGGCCCTACCCAATGCTTTGCCACACAGCCCTGACACATTGAGGCCATTGGATATGAAAACTACATGGTCTCTTTCTTCTTAAAGTACTCTGGGTACCTCCCCATCAAGCCTCTCAGTTCCTGGACTTCTATGCCTAGGTGCACGAATTTGCACTTTTGTTGGCATTGAGCCCCAACTGCCATGCTCTTGACCACTCTTTGAGTTTCCCAAGGGCCTCATGCATTCTCTCCATCTCATCTTGAGTGTCCACCCTAGAGCCAACATTAATATCTATAAGTGGTCCTCCTAGCACCCCTTAAAAGTTATTATAGATTGTGCCGCAATTTGTTTAAAAAGATGCCTTTTTTGCAGTCCTTTCCTGTGGCACAAACAGCACTAGCTAGAAACCCATTTAGCAGGAACAGTGCAAGAGACACTCTTATGGAAATGAGTACATCACCCTCAAGTGAAGGACGTGCTGTGATTGGCTGAGAGTGTCACATGATGCTCACACAATCTATAATATACATTTTGGTGTTATCTGCAAAAAGGCATACCTTTCTTTCCCGTTCTTCTGCAATGTTACTTACTTACCATAACAGGCTTAGCATCCACACACAGTCACAGGTGATCAGGCATTATACAAAGACAGAGGGTCGATGCACATCCAGTGCAAAGAAAGAGGCTAGAACATCAATTTATAAAGATGCAGTGTATTGATACATAGACTTTGATGGCAGAAAAAGGCACATCAGCCCATGCAATCTGCCCATACTACCTAACTACTCTGCACTGTCCCTAATGGCCATCTGCCTTTATTTCTGCCACCACTTTTGTAACTAATTTCCTATGCCTGTCCCATTCCTGCTGAAAGCTGCTCACTGATTTGTTCTTTACCACTGTCTCCGGCAGCTTGTTCACCACTCTTTGTGTGAAAAGGGACTTGTCAACATCCTTCTTGACTCTCCTCCCTGTGAGTTAAAGGGAGTTCCCTATGTCCCTGTATTTGAGCTCGGGGAGAAAAGTTCATTGGCGTCCATCTATTTATCCTATGCAGGTACTTGTATATTTCGATCATGTCTCCCTCCCCTCACCTTTTCTCGAGGGAGTACATGTTCAAGAACATCACTGTCCCCTTGGGAAGACCATCGAGCAAACTGTTGGACTGTATCTTTGGTGGAGCTTTGGAAATTTAAAATAAATGTAAGTTCCCTCCCCCAAGTCTAGGGGTATGGTGGTGAAAGTCCTGGAGAGGGAGAAACTAAGCTACATAAAGGCCCACATACCTGGTCAGCCTGGCTTACCAGCCTTGTTGATACTGGGGTGCCCTCGGACCACTGGGTGAAGATCTGGACATCTGGAAGAATGAAGATGCTGGTTTTCACCTGCCTGGACTTGCCCTCGTCACCTCAAAGGTCTTTGTAGATGGGCTTCACTAAGTAGGTCTCTCGCCATCTTCCTCCAGAGTCCTCCAGTTGTCTCACTGTACACGCTGGAACACATAGGCTAGGGGTTGGCTGTGGAGGCAAGACTCTTGTTAGTCAAAACAGATGGTCCAAAACAAATGAGGGGATACCATTTAATGAACAGTTAATGGACAGGAACAGTCACTCCATGAAGCAGTAAAACACAATGTACTTTTCTTGACTGAGGGGTCACATTATTAACTTGAATTCATTCTAGACTGAAAAGGTCACAATTTAGCATAAAGTCCAGGCAGCTACCTATTTGAAAAGGCAGCCTTAGTCCAAATTTAGGCAGCCTAACTCCTGGCTGAATCAGGCCATTAACAGCAAGGCCAATCACTTCTTTTTCAACACAATAATAAAAGCACAGTCTCTAAATGGGGAAAAGTGGACCCAGGGGGCTGTGCCCAGACACCCCAGGACCCACTGGCACTCCTATTCAGTCTCTGCTAAACTTGCACTGGCAATTCAATCTCTGGGTCCAGGGCTGGAGTCGGAACCCCTGGATCCCCTCACCACTCAAGTGCCATCTCTTTTTCTCCTCCGTTCCAACCTCGGCTGTGGGTCCCTCTCTGAATTGGGCCTAAGGGCCATCATACCTCAGCCCTCTCTGCCAGCTATTTTCTTAGGCTTCTCTCCTTCTCCTCCCTGAGGGTCCCAACAGTGCCCCAGTTGTGGCACCACAAACAGCAGCTGCCACATGCCTTTAGCTCCCCGAACACTGCCACCAAAAAAAAAAAAAAAAAGGTCCCTCTCTGGCTGAGCAGGCAGTTAGCCCAGTTCCAGCCTGTCTCACACTCCATGCAACATCTCTCCCAAAGCACAGCTCCTTATATACAGTCCCCGCAGGCACCAAAGCCACCCGCCAAAATCAGGGTACAATCCTTGACCATCCTACCTGGTGCTAACAGAACTGCTCCCTCAAAGCCTTACAGGACCTGAAGTCCCTAAATAAACAGTTTACAGCATTGTCCCCTACAGTGCCAACTAGCATAGAAACATAGAAGTTGATGGCAGATAAGGACCGCAAGGCCCATCCAGTCTGCCCATTTATTTTTCTACCTTATAAATGTGCCATCGGCCTTTGCTCTGTCAGTGACCTATCTATTCATAGTCATTTGTATTGCTCCCTTATGCCTATCCCATGCCTGTTTGAAGCCCTGCACTGTATTCTAGCCACCACTTCTTGTGGTAGCTATTCCATGCATCTACCACCCTTTCTGTGAAAAAAATTTCCTCACATTTCCCCTTAATCGGCCTCCCTCTAATCTCATGCTGTGTCCTCTTGTCCTGCTATTTTTCTTGTATTTAAACATGTTAGACTCTTTCACCTTGTTTATGCCCTTAAGGTGTTTAAATGTCTCGATCCATATCACCTCTCTCCCTCCTTTGCTCAAGGGTATACATATTGAGCTCCGTTAATCTGTCCTCATATGTCTTCTGATGCAGTCCCTGCACCATTTTGGTTGCCTTCTCTGGACTGCCTCAATTTGGTTAATGTCCTTGTGAAGGTGTGGCCTCCAATACTGCACTAGTACTCCAGATGGGGCCTAACCAATGTCTTGTACAGAGGGATTATTACCTCCCTCTTCGACTTGTGATCCCCTACTAATACACCTAACACCCCTAGCCTTACCTACTGCTTTAGAGGTCTGCTTGGATGATTTTAGGTCATCAGTGATGATGATGCCCAAGTCTCTTTCTTCCTTTGTGACTGCTAGCAACTCCCTCCCAGCCTATAAGTGGCTTCAGGGTTTCTCTTCCCTATGTGCATGATTTTCGCTTCTTTGCATTAAATCCCAGTTGCCACTCTTCTGACCATTTGCTAGTTTATCCAGATCTCTTCTCATTCTGCCCACCCCATCTGGATCATCTACTCTGTTGCAGATCTTGGTGTCATCTGCAAACAGACAAGCCTTACCCTCTAGTCCATCTGCGAGGTCACTAATGAAGATGTTGAATAGGACTGGCCCCAGGACTGATCCCTGAGGTACCCCACTTGTGACTTGTGACTTGCATCTCTTCTGACTGTATACCATTTACCACCACTCTCTGTTTCTTCGCAGTCAACCAGTTTGCCACCCAGTTGACCAACTTCTGACCCACGAGCCTACCTAGCTTATTTATCAATCTTCTATGTGGAACAGTGTCAAAAGCTTTCAAGTCAAGGTGGCGACATCAACTGCTCCCCTGGTCCACCACTCCTGGTTACCCAGTCAAAGAAATCTATGAGATTAGTTTGACAGGACCTTCCTTTTGTAAACCCATGCTGTCTTGGATCCAGTGCCCCTATGGATTCCAGGTGTTGCACTATCCTTTCCTTAAGGAGTGCCTCCATAATCTTGCCCACTACTGAGGTAAGACTGACTGGTCTGTAGTTCCCCGCCTCCTCCCTGCATCAAACTTCTGCCCTTCAAATGGAGCTACCGCTCCTTTAAATGTCCCCTCTGACTGGCGGCTGCACATGCCCAGTAGCATGGGCTGCCAAAAGCTATCCGCAATTTTATTTAGAGACATAGAAACAGAGACTTTGATGGCAGATAAGGACCACTTGGTCCACCTTGTCTGCCCATTCCCTACATATTGGATAAGTTGCAGACTCTAGTTAACAAACAGCCTACTTCCTCCTACCCTTCTCTATAATTGCGTTATGTCTGTCCCATGCAATCTTTAATTCCCCCACTGTTTTTGACCCCACAACCTCCTCATGAAGGTGGTTCCATGTGTCCATCACCCTCTCTGTGAAAAAAATACTTTCTGACATTGCCTCTGAGCTGTCCCTCTCTATCTTCAAACTGTGCTTTTATTTTATATTTTAATTTTCCTTGAGATGTGGTCCTGAGTGCAGCCTGTTTCTCACTGGACTTGGAACCTGGAGCAGCTCCTCCGCTAAATTCTTTAGACTGGTGGCTGCGCATTCTCCTTTAAGTATGGCTGCTACAACTATTTACATACCACAGTCCCATTGCCACAGCAAGCCCCAGAGACTGAATACAACCCCAAAATATGCCTGGAGGTACGGAAACAGTAGAGAGGTACCCAGCCCACCCGTCAACAGCCAGGACACCACACCAGAGTGGCTGGAGCTGTGGGACCACCTGTGGACCAACTGGGTCCAAATCCTCCCTAGAGCCACTGTTCACAAAACACAGAGACCTGGAGCAAGAGCTCCACTAAGGTAAGCCTATTTTGGGGGGCTTACATAAATAGTAAATATATTGACCACAATCTATGGTGTGGCTAGTTCCTTGAAGTTCTGTTTTTTGTCACCATTACCAGCTCCAAATACCATCTGGTTTTATAAATTAGGAGGGTTCCTGGAGGATTATCCCTGGATGCCCCCCCCCCCCCCAAGTCATGTATCATCTTTGTTACTGTGCTCTATATTGCCTCTATACTGCTTCCACCTTGTCATAGTCTTTCCTCAAGTGTGGACTCTAGTATCTTGTGCAGTATTCCAGATATAGTTGCACCAATTACCTGAGAAATAGGAGGATTGTTTCCTGGCTTCTCCGCCCCCAAACATTCCAGAATCTTGTTTGTCTTGCCCACAGCTTTACTGTAGTGTGCGTTTCATGTCATAATAGTGATTGCAAAATAGTGATCGCTATTATGGCGAGTGTATATCTCTGAAAAGCAAACCGGTGAGATACGCTTCCAGGCGACCTGACATCTGGTAAATTTAAAAAGTGTTTTTGCAGGGGGGCTGAGCTCCCCCATTTTCCACCCACACACCCCTGAATATAGATTTTCAGCTCCAAGGGGGTGCATGTCAGGGAGGGGGCAAAATCCTTAAATCACAAAAGAATTAAGTGCTGCAGGCAGCGGCAACATTTCTACGCACCCAGTCCCAAACCCTGTACCTGCTACACCAGAGCTAGCAACCCACACCACCACACTATATGGCTAGCTTGGTGGCAGCAGGCACACCAGTCTCTCAAAATCCCTTTCCTATCCCTCCCCTTCCCCTAGCTATCCCCCCTTCCTATTACTGTTCACTACCCTCTTGTTCATGCAGGGTCGCTACCCTTGCAAGGTAGCCCAGGAGTATAGTGCCCAATATGAGTTACCATTTTGATATGGCACCCATATTGGTTTGCTATACTCACAGGATACCATAGTATGCTGTTGTTGTTTTTAGACTGTTTTTAGTCATGGCAGGTCAATGTGGTGAGTGGAGGGCTATGCTGGTCACTGTCACGATTACTGTAGTTTGGCTTAGGTGGTTGGGGTGGGGAGAAGGGTTCTAAGCTGATGGGTCAGGAGGGGGTTGGATGTCCTTACACAGGGGAACCACTAGATCACCAGAAATATTTAAGCCAGCTTCAGCATGGGTGATCGGGTTGTTGTGGGGACAACTAGACCACCAGGAATATTTATTAATATTGGGGCTGGCAGTATAGCCTAGAGGTTAGATATAGCCTAGAAGTCAGTGTAATGAGCAGTGAATGAGCTTGGTAAATCCAGAGGACCTGGGTTCAATTCCCACAACCTCCTCTTGCAAAATGTGACCCTGAGCAAGTCTCTTAACCTCCCTAGTACTCTTAGGTCACCTCTGAAAAGAGGACTTGGGCCTAGTGCACATTAACCAGTTACCAAAAGAATAAAAACATGACAGCTACAGGATGGGCGATTAGGGGGGAAGCACTAGACCACTAGAATATTCAAGACAGCTACAAAATGGGCAATCAGGTGTGGGGGATCACCAGGGCTATGCAAGACTGCTTCAGGATGGGTGATCTGGGGGTGAGCATGTGTGGGGATAAGGGCAGGGTCTTGGCAGTATTAAACGGTGCCACAATGGAGGCTATTTAGCACTGCTGAAACCACTGAGTATATGCTGCAGCCAGTATCCATGATGGATCTGTCATTTGCATGGTCGCAGTGGTATATTCTATGCAGTCATGCTGTTTTATTAGCACAGTGCACCAGGTGCCTTTTAATATAACTCCCTCCCTGTCGGTCGGCACTATTTATAGTTAACATGGCACTAACTCGATTAGTGCTGCACTGACTGAATATGGGGGCCCTAGAACTGAAAAAGTGGTGAATAGAATAAAGAACATCTTTATAAGGTCACAGTAACTTGTTAACTTCATTGTTTCTTTAATATTTTGAGTAATGGGGGTCAGAGTTGTGGAAGTTGTGGGTGTTATAACTCAAACAGGCCACACAACTCAAAAATTCCATGCATTAGGCTAGCTGGTCTTAAAAGGCTGGATGATAAACAACTGCAGTCTTTGAGGGGTGCTGTCTTTCAACTATTGAAATGGAAAATGGATTTAGATATCGGACAAGAGGACTTGGTCCTAACCAAAAGAACCAGGCTAACTGATGGTGTTGCTCTCTTGGATACTGTGGACATTTTTTGTTCCTCCCCAAGAGTTACCAACTATATTTGGAGAAACATAAGGAATTCCATATTTGAATTTAGCAGCTAAACTGACTGACTGGAATTTCAGAAATCAGGGAATTTTGAAGGAATGACATGTACTCGAAGGTAAACGAATCATCTTTTAACAGTTTTCTGAGTCTTTTCGGTTGTTAAAAACTGTATAATGAAACTGATTTTAAATTGACACATACTCTATGTAACCTCTTTAGTAATTTTTTACGCTTGACTGTCAAAATGGTGTACTAAATGTATATAGACACAAGAATTTAAGAGGGGATAGACAGATTGATATTTTATTAAGGAATCCTGGTTTAACACATAATTTACTGCAAAAATCTAAAACTGGATGCAATGGGATTGTTCCTAGTAAATCTGAATAATTTGAATGATGGATGTGTATACAGTGGGAATCGGACACTGCTTACCCAGTCTGAATGCTCTGGCCCTGTGAGTACAAATATAAACATTATTAATGAGTTCACATTACAAAACGGGTATCAAGCCTTGGCTGGATATACTGGTTGACTAAATCATACGATGCAGAACACTTCAAACAATTCTACTGAAGTACTGGACATTTTCAAATTACAACAATACACATTTTTGATTTCCTGGAATATTGCAAGTATTAACTCAAAATTACAATTCCCTGATTGGAATTGATTCATTAAGCAATATTCTATCATATGTTTACAGGAGACATGGCATGAATCACTTGCTACATTAGAATTTAATGAATATTCGATGTTTCAGGAACCAGGACTAAAGGTTGCAAAACTAGGCTGAAGAATAGGAGGGCTAATTATTCTTGTGAAGCTGGGTGTATTCTCGGACCTCAGAAGTAAATCACCACATAATAACTTTATTTGTATTAAGTTTTCTTACCAAACTGTGGATCACACTTTATATAATTGTTATATTCCCCCTCATAAATCTAAATACTATCCAAATTACATCTGGGATAGTCTAGTGGATTCAATTAGGCACATTCAAATGGATAGTCCAAATGCACATTTATTATTACTAGGGGATTTTAATGCCAGAATAGATAACTTTCATGGTTTTGCTGATTAATACTATATTGGGTTATATGTTTCTGACCACTACACCATAAAATAGAACCTCTATGGATACTAAATTCAATCAAAATGGCTTTTAATTACTGAAAATTATGGAGAAAAATTCTTTACATCCTCTAAATGGTCGACTTTCAGAAGATACTGAAGGGAGCCCAACCTTTTTTTAGCAAACTTGGGTGGAGCATCAGTGATTGCTTTAATTCTCTGGCAGGGTCTCCCCAACTCTTGGTCTGGACTTGTTTTTCACCCTCAAACTGAAAGTGATTTCCTACTGCCCTCTATGGAGAGGTTGGTGCTAATAATAACTCATTAGAGAAGGGAGATGAACTAAGTAACATAGAGGTAAGGTTTTCAAAGAAATTAATATGGACAGCACAACTTGAAAGTTACATCAAGAAAAAACTTAATGGGGCCGATTCCAGAACACATGGTGCTACTCACGGGTGTGTGTGAGTTGCACTATGTGCTGCTACTCCAGGGATCCTGCACCCTATGCCAGGACAGGCATGGTCCCCGGCACCTATGACCCATGACTTGCAGCAGCCACAGGGTTGCACCACGGGAATGGCACAACAGACCTGGGTGCCACAAGTCACAGACCACATGTAACTTCCTCCCCAGAGCCCCCCACCCCATAACACTCCTGCAAACTCCTGGGGGCCTTGGAGAGGCTGGCTGGGTGGCACAGTTGAATGGGTGGTATGGTGCAAAAATGGGCCCAGGTGGCACCCCAAGATTCAGGGTGTGGGGCATCACTGTGCTTGGGGGAGCATGGGGCATGGAAATGTGCTTTCTGCAGTACTGCAGGGGGGGCAGCCATTGTTTTGCCAGGACAGATGCCCCTTAGACCACCTCCATGCTGGTCTAACACGAAGCACCACTGCGGTACTTGGAATTGCATAAGTGGGTTACGGCAGCTGTTCTTTTTGAATAGGGCACAGTTGCTGCTGTAACCCACACTTGCACCATACCGCAGCAGGTTGCAGGCATAGTGGGTGGCATAGCCCACCTTTGGCACAACCCGCAGGTAGTGTGGTGCAAGCCATGACTTGGAATCATGACTTGCGTAACTCATGGTGCAAGGTATGATGTGCACCATTGGATATGGCATAAAACTCCTTGCGCCATGTGTAAGGCATTCTGGAATTGGGCCCAATGTGCATATTGGAGAAATCAAAATTTACAAGATATATCCCCAGATGTTATAAATCAGATTGTGCAAGTTTTCTTTGAAGAATTACAGGGACTTTTATGCGTGGAAAAATTGAGAAGGAAAAAACAGACCACCATGGGCTGGATTGATGTAGAATGTAATACCCCCCAAAAAATCTTTGGTGCTGCACTAAAAGCAGCAAAAAGAGAGGCTACCCTAGAGAATGTTTCTATTTTAAAGAAAATAAGGCAATCCTAAAGGATTTTTCTTCAGCAAAAGAAAACATTATTATGAATCCCTTTTGGAACAAATGGAGATAATTGACAGGAATGCTATAAAATCTTTCTGGGAATTGGTTGCTAGGGGATGTAGGGAAAAGAAAAATGAACTGGATAACTATATTGAAGTGGAGCGTTGGAAACAATATTTTAAAGGAATCTTCTTTGATCCTGATGCAAGATGTTTTTGTACCAAATTGGATACTAAATTCATCATTTCAAGTGTTAGTAATCTTACAAGAGGTGAGGTAGTAATTGCCATTCAAAATTTAAAACCTAAAGCTCCAGGACCAGACAAAATACCTAGTAAAATATGTGTGTGACAGAAGAGTAGGCTGACTTTGTGTTACCTAATTATAATAACAGTACAGTTCAAGATTATATGCCCCCATCCTGGTTGGGTTCAATAATGTTTCCAATTAATAAAGGTTTAAAGACAGATCCAGGGAAGTAAATACATACAGTAAAGCTCACCAGGATGAAACCCACTTCTAAGGCATTCTGCAGTATGCTGCAGTAGAGTTACTGCAGTAAACAAGGTAATTTCAATGGGAATTAATCCCTTTTGTCATGCAGGACACTGTGACACTGCCAGAATGAAGTAAATGTCAGTTTTCTGCATGGCAGAAAGGACTAATTGAAATTGAAATGACATTGTTTTTCACAGTAACTCTACTGCGGCACACTGCAGAGTGTTACAAAATGCTGCAGAATTGGGTTTCATCCTGGTGAGCTTCACTATATAAGTCTGCTTGATTTCATGGGGAAAATGTTTTCACAAATTCTATTATGGAGACTCTGGGAGAAGGTTAAGACTATGGGAGATCTGTCTTCACTAAAAACAGGCTTCAGGGAAAGTTATTCAACACTGGATAACTGTTTCATAGCACAACATCTATCAGAAAAATTTGTATAGTGCAGTTGTTTAAGGCTCCGAGCTGCAAACCTGAAGACCTGGGTTTGAATCCCACAGCCCCCACTTGCATACTGTGAGACACTGAACAAGTCATTTAACTTCCTTGTACTCCCAGGTCGCACCTGTAAACAAGCTTTCAGCTCAGTGTTTCTCCTGGTAAAACAAAAAAATATGTAAAACTGAGTGAACAAAAATTATTTTTGTCCTATATTGATTATAGTTCGGCGTTTGATACAATTAATAAAAACACATTATGAACCATTATGCTCATTTGAGGTATATCCCCTATATTGATAAACACTATAAGAAACTTATACTCAAATACCTGGGCAAACATAAAGGTAGGGAATCAATTATCGAATGCCTTCAGTACCAACAAAAGGGTCAGGCAGGGCTATATTTTGGCCCCGTTCTTTTTTCTATCTATACTGATAATATACTGGGGTTATTACAAAATTCAAAAACAGATTCACCTAAGATTGACTCCATCCCTTGTACAACATTGGCTTACGCGGATGACATTGTTCTTTGTCCCCTTACAGCCTGTGGATTACAAACAAAGCTCAATATTTTGGCTGAACACTCTGAAACACTGTCTCTTAAGATCAGTTTACAAAAATCCAAGGTTATTACGATGGGTGACAGGAAAGTTGGCTGGACAAGCCGCTTTCTTTTTTCACCTTCCCAAACTCTGGAGCTCCCTTGCTGGCCCTATTCATTCTGCTACCTCCACCCACTCCTTCTCCAGTTCCCTCCTGTAGCTGCCACTGACTCCCCCTGTTACTGCCCCAATACCTTCCTCTTCCTGGCTCTCCACCCCTTCTATCCCCCAACCCGACTCTCATACTACATATCTCCCCCTCCTCCCCCCATTCTTCTACCTCCTCTACCTATCCACCTAATTCTGGACATCCCTTGTCTCCTTGCTATGCTCTGCCTTCTCCTTTCTCCCTCTCTCTCGCTTCGCCTCTGCTAGACTACCCGTAGCCACTTGCACTAACCTGGTTCATCCCCTGTTCTTGTAGACAAATGTTACTTACTGCTGCTGCTGCTGCATTCTCTGTAAATAATATATGCTCTTGTACATTCGATGTATATTATTTGATGTTTAATTTATGATATAGTGTATAAAAGTGTGCCTTAATATGAGTGTACATTCTCTGTAAATATTTTTACACCATGTGGATATGTATTTCTCCCTCTACCCCAGCATGCTTCTGGAAACCAGTTGTTTGTGGCTCAGTATGTCTCTCTGGGTGAAACTTTTGAAATCAGTAAATAAAGTAAAATATATATGGTCTATCAACTCTGAACTAATGGAGTTAGTTAAAAACTATTCTTACTTGGGCATTACATTTTCAAACAACCTATCATGGAAATCTCATTTCAATATGATTCTGACAAAGGCAAAAACTACAGCTTGAGATTTGGCCAGATTTAATTACTTACTGTAGATAAGGGAGCTACATTAAGATCGCTGTTAAAAGCGTTACAAGCAAAATATAACACACAGATATTATATTGGGCAGAAATTTGGGGCTACTCTTATAGAACCAAACTGGAAAAACAATTATAAAATTAAGAGCCTCTTTGGGCTGTCAAAAATCCACCTGAGTTCAGCTTGTGAGAAAAGAATTCGGCATGCCAAGCCTACAGCCTTATGCAGATAGCAAGGTACTCTGTTATTAGATCAGAGTAACCAAATTGCCAGAGGACAGACTGGTCAAACAATGTTTTTTATAGAAAAATTAAACTGGGGAAAAAAATTGGATGCATTTGAATCAGCCTGGTATAAACGTTAAATAACTTTTGGATAAACATGCATTATCTTTTTTTTCTCACTATATTTGATAAGAAATAGTACTTTGAGCAATCAGTTCAGACCATTTATTTTTTATTCTTTTTTTGGTCCCCCTGTCCTGGGTGGCCCACATTCATGCTGACCTGCCAGCCTCATCCACCTGCTTGAAGCGCCACCACCTTCCTCCTCCATGGTTTACCCCCCCCCATATGATTGGATGTCCGAGATCCCTTAACCTGCAAAAATGGATTCAGTTCTGGAGGTGCCTGCCATTCATGGGGGCAGCACCTGTGGGGGTCAGCAGTCATTCAGCTATCCAGTACTTTTTCTACATTTTTTTTCCCCCTTCCCCAAAGGCAGAGTGACTGTAATGGTGGAGCAGTGCATACTTCCATCTACAGCATGCCGGCCAACTGCTCCACCTCCATCCGCTAAGTACAGGACCCAGGCACTCTGACACCATCCCACCACTAGGTGTCAGTGGTGCGCTGGCCTCCATGTCCTTCCCTTTCTCCCCAGGAAGGGAGAGCTTTCCTCTGGACACTTGATCCTATCCCACCCTGACTGACCCCTGACAACCTGCGTGCACCACGAACATGGGTCGTCAGCATGGCAGGAGGTAAGGCATGATGCCTCAGCCCTCCACCACCGGGCCGGCTGTATAGCCCATTTTATTAAAAAGAAAATAATAAATTATAAACAGAAAGATTTAGGGTTGGTTAAAAACTCAAATTATGCTAAATGGTACAGTGCCAATGATTGCTAGCATGGATATAGCTTCCACCTAGACATACTTGAAGATCTAAATAAACAAAGTTTTTACTCAATTTAAATTGGAACTGTTTGAATCAAATATCAGGTCTACCAAACATGAGAAATCGGATAACCCCTCTAATCGATTGTGCTATTGCAGGGGAAATGTGGAGGAAAACCTAATGCATGTTATCCTAAAATGCCAATGGCATGATAAAGCTCGATATAAGTAGATCTACTCCATTGTTAGTTTACTAACCAACTCAGATGATAATACCATTCTATTGGTACTCCTGCCCACAGAAGATAGTTTTATAATACCAAGGGTAGCACTGTACCTTATGACAATTGTGCAAATTAGGAGGAGAATGATGAAAAATATTGAGGCCTAGTATCTAGTATCAATGATCTAGTATCCACCTCTTTACATAGAAACATAGAAGTTGATGGCAGATAAGGACCACAAGACCCATCCAGTCTGCCCATTTCTTTTTTCTGCCTTATAAATGTGCCATCGGCCTTTGCTCTGTCAGTGGCCTGTCTATTCATACTCATCTGTATTGCTCCCTTATGCCTATCCCATGCCTGTTTGAAGCCTGCACTGTATTCATAGCCACCACTTCCTAAGGTAGGCCATTCCATGCATACACTACCCTTTCTGTGAAAAAGAATTTCCTCACATTCCCTCTTAATCGGCCTCCATCTAATCTCATGCTGTGTCCTCTTATCCTGCTATTTTTCTTATATTGAAACATGTTAGACTCTTTCACCTTGTTAATGCCCTTAAGGTGTTTGAATGTTTCGATCATATCACCTCTCTCCCTCCTTTGCTCAAGGGTATACATATTGAGCTCCATTAATCTGTCATCATATGTCTTCTGATGCAGTCCCTGCACCATTTTGGTTGCCCTTCTCTGGACTGCCTCAGTTTGGTTAATGTCTTTGTGAAGGTGTGGCCTCCAGTACTGCACGCAGTATTCCAGATGGGGCCTAACCAATGTCTTGTAAAGAGGGATTATTACCTCCCTCTTACGACTTGTGATACCCCTACTAATACACCCTAACATCTCCCTAGCCTTGCCTACTGCTTTAGAGGTCTGCTTGGATGATTTCAGGTCATCGGTGGTGATGATGATGCCCAAGTCTTTCTTCCTTAGTGACTGCCAGCAACTCCCTTCCCAGCCTATAGGTGGCTTCAGGGTTTCTCTTCCCTATGTGCATGATCTTGCACTTCTTTGCATTAAATCCCAGTTGCCACTCTTCTGACCATTTTGCTAGTTTATCCAGATCTCTTCTCATTCTGCCCACCCCATCTGGATTATCTACTCTGTTGCAGATCTTGGTGTCATCTGCAAACAGACAAGCCTTACCCTCTGATCCATCTGCAATGTCACTAATGAATATATTGAAGAGGACTGGTCCCAGGACTGATCCCTGAGGTACCCCACTTGTGACTTGCCTCTCTTCTGACTGTATACCATTTACCACCACTCTGTTTTCTGCCCATCAACCAGTATGCCACCCAGTTGACCAACTTCTGACCCACCCCGAGCCTACCCAGCTTGTTTATCAATCTTCTATGTGGAACAGTGTCAAAAGCTTTGTTGAAGTCAAGGTAGGAGACATCAACTGCTCCCTCTTGGTCCACCACTCTGGTTAGCCAGTCAAAGAAATCTATGAGATTAGTTTGACAGGACCTTCCTTTTGTAAACCCTTGCTGTCTTGGATTCTGTGCCCCTATGGATTCCAGGTGTTGCACTATCCTTTCCTTAAGGAGTGCCTCCATAATCTTGCCCACTACTGAGGTAAGACTGACTGACTGGTCTGTAGTTCCCTGCCTCCTCCCTGCTACCATTCTTGTGGAGCAGGATCACATGAGCCCTTCTCCAGTCTTCTGGGACCTCTCCTATGCTCAGAGACTCACTAAACAGTTCTGCTAATGGCTCTGCTAGTTCCACCCTTGGCTCCTTAAGTACCCTGGGATGTATGCCATCAGGTCCCATTGCCTTGTCCACCATGAGCTTAGCGAGCTCTTGTAGGACCCTTTCTTTTGTGAAGGGAATAGTGCTCACCTCCCTGCCCCCTGTGTCCATAGTGCTGAGCTGTGGGCCTGCCCTACCTTCTCTTCAGTAAATACTGACTAAAAGTATCTATTTAGGATAGATGCTTTTACAGGGTTCTCCTCCTCGCATGCCCCTTTTTCTCCTTTGAGCTTAGCAATACCCCCTCTGGACTTACTCCTTTCACTAATGTATCTATAGAAAGTCTAGTCACCTTATTTTACTGTTAGTGCAAGTGTTTCCTCAGTTTGGGACTTTGCCTGCCTTTCTGCCTTCCCTGCTTCCCTTAGGGCAGTTTGGTATGCCTCCCTATCTTCATCCCGTTGTGTTCCCATATATTTCCTGAAGGCCAGCCTTTCGGCTCGGAGCTTTTCTGCTACTGTATTTGAGAACCAAAGTGGTTTCCTTCTTCTTTTGCACTTCCTTTTCTGTCTAACACAATGGGATATTGCTTCAAGTATTGCATCTTTAATGCTTGCCCACTTTGCCTGTACCCCTCACCTGTGTTTCTTTTTGCCAGGCTAGCTTAACTCTGTTGGCCATCTTATCAAAGTCAGCTCCTCTGAAGTCCCATATTTTTGCCTTGGAATGGGATGATTTAGACGTAGTGGCCAAATTGAACCATACCATGTGATGGTCACTGGCCACCAGGTGACCTTCTACCTGGAGATCTGTGATCCCTTCCCTGTTGGTCAGTACTAGATCTAGGATAGCCCTGTCTCTTGTGTGTTATACCAGTTGTTTGAGGCCCTCCCCCTGCAGAGAATCCACCATGTGTCTAGTTCTGGCAGATGTTCCTGCTGGTATTGACCAATCTGTATCTGGCATGTTGAAGTCTCCCATTATCAGAACCTCCCCTTTAGCTGTCATGTTTTGTATCTCTTCTAACAGTAATGTGTTTATGTCCTCCCCCTGGTCTGGGGACCTGTAGACAACCCCAGTTCTTATGGCTGTCCCATTTCCTGTTTCCAGGGTGACCCACAGTTTTTCTGGCTCCTTATTTGTATTCTGAATTTCTGTAGCTTTGATATTTTCATTGACATACAGGGCTACTCCACCCCCCCCTTTGCACCTCTGTCTCTTCTGAACAGTACATAGCCAGGTACTGAAGTCTCCCAAATGTGTTTACTGGTAAACCACGTCTCACTAATTGCTACTATGTCCAGTTTAGCCTCTGACATTACTGCCTGCAGGTCTGGGATCTTATTTTCCAGGCTGTGAGCATTTGTGTACAGGATTTTCCATTGGCCAGATTTCAGTGTGTTAGTTGTTGGGTGAGGTTTGGTATTTCCCCCTGTGTGTCGTATGGGGAGACGGACCTTTTTTCTTATCTGCTGATGCAAATGAACTGCAAACATGTTAAATCCCTGTTTGCCCAGTAGCTGAGGAGGGAAGGGTGTTCTTCCCATTCGACGTATGAGGTGCTGCACCCCTCTCCCCATTTACTAGTTTAAATATTCTGCAAAGACGTCAAACTTCTGCCCCAATGCACTGACTCCCTCCTTAGTTAGATGCAGTCCATCAAATTTAAAGAACTTTCACTCCCAGAACTGTTGCCAGTTCCCTACAAATCTGTGTCATTTTCCTGGCACCAGCCCTTGAGCCACATGTTTAGCTCCCCTATCTCCCCTTCTCTGACCTTCCATCCATCTGCCCCCCCTCTTCCAGACTGGCAGGATCTCAGAGAAGGAGATGTATGAAACAGATGATACTTTGTCACCCATCCTGGTCAGGTGTTCCTTGGTCTCCACAACTGACCGGCTGGCGAGATCATTAGGCCCTATGTGTACCAGGACGTCAATGTTTTCTCCTGCTTTGTGAACAATTTAGCAATGCAGTCAGTGTCTCTCCACGCTGATGTACCTGGGAGACATCTGACCATTATCCCTGATTGGAGATGGGTATCAACTCCCCGAATCATGGAGTCTCCTATGATCAAGTTCTTTAGATTTTTGCTTTTGTTTGGTTTCCTGTTGGTGCGGTTTGTTGTGCTAGCTCCTGTGCTGGGTGTCCTGACGCATGTCCCCTCCTGTTTGATTTCAGGCTCCTGTTTTGGAGGTACCTGGAGCACAGAGTGATGGGGCACACAGTTGCCCTTACACCTGCCATCCTCCTGGACCACCTTCTGCGGTGAGGTTCTTCTGTTGGATGTTGGGGAAATGGTGGATGGTTCTTATAATGTATTTCCTCTTGAATATGAAATTTGAGGCACGTAATCTCTGTCCATGCTGCCGGAGCTGAGCCCTAAGATCTTCAATGGCCCAGCATGTAGGATAGTGTCCTAAATCCTGTAAGACTGTCCTTCTGAAAAGTGTTCCACAGTACCTGCAGTTAATGATATCCATTCCAGATAAGTTGCTAAGTTTATAACCTGGTCAGAGTAATTAGAAGAAAGAAAATGCAAGTAATGGTTTGATTTTGTGTTTTGTTTTCATATAACTTGCTATAACAAGTTTAAATTACTAGTGCCCCTGTAAATGAGCTCACCTTGTGGATGCCCCACTGATCCGCCCCTTCCTGCTTTGCCACAGGAAATGTCACAGCTGTGGTGCCCTATAAAAGGGGTGTAGTGTGGGGTGGTTGGAGAGGGGGGTGGGTGGCTGGGCCCTTCCCCTGCCGAAAAAGAACAGATGAAAAAACAAGGAGGTAAGAGCAGAAACAATAGATGCTGGACTTGAGACTGCCGGGATATTTGTAGACTTATCAAAAGCCTTTGATCTGGTGAACCACTCCTTGTTACTAAAGCAGATAAAAAAAAAAAATATGAGTATTACTGATGGTCCTGGGGAGGTGGTTAAATCTCACCTGGAAGGAAGATCACAGAAGGTTTTAGTGTCTCAGACACTATCCTAGAGTAAAGAATTAAAGTGTGGGGTACCTCAGGGATCTATATTAGGTCCCATGCTGTTTTTGATGTTTATAAATGATCTCCCCAAAAATGTAAAACACACTAACCTTAGACTTTATGCTGATGATACGGCATTGATAGCTACTGGAGAAAATAAGATTGAACCCGTACAGAGGCTACAGACTGACTTTAGTGCTATCGAGGAGTGGCTCACCAGGCCAAGGCTGCAAATGAACATAAAGAAAACCAAGGCTCTTTACTTTGGAGCAAAAGAAGAAATGTCATTGAATATAACTGCTTCTAAAGGTCTAAATTTGGAACAAGTTACAGAATACTGCTATTTGAATATATTTGATGCAAAATTAAAATTCACGCAATGTGTTATAAACTTGTTAAAAACTACAAACAAAAAACTAGGAGCTTTGAGATGTACAACAGGGTGTCTGGATTTAAAAACCCGTAGGATCTTGGTAGAACAGCAGATTATGCCAGCATTAGAGTATGGAAATATTATTTATAGGGTGACAAATAAAAGTATATTAGCCAAATTGGACAAGCTTTATTATAGACTAGCAAGGTTCATATTGGGATGTAGTTTTCACACGCATCACTGTAAATTACTGAGTGATTTAAATTGGTATACTTTAGAGGCAAGAAATGATATGGTTTGGCTTAAACTGCTGCATAAATACATTATAAAATATCCAGTACACTATATTTCTACTAATGTAATGTTGTGTTCTCGTACTGAAAGAGTATTGACTAGGTTGGTGCACGAAAATAAAATAGAAACACCCAGACAAAGAACAAAATTTACGGTAAAAACTTTAAAACATCAAGCTTCAGTAAGGTGGAATAGACTACCCCACTCAATGTGTACTTTAACATCACATTATGAATTTAATATGAATTTGAAATCTATCTTTACTATTGAATGTCAATGTTGATTTGTATGTTAAATGTAACAAGATTCAGAATGTGTATTATTGTATTGTAGGATGGGTGTGTTATGTTTATAAATGTTTGTTAGATGTTAGGCCCGTACTCATAAAATACAACAGGACTGTCTTGAAAACAGGGTATTTAACCCTTATGACATGTATCTTCTCCTCCTGTATAAAAATAAATGGTTTTACTACTACTATCCAGGAATAACGTGATTTACGTATATTATCTATGTAATGTTTGAATATACTGTAGTATCGAGAGTATCCTATGTATTTATGTTTTGTAATGATTGTTTTTAATGATTGATCAATAAATTTCTATTAGTACTACATTTTGACCAAAAATTTTTAACATAGACTTGTTATGACCCCACCTTATGATCAAGAGAGTTGAAATATTTACATGCTGTCTAAAAGGTGATTTTGCAGAGTGACTGCAAAAACATGTTTCATAGGGGATTTGAAAAATGACCTGTCATATTTGTAAAGTGTGGTAACGAGAGCTATTTTGAAAAATTGAGGCCAAAATCTGCAAAAATCACAAAACTGAGTAAACATTGACAAAATTCAGTGTTTGTTCAAAAATGTGTGGTTTTTTTTTTCAACATAACCTTTTTACGACCTTATGATCAAGACAGGTGGAATTTTTTAAATCCAATCTGAAAGGGGATTTTGTAAACCACTGCTGAAACATGGTTTGAAGGGGATTTGAAAAATAAGGTGAGGTAAAAAGGGTATGTTGAAAATTTTGAGCACATATGTTACAAAACGACAAAATTATGGGTAAAAGTTAAAAATGCATTAAAAAGCCAGTAACTGGCTGGTGCAGTGGTGCTGAGGGTTGAAGCGCTGAATGCCACACCTTGTGCTATGTCGGCGACCCGGGTTCAGAATCAGACCCTTTCCAGTTCCTGTTCCTTGAGCAGGCTCACCATCTGCAACTGTGGCTAAGGCACTCTGCACCGCCGGCCACAGTCACCATTTCCAGCCCATCTGCCTGAAGATCTGAACAAGGTAGGCTCCTGTCCATTGAAAGGCTCCAAAGCTGCTGCTCCCATTGGCATGCTCCAGCTGCTTTCAGATGCTTATTGGTCATTTCCACACTGGGAGCAGCTCTTCATTAGACTGCGCTGACTTCTGTGCTTAGCTGGCACTCATTTCTAAATTGGACTTGTCCTCTTATTTGTTTTTTTTGGCCCATCCACCCACCTCTGAACTATTAAATACACTAAAACTGTGCCCCATCTACCAGCTTTCACCCATTGGCTCCTTTGTGCTTGTAAACCCTCCAACCTCATAGGGTCGTCAGACCTGTCTCTAAACCACAGCTATCACTAGCTCTTTAGATTCCCGTAGCTTGCTTACTGTTGCTGTTATCTCATTATGTTGATTGCACACAGTGCAAGAAACGTAGTGCGGCAGCTTTCTCACAAGCAGGCTGTGGCGACGCAGCACCTGTGAAATAATGTCCCCAGCCTGCAAAAGCTTGTCCCACATTCCCCAATCCCCTTGCATGCTGCTGCTGACACAAGTTTGGAACCTTGGCACCAACTTGTGACAATTTTGCCACTGTAATCGGGGGCCGCCTCGTCATTGCAGCATCAGCCATCCGCTGCAATGAGGGAGTGACCTGCCATTGCAGGGTGGGATCTAGAAAAACTGATATTTTATGTGAACATGGTGGCGGCTTGCCGCCGTGTTCATAAACAGTATAACCCCGCCCACGTGTTTGTTGCCGATTGGGGTCCCAATCCCAGTTGGCATTTTGTAATATCCCCTGCTTTTATTCCTACTGACGGGGTGCCCAATCCCCCATCAGCATAATGGTAACCCCCTCCTTTGTGTGCCGATGGGGGTGGTGCCCAATCCCCCATTGGCTACTGCTGGCCCCCCAAAAGAAAGCCTCTGGTGGCATGCTGGGAGCCCACCCCAGCATGCCACATGCCCCTTTAAAGGGGAAAACGGTCCCATGACATCCTCTTTTTTTCTCCCTGCAAAAAAGGAAACGGTCCCTTGTAGTCTCCCTGCCCCCCACCCGTAACCTGCACCCACCCACTGTGCACCCTGCCTCCCCACACCCCTCTCACCCCATACTTACTTCCAGAGCTTGGCGTGATAATCTTCGGTGGACCCGGAACACGTCTGCACTCTTCAAAGCCGACTGCAAACATAGGAAATGCCGGTAAGCTGTATAATGGAATAAATAGGGTTTTTTCAACTTTAGTGCATATGTCAGGCATTTTGGGGAATTTTTGCACCAAATTTTCAATATGGGTTTTTTGGGACCCCTCCTCATGAATTCTTGAACTGTCATGGTGTTAATCGACCCCAAAAGGTGATTTTGCGGTCACTGCACGGAATCGCCTTTCAGGGCCAATTAATGGAACAGTGCCAGTGTTCATGAGGTGGGCTCTCAAAAAGTCTATGTTGCAAATTTGGTGGACAAAATCAGAAAAATGACTGTTTTACGATCGTGCGCTGCGCAGTTGCTACGCACGTACCTAACTGTGAATTTGCAATATTTTCATGCCAGATTTTCAATATTGGCATTTTGTCACACCTCCTTTTGAAAAGTACAGCTGTCATTGTTCACATCCTGGCGGAAAGGTGTTTTTGCGCTTCCGGTGCAGAATAGCGCGGTTGCAGTGGGAAATCAGTGTTCGGGACAGATTAAGAAAATGACTGTGATACTGTTCTTGAGTAGAGGTCCTGAAATGGCTATGTTGAAAATTTGGTGATGATACTTCATAAAATGACTTTATTCTACAGTATGTGTTGCGCAGTTATCATGCTGCAGCTCGTTAACTTCAATTATAATATTTTCACTCCAGATTTCCAACATTGCCATTTTCCCACACCTACTTATAAACAGTGCAGCTGTCATTTTTTTCCATCCTGGCCAAAATGTGTTTTCGCACTTCCGGCACAGAATAGAGCGGTCGCTGTGGGAAATCACTGTCCAGGACAGATTAAGAAAATGACAATGACACTGTTCATGAGCAGAGATCCTAAAATGCCTATGTTGAAAATTTGGTAATGATAGCCCATCAAATGACTTTTACAAGTGTGCATTGCACACTTTCCACACACCCTTGTAACTTCACAGATTTGTAATATTGTCATGCCAGAATTTCAACAGTGGCATTTTTTCACACCTCCTTATGAGCAGTACAGCTGTAATTTTTCACATCCTGACTGAAATGTGGTTTCACAGTTGCTGCACAGAATAACGAGGTTGCTGTGGGAAATCAGTGTTGGGGACAGATTAAGAAAATGACAGTGGCACTGTTCATGAGCAGAGGTCCTAAAAGCCCTATGTTGAAAATTTGGTGACGAAACTCCATAACATGACTGTTACAAGCGTGCGTTGAACTGTTTCAATGCACCCTTGTAACGTCACAAATCTGTAATATTTTCAAACCACATTTTCAACGGTGGCAGTTTTTCACACCTCCTTATAAACAGTACAGTTGTCATTTTTCACATCCTGGCTAAAATATGTTTTTGCATGTCTACCGGAGAATAGCACGGTCGCTGTGGGAAATCCGTGTTTGGGACCGATTAAGATCGAATGAGTGAGAGGGGAGAGTGACCAAGCTCAACTGATCTCTGTCGGGACTGCTGCGGATTTGTTTGTGGGCAGAAAAAGGCCCCAACACAAGAGCCCAATACAAAAGGGCAGCCTGCAGCACTGAGAGAAACAGAACGAGAGAGCAAGTGAGGGAGGGGGAGTGGGAGAACTCACCGGAGCACTGTCAGGACTGCTGCGGATTTCTTTGTGGGCAGAAAAAGGCGTCCAAGCAGGCAGGGGCTCAGTAGAAAAGGCCAGCCTGCAGCAGTGGGAGAAACAGTACGAGTGAGTGAGACAGGGGGACTTGGTGAGCTCAATGGAGCTCTATCAGGACTGCTGCAGATTTCTTTGTAGGCAGAAAAAGGCACCAATCTCGAGGCAGGAGCTCCATACAAAAGGGCCACTTGCAGTGCCAGGACAAACCGAATGAGCACGTGACGGAGGAGGACTGAGCGACCACAACGGAGCTCGGTCAGGACAGCTGCGGATTTCTTTGTGGACAGACAAAGGTGCCAACGCAGCTAGGAGCCCCATACACTAGCGCAGCCTGCAGTGCCAAGAGAAACAGAACGAGTGACATCGCGGTAGTGAGCTAGCTCAATGGAGCTGTATTGTGACTGTGATTTCTTTGTGGGCAGAAAATGTGGCAACGCAGGCAGGAGCCCAGTACAAAAGGTCAGCTTACAGCGCCAGCAGAAATGGAATGAGTGAGGGAGACGGAGGGAGTGAGTGAGCTCAATGGAGCTGTGTCGGGACTGCTTCAGATTTCTTTCTGGCTAGAACAAGCTGCCAATGCAGGCAGAAGCCCAGTACAAAAGTGCTGCCTGCAGTGGCAGGAGACACAGAACGAGTGAGTGAGCTCAACGGAGCTCTGTTGGGACTACTGCAGATTTGTTTGTGGGCAGAAAAAGGCAGCAATGCATGCAGGGGTCCAGTACAAAAGGACAGCCTGCAGTGGCAGGAAAACCAGAATGAGTGAGTGAGAGGGGGAGTGAGCGAGTTCAACGGAGCTCTATTGTAATTGCTGCAAATTTCTTTGTGAGCAGACGAAGGCGGCAGTGCAGGCAGGAGCCAAATAGAAAAGGGCAGCCTGCAGAGCTGGCAGAAACAGAATGAGCAAGTGAGAGAGAGGGGGAGTCAACAGGCTCAACACACCTGTGTAGGGACTGCTGCAGATTTCTTTGTGGGCAGAAAAAGCCACCAACAGAGGCAGGAGCCCAGTACAAAAGTACAGCCTGCAGTGCCAGGAGAACCAGAATGAGCGACAGAGGGGGAGTGAGCTACCTCAACGGAGCTCTGTCAGGACAGCTGCGGATTTCTTAGTGGGCAGAACAAGGTGCCAATGCAGGCAGGAGCCCAGTACAAAAGAGCAGCCTGCAGTACTGGGAGACACAGACTGAGTGAGTGACAGAGGGGCAGTGAGCGAGCTCAACACACCAATGCAATCAACATTCGGCATTGACAAGTGCTTGTTTTTATAATGTACCAAGCATTCTTAGTCCTCCTTTCCTTCTTGGCATTGCCAGCCAGAAATCATAACTATCAGCACAACCCTTCTAGTATCAGAATTTTAAATCTGTTGTTTTCTCAGAGTTCTCACCTTATTTGGAACAAAGCAACTTATACCATACCATATCACTTTCACTGGTTTCTAGTGTCCCCACTAAATTCAAGGCTATTCTCCTTCTACTTGAGACATTGAACTATCATTCAGCCCTTCAGAGGAATCGGACTTCCACTTTAAGTTATAAGTATGCTTCTACTCAAATACGGTGCAATCTCTTTTCTAGATTCTGGTTACATTGAGTTCTCCTGTTGCTGTTTCTATGCTCTGGCAATGTGGAGCCAAATCCTGGTCCAGCACCATTGTCTATAACTATCATGGAGTTCTCTACAACAAAAGGACTAAATTCATGCTGATCAACACGTGCAGCGTTCAGGAAAAATTCACTGAGCTGCAAGCCTGGGTCTCCCACGCTATGCCAGATGTTCTGGTCCTGACATAAACAAGGTTAAAAGGCCATGTTACGTATCATGCTGTTTCTCTTCAATCATATTCTCTCTTCCATGTAAATAGGCTTACTAGATGTGGTGGGGTGGCCATCTACATCAATGATAAATATTCTGTTTCTGTCATTAATTCCTGCTCCAAGCCTAAACAATCTGAATGCTTAGCTGTTAAAATAATATATCTGCCTCAGAATCACTAAACATTATTGGTTGCTATAGACCTCCTTCTGCAGGCTTTGATATTTTATCAAATTTTCGTCAGTTCCTAGATGTCAGCACTAATGAGACACTGATTCTAGGTGACCTAAACATGGACTGCTTTAATAATAAATTGGCACCGCTCAAGAATGTCTGAATTTGGACTCTCACAGCTGCTCTCAGAAGCCACTAGGCCAGGCCACACAAATTGCTCCCTTGGCTCCCTAACTGATGTCATTCTGACAAATAGACCCCATGAAATCACACATGAAGCAATCTGGCACAACCCCCTGAGTGACCATAATATTGTACTGTGTATCAGGAATCTTCCTAAATTGCTAAATCCAAGTAAGATGATAGCTAAAAGATCCTTCAGACACTTTAACCCAGCAACTTCCTAGCTGACCTGGGTGACATTGATTGGCAACAGTTCTACCTAGCCCCATCAGTGAGGCACTGGCCTGCTTCAATAGAATACTTACAGGTCTCATAGACTCCCATGCACCTGTCAGAACATATAGAGTGAAAAAAGCTTCCTGCTCCTTGCTCAATGCTGATATTAAGTCTATGCTAACAAAAAGATAAGCTTTGGGCAACTGCCAGATGTAGGAAAACACCCACAGACTGGGCAGTATTCAGGATATGTCGAAATGCCTGCACTAAACTGATCAGGCATACCGAAGAAAACTATTACCTTAGCACCCTAGTGCCAGCCAGTGGTCACCCATCTAAGATTTGGCACACCTTTCAACTAGTTGAGGAGAGCAAAACTCCACCATCTCTCCCCACCGCCATTACTTATCAGGGCACCTCAGTTACAGATACATGTACCATACTTGACAAACTAAATGAACATGTTGCCACAGCAGGTCTTGCATTTGATTCTTCTCCATCAGCCAGCCTAGGAACCTCTCTCCTTCACCCACCTGCACCACCCAACATCCCAACACTCACCCTTCTCTTTCTCGCCTATCCTCTTTAAACAGGTGGAAGACCAACTGTTCAGTTGGATGTTAAAGAGTGGAGGTGCAGACAACACTGACCTTTTCTTTTTGAAACTAGGCTGTTATTTTTTTAACTGCCCCATCACTCATTTATTTAATCTCTCACTATCTGAAAGTATCTTGCCCCAAGATTGGAAAGTTAACACACCTTATACCCCTTTTCAAATCTGGTGGCCCCAGTAATGTTAACTACCGGCCTATCCTCCATCTTGCCTTCCCTCTCAAAAATTCTGGAGAAACTGGTCATTATCCAACTCGGATCCTTCCTCAAATTCTCTGTTACTAACTCCGAAACACCTAAACAATCAGGTTTCAGACCCAGTTATAGTACTGTCTCAGCCTTGTCCAAAGTTACGAATGACTGGTTTGCGGCCATGGACAGCAAACATGTCACTGGTGTGGTATTTTTGGACTTTAGTAAGGTCTCTGATAACGTGACTCACCCTGTGCTTCTATGCAGCTTGAAGTCCCATCGCTTGTCAGATGCCATGATATCCTGTTTTGCCAGTTACCTAGGAAATGGACATCAACACATTAAGATAAACAGAACCTCCTTGTCACTTTTTCCAGTCACAAGAGGGGTTCCACAGAGATCCATCCTGGGGCCATTGTTGTTCCTAATCTATCATACTCCAATATTCACTTATTTGTGGACAATAAAGTCCTCTATATATAGAAACCTACAATTAAGTATGTTTTGTTCTGCAGTCAGATTTCGTTAAACTTCAGCATAACTTGATAACCAAACTACTCCTAAATGCAAAAAAACAAAGGTTTTGTTGTTCTTTCCCCCTAATATCCCCTTAGTATGCCCCATGACAAACCACTATGCTCCCTTCACCACATCATCAGGAGACTCACTCAAAGTGGTGAATCACTTTAAATACTTAGGCTTCATACTCTACTCACACCTATCCTTTTTATCTCATGCCGAAGCTTTCACAAAAAAACTGAAATTTAGGCTTGGCTTCTTTTTCAGAAACAAATAATTGTTCTCCCAAGACTCCAGAACTAGGCTGATACAGGCCACCTTCATGCCTCTTCTTGATTACGCTGATATTCTCTAACAATTGTGCACCCGTCTACCTGCATAAGGTAGACACACACTATCACCGGGCCATTCATTTCATTACCATTGCCCTGGCCAGAGCCCATTATTGTATCTTGTATGAGGCAATGAAGTGGACCTCCTTATCCACCAGGAGAATGGTGCACATTTATACTTGGACATATAATGCGCTCCTCAAAAAGATACCCCCTTATGTATCGGACTTCTTCTCATGCTCAACTAGCACCTACGCCCTGAGAAAATGTGCATATGTTGCCCAGAATGTTCCAAATTATCAGACACGGCTTGGTAGGGGATCTATAAGCTTTTCTCTCCCCTGCCTTTGGAATAAGCTTCAAGCTACCTTAAAACTCACTAGCCTTGTCCCAGTTAGGGCATTCGTTGGTAGGGTACATGAGGTTAGTGCTGAGACCTGCAACTGCACTTGGCTTCCCTCGTGGGTCTACCTTCTTACCATCCCTCTCCTATTGGCTTTGTAGATTCCTGTGTGTACTGGCATGCCCCTTCCTTCCTTCCTTCCTTCCCATTCTACCCAAGATATCTCCCATATTTGTTAGATATGGTAAACTTACTGTTAAGTGAATTGCTGTAACCAACCTATTCTATGTACTGTGATATCCCTGCTGTTTTTCTATGATGTACTACTTGTATTGATTGCCTGTAATGATTTTTATTAGATGGTGGTAAACTTACTGAAGGTTATGTGATGCTTTTGCCTTTACGTATTTGTTGCAACCAATCTACTCTATTTACCATGATATACTTGCTGTATTCCTATGATGTATCCTTGTAATGACTGTCTGTGATGTTTAGTACTTTGTATCAGGACCTCCTTGTGAATGAGCATGCTCAATGGAAGATATCCCTACACAATAAATTGAACTGAACTCAGTGTGCCAGGGGTCAGCGGGGGAGGAGAAGATTGAGCATCCAAATGACAGCTCTCCTCTTCTGGGGTGGGTTGCTGGGGATCCCCACTTTGTAGCAGCTCCCAGTGGAGACTGGGAGCACTACACCAGTAGAGATGTGAAAGGGGGAAGATGATGTTAGATGTTTGCAGGAGGGGGCTGCGAGCACCTACTGCATGCTGACGTCATTGCTTGCCCACACTTTGAGGAAAGAAACAAGAGAGGAAAACCCCAACTGCCAGGAGGATGATGGTGGAACCGAGGGAACGGCACACAGCCACCACCAATCCCATCCCAACCAGCTGTCCTGGATCCTCCCCTCTGTCCAAGGACATGGTGAAAGAGGATTCTGTCCCTGATTTTAATGCCTCACTACACTCAGGGTATGTACCTCAGGATTGGAAGATGGCTCATGTGGTGCCCCTCCACAAGAGTGGCCCCAAGGATGAACTGGGGAACTACAGACCAGTAAGCCTCACGTCCATCATGGGTAAGCTGATGGAGACTATCCTGAAGGACAGGCTGGTGGCCCTTCTAGAGGTCAAAGGACTCCAGGACAGTAGACAGCATGGCTTCATATGTGGCAGCCTGCCAAACCAACCTGGTGGAGTTCTATGACTGGGTAACTAGGCAACTGGACATGCAGTGGATGTCCTGTATCTGGACTTCAGTAAGGCATTCATCTCAGTGCAGCATGGGAGGCTGAGAAATAAGTTAGAAGGCACAGGGGTGGGTACAAAGCTGGTGAGATGGGTAGGAAACTGGCTTCAGGGAAGGCAACAGAGGGTGGTGGGTGGGGAGCTTTCACACCAAAGGGTAGTGACAAGTGGTGTCCCACAGGACTCTGTGTTGGGACCAGTGTTTGGAATATTCATTGCAAACATATCATTGGACATCAAGAGCAAGATCAGTCTGTTTGTTGATGATACTAAGATGGGAGCGATGGTGGACGACCTAGGAGGATGGCAGGGGTTGCAGGATCTGGCAAAGCTTGAAACCTGGTCAGACACCTGGCAACTGGAGTTTAATGCCAAAAAGTGCAAGGTGCAACATTTTGGGGTGAAGAACCCAAGGAGGAGTTACCTGCTGGAGGGAGTGCAGCTAGCCCAGGCAGAGGAGGAGAAGGATCTGGGGGTGCTCATTACAGGGTCAATGAACAACTCAGCACAATGTAGGAAGGCGGCTGCAAAGGCCAACAAAATGCTGGGTTGCATTGCAAGGGGTATATCCTCGAGGAGGGAGGAGGTGATTCTGCCACTGTATAAGTCATGAGTTAGACTGCACCTGAAGTACTGCATGCAGTACTGGTGCCCGTATCTGAGGAGGGACATTAAGTTACTGGAGGGGGTGCAGCGCTGGGCAACAAAGATGATCAAGGGGCTGGGGGACTTATCATATGAGAGGAGGCTGAGGGAGTTGAACATGTACTCACTGGAGGAGAGGAGGGACAGGGGAGACATGATTGAAACCTTTAAGTACATGAAAGGAATAAACAAGACTGGTACAGAGGGGCTGTTCAAAGTAAAGGGGGGGGGGACACCAGGGGCCATGATATGAGACTGGAGAGAGGAAGGTTCAGGAGGGAGATGGGGATACACTTTTTACAGAGAGGGTGGTAGCTGGGTGGAATGCATTACCTGCATAAGTAGTATCCAGTAGAATAGTGGACTGCTTCAAAAGGGGATGGGACAGGACAAGGGGGGGTCAAGGAAGGAGAACGGTGGAAGGGAGGGGCAGCTGCAGAATAAGGACTGCTAGCTGCACATTAGAGCAGACTTGATGGACCTCTAGGCCTTTATCTCCTGGCAAATTTCATATGTTTGTATGATTTCCAGGTAGGAGAGACCTGGCAGGGTGGTAGGAGCTGCTCAAGTGGGTCTCACTGAGGGAGTTCCTGGCAGCCAGTGACCAGGAGCAAAAGAAAGTTAACAAAAAAAAGCCAGTAACCAAATGTATCTTGTTTTCAGTTGGTTCGTGGTTGGCATTGGTAGGAACAGGATATGATGTAGTCGAGAGAGGAGTTCCAATCTGGACCACATATAAGTGAGGGTTGGGGGGTGTTGGGTGATGGGTGCTGAGTGGGAGATTGGGGGTCATGAAGATGTTGAGGAACCATTTTGTTTTTTATAGGTTAAAAAAGACAACTAGGGAAAGTTTTCTGTTTCAGGGATTGAGAGTGGGGCAAACTAGTTTGCACCAAGTCTTGCACATCATTTGGATAATAAAATATGAAAACTCCAGTCAGTGAGTGCTCTGCTTTTTTGCTTTACTGGAAACTTAGGCACCTGACAATGAGTGGGCCCTTGCTGCTCCAGGCTATACTATTTTCAGGAAGGATAGGAAGAAAGATACAGGTGGTAGATGTGGGCCAGTACATTATGGGGACATTGTTTAACCAGGAAAGGCACACTAAGCCGGAACTTGTTTCCAGGTGCGACCTGGGAGCAAAAGGAAGTTAAGTGACTTGCTCAGGGTCACACAGTTAGCAAGTGGGGGCTGTGGGATTCAAACCAGTCTCAGGTTTGCAGCTCTCGGTGCCTTAAAGTAAATGTGTGATTTGTAAAAATCACACTTTGAACTTCATAGCCCCTTCTTCCCTGGAAGTGATGATAGCCCGCTGTGTAAAATAACATTTTTTACTCACTGGTGAAAGTTTAGGAAGGATCATACTTTGTCAAACCATAAGCTAGCGATCCTTCCCACTTCCTGGACTACCTGCTCCGCCCCTCGTTCCACCGTTTTGTGGCGTGGTACCAGGAGAAACGAGAGATATGCCCCATGCAAGACCTAAGGGCTTATTTTCAAAACCTTTTTAATACTTTAAACTACCTTTTGATAAAAAGGAAGACACACGCTCAACAAATGGGACCCTATTGGTTTGAGCAGTGTCTTCTTTTATCAAAAGGTAGTTTAAAATTAAAAAAAGGTTTTGAAAATAAGCCCCATAGGCTTACATAAGCACATCCCCTGCTCTCCTGGTACAACATCACAAAATGGGGGAGCGCGGGGGGCAGAGCAGGCAGTCCAGGAAGTGGGAAGGGATCGGCTAGCTCGTGGTTTGCACAAATTATGATCCCTTCCCAAACTTTCACCAGTGAGTACAAAAATGTTATTTTTACACAGTGGGGCTATCGCCGTCCCAGGGTAATGGGCTATGAAGCCCAGCATGTAAGATAGTACAATTCCTTTAACCACTGCACTATGCTGCCTCCTTCTAGGCAGACATTAAAGAAGGCACAGAGGCCACCAAGGATATGAACATACAAACATATAGAGAAGCCAGCACTAGTCTGCTTGTATTGCAAGGTCCATAGCATGAGGTTCTCTACCTTTGGGTCAGTGAAGAGAATCTCCACCGGCTGCAGCTGCTGCAGAATGTAGTGGCTAAGTTACTGATGGGGACTGTCAAGATCCTGTCATGTGACCTCACTCCTGTGGGATCTGAACTGGTTGCTGGTCAGGTGGAGCCAGGATTCTCTTCAAGGTGAGCTTGGTCACCTATAAGGCCCTATCTGGATCGAGCCCAGGCTACCTGTCAGACCTCTTCACTCCTGCCATTCCAGTATGCTCCCTCCATTCCTTCACCAAGGGCCTCCTGGTGGTTCTAAGGACCAGGCTGAAAACCTTGGGTGATCGCTCATTCGAGGTGGCCGACTGAGTGCTCTGGAACTCGCTGCCAAGATCTTTGAAGGAGGTCCCTATGGTGGAGGTTTTCAAGAGGGGCCTGAAGACCCATCTTTTTAATAAGGCCTGTCCTGCTGACGTATTCTAATTTTAATTTTATTCTGATTTAAATCTGTTTGTTTATTGCCTATTGCATATTTTGTTATTCCTGTATCACCCTGTCTAAATTTTACTGTAAGGTGCCCAGAGCCTTCTGGATTTGGCAGCAAACAAATAAATTACACACTTACTTACTTACTGTTCCTGCCCCCTCAACTCCTCCCTTCCTCCCTACCCACGATCCTTACCTTCCCCCATGCCTATCCCAGCCTCCCTTGAACCTGCCCACTGTCTTCAAGTCCATTTCTTCCTGCAGTGCATTCTAAGTGTCCACCACCCTCTCCATGAGGAAGTGTTTCCTGACCTCCTTCCTAAACCTCCCCCTCCTGTTTAAGACTGTGCCCCCTTGTGTTATGGTTGCCACACAACTTAAAGAAACCCTCCTTATCATTCAAGTACTTAAAGGTCCCAATCATGTCCCCTCTCTCTCCTGTCCTCCGGGGAGTACATGTTCAGTGCCCTCAGCCTCTCCTCATATGCCTTATCCTGCTGACCCACTATCATCTTTGTAGCCCTCTTTTGAACCTTCTCTAGCAGGTTCATGTCCTTTGTGAGGTGTAGGTACCAGTACTGAACTCCATACTCTAGATGTGGCCTCACCAGTGACCTGTACAAGGATAGTATAACCTCCTCTTTCCTACTACTGATCCCTGTACAAGGATAGTATAACCTCCTCTTTCCTACTACTGATCCCCCTGGCTATGCGTCCCAGCATCTTGTTTGCCCTTCCTGCTACTTTCTTGCACTCTGTGGAGTGCTTGAGGTCACTAGAGATCCTCACTCCCAGTTCCTCCTCCTCCTCCTCCTCCTCCTCTGATGCAGACACCTGGACTTCACCCAGCTCAATAGGATAGCTCAATAGGTGAGAAAAGCAAAGTGGGTGGGATAAGTCTGAGTGCAGCTGGTGGCAGAGGGAAGAAAGAGAATTAGGATAAGTGTAGTATACTGATCAGTGATTTAGAATGAGAACATGGATGGGACACAGGGAAGGGGGACAAAATCAAGGTACTTACCATTAAGGCAGTCAGTTCAGTAAATCCAGTCTGGTGATCAGCTGGACACAGAATTGGGCAGGTTATGGTCAGACTGGATGGACCTCCAGATGTCATCTGTCAATGCATTCTATGCATCTGTGTACATATTAAAGGAATAATGCCTGACAGGGTGGGTGTTTATGCTGGGATAACATCCCATCTCAGGAGGTTGGGCCCAAGACCACTGACCTTGGGCATCTAACACCCGAGAAGGGAAGTTATCCCAGTATAACACCCACCCTGGAAGGCACTGTTCCTATTATACAATGACTTGTTATATACAGAATACAAAAATTATTTTAAAGAATGATTTTGTTAGTGTGGTAAAAATATTTTTGTTTCTTAAGAGGATATGGAAAGGGAAAGATGCAACAATCAGCTGGGATGTTATGCTGGGATAACATCCCTGCTCCAGTGGCCAACTGACCAATCATAAGCCAGGATTCTTTCTTGCCATTATATAATGTATTTATAAAATGGGTAGGAAAGATTGTCTGCTGATTGGTTGAAACGCATCACATGACCATGCATATATCAGCGCACGACCACACAGCTACATTTTCACCCCCTCCAAAACAGTTTTGACATTTTATAAGATAACCCACTCTAGGGTGTGCGGTCATGCTCTGATATACGTATGCCTTGGGTGTTTGACGCACTCGGCCTGCGGCCTCATGTGTAACAACGCACACCAAGGCTTGTGTATATCGGAGCGTGACCGCACACCTTAGAGGGGGTTATTTATTACATAATGTATTGAATTCTGGGTGGAATAAATTAATTTGTGGGCTGCTTGTCAGTTGGACACTAGATTTCACAATATGGTAGCTAAACCAAATTTTAGTGACCCATTTAAAGATGACAGGAAATCATTTCTAACTGGCAACTGTTTATAAAGTTCTTATTCTCAGAAATTATATGCATTCACCTGAAGTATTCGTATCTAACTGTACCTGAATAACAACTGATATAAAAAGCTGTAGTTTGTATTGTTTTGTTTTTATGGGCAGCATTCTGTTAGTTATCTTCATGGAACCAATAATTTGGAGTTTTAACTATGTCATAGTTTGTGCACAGAACTCTAAACATGGTTCTGTTAGGTCAGCAGCTCATAATTGGCATTCTGCACACAAATCATGACATAGTAAAAACTCCACATAAGGGATTCCGTGAAGTGAACTGGAACAGAATGCTGCAGATAAAAACACAATGCAAACTACAGTTTTACTTATCACTTTTTATTCAGGCACAATTAAGTAAGCAATAACCCACTCCAAGGTGTGCTGTTATTGGAGATTAATGCACACCCAGATGCATTGTGAAGCACAGGGCCTCAGGCTGAGTGTTCTCACAGCACCCGGGTGTGAGTTAAAAAGAGAATAATGGATAGGTAGACATCTATTACTGGTGAGTAATAGCATCAAGAGGTTCTGGACACTCCAACCTCGAGAGCAAAGCTCTTAGAGGCTTTGGAGTGTCCAGAAATCTTTGAGATGCTATTTTTCTCACCCGTAATAGAAGACTACCTAGCCATTGGTGTTTTTTTTTTTTTTTTTTTTTTTACATGGATTTTGAAATTAATTTTTCTTACCTTAGTTGGTGTCCTGTTGCTGGAAAGCTGTGTTTTTAGCTGGTGGTGCTGCTAGATGGTCAGTAAGGTAGAATGGGTGCAACGATCATCTAAACAGAATAGTTAAATTTTTTTAGAAAAGTTAGAAATGTGCCAATGATTGTGGCAAGAAAGATAATTTTTTTTTTTTTACATTCGGCAATGCTGTTTCGTCGGTTGGGTTTGATTTTTCAGTCAGATTCACTGTCTTAGTAAATTACGTACTTTCTCTTTTTGGTTTGCTGCAGGGACTTGCCTATATTGATGGAAACATCTCCAAAAAAGGTGCAGTGGCTCCAGAAAATGTTTCTGGAGGTCATGGAGATGTTGGAGCTACTATTGGTCAGCTTGCTTTTTGAGGTAATTTCCTGTCGTGCTGTGCTGGAAGTAGACGGCATTTCCTGTATTTCTGGTGCGAGGTGCTGTACTGCCGCTGCGGTGTTTGAACTGCTCGGGAGACGTTGGGGCTCTCCAGGGGTATATTTTGGGGTTGATGGCTGCTGGGGGTCATGAGAGGATGGCACACATTCTTTTCTGCTTCTGTTTGCACAGGGTACTGTATGAGTTGATGCTCTGAATGTTCTTGTGCCCTGATAGCTTGCAATGTCAGAATCGATCAGCATTTTAATGGTTGTCTTCTGTGTTGAATGATTTGTTGTTCTTTTCTCGGGGGGGGGGGCGGTATGCTAGCAGATTTTTGTAGGAGCTTCAATATGGAGTGGATTTTATTTTCACCTACTGTCATACACCTGTACCAGTAACTTGTTGCTTTTAGTTTGGTATTGGATGCTAAATCAAAGGAAGCATCAGGTTGCAGCATGTCTAGAGGTCTGCAATTTGCATAATTTTTATATGCTGTGATTGGGTCTCTTTCCAGATTTTGGACATTTTGATACATTGGTGGTGCCACAGGTCTAATATCTCTTACATTGATGCCTGTTCTTGTTTTTGTTTGTCTCTCATGATATTCTAAATATTCTTTTCCTTCAGAGTCTGTGCAGAGAATTATGTACCCCCCCCATCTTAATTGGTATTGCTCATTTGTGTGGAGAGCAAAATGTAGGCCGATATTGAAAAACATCTGCAGTAAGGCAGTTGGTGAGTGGTACCCCAGTGTGCCAGTGGTAGAGAAAGTTAATGTCTGTTTCAGACAGGGGTTGTGATTGATTGGGTAGGTTTCTGAGACCCATTTTTTTTTTTTTTTTTTTCAAATATTTCTGCTTCACTAGGAGAATGTCTAGTGTCTGCTTGAATGTACCAGTAGGACTTTGGAAGATGGATGCACCATAGTTTTTTTTTTTTTTTTTTTTTTGTAGATAACTGTCGATACTTTCTAATACTCCTTATTGTTATGGGCTTGTATTCTGAGCCATCTTGTTCTTTTTTTTTTTTTTTTAATTGAAAAATGAAGTCTGCTAAAATTGAGTCTAGTTCACTTACTGGTACTGTTTCTATTTGTCTTGACTCGCCAACGTTAGTTAGGTTGTGAGGAGATGGAGGTCGAAATTCATAAATTATTATTTTTTTTTTGTGGGATGTTTTCTTGTTGCTGCACGAATTTTAGCCTGTCTGCTGTCAGATTAGATTGTTTTGAGAGTGACATATTAGGATACTAAGTCGGTAGAAAACAAAGATATTTGACTGTTTAGCATGAGCAGCTGTTTGAGGAGAAAGTGAAAACTCTGGTTTGAATCAAGCCTTCCTCACGCTGTTAAGCTGAGAGTTGTCTGCGCTTGCACCGTCAGGTGTTTGTGATACTATCGTTCAGATGCGAACGATAGTATTATCACTTGTCAACAATGGTATTACCATGTGTGAACAGCAGTATTACCACTTTGTTAGCGATGCTATTATGGGAAATTTTTTTTGTATACTTTTCTATTGTAGTAATTTCAAAATCCATATATTAATTCCCAATAAAAGCCCACCCTGGAGTGAGTTATTGCACATATAACATAGGTTATGTCTGAAAAGTACAACGAGGCACAGAAATGCTTTTTGTGACTGTCACAGGAGAAGAAAAGGGACTGCATCCTGTTACCCTGCAAAACAGTCCCCAACATAGATTGCTTTTCTCACTACTGCTATGCACATATAGTATTGACAGCATTTGTGACATTTGTTGTGCAGAATATGCTGTCCTTCTCTTGCTGCACCCCCTTACTGTGCTGCCCCCATAAAACCCCAACAACACATCTAACACCAGAAGTGCCGCTACACATGCCGTCTGCCTACTGCAGTCCTGTCCCTGTGTTTGTCTTTCTCTACCTTTGTCTCTGGATGCATATTGCCATGTACATGTCCTATTGACTGTAGCAGTCAACAATAGCAAAATCAAGTCAGGGTGCCTGAATGATAGACAGCATGGATTCGTCCCTGGGAAATCGTGTCAGACAAACCTTGTGGAGTTCTATGACTGGGTGACGAGTGCCTTGGACCTGGGTAGACCAGTGGATGTCCTCTTTCTAGGCATTTGACTGTTCCTCACGTGGGCCTGTTGTATAAGCTGGGAGAAATGGGGGTTGGGAACCAGATGATCAGATGGATAGGCAATTGGCTCCAGAACCGGACCCAGAGGGTCGTAGTTGGTGGGATAGTCTCATCCCCAAAGAGGGTCATTAGTGGGGTCCCACAGGGATCAGTCCTTGGGCCCCTCCTGTTCAACACCTACGTCTCTGACATAAGGACAGGAATCGGGAGTGAGATGAGTCTCTTTGTGGATGACTCAAAACTGGGGGTGGTGGTGGATGGGGAGGACGGGAGGATGGCCCTTCAGGGGGACCTGGAGGCTCTGGAAAGATGGTCTAGGAAGTGGAAGCTGAGGTTCAATTCAGGGAAATGCAAGGTACTCCACCTGGGGGCCAGAAACCCAGGCCAAGTGTACACCCTGGGGGGGGGGAAATGCTACAAGTCTCGATGGCTGAGAGTGACCTGGGAGTGGTGGTGGATGTCAAGATGAACAACTCGGAGACCTGTAGGAGGGCAGCAGCCAAGGCCAACAGAATGCTGGGATGCATCACTAGGGGGATCACCTCCAGAAGGAGGGAAGTGATACTCCTTCTGTATAACTGCTTGGTGAGACCACACCTTGAGTACTGCGTGCAGTTTTGGAGGCCACACTTAAAGAGGGACATTACCCTCCTGGAGAGGGTCCAGAGGAGGCAACCAAAATGATTTGGGGCTTGGGGACAGGACCTATGAGGAGAGGCTCAAAGAGCTAAATATGTACACATTGGAAGAGAAGAAGGACCGGGGACAATGATAGAGTCCTCAAGTACATGAGAGAGGTAAATAGGGAGGAACAGTCAGGGTGCTTCAAGGAAGGAGGAGGGGGCCACTAGAGGGCATGGGTGGAAGCTGGAGGGGGGAAGATTCAGGGGAGAAAGGAGGAGGTGCTACTTCACTGAGAGGGTGGTGGAGCCATGGAATGCGCTGCCTAGGGGGCTGGTGGAGACAGACAGTGGAGGGGTTCAAGAGGGGGTGGGACAGGTACTGGGGAAGGGTTCTGGCTGCAAAATCCAATACAGCAAGAATATCCGGAACTGGGAAGGGAGAAGCCAGAGAAGGCGAGGGGGGGCAGCAAGGTCAGCACCCAGGGTGGGGGCTGACCAATCGAGCAGACTCGAAAGACCATTAGGCCTATTCTGCTGGCATTTTAGTATGTTAGTAAGTATACTGTGCACTGTGCCTATAGACGTCCTCCATAGCAACATCTGTGACAGACAACCACAGTGCCACATTTCCTGATACAATTTTCCACACAGACACACAGTGCATTGATTCACCAAAGCCCTGTGCTTTATACCTCGCTCACTGTCTTGTCCCGTTCCATGCCTGCCTGTGTTCTATACTGCTGCAGCTGCTGTTGTTGCCCAATGCATCACCAAAAAGCAGTACAAAGGGGATACCACTTGAATGTTCTTCACTGTGGGAGGTCTCTGTTGCCCTGGGGGAGGGTACAAGTTGGGTATGGATCTCATAGATAGGATCCTGACACATGTTGTTCATACACACTGAGTTGCAGAAAGAGCACTTGCCTGCTTCAGCTCCACTGCCATTTCCCTGACCAGTGCTCAGTGCCTCTGTCAAAACATGTGGGGGGGGGGGAGGTGGCTACACTTTCCATTCACAGTGGCAACCACTAAATGAGATGCAACACAGGGAAACAGCACCTGTCTGCTGCATCTGCACTTCACTTACACCACTTACTGCTCACTGCCTCTGTTGGTAACACAGACGTCTGCATGGCTCTTCCTCACACTCCTCTTTCTGGATGTACAGGTTCAGTTTCAGTGACTGCTTTTGCTCTCTCCCCATAACTATACAAGTGCTCTGTCCCATGTTGCTGTCCTGGTCACTGTCTGTGCCTTGTCTTCTGCTCATTTCTGCCCCAATAATACAGATAAAAGGGAAACTCTTTCCCATTACCACCTCAATCTCTCATTCTGCCACTCACTGCTATGGGGCTACTAGTCACACTTTCTCCAGCACTGTTGCTGACCGCAGGATGGGGACCAGACACTGGCGGGGAGGACTGCACATGACCACTGTTGTTGGGGTGGACAGACTATCCTGGGCTATGAATTCTTTGCTTTGTATGGAGGGGCAAGCATTCCACAGTGGGACACTACAGGCACAGTGAGACAAGTTTTTCCAACACTGGTCAACCTGGGGGAGCGGGGTGGACAAGAAACATTTGACATGTGGCATAGTGCCTGTCATTCACTTTGCTCCCATGTACTCTTGCTTCACTGTGGGCTCAGGCTACAGAGGTCCACAGGGTGGGAGGGTAGAGACAAACCTAAGGGAAAAAGTACAAGATCAGCAGGGCAGGTGGCTTTGACCCCTCTCTCTCACACTGTGTGGGGACCGGGTGACACTGTGGTCAAAAGTAGGAGATGTGGATGGGTGGGTCATTATGTAGCAGTTGGGGACACTCACTTCTAACTCATAACATGGATTTTTGAAAACGTACAGTAGCATTCTCATTACCGCACACTTCTCGCTACTCACACTTAGCGAGGACATAAATGACTGCCGCTGAGCGTTGCTCTGGCTAGCCCATAAACAAGTGTGGGTTGTGAGCAGGGATCATGCAGCCAGGACTGCTCACATCAGCTGTGCCGATTATTGTGGATTAATGCATGGCTACTGTATACCAAGTAGACCAATGGGGTTCCACGTTTTTAGCAACCCATATTATAAATATGTATACTTTAGGGGAATGTATATCACTTCTGAGAACAAGAACTTTATAAACAGCTGCCATTTAGCACACATTTCCTCTCCCCTTTAAGATTATATTCAGCATTACTCCCACTGTAGGAAAAATCACTTTGAGGGCAGGAGGCCATTTGGACAGTAACTTTTAAGAGTCCGGTAGATAAAACAATATTTAGAGGCTCTTGGCCACACGGCTACCTGATGTGCCCCACCTTGATTTCATTATTCTGTACTGCATTACATTGCAATGTAATGTATTGCACTCCACTGTAATGTATTATATTGGATTGGACTAGACTGTGTCATATTCTAATTTATAAAATGGGTCCAGAGATCTTTGCATCCTGTTTGGCTGAGAGGTACCTCTGGCTGTGTCCTTATCAGGGCATATTGTGCCAACTGGCACCTCTTCAGCCAGGCAGGATGGGCAAAAAATACAGATCACTGTACAAACCTCCATCTTATTGTGGTTGAGATGGCCCCCCCCCCCCCACCAACACTATAAACGGGTCAGGTTCTCTGAATTACCATACTCGGTTAAATACAGTGAACCACTGTGTAACTAAATGTGTGATGACCTGATGTCATCCAGCTCAGAAAATGGCACCAAAGAAATCTGAATTAAAAAAAAAAAAAAAAAAAGAAGCTGAGCATCCTTGCACTTGCTGCCAAAAAACAGCTTTCAAATGAAAGCAGACACCTGCTCCTCCACCAGCTGTCAAACAAGACATAAACAGTATTGGAAAAATGCCCTAAATCAATGTGTTTTTAATTTTATGTAAACCTGAGAAACTGCTAGAATCCATTTAGTGGCTGCTGCATTCTCCCACACACACTCAGTGCTGCAGCTTCACTCTCCACTGTGCTCCTTTGCTCCCCCTCCCTTCACCTCTTTTCTTTTCCCCACCACACTCATCAGCTCTCCGCCTCTCAAGTTAAAGCAAAACTACACCCAAAACTTGAAAAAATATATGTTGTGCAGAGTGTTTTAATTTGTACGTGAAGTTCCAGTGTTTCCTTCCCTCTGACTGGTATTAGGAGTTTTCCTAAATTAGCTTGCTAGCTTTAGGGTAGTTTTACGACCCCTGGAGATCTCCATATCAAATAGCTTTATTGTATTTCTTTGTCCTACAATGCACCTTGTTTCATGTGATGGTGATGTAGCACAGTCCATAAATCCAGCAGAAAGCATTGCATTACAATCAGTTCACAACAATAGAGATGGCTATATTTTAAAATCTGTAGAATTCAGGTTGGTGACCACCCTCATCCTAAAGGTTTTACTGTTCTGAAAAACTTTGCTGCTGGTAATTTTTGTGCAGCTTGTAAAGCTTCCAAGATATTTAGTTTGTTTGGCATGTGTGTGCAGAATGTTGGGTTTCTCTTACATCAGTCACATGAGACAAGATGCACTGTGGGAACAAGAAATACAATTAAGCTATCGGGTATGAAGATCCCCAGGGGTCATAAAACTAGCATAAAGCTAGCAGGCTAATTTGGGAAAAACTCCTAATACCAGTCAGAGGGAAGGAAACACTAGAACTTCACATACAAATTAAAACACTCTGCGCAACATATATTTTTTTCAAGTTTTGGGTATAGTTTTCCTTTAACTGCTGTCCATTTAACAGTTAATGCATTCTCTGGCTCACTCTCAGTGCTGCAATTCCGCTCCCCACTGTGTTACTTTGCTCCCATTCCCTTCAGCTCTTCTCTGTTCCCCTGCCACGTTCATCAACCCTCCGCAGCCATGACTAAAACAGCCGCCTGTAACTCCTCTCAATGCCAAAGTTTAAATCCCCATACCTGCAAGGGCAGTAGCACAGAGCAGAAGACAGTATGGAGCCCAGGAATCTTCTTTGTGTGGGGGTTGCTTGCTGTAAGTTAAAAACAGTCTCAGTATAGCTAAAGTAAATTAAAAATAAAACAGTGTTCCTGCATTGGTTAAAGAGAATTGGGGGGAGACAGGCAGCAGTGCCCTCTAGTGGCTGAATGTTACATATGCTCTGCACCTCTGCACTTCTTTGGGACCATTTTTCTCTGTTTTGTATTGGTAACATCTTTTAGCATACTTTTAAAATACCTTTTTTTATTACTAGGGGCTATATGGGGAGACCCATTTTATAAGCAGAATAAGACACTCTGAGGTGTAGTTTATGGACTTATAAGAGCACTTCCCAGGTGCTAAAGGTACTCAGTGCAAGCACCTCATGCACTGGGACATATCAGCCCATAAGCCGCACCTTGGCGTGTCTTATTCCTTACATATTGCATTGCATCCCTATTGTACTGTATTGTATTGCATTGCATTGCATTGAATTGTATTGTATTATGATGTTGTAGAGCATTGTAAAGTATGTTAATTTATTGTATTGTGTTGTATTTTAATGTATTATATTACATTACAAAGCAGCATTACAGAAATTACACATTGTACCTTAAAAATAACCTCAGAGATGGTCAAAGATAAGCTAGCCGGTCTTAAACCGACAAAGCCTGCAGGACCAGACAACATGTAACCCAGATTGTTAAAGGAACTGGCACCAGTTGTATGTGATCCTATTCAGGCTATTTTCCAATCCTCTATAGACAAGGGTGATATATCAAAGGGTTGGAGAATGGCATACGTTGTTCCAGTACATAACAAACATTTGTCAATGCCAAATGTTGGCTTGCTGGCATTGGCTTTGGTAGTGCAGGAGTTAGAAATGCAAAATAGGAATGGCAGTGAAGTATTGAACTGATGCTAACACCCCCCACAGAGACTGAAAGGCATGGGGAGTGTGGTTTGGGTCCGCCATAACACTTATGCCATGCCAACTCACCCCACCCTATAGGCGGTGACAGGTGTCATGGTGTGCATTGGGATCTTCGGCCCTTATGCTCACCCCATTCCATAAGGAAATAAGTTGAGATGGGTGCAGTATAGGAGAATGGGGTGAACATTAGGGTGACTGAACCCAAGGCACACCTCGATGCCTGTCAGTGGCTGTAGGGTGGGGGTAGAATGCTGCAAACATTATAGCAGACTAACCCAAGTTACGTCCCCATTACTTATCAGTCTCTACAGGGTGGGTGTATGGTTGGAAACCTTAACATCCCAGGTGTGTGTTGGTATTTTCACTCCAAAGTTTCAACATTGGTTTTTTGGGATCCCACCTCATGAACAGTGGCACTATCATTTCGTTACACAGTCCTGAAAGGTGATTTTGCACAGCAACTGCATCATTGGGAGCCACTGGTGCGGAAACATATTTAGGGCAGGATGCAAAAAATGACAGCTGTATTGTTCATGAGGAGGTGTTAATTTAAAAAAAAAAAAAAAAAAAAGGCAATGTTGAAAATCTGGACAGAAAATAAGAAACATTTGCAAACTTATGAGCGTGCATAGATACTGCACAATGCACATCGATAATGCGGTAATGTCTGGGAATTTTTTTTACCAGATTTTCAACATGGGCATTTTGAGATCTATTCTCATGAACAGTGGTACTGTGATTTTGTTATTCTGTCCCAAAAGTTGATTTTACACAGCAACCATGCCCATTATGCACCAAAGATGTGAAAACATGTTTGGGGCATGATTTGAAAAATGACAGCTGCACTGTTCATAAGGAAGTGTTCAAAAATGGCAATGTTGAAAATCTGGAGTGAAAATATAAACATTGGCAATGTTACGAGCATGCATAGAAACTGCACAATGCATGCTGGTAACACAGTATTTTTTTTTTTTTTGAATTCTTTCACAATCTACAACCTGGGCTTTTTGGGACCTCTCCTCATAAACACTGGCACTATTGTTTCCTTAATCAGTCCCAAAAGGTAATTCCACACAGCGATGACAAAGTTCTTATTCTCAGAAATGATATACATTCCCTTAAAATTAGGCTTAGTATTTACTTTCCTTGTTTATTGTTATGATTTTTTTCTAAATTTGCCTACTAGTTTTATGGCCCCTGGGGATCTCCGTGTTTGAACTTCTTATCGCTTTTCTTTAGTGCTTCCTGTCCCATGTGACAGTGAAGGCTTTAGGGCCATTGATTCAGTGAGCGATAGCTGCTACTGCAACAATCTGCTGTTAGGAGCTTGATGTTCAGGTCTCAACTACATAACTCTTATTGATAAAATCTTTTTGTTTTCTAGGTGTCCAAGTCTAGCCAGCAGAGTACATGTTTTGTTTTTAAAGCTTTTGATTTGATCAGACTACACACAGCCATGCAAAAGCACACAAATCACCCCAGGGCATCAATGCTATAATTAGTGAAGACTCTAGCTGTTTCCTTGCAGACTAGCCCACCCTAACGTGTTTGCCAAACTCTAAATACAGCCATCATTAGAGCTCACAGGATATGAATAGGCACCAAAAATCATGGCTCTACGGATGTAAACTTGACACTTGACCATCACTTTCTGGATCAGTAATGTCACTGTCACATGTGACAAAAGGTATTTTGAGGAGAAAGAACAGCAATGAAAAATTAAAACATGGAGATCCCCAGGGGCCTTAAAACAAGCAGAAGCAGACAAATTAGATTAAGCTCCTAACAGCCGACTGGGCAAAGGACTTACCAAGTCTATTATACCCACAAATCAAAACACTCTGCACAACATATTTGATTGTTAATTTTGACTGTAGTTCCCCTTTAAGAAAAATGCCCTTTAAGTGGTATGTAAAGGAAGCCATTTTATGAATAACAATAGACCTGTTAGAATATAATTGACTCACCAGTCCTAACAATGTGCAGTGATGTGGATGAGAGCTAACTGTTCATAGTTTCAGGGACCCTGTTTACTGA